>OY253748.1:15873147-17073147 GCA_958009045.1 Oxytorus armatus
TATTTCATGCGAAAGTGTATGTTTGTTTAATTTACTTTCGTAAATTTTACCGCTATCGTGTCAAAAATTTCTGCACAAAAGGGTTAGGGTACAAGGATGTTTGTTATTGAATTTGGCAAGAACCGTTTGAGATCTTCGGGTTTATAGAATTTGAAATTTTTCAAAAAATCTTTGTGATTGATTTAATTTACACACTTTTTGTGACTTCGGGTTCATTTTTCTTTCACGAATGGAGCGTTATTAAACGATAATTGTTACTGAATTTCTGAACAATCGGTGAAGGGGTTAAGATTACACGGAATTTTGTATTTTTCAAATTTTCATATTTTATGCGAAATTGTATATTCCTTTAAAGTTTCGTAAATTTTCGACTATAGAGCCGGTACTTCCCATGAAAAATAGGTTAGAGGATAACCACCTTGGGTCATGGAATTTTAAATGAGATGATAACGTGCTTCAAGATGGAAAAAAACAAATTTTGGATTCTTTGGACTTTCGTATATTGTGCAAAATCAGTGAATTGTTTGAAATTTAGTAAATTTTGCGGAACCATAATGAAGAATCATTAAACTTTGTCACCCGTTGATAACTTAACATTATTTCCATCGAATACATTTGAAAAAAGAAAACGTGCAAGTTGGAAACTTGCAACATTGCTTCGTCATTATTTTATATCACTTAAAAAATATGCTGTTACGAGGAAGCCACGAAAATAGAAGAAATAACGGATTCACGGAGGGATGGATTTGTGAGTGAGGTCGAATAATGAGGAAGCAATGTTTACGTATCTGATTTCCACATTTTTTCAAACTTTCGCTCGAAACGTTGGGATTTTTTTTATTCTTATAAAAATCTTTTTAAGTATTGACGTTCCCCTCGACCGCATTAGAGATTTATGTTTGAATTGAAAAAATTAATAAAATAGCTAACTATTAAGTAGTCGGGAGTTAAAAAAAAAAGTTTACAATCTCCGAACAAATCACCGAAAGATATAAATGGAGAAAAGTTTAAGGGGGGAAATAGGGTTAGGACAGTGTTTTCTCAGTGATTTTCGTGAATTTTTTTATAGTATAAAAAATGAGTATAATTTATTGAAACTTTGAGAATATTTTATACATATATTTAAGTATATACTATAAAGTTTTTGAAGAATTTCATTGAAAAACACCGAAAATATTAGCGCCCCTATATTGCGGGTCACAATCAGACTCAGCATTTTGCGCACATTCTGGGAGCCGCAATTTTCATCTGAAATCAAACGAGGTTGGAATTTACTTTTATTATATGTCTCTCTTCCATATGAACCTAAATGCTATCAAAAAAATAGAAAATTGAATTTTTTACAGGGGTCAAAACAAAAAAGCATGATTTTTGCCATTTTTTACAACTTTATTTGCAAAAAAAAAATTATTTTAAATAATGATAGTATTCCGATTTTAAGTTCATATAGAGCGCAATACTATGAAGAAAGTAAGTGCCAATTTTCAAAACGATTAATTGAAAATTTTTCGAACTAGCGTGTACGCAAGTTCGAAAAAAGTCGTTTTCAGAAAAACGCGTTTGAAAAAATAGTGACCGCTCGGTTATACACGTGGCGCGCTCGGGGCCTGAAGGAGAGCTACTCACTTTAATGGCTTATACAATAGAACGAATCGGAATTTTCATTTAAAATTTTTGGAACATATTTTTCAATATTTTACTAACAATTTATGAACTTTAAAAAAAATCGATTTTTTGAACCGTCTAACCCTATTTCCCCCCTTAATCAATCAGGAAAAATTCATAAAAAGTCTTAAATTAGTCAAATTAATTAATTGATCATTAATTGATAAGATATTATTTATTTTTCTAATAAACGAACGATACTAATAATTTATCGAAAAAAAGATTTTTTCGTATGAAAAAAAAAAAATGAATGAAACATCGATAAAAACTTTCTTAGACGATGAAATCGATCTGACAAATTTAACGAATTCTACTTTCGATTTGAATAAATAATTTTTTCCAAACGTCAGTGATTAACAGTAAACTTACCGGCACTTTACATTTACCTATTTTTACTATATGAGGTCATTTGAGCCCTAATGAAACGGACGTTGATTTTTAGAAAAAAATTCTTAATTTATTATAGGAAATAATTCGCAGGATAACTTCTGGTATTTCTAATAAAATAATCAAACAAGTCTACAGAGATTCAGACGAGCGAAGTAAATAACAATGAATGTACGATTTTAAAGTAAATTTTGATAGGGGTATTTGACCCCGCTTGGTACGTTTAGTGTTAAAGTGTATCGCTCAGCAAATTTCACGGAAGTGACGTAAAATATTTCTCGAACATGCGCGACCCAATGTTGAGAATAAAGGATAAGAGGTGTGACGGAAGACGAGAAAGAGGGAGAAAGAGAAGAAGAAAAGAAAAAGCATTCTCAGCCTCATAACAAACATACACACGGTTGAGAGCTGCTTCGAGAGCTTTTTCAACCGAGAGAAGAGTGAGGAACGACACACACAGGAAACACGACGAGAAGGATCACGTTAGAAGAGCAATACACTCCGCAGTGAGAGAGTGAGAGCGAGAGAGAGAGAGAGAGCGCGGCTTATCTCAAAAATGTGCCACGTGTCCATATCCCACAGCATGCTTTCCATTCTTTATCTCCTCCCTGGCCGTATTATCTCCTTTCTCATGCCGAACTATGGATGATCCGTGGCGTCTCTCGTTTTGCCTTAACACTACATTCTTTCGTCAATAAAAAAAGTTCCTTTGCCTCTCTCGTTCGTTTGTCAATTATTTCGACTACACGTTTTTGATAAATTCGTCAATAAGAAAAATAAAAACTACACAATTGTTTAAATCATTCGTTAGTCATTAAGAAAATTTATTATCCCCCCTAACGTCAGTTTTCTATGTTTCAGCGGGGTGGGAGTGGAGAAGAAGAAAAAAAAATGGTTGATCGCGAGTCTCGGTCGCGGAGAAAACCACTCTGGTGTTGGCGTCGGTTTTGCTGCACGGTCGCGACTCTCGTCGAGGCAAAGCAGGCGAAGAAGGAAAAGAAGGAAAAAAAAAACTAGAGGCAAAGGATCGCAGCCGCAACGGGAGAAGCTACGAGGATGCAGAGAGGCCTTCTCCAAGACAATAACGACACACGCAATACATTTATACACATATATATTCTATATATACTAGGGTGATTTTTTTTTTCGACTATTTTTTTTTTCAGTCCCCACCCGAAATTTTGTTGGATATGTCGAAAAAGAAATTCCCTGAAAGTTACAGCCCTTAGTATTAATTCAAAGTACTTTCCCAAAGCGTGAGAAGATTTTCCATCTAAAATACACGTAAATCGAATTTTTTTGTTTTCAAATTTCTATAACTCAGCCGCATTTTATGCTATCATATTGTTCTTGGTTTCGATTTACTCAGAATAAAACAATCTAGAAAAGTGCCTTTTGCAGCGAAAGTGTAAATTGTACTGGTGAGTTGGTACGGGTCACTGAAGTTGATTTTTACCCAAAATTCTCGTTTTTTTGCTGTTATCTTCGAAACAATCAACTTTACGAAAAAAATGTAAACGAAAAATTTGTTGGAAATTTAATTTCCTATAAAAAAGATCCTATCGACCCAATTGTTTATTTTTTATTTTTTTTATTATTTAATATTTCATATTTTATAAATTTTATACTACTCATAAGTTAAAGTTCAATATCTCAAGAAATATTAATCTAAGCAATTGGGTTCATAGGACTTTTTTTGTAGAAAATTAAATTTTCAACAAATTTTTCATTTCCATTTTTTTCGTAAAGTTAATTTTTTCGGAGATAACAGCAAAAGAACGAGAATTTTGGGTAAAAATCAACTTCAGTGACTCGCACCAACTCACCAGTGCAATTTACACTTTCACCGCAAAAGGCACTTTTTTAGATTGTTTTATTCTGAGTAAATCGAAACCAAGAACAATATGATAGCATTAAATGTGGCTGAGTGATGGAAATTTGAAAAAAAAAAAAAAAATCAATTTACGTGCATTTTAGATGGGAAATCTTCTCACGCTTTGGAAAAGTACTTAGAATTAATATTAAAGGCTGTAACTTTCAGGGAATTTCTTTTTCGACATATCCAACAAAATTTCGGGTGGAGACTGAAAAAAAAAAGTCGAAAAAAAAAAGTCGCCCTAGTATATAGCCAACTAGTCATGAGCTGTCTCAAATAATCGTTCCTTCATTATCTCTTCCTCTCACACACACACGCGCGCGCACGCACTTTTCCTGAACATGATTTTCCAATGTTCCGGCACATTTTAAACACATTGGCATTACAAGCTCCAAATTCTTTTTTTTTTTTACGAAAATAAAGTTTTCTCTATGAGGACGCAAAATGGCGGACCAAATGGCAAATGGATAAGGGTCACTCTATCTCTCTCTCTTTCCCTCACACACACACACACGCATGCACACTCGCACACAGTACACATTTATAAATATGTATATTAGGGTGGGTCAAATAAAATGACTAATTTTTTTTTCCTCGATATAATGAAAAATGTATTGTTTGGCATCTCAAAAAAACCCTCTGCAAGTATGAGCCGTTCATATGTAAATTAAGAGTTTCCTCATCGCGAATTTTCATTTACCATTTAAATAACATGGAAACATTTTTTGTTAAACTTTGGAATTTTTTTAGACTTAGACCGTTGATGTTACGAGAGTTTTGTTAGCACATTTTTGTAGAACATTTGGTGCTCTACAAAAAAGCTCTCTTGTGTCTAATCGATAAAAGTAACCGTACAAAAAATAATCGGTGATAATTAGCTCTGCATTCTCTCATATTGGTTTGAAAACAATTAGTAATATATTAGTAGTATATTAGTATATTAGTAATATATTAGTAGTATATTTATTCATATCGATAACGGAAATTTTAAAACATTTGAAATTAATGTACTAATAAACTAGATAAATAGAATCCAGAGCTAATTATCACCGATTATTTTTTGTACGGTTACTTTTATCGATTAGACACAAGAGAGCTTTTTTGTAGAGCATCAAATGGTCAACAAAAATGTGCTAAAAGACTCTCCTAACATCAACGGTTTGAGTCAAATAAAATTCCAAAGTTAAAAAAAAAATGTTTCCATGTTATTTAAATGAGAAATGAAAATTCGCGATGAGGGACCTCTTAATTTAAATACGAAGGGCTCATACTTGCAGAGGGTTTATTTGAGATGCCAAACAATACATTTTTCATTATATCGAGGAAAAAAAAAATTAGTCATTTTATTTGACCCATCCTAATGTATATATACCGAAAGAGAGATGAGAAAAGGTTCTCCATGTCCTGTTCTGGCTCTGTGCAGCAGTGCAACGCTAAAACTACAGTTAATTCACTGTGTGCGAACAAACTTAATCTTGGACTCGTCCCTTGGCTTACGCCTCTATAGTTGTACTCCATTCTGTTCGCATTTATATAAGTAAATGTATGTGTGCCTCGTGTGTATGTGTTTTCCGGGGAGAGACAACGTGCGTTCCTCCTCATCGCAATGCCGACAGAGAATCAGAAGCTCCCGCCGGTAAGCTCGCTGGCTCGATCGCGAGTATTCTGTACGCCGTCTCTTGCTGTAGCATTCGTCGTCTTCGTCGTCGTCGTTGTCGTCGTCGTCGTCGTCGTCGTCGTATGCACGCACCGACCCCAACACTCATTACATACCTGAACTCGGTAATCTCGAGACAAAAACCGGTAATGACGAGCCATAAAACGTGCAATAAGCATACAAATACTGTACACGGAGAATCGCAGTGATTTAGTAGAGTTGAATAAAAAAAAAAAGAAAAAAGTTGGAAATTATTAGTTTTAGAAAACTGTGTGCTCCGGGGCGTACTACTTTTTTTTCTTCTTCTTCTCATGTACCATAAAGACGGGAATTCGTTCGACCGCAAATTATTAACGATGATTTTTTTTGTTGACGTTAATACTAGAAGTAGGAAGTAGACAAATCAGTGTTACGATTTTTTTCTTACGTACCAGTGTATCAAGCGGATCAAATAAGAGATACATTATGGAAATGTTGAAATATCGATATTTCAATTTCACCAAAGACAAAAAAAAAAGTGAGCCGTCATGGGACGCCTGGTAGATGTGAAACACCCAGCATCTTGAGAATACCGTGTGGGATATATGGCGTGGAGAATTAAGAAAAAAAAACAACAAGAAAAGTGGCTTTTGATTTTCTTCTATAAGTTTTATTTGCTTGCCTCATCTGTTACTTCGGTTATAGTAGCAGTCGTTGCTGCGTTTGATTCGATGAAATTAACAATCGGGCAATGATAGCTGAAGTATGAAACGAATGTTTTAGATGTCATGTATTCAAGATATCTATAGAACACTGCATCTATAATCGGACCATACCTTGTAGTAGGCTCATTTCCTTGGTTGTTCATGGTCAATTGAAATTCATTTTGGAGAAAATTTATGAGTGGCAATGATTTAGCTTTGGCAAAATTAACATTGAAATTCCCTACTAAAATAAATGGAAGTTGATGTAAATATGCTCCTAATAGCATTGAACCAGCTGGACTATATTTGAGTAGTTCTTCGAGTAAAAATCGTATGATATTGTGAATTTGTTGGTTTGGGGAAATATATACAACGACCATGACCACTTCCCTTCCATCCTCCGTAACAATTTGTGCCGCACATAAATCGCCAATATCGTATTGACAAAAACCAAGTCCCCTTACATTTATCAACCTAACGATTATGCGAGATGTAATAACATCGAATGAATCTCTATTCTGATAACGAGCTGCACCACCAGCTCTAACATTATTGCGTTTGAAGTGAGCAATACAATGAACGTTGGGGATGTCGACGTTTTCTTCATTACCAAGCCATGTTTCACTCGATAATAAGAAATTACTATTGTTAACGATCAAATCTTGTAGATTCGGGACATGCTTTCTGATACTTTGACAACTCAACGTGAATAACGACAATCCCTTTCTTGATGTTATGAAATTTGATACTAATCCTTGGAGTGTCTCGAATCTATTAAGCGATAATCTTTTAAATTCTTCTTGCAACGCTACAACTGATGGATCAATTCGTCTACCTGGTAGAATTTTAGATCAATATTGCGTGTATATATGTGTAAGCCTTAAATACTTGTTACTCGCGATAGGGCTACATATAATAATTGTATAAAATGAATTTCCTTATATTCATAAAAAATTTCGCTGTAAGTCCCCCCTTGAGACTTATGGCTAGCACATCCAGAGCTGGGAATCTGTACTTGTCTACCGACAACTATCGGTGTCGTTAGCGAGCAACAGCCAATTGCAAGGAAGATTCCAGCGGAAAGCCGCGACTCTCATAGGCTATTTCGGTGTTGCATCAGACGCTATGATATTGCGCCTGGTACAGAATCGCCCTACAGGTATCAATGGGAAATAAACTTCTCTACCGCACAGATGTCTATTCTATACTATGTATAGTATACACATCTGTGATCTACGTACAACCATCGGTCTCGTTAGCGGGCCATAGCCTATGAGAGTCGCGTATTTCCGCTGGAATCTCCCTTGCAATTGGCTGTTGCTCGCTAGCGCTAGACGGTATGATGTTGCATCTGGTTCAGAATCGCCCCTCTACATGCGCAATCAACTCGTGCGCAGAGTTGAGTGGAGGGGAGCGTCACCACGACGTGCCATCGACGTTCCCTATCGACCGATTTACTCCCAACGCGCGGAAAGATGTTTCACATAAAAAAATAGTAATATGGAAGCCGGTGGGCTTACATTTTACTGGAGACTGAAGGTCAACGTAACCTCAAAAAATCTCTAACGCAATTTTCTCGAAGGCGGCTTATTGGAACGACGAATGAAATCGTAGAGCCGCCCGTCTGCGCAATTGACAGACGTAGACGGCTCCACAATTTTGTTCTCAAGGGACAGGGATGGGATAGGGACGTAAAAATCGGAAAACATATTCGATCTGAGAAAGAAAAATGTTTCACAGAATTTTCGTAATTTTCTCTGGGATCAAAATGCAAAAGGAAACTTTGATAAACATTTAAATTTGTTAAGAATTATTTTTTACAAAATAAGAACGAATGTTTTAACTATTTAGCGATATTATTGATTTAAAGTTGCAATATCATCGCAGCTCTAGTCCAACACATATCGGAGCGATTAAGGGGGAAAATAGGGTTAGCACAGCGTTTTCTCAATGATTTTCATGAATTTTTTTATAGTATAAAAAATGAATATAATTTATTGAAACTTTGAGAATATTTTATACATATATTTATGTATATACTATAAAATTTTTGAAGAATTTTCTTGAAAAACACCGCAGATATAAGCGACCCCATATTGCAGGTCACAATCAGACTCAGCATTTTGCGTACATTCTGGAAGCCGCAATTTTCATCTGAAATCAAACGAGGTTGGAATTTACTTTTATTATATGTCTCTCTTCCATATGAACCTAAATGCTATCAAAAAAATAGAAAATTGAATTTTTTACAGGGGTCAGAACAAAAAAGCATGATTTTTTGCCATTTTTTACAACTTTATTTGCAAAAAAAAAATTATTTTAAATAATGATAATATTCCGATTTTAGGTTCATATAGAGCGCAATACTATGAAGAAAGTAACTGCCAATTTTCAAAACAATTGGTTGAAAACTTTTAAAACTAGCGTGTACGCAAGTTCAAAAAAAGTCGTTTTCAGAAAAACGCGTTTGAAAAAATAGCGCGCTCGGGGCCTGAAGGAGAGCTGCTCACTTTAATGGCTTATAACAATAGAACGAATCGGAATTTTCATTTAAAATTTTGGGAACATATTTTTCAATAGTTTTACTAACAATTTATGTAATTTAAAAAAAATCGATTTTTTGAACCCTATTTGCCCCCTTAAGTAAAAGAAAAAACGAAAAGTCCGAGATACAGTTAGGTTGTCTAGCGAGAAACACCTAACGGACGATTTCCACGCTCCGGTGGCGTTTCGTTTATTAGCCTGTGCTCTTCTGGACCGGTGACGAATAAAGTTAAGTAACACAGTTATTGGCCATTGGTCCAATGATTGACAGTTGAAAATCATTTTGAACGAAGACACGAGCATGCCAATAACTGATTTTTTTTTCTCTATTCGCGTTTTCGTCGAGATAATGTCGTTTCGAAATAAAAAATTGGGAACAATTTTATATCCTTTTTCGAAACTTAGTAAATTTCGAAATACCGAGCAACATTTTTTTTTTTCAGAACCAAAACATTATTAAAGTGCGATTGGTATTGAAATTGGCCAAAGTCGATCAAAGCGTTTGATCGTCAAGTTTTTTTCGAATTTTTCGGAAAAAAAATATGTGTTACATTTTTTTTTTTACACGAACACCGTCGCCGAAGTATACTCGGTATTGAAGTTCGCGAGAATCGGTGGAATGGTTCGAATTTCATGAAATTTCGATTTTTTTTATTGATAAAAAAATCCGCCATCATCAACTTTCGAAATTTTTGAGATATCCGACTAAATTTTTTCACACGAATGAAGTATCATCCGAATGGAAATTGATTTTCAATTTTGGGCAAAATCGATGAGAGTTTAGATTTTATGAAACTGAATTTTTATTGAATTTGTGAAAAAAAAAAAAAAACAAATTCTTCACTGTTGAAATTGAAGATAGAAAAAAAGTGTTGCAAATTAGAAGCATTGCTTCCTCATTATTTCGTTTCTTTCACAAAGTTAATGCGAGGTATTAGCAAAAATTGAAAAACTAAATTGCTCATTGAGAAGGGGTGGGGGAAGGGGAATTGTGAGCAGCATAAAATAATGTGGAAGCAAATGTGGACGTTTCTACGTTTTTTTTCCTGGTCATTCCTAAGCGGCCAATCATTGTAATCCGTTCGTAGTCCTCTTCCGTCGAGTTTTTCTCTCTCTCGTACTACCATCGGCATTGCAGTAACACTACTATAATATACATATATATATAATATTAAACTCGTGTATAACGTCAAAGAACCGGCAGGCATACCCACGTACGCACACGTGTCGACGGAAATCCCTGTGTGGTACTGCGCGGGCGCGGACTCTTCCATGAGCACTGTAAACTTCTCTGCATATAAACTCGTCCCGTTGCCCACATAAACCCAATATACACACACACACACACACAAACATGTAAGAACCACCATAGTGTTGATGCACTTTTCTGCCTGCACTTTGGTTGCCGCAGCTGCTACGATAATTGCGGGCTCTCGGAAGATCGATATTGTTACATCCTCGCGATTTTTGTTTTTCCCTTTACACACAAAATCTTTGTGATAAACGAAGATAGCAAAGAGAGAGAGAGAGAGAGAGAGAAAAAGAGATAATTAAATATGTCGACAGAAGAAACAGCGCACTGTTTTAATGTATCATTACATATCGCAAGAGCTGGCAAGTTTGATGCATTGCATGAGCTTGAACATAGACATCAGTATATTAGCGATTATGTAATCCATTCGTATTATAAATGTACATGTCAATCGCTGTGCCATATTGTACTGAGGACGCTAGATTTTAATTCAGATTCTTGGCTGTATATGATATTTACAGAATTGTTCGAATGAAATAGCAGTTTTGAAAGATAATTTCGTCGTTGATTCGAGGAAAGGGGCAAACCCCTTGCGCGAGAGAAAGAGAGAAAAATGCTTCCTGATCCATTTTTCTCGACTTATAAATCAAATGGAAAAACAAAAAATTGTGGCTATCTGCGTCCATGAATTACGCAGGCGGCTCCACTATTTTTTTCCCCCCATTTAAATGCGTCTCCGAGAACAATCCGTTAGACATTTTTTGAGGTTATGCCGATCGGCATTCCCACTTAAAAACTTTTAACTAATTTTTCTCAACAATGCCCGAATGGAATCTAACGAAATTTTGCCACTCGTTGTAAAAGAATGGCACGGACACTGCCCTACTCTTTTTTTTCGTCAAAATAAGTCCGAAATTATTTTATTCTTCGGAATAATTCTTTGAAACGGCATTAGCGGCAAAAGCGCCAACACTGCCGACTCAAATCTTTTTACGCATTTTTCTCGGAAATAGCTGCATGGCATTCGATGAAATTTCGACAATCTATGTACAATGATGGGCATCGAGACGGTTCCACTATTTGTTTCTCAAAAAAAAAAAAAAAAAAAATACGTAGAAAGATAATAGTACTCACCGACAGAAACCGTTGCAGCTGTTTTCGAGCGAAAAATGATATCGAAGGTTATGAGTGAAAAATAATTTCGGACTTATTTTCACGAGAAAAGAGTGTGGCCGTTTCGGTGACACTCTTCTACAACGACTGGAAAACTTTCGTAACATTATATTCAGGCATTGCCAAGAAAAATGTGTTGAAAGTCTTGAAGTGGGAATGTCGGTATTTAGCTTTCCCTTGAGAGCACGTGAAAGACGATGAGAACCTCCAACGGCGTCGGTATAGTAGGGACCTTCGAAATTTGGGTAACATTCAGGGAACATGTGCGAAATATGCAAAAAATTACAGTTTTCGTTACAGTCGAACGATTTGTTGCGTAACAATGACAAAATATGACTATGTAATTTTGTTTTTTCGTAGTATTTCTACCGCGTAGAGGGTAGCTTTGTAAAAAGAGGGAAAATTTACGAAATTTTCTCTTTCAAAAATGTTTCAAGGGTCTTATATTGTATTTAACCGTCTTATAATAAGACAAATAGCGAAATTATGTGATACGCGTGTTTGTACGTACGTACCATATATGTAGATGGTGTGTGCGTCTCGGTAAGTCACGTCGTCGACGTTGATGATGGATTAAAATAGAAATTTCGTTCGATGCGTAAATGTTACGTGGGTCGAACGAACTAACCCGGTGGGTAATTCGTTTACGTCACTGTGTGTGCTCTCTAACTGTGAGTTGGTACACGGGATGCTTTGTTCGTGGTGAAACTATCGAGAGCGATAGACACGGTACAAAGAGAGAGCGAGAGAAGCAGACAGCTCACGAGATCGTGTAAGTGTATTACGTTTCATGGGATTTCTCTTTCTCTCTCTCTCTCTCTCTATCTTTCTCTCACGTCGATGTGGTAAACTGTATACTGGTAAATACTCAGTCGCCATTGTTAGACCCTTCGTCCTAACGCATCAATATAGTAGATATATACATATGACTATCGTGTCGTACTACAGTGAAAGATTTAACATCGATCGAGAATACGGGTACTATTTATACGCATAAAACCCTGAGAACCATTTCATAGATAGTTTTATGATAAATCCATGCATACCCAATGAATAATAATAATAATCCATTTGTTGTGTTCATGGGAAACTCACTGCGCATCAGTCATACAAACATAGACGTTAAACATAATAGAGAAAAGATCAATCAGGGAGTTATAAATTCATGAAATTTTTAATTTTTCCAAAAAAAAAAAACCTTCTAACATTTCACATCCAAAGAAAAACATCCTTCCACTAACCAATTAAAGTTAAAAAAAAAAACGTGCAAGTCTTCCTCCATCTGCAAGGGACATTTTCTATTACTGTTTCGATTACTGTGTTACTTTTTATCCAAATGCCATTCCGTTAAATTTGCCGATACAGCAACAAATAAATGCTCGTTACTTACGATTGTTATTCGTCTATATTGTAAGATTGAAATTTTTCGGAATTACCCTACACAATAAAAATTATAGCAATTTTTTGTCTAAGACCGTCGTTTTTGGCTGAAAATCTGCATGTCTATTTTGAATTTCAACATTTTCGGATATTTACGTTATTGATAGTGGTGTCCGGAATTATTTGACAAAATTTCGAATCATTCCGTTTGATGGTTTAGAAATGGCGTTTGGCGCCGAAAATTTCAAGGCATTTATTCGGTAATAAAAATTCGTCAAAACCTTTCACACGCTCTCAACAAAAATGTGAAACAAAAATCAAATTTTAACTTCTATCTTTTAATTATTTTTTCTCTTGCTCTTTGATTCTCTTCGTATACAATATGACCCTATGACTCTCACTCTCTTTCTCTCTCACTCACCTGTGTATTCTCTCGTTGTACAGTTAGAACCCCACAGGTTGAGCCTTTCTCTCTCTCTCTTCCTCTCTTCCGCGAATACTCCATGAGAGTTGCTGGCGATGGGTAAAGAGAGAGAAAAAGAAAGAGAGAAAAAGAAAGAGAGAAAAAGAAAGAGAGAAAGAGAGAGAGAGAGAGAGAATGAGAGAAAGAGAGAAAGAGAGAAAGAAAGAGAGAGAGAGAGAGAATGAGAGAAAGAGAGAAAGAGAGAAAGAGAGAGGGAGACAGAATGAGAGAAAGAGAGAGAGAGAGAGAGGGAATGCAAGTGCAAGCGACATGAGCAACTCGCCTCGAGGATATCCGAGCAGGAGTTAGCTCTCGAGCTCTCCCGTGAAACGAGGGGATCGAGAGATTGAGCGAAAGAGAGAGAAAGAGAGAGAGAGAGAGAGAGAGAGAGAGAGAGAATTGAAGAACGAACGAGATTCTCTGCTTCCCAGCACTGCCGCTACTAAACTACAACGTCGAGTGATTAAAATGGAAGAGGACGTAATTAACACAATTTTCCAAGTACATTGACCTGACTTATGCCCTTTTGGTTCTAAGCATTCGTGATATAGGTGGTACGTGGTTGGAGGCTCGGAGAGTCGGAGACTCCCGACGACACAAGCTCGCGCGCGGATGGGTCGAGGAAAGGAAGAAGAAGAAGGAAAAAAAATAAAGACTCGCCAGAGCCTTTGTTCCGCGCGTGTACACACCGAGCATCCTTTCTAGTATACACGAGCTGTTCACGATGTGAGAGAGATGAAATGTTCCGTCTCTTTCTTTCTCTCTCCTCACCTGCGCCCATCGCGGAACAGAGGTAATCTCAATAGTGACGGGAGAAAGAATTGTCCAATCCCCATTGATCGGATTCGTTTCAATGAGCCAACACCTTAGTCGATGAATTGTCAATGACATTTGAGAGGTGGATTATATGTTCAAACGATTGTATAATGGCGTGTCGTAAAATTTAATGACGTCATGATAATGAAAGAATTTTCGTGTACGTGCATTAAGGGAGGGAAATAGGGTTAGACGGTTCAAAAAATCCATTTTCTTTTAATTTCATAAATTGTTAGTAAAACTATTGAAAAATATTTTCCCAAAAATTTAAATGAAAATTCCGACTCGTTCTATTGTTATAAGCCATTAAAGTGAGTAGCTCTCCTTCAGGCTCCGAGCGCGCTACGTGTATAACCGAGCGGTCACTATTTTTTCAAACGCGTTTTTCTGAAAACGACTTTTTTTGAACTTGCGTACACGCTAGTTTGAAAAGCTTTCAACCAATCATTTTGAAAATTGCCAGTTACTTTCTTCATAGTATTGCGCTCTATATGAACCTAATATCGGAATATTATCATTATTTAAAATAATTTTTTTTTGCAAATAAAGTCGTAAAAAATGGCAAAAAATCATGCTTCTTTGTTTTGACCCCTGTAAAAAATTCAATTTTCTATTTTTTTGATAGCACTTAGGTTCATGTAGAAGAGAGACATATAATAAAAGTAAATTCAAACCTCGTTTGATTTCAGATGAAAATTGCGGCTTCCAGAATGTACGCAAAATGCTGAGTCCGATTGTGACTTGCAATATGGGGTCGCTAATATCCCCGGTGTTTTCCAAAAAAATTCTTCAACAATTTTATAGTATATACTTAAATATATGTACAAAATATTCTCAAAGTTTCAATAAAATATATTAATTTTTTATACTATAAAAAAAATTCATGAAAATCATTGAGAAAACGCTGTCCTAACCCTATTTCCTCTCTTAATGGCTTATAACAATAGAACGAGTCGGAATTTTCGTTTAAAATTTTGGGAACATATTTTTCAATAGTTTTACTAACAATTTATGAAATTTAAAAAAAATCGATTTTTTGAACCGTCTAACCCTATTTCCCCCCTGAAAGGAAAATCGTAAATTACATAGAATTGATGGAAGTAGCCTGTAAAATTTAGCCCCATTCCCCAAAACTTTGAAGATCTTTGAAAAAAAATTGATGAGAGTTTTTGTTACCATCAGTGGGTGTTTTACATGCTTAGTCTATCCACAACGGCTACTCGTGTACTGTTAAAAGCATCCCCGTTATCAGGGTTGAAAATAACGAATTACTTCATCATCGATCAAATAAAAACCGTACTGGGGAGTATGGTGATCGTGCATAAATCGTTTTGACACATAAGGGATGACAATTAACGGATTGAAACATAAATTACGTTTAATTGCCCGTTACCACATTGAAATTTCGATAAAAACAGAAAATGTTACTTTCGTCCCCGTTGTATCTAATAATTTAATGAAATATACATTCAATTTAAACGAGCGATAAAACTTTCAATCAATTTTATGATTTAACTTGATTTTTCCTTTTCTCTCACTTATTTAATGAATTCTCATTTCCTCATCTATATATATTCAATTATCGTTTCTTATATCCAGGATGGCGCGAGTTTCATAGGAATGTCGAACGAAGCTTTACAGCACTCTCGTTTCTCGGACGGATCCGGTATTCTCGAGAGTGAGCGGATGCTACTACGGAGGAACGAGTGAGAGAGAGAGATGGGGAGATATAGATCTCGTGTTAGAGTACAGAACGGCATACGCGATTCCCGTTTCTCGCAGGTCAGCAAAGCAGTAATTTGTGGTGTATTTTTTTTGTTTTCGTCGTTTTTTTTTTACAATGTTCTGTAATTTATAATAAACGTTATAGTAGGAAATGGTTGTGAAACGTGAAATACACGGAATGGCTCATTGTATTATTTTTATTATTACTTGCCGATAATATAACCGAACGGAAGTACGATAAATTTTTTAAATTTGATAAAAAATCTAAAATGTTAAGTTTGCAGCTTTTTTTCGCCACGTATGCATTGTCAATATAAGATTTTATCGAAAAATTTGAAATTCTGCAAAATCAGCACAGTCATGGAATCTCTCGAAATTCAATACACACCTTCATTCAATTCTAATCATATCCATTTATCTACAAACATTTTCGAACGCTGTCTCCGAAAATTTGTTAAAACAAGTGCAGATTTTTGGAAAAAATCAAAATTTCATAAAATCCACATTCTCTTTGACCGATTTCTGCCAAATTCAGTATCAACTGATTTTCAATCATACTCTTATCACATAAAAAAATTCAGTCCGATATCTCAAATTTTGCGGAAGTTAGGACGATCACGAGCAATTTTCAAAAATTTCAAAAAATTTAAAATTTCATAAAATCAGAACGCTTTCGCCGATTTTCGCCAAATTCAATATCAACCGTCATTCAATGATAATCTATTGATATACAAAAAATTATCCCGATATCTGAAATTTTGGGGCAGTTTGAGGGTCCGGGCATTTTTCAAAAAATTCAAAAAGCTATAGAATCGCAGGCGGTTGATGAATTTTTTTTCAAATCGTGGCAAATGAAGGGCACATATTGCTTTACTACTGTACGGAATTGCAGCAACGTAGCTCAAACCGTTCTCGAGATACAGAGCTTTGAATTTTGCAGAGCCGTTACATACATACGTATGGGGGCATTCCACGTCAAAACGATCTGGCAATGATCCTCACCCTCTAGGATTTGGTTCACGATTTTTCATATTGTTGTCACGATCCCAAAAGTCCCGCCATTTTTGTTCTAGATTTTTTCTACCAACCGTTGTTTAGCAATTATTTAAAAAAATTAGTTTCCATAAACCAAAGAATTCGTTGTGATTTAAAAATCTGAAGAAACTCTAAAAAATCCATCGCCTAATGTAAAAAATGTTGAACCCTAATCCAGTTTAAGCAGGCTTTAGCTTCTATTTTTTGTTCAATTTTTTTTCTACTCGAGAAAATTCTTGGAAAAAATCGAACCGAACGCCGGACTACGCTGAGATTTGGTTTAACGATGTTGATATTTGACAGACACGATGTTTGAGAATTATTTCAGACTTTTTTAACAAGATTTTTTACATTTTGAAAAAAAAAACACCATTCAATAATGATTAGCGGGTAGAATTTAATTGAAAAATCTGAAAATATTCTGAAAAATCCTCTGAATGAGACAATTGGCAAAAATCTCTTTATTTTATTTAAAAAAACTTCTTTTTTTTTATTCACATGCACTTTGTTTGTCGTGCGCACATACTTCATTGTGCGAGCCTATTGCGAAGTAAAATTTCGTCGAAAGTAGCACCAGAGCATAAATTAACGATCATAATAATTGTGATCATCATCTCCTTTTATGACGTTTCACAAAGCCGAACGAAACGCTCGTCGTGTTGGCATATAAAACCAGAGAACTATCGGTGCTATTCCGTCTCTTTTAAGGGGGGAAATAGGGTTAGACGGTTCAAAGAATCGATTTTTTTTTAATTTCATAAATTGTTAGTAAAACTATTGAAAAATATGTTCCCAAAATTTTAAATGAAAATTCCGACTCGTTCTATTGTTATAAGCCATTAAGGGGGCGAAATAGGGTTAGGACAGCGTTTTCTCAATGATTTTCATGCATTTTTTCATAGTATAAAAAATGAATATAATTTATCGAACTTTGAGAATATTTTATACATATATTTAAGTTTATACTACAAAATTTGTATACATATATTTAAGTATATACTATAAAATATTAGCGACCCCATATTGCTTGTTTTTCTTGGTACTATTTTTTCAAACGCGTTTTTCTGAAAACGACTTTTTTTAAACTTGCGTACACGCTAGTTTGAAAAGTTTTCAGCCAATCGTTTTGAAAATTGGCAACTATTTTCTTCATAGTATTGCGCTCTATATGAACCTAAAATCGGAATATTATCATTATTTAAAATAATTTTTTTTTTGCAAATAATGTTGTAAAAAATGGCAAAAAATCATGCTTTTTTGTTTTAACCCCTGTAAAAAATTCAATTTTCTATTTCTTCGATAGAATTTAGGTTCATATAGAAAAGAGACATGTAATAAAAGTAAATTCCGACCTCGTTTGATTTCAGATGAAAACTGCGGCTTCCAGAATGTACGCAAAATGCTGAGTCTGATTGTGACCTGCAATATGGGGTCGCTAATATTTTATAGTATATACTTAAATATATGTATAAAATATTCTCAAAGTTTCAATAAATTATATTCATTTTTTATATTATAAAAAAATTCATGAAAATCATTGAGAAAACGCTGTTCTAACCCTATTTCCCCCTTACGGTAGTAGTCTGGTAACTTAAGCCGATTTTCATATCTTTTTTGGAGGGCGTTTTTTTGTAGGAAAATAAAAATGAATCGTTTTGGATATTTAGGATGTTTTTATTTATATAATAAAGAAACAAAAAAAAAATGTTTTGAAAAAATTTTATAGTTCATTATTATTATTATTATTGATCGAAGTTGGCACCTCGAAAAAAAGCGCGTTAGTGGCCCCGGTGATTTTGGCTCTTGATGTTATCTGAAATAAAAAATTCTTGATAATTCTTAATCTATAGACATGTCATTCTGGTCGGAACTACTGAAGTTAAATTTCATGGATGAATAACAAAATGGCGGACTTTGTAAAAAAGGACTTTTTTTTCCAAAGTCCGCCATTTTGTTATTTATCCATGAAATTTAACTTCAGTAGTTCCGACCAGAATGACATGTCTATAGATTAAGAATTATCAAGAATTTTTTATTTCAGATAACATCAATAGCCAAAATCACCGGTGCCACCCACGCGCTTTTTTTCGAGGTGCCAACTTCGATCAATAATAATAATAATAATAAACTATAAAATTTTTTTTCGTATCTTTAATATGTAAATAAAAACATCCTAAATATCCAAAGCGGTTAATTTTTATTTTCCTACAAAAAAACGCCCTCCAAAAAAGACATGAAAATCAGCTTAAGTTACCAGACTACTACCTTAATGCTATGACTAAATACATGCTTGGTCGCCACACGTAGAAACAGGCAACAGCGGGCAGCAGCAGGCAGCAGCGACGGTGTCGACGCCGTTCACATCGAGTTTCCTCGTCGCTCGTTGGAGTAGTACAGTCGTCGTAGTCGACGACCGTACTTTTTGCCTCGCGCTGTGACTGACCCAGAAACCTACTTTCGTCCGAATTAAAAGCGAAATCAACGGAGTTACCTCATTCGTTCCCGATTTCCCGGAGGAGCAACAGTGACGGCTGATGGAAAGAAAGAAAAAGAGAGAGAGAAACGACGACGAGGAATTAAATGGTGGGAGATGTTGACATATGTGCGTGTCCGCGCTCGCGACACTCAGCTGATGCGCGCGCAACGACCACTTCTACGTACATCGTTTGAATTTTCGTTTCCGGTAAATCCGAAATAATTACGCGACACTTTGACCCTTTAAGAGTTCCCGAACGAGAGAACTTTTGTCGAACTTTTAAAACGTTACTCGCATAAATTGGAAACAAATTGCTCGAAACTAGTTGCTCTAAATTATTATTACAAACTTTTATGAAGCAATCGACAGTAATGAGGTGTGGCGCCTCCGTCGAAGCGTGTGTTCTTAACACACAAAACCACTAACAGCGAAATATTACGAGTAAATTTTATTACTTTATGCCATTTTTCCAAGAGGTACCGTTTATCCTCGTTTTTTTTTGCTTACTCACGTAGAAAGCTTTAATCTAATGAAGTGAAAAATCGTGTTCTTAACGCTATTGCGTTGAAATTGTTCCGAGGCATCGAAAAATCGCGTTTAGACAAAATGTCCGCACACGTGTGTGCGTGTGTGATAGGGATGCAAAATTAAAGTCGCTGTATCTTCGAATTGGTTTGAGCTTTCGGGCTGAAAATTGTCACACAAGTGAATCGGTATTGATCCTTTGTTCACGATAATTTTTGGGACAATTGACAAATTATTTTGGATTTTATAAGATCTAAAAAATTATCAAAAAAGTTTATTAAGAGCATAACTCGTGCGATTTTCGAGTTATCGGGCTGGAATTTTTTAAGCAAGTAGACGACCGTACTTTCGTATTGGTCCTCTGTTCACGATGATTTTTTCGACAATTAAAAAATTACTTTCGATTTTATAAGATTTTGAAAATTTTCACAAAAAAGATTGTTAAGAGCATAACTCGTGCGATTTTCGAGCTGTCGGGCTGAAACTTTTTGCGCAAATAGACTACAATGAAATACAGTTCGCTATTGAATTTGAAGAAAATCGATCGAGGCGTTCCAAAGTTATAAAATTTTGAATTTTGCGAATAAATCGCTATGAGCACTTGTCAACACTCTAGCTTGTGTAATTTTTTGAGCATCGAGTCAAAAATTTGTACGACAATTGTGTACGATTAAACGATATTTCGTGCGAAATGTGGAGAAAATCGATCGGTGGCGTTTTACATTTATGAAATTTTGAATTTTTCTAAAAATCGGCATACAGTGGGTCAAAAAAGTATTCGTACACCTTGTTTTTTTGCGATAACTCTATAGACATAAGCGATACGCAAAGAAAGCCAATTTTATGATTTAATTTGACTAAATTTTCATGGTTTTTCATTTTCAGATAATTTCCGGCCGAGTTATAGTGAACACCGCAAATTGTTTTTTTTCCAAGACGTTCTGGAGGAAGCTCTGTTACGGGCTTATGCTTCAATATTTCTGCATGAAAAAATTACACAACATTGTCAAAAGTATGCTCAATAATGTACAAAAGGTTTGAATAAAATTGCTCAATCCATATTTGAGAAAAAAAAATTGCGAAAAAGTGTTTTTTTTTACGCTGAAACCCTCACCCCTCCCTTAATAGTACATCAGGTACAGAGATAAACTGCAAATGGAGTATTTTTTCCCAAGAATAATAGAAGAATTATGCAAAAAAAACGAAAATTTTCGGGCCAAAAAAAGTATTCGTACTTACGATTGAGCTGCTAAACCTCGATATTCACTCACGGACGGTCTGACCTCTGCGTACAATGTAAACAAGTCTTCGTTTACACAATGGTTTTGACCTATTCCATGCGGTAGTAGATCTTCAAGCTCTGAACAGACATGATGGCAAAGAAAAGCGAAATATCAATATCCATGCGAGACAGAGAGATTTTTCTTCGGAAACGCGGTGAAAGTTATCGAAAAATTAGTAAAGAACTAAATCTAAGTTTCGCAACAGTGCAATATATCCTTTCTTAAAAAAGACATGGCACTCGATTATCGAAACTCTCGAACTGCGAGATAAATATATCGAATTTTGAAGCCAGTTTATCGTCAATCTGATTGGTTGTCGTAAAGCGCGCGTAATTCAAACACGATTTAGTTCACTATGAAACAACATCTATGGTATACAAAGATTCAATATGATTAAAGATTCAATAGACTCATTGACTCTCGCCCAATGCAATTCTCAAAATTTAGGAACCTTATATAATAAAGAAATTTACGATACTTCATAATACGATAAATATATCGTATTATGAAGCCCGTTTATCGTCAATCTGATTGGTTGTCGTAAAGCGCGCGTAATTCAAACACGATTTCGTTCACCATGAAACAACATCTATAGTATACAAAGAATCAATAAGATCAAAGATTCAATAGATTATTGACTCTCGCCCAATGCAATTCTCATAATTTAAAAACCTTATAATAAATTATGTACTATTTAACGAAATGACAACCGATCGAGATGAAATAATCTTAGCGACTGCAGTATGGTGACAAAATCCGTTGTGCCGTTTGGGAAAAAGTATCTATAAGAATTTGCAGTTGATTCTTAATCTAAAGGACAAGTTCGAAATATGAAACATTCAAGCGCGAGCGAAGCGAGCGCGTTGTTGCTAGTAATAAAAAAATACGAAAAAACAAACAGCAGAGAAAATAAGCCACGAACAGGTCGACCGAGAATACTAACGGTACGAGAGCGTCGAAGTATTGTTACAGAGGCTACAATAAAACCGTTCACAAGTGCTCGCAGTTTAGCGAATGATGTCGCGTCAACATCGGGTTAGAGCGTGTGTCCCCAGACTATTCGGAACGTTTTGCATTCTGCCCAAATATACGGCGGAACTGCCCGCAAAAAACCATTCATTAATAATATAAATCGAGAAAAACGTTTAGGTATCGCAAGAACCCACGTAAAAAAATCTATAGAATTTTGGATACGTGGCGTATTCTCGGATGAATCGAAGTTTAACATCTTCGGGTCCGTTGGAAAAAAATTCGTCTAGCGGAAACCAAATACCGAGCTCCAGCAGAAAAATTTAATACCGACTGTAAAGCACGGCGGAGGAAGCGTCATGGTTTAGGGCTCTATGGGATATTATGGCGTTGATAATCTGGCTTTTATAGATAGTACAATGAATGCCCAGAAGTTTTTCGACGTGTTGCGCAGCAATTTGAAAGCGAGTGTAGATAAAATGGGCCTGGATGGAAATTTCCACTTCCAACAAGATAACGACCCGAAACATACTGCCATGAAAACGAGGGAATGGTTACTCTATAATGTCCGCAAACAATTCATTACACCACCACAATCTCCGGACATCAATCCTATTGAAAATTTATGGCACTTGGTGGATGTAGAAATTAGAAAAAGAAAAATAACAAACAAATCCGATCTCCAAAGAGTGCTTTTAGAAGAATGGACGAAAATAGCAAAAGAAACAACGCAAAAGCTAGTAGAATCCATGCCTAAGAGACTCGAGCCGATAATTGAAGCAAAAGGGATGCACACCAAATATTAGTTATAATTAACAACTATGATGATGTAGGTTTTCACTACAATCGTAAGTGTATGAATACTTTTTTTGCCCGAAAATTTTCGTTTTTTTGGCATAATTCTTCTATTATTACTGGGGAAAAATTCTCCATTTACAGTTTATCTCTGCACCTGATGTATTAATAAATAAAATTGGCTTTCTTTGCGTATCGTTTATGTCTATAAAGTTATCGCAAAAAAAAAAAGTGTATGAATACTTTTTTGACCCACTGTAGGTGCTCGTTGAGACTTCTAGCTCGAGCAGTTTGTGCCGCACTTTTCACATTTCGTGATAAAGTTTTGTACATGCTGTTTTGAAAGAGCGAAATGAAAAAAAAAACATCATTTTTGAATTAGCCGCGGATATATTAGTGACAAAATGATTCGATTCTCAAAATGCACGACACGTGGCGTTCGTTTTTACGTTCTCAGGTCTGACCATAAAATACCGGTTCTTTAATGACATTTTGGGGGTACCTTTTTGGTACATAGATGAAATATCATCGAGGGGATGATATTGGCGGTCGAATTTCGCGAGAATCGATGAAACGTTTTGCGAGTTTATGAAATTTCGAAAAGTTTTTCGAAATTTCAATTTAATCATTGAGTTATTCGAAAAAAAATTTGGATATTCGCACTAAACACGTAGGGGGGAAAAAGCTGCAAGTTTAAAATTATCAGTTGCTGCCTCAGAGTGTCGTACAAAGCTCAAAGCTTCGTCCACGAGGAAGACAACATTGAAAAATATATAATTCCTCATAGACGAAGCTCCGAGCTTTGACCAACATTCTAAGAAAGCAACGGGCAACTTTGAACTTGCAGCTTTTTTTTAGGAGTTATACACAGTCAGAAGACCGAAAGAAGCGATATTTCAAGAATTTTTCCGGGAAAGACATTTTAATTTACTAACGTAAAAATTTATATACGTGTTGTGGTAACTTTTAATTTTATTTTCATATCTTTTATTTGTAAAAATAATGATTTTTAAAGCTGCTATAGCCGATCTCCGGGAGCTCCTCTAAAAAAAGGCGGCTTGCGATGAGCACGATATCTCTGCATTGGATCATCCAAAATGAAAAAAAAAAACAAAAAAGATTTCGTTAATATAAAATATTAACTAGTATTTAATCGAAGGAATAAGTAAAATATAAATTTTTAACAAAATGGCGGCTTCTCAAAAGAAAATTTCGATTTTCGATAAAAGTTTTAGAATTAAATTGTTGATAAAATGAAAAAGATTTATCGGCGAGAAAAAACCTTCGATTAAACACTAAAAATGTATTTCTAAAGTTTGTGTAAAAATTTCAGACTGATCAGTTCAGCCGTTTCCGAGGAATCTTGCTCGCCGACTGTGAGAACACAGTTTTGAGAAAAACGCATTTAAGGGGGAAATAGGGTTAGACGGTTCAAAAAATGAAAGAGCTAAATATTATAGTAGGTAATCGCAGCTACAGTTTCGCATATCAAATGGGCGAACCACGCGTAAGCCGACAAAATCAACGCAGCGCTTTGGAGACCAGAGAAGCTCGAAAAGCCCGAAAAGACGAGCTACGAGCTCAAAATGAGTAATTTCAAAAAGAAAAGGGATTGCATTATGGTGCTGGAATAGCAGATTAACCGGTAAGTAATTTAAAAAAATGTATGACAGCTTTGACTTTGTTTTTCTTGGTACTATTTTTTCAAACGCGTTTTTCTGAAAATGACTTTTTTTTAACTTGCGTACACGCTAGTTTGAAAAGTTTTCAACCAATCGTTTTGAAAATTGGCAGTTACTTTCTTCATAGTATTGCGCTCTATATGAACCTAAAATCGGAATATTATCATTATTTAAATCATTTTTTTTTGCAAATAAAGTTGTAAAAAATGGCAAAAAATCGTGCTTTTTTGGTTTGACCCCTGTAGAAAATTGAATTCTCTATTTTTTTGATAGCATTTAGGTTCATATAGAAGAGAGATATATAATAAAAGTAAATTCCAACCTCGTTTGATTTCAGATGAAAATTGCGGCTTCCAGAATGTACGCAAAATGCTGAGTCTGATTGTGACCTGCAATATGGGGTCGCTAATATCTTCGGTGTTTTTCAAGGAAATTCTTCAAAAATGTTATAGTATATACTTAAATATATGTATAAAATATTCTCAAAGTTTCAATAAATTATATTCATTTTTTATACTATAAAAAAATTCATGAAAATCATTGAGAAAACGCTAACCCTATTTCCCTCATTAAACTTACGACGCTACTTTCAAACGCTCCGAGACGTCTTTACAAATATGCGTGTAACTTCGAGAATATTTGTCGGATTGACATGAAATTTTTTGTGTATGTACTTAAATATATATGTACATAATAATATATATAGAATAATAAATGTACATTACGAAAATGAAGAAAAAAATGTTTGTTTGAAAATCCTGACTGCGTATAACCCCTTAAATCTATACATAGAGGGATATACGTTGTTTTCAATGTACGGTTATAACCGAGGTTATTCGGAAGCTTTAGGCTCGGGAAAAAAATTGCTATTCATCGCTGAGGGGTTGAAAATATTTGTGAACGACGGTGGGCGATTTGACATCGTCGAAAGATTAATTCTCTCGATTATTCATTGATGACCAAACACATTTACGAACGAGTTATCGTGTGTAATTTTTTTAGAGCGGTTGATAGGACGAGGGAAGAGGCTCTTGGGGCCTTCTTGGTTAACGTTAACGACGCCTCGAGTCTGTGATCGTTTCCGGTACACGTTCAATTGAGTCCGAGGCCACTTCCCAATTATATACCCGTAGAGGAGCAGCGTTGTAACAAACTGGAGTAATTACACAAAGTTTTCAGTTGATGCGTTAGCCTTGATGATTTCACCTCGTCGGTGTGCCGCGAACAACGTAAAGCACACATTACACGCCTCTGCTGTTAAGACTTGTGCGGATCTATATATACAACGGTACACAGGCTACCTAGGAGAATCTCGTGTTTCTTGGAGAAAGTAAATTAGCAACTAAACCGAGAAGTGGTAATGAAAAATTTCTGCATTCCACCTTTTATAAGGTGGCCTTTGTTATTGCCTGGAAATCTATTTGAAATTTGGGGGAAAACAAAAAAAGGGATTAAGGATATGAATGTTTTTATGTAGATTAAAAAAAGTTCGTGCACATTAGAAACTAGCACATTGCTTATTAATTATTTCTATTTCGCTGGTAGTGGTTCGACCTATGAGAAAGCGAAAAAATGAAGAATTTAACTTACTCGGCCAAGGGGTATTTTGTGAGGGAGACAAAATAATGAGGAAGCAACGTGAAAATTTTCCATTTCCAGGTTTTTCTTTTTAAGGGGGGAAATAGGGTTAGGACAGCGTTTTCTCAATGATTTTCATGAATTTTTTTATAGTATAAAAAATTAATATAATTTATTGAAACTTTGAGAATATTTTATACATATATTTAAGTATATACTATAAAATTTTTGAAGAATTTCCTTGAAAAACACCGAAGATATCAGCGAGCCCATATTGCAGGTCACAATCAGACTTAGCATTTTGCGTACATTCTGGAAGCCGCAATTTTCATCTGAAATCAAACGAGGTTGAAATTTACTTTTATTATATGTCTCTCTTCTATATGAACAAACTAGCGTGTACGCAAGTTCAAAAAATGTTCAAAAAAATTGCGGCTTCCAGAATGTACGCAAAATGTTGAGTCTGATTGTGACCTGCAATATGGGGTAGCTAATATCTTCGGTGTTTTTCAAGGAAATTCTTAAAAAAATGTATAGTAAATACTTAAATATATGTATAAAATATTCTCAAAGTTTAAATTAATTATATTCATTTTTTAAACAATAAAAAAATGTATGAAAATCATTGAGAAAATTTCCCTATTTCCCCCCTTAATGGCTTATAACAATAGAATGAGTCGGAATTTTCATTTAAAATTTTGGGAACATATTTTTCAATAGTTTTACTAACAACTTATGAAATTTAAAAAAAATCGATTTTTTAACCGTCTAACCCTATTTCCCCCCTTAAGTACTGTAGCGTAACAAATTGCGTAAATTGTTGTTTTTCATCGTTACAATGGTTCCTCGAAGGAGGCAACAAAATAAAAGGTCATCAGTATTGGACTTATGTCACTGATCGTATGTTCTGCGGAGAAAATATCTCTACGAATGACAGTATCGTGTTTTAATAATAAAAAGTAAAAATATCGTTAATTATAAGAGGTCATGGCTCCTTAAGGAGGTTTTGCTCGCGAGGCATTGCGGTACGGGGGCGTGTGGTGATCTTCTATCTCTCTGAGCTGCACCCCTCCCTAGAACGAGGCATTTTTTTCGCGACGAAAACTTTGATTATTAATAAACAGCCGCTGCGAATTGTATTCATTTTTATTGCCAGGCCTCTGTACCAGATGAGCCCCTATAAAATGTTGAGGAAAAAACATGAAACATTTTTTATGTTCGTTCGAAGATTTAAAAAAAATTTGAAAATCTCTACACCTTTTTTAGAAGGTTGCCATTTCGTGAATTTTTTTTTCTTCGAAATTTTAGTAGTTCATGCGATGGCCATACTTGTACTGATGAATAATCTTTTTGATTTTTTTGTTTCGAATGAGTAGAACGTCGGGAATCATGGTTACTTGAATCATGGCGGACTTGACACCGCGTGGCACCCTCAATTTATTTTTATGGTACTCGAAAAAATTTGCAGAGTGCCTGCAAGTATCAATAGTAAAGTGGAAAAAAGACCGGTGTTGAAATATTCAATAGTACCTATGAATTTTTTTATGAAACTCGAAAAAAAATCCTCGTTTCGACTAGAAGACTTAAATGTCTGTAAGGATGTTTGGACACAGAAGCTCCAAGTGGTGAATATATTGATGATCATAGGCGCCATGAGCCACAAGCTCCCTGACGTGCGAGCCTCGCACTAAATCCGCTCGGCGTGAAAGGGCCATAATAACGAAGGGACGCAAGAGGATAAAGAGAATGAGCAACAAAGAGAGAAAGAGCAAAATACACAGTCCCTTTTTTTTCTCCTTCTTAGGATCCCTATATACGTTGAGCTTTGTCACCAATGTTAGCACGAGGTCTCGGGCCTCAATTTCATTCTCACCCCTCCCTATGGAGTGCAATTCCATTTGCGACTAATACCAAAGGTTTTTGATTTTTTAACATTCTCACATAAATTTTCAAATAATGTAAACAAGCGCAATTCGCAAAGAAACAACATTGCGCAATCAAAAAAGAAACTCCATAATATAAAATGAAGAATCTTGAAGACATAAACATCGTTCGAAATATAATTCATAATGTGTCGTGACGCTCCATCCCTTACGAGTCAGCGATTCAAATCAATGTTAAACGCCCGTCAAGTCATTCCGAAAAATGGAACGCGACGAGCGATAAACGAACTAGGAGGGCGATGGTCAAAATCCATATGGTTAAGCGGCATGAGAGGGGCGAGAGGGGGGAGTTATCGGGGTAGATCTCAAACGAGCCGGGGGACAAAATGTGAGAACCACAGAAAGAATGAGAGACGAAGGAAAAAACACAGGTATACAACCGGTAGTAAATACATATGTATGACAAAAAAAAAGGGGGACAAAACCCGACGACAACCTCGTTGACGAGAGAACGATTGACGAAAAAAAAAAAAAACAAAACAAAACAAAACAAATTTTGACCCTGCTCCGTGCCTCTTTTCTCTCGGCAACTCCGTGGCATTTGTACGGTCAGTAAATAGTATTTTGACACGTTTCACCTGCGCATTTCTATAAACGAAAAGTATCCGAGTTTTTTGAGTTTTACCGTGACAAAAACAAAGAGGAGCAAAAGTGAAAGTTTCGTTTTTCCAGACAAGCCAAGCTTTTCCTGAGTAACTGCTCCTGTAAATGAAACATCCCCCCCCCGCCCCTGTTTCTCGGGTTTTCCGTGACTTCTACTCGTCGATTCTCGAAGATCGATACGCTATGCTCCCGCCGCCGCACGATGTGGAGTAGTCTACTATCTGTACGTTAAATACACTACCGATCAAAAGTACTATACTGCTTTAGAAAAATTATGCGTAGTAATGATTTTTTGGGGCCGTCGAACCACAAAACAGGATTCAAAAGTAAGTTCTTTCATCATTTATTATATCGAGAACAACGAATCGGAATTTTTGGGGATTTGCTGTTCCTTGAAAAGAGTCCCAAATTGAAAAATAGGGGGAAAATAGGGTTAGACGGTTCAAAAAATCGATTTTTTTTTAATTTCATAAATTGTTAATAAAACTATTGAAAAATATGTTCCCAAAATTTTAAGGGATAACACCACTGTGACCCCCTGTTGTTTTTCACATTTTTCAAGAATTTTTTTTTGTGGGAAAAAAAAGAGATATTCAAAAAATTTTTTTGGGTTTTGTTCCTTGTTTATTAACGTATCGAAAAACATTTTTTTCACATTTTTCACGCCGCATGGTGGCGCTGGGAAAGCTCTTGCGTCAGGCGCTGTCATCTCCGCAGTGGTTCGCGGCACGCAGCAGAACTCTCTTCAATGTCGATCTGAAAAAAAATGCCGAGAATTTTCGTTAATAATATGATATTTTGAAGAGAAGAACATAGGATTTTTTTCGATATCTCAATAATTATAAAAGTTATAGCCTATTTTCGACGAGAAATTTTGGTCAAAAATCATTCTTTAATTTCAAAAGCGTGCCTATTTTTTTTAAAACAATATTTTTCAAAATCCCTATGTACTTCTCTTCAAAATATCATATTATTAACGAAAACACTCGGTATTTTTTTTCAGATCGACGTTGAAGAGAGTTCTGCTGCGTGCCGCGGAAATGACAGCACCTGACGCGAGAGCTTTCCCAGCGCTACCATGCAGCGTGTAAAATACGAAAAAAATATTTTTTAATACATTAATAAACAAGGAACAAAACCCAAACAAATTTTTCGAATATCTCTTTTTTTTCCCACAAAAAAAAATTCTTGAAAAATGTGAAAAAAAACAGGGGGTCACAGTGGTGTTATCCCTTAAATGAAAATTCCGACTCGTTCTATTGTTATAAGCCATTAAGGGGGGACATAGGGTTAGGACAGTGTTTTTTCAATGATTTTCATACATTTTTTTATAGTATAAAAAATGAATAAAATTTATTGAAACTGAGAATATTTTATACATATATTTAAGTATATACTATTAAATTTGTATACATATATTTAAGTATATACTATAAAATATTACCGACCCCATATTGCTTGTTTTTCTTGGTACTATTTTTTCAAACGCGTTTTTCAGAAAACGACTTTTTTTGAACTTGCGTAGACGCTAGTTTGAAAAGTTTTCAACCGATCGTTTTAAAAATTGGCAGTTACTTTCTTCATAGTATTGCGCTCTATACGAGCTTAAAATCGGAATATTATCATTATTAAAAATAATTTTTTTTTGCAAATAAAGTTGTAAAAAATGACAAAAAATCATGCTTTTTTGTTTTAACACCTGTAAAAAATTCAATTTTCTATTTTTTTGATAGCATTTAGGTTCATATAGAAGAGAGACATATAATAAAAATAAATTCCAACCTCGTTTGATTTCAGATGAAAATTGCGGTTTCCAGAATGTACGCAAAATGCTGAGTCTGATTGTGACCTGCAATATGGGGTCGCTAATATTTTCGGTGATTTTCAATGAAATTCTTCAAAAATTTTATAGTATATACTTAAATATATGTATAAAATATTCTCAAAGTTTCAATAAATTATATTCATTTTTTATACTATAAAAAAATTCATGAAAATCATTGAGAAAACGCTGTCCTAACCCTCTCTTCCTCCTTAAACGCGTTATTTCTCGACACTATGTTTTTAGACAGCGCAGCACGATAACTCAGTCAATTTGGAATGTTTTTTAACTTTTTTTTTTTTATCTTGATAATTATTTTCTCTATAGTCTGACGAGTGGGTTTTTTTAATTTTTTGGTTGAACAATTTTTTCATAAATTATTAAACACTATTTTTGTTTTAAATTGCATACTGAAGTATGAAATACTGTAATTTCTGTATTAAAAAAAAAGAAATTTATCTATTTACAATAGAACAAGATTCGTTTTTTTGCTCAACCCACATTTTCCCAATTTTTCAATGCTGAAAAATATGCTTTCAATGTTTTCCAGTTGTTCGTGATCACAATTTGCCGAAACGTCGGAAAGACACATTTAACTCGTTTTTTACTGTATTTGATATTTCGGTGGTTTGGCACATTTTAAACGAATTGACGTTAAGAAATCGTTTTTTTTTCGCGAAAACAAAGATTCCTCATAGTTTTTACGCGTGCAAAAAGCTTCCTCCACGAGGAGGCGAAAATTGAAAAAGTCCCTTGGAGAAAGATTTGTTAATGCGCAAAAATGATGGGGAAGGAACGTGCAACTTGCAATTTACACTGCTTTTTTACGCCGAATTTGCTTGTGATTTGTTGACGATTTTTGAAAATGCCTATATTGTCAGTGTACATACGAGTTCGGTCAGTGTACGAAACGTTTGCTCGTAGTGCAAACGTTTTTGAACCGACGAAGCTCGAAACAGGAATTAAAAGTAAATTTTATCATTTTTTATGACGTCGAAAAAAAAGCAATTACAATTTTTGGGAATTTGGCTATTTCTTCAAAGAAGTCCCAAACTGATTTGATACATTTTATTTTTTTTACAATAGAACAATATTCACTTTTGTTAAAATCATATTTTCCCAATTTTTCGTGATCGAAATTTCTCGAAACGTCGGCAACGTCCCGTTGCTTTCTCATAATTTACGCCTCGAAAAAGCCTTCTCCGGGAGGAGGGAAAACTTGAAAAAGCCCCTTAGAGAAAGATTTGTTAATGCGCAAAAAAAAACTTTCAGTTTACGCCGTTTTTTTTACACTAAATTTCCTTTACGGTCTGTCAACAATTTGTGAAAATGGCTATATTATCAGTGACGAAGTGGAAATGTGAATTAAGTATTACGCCGTTAAATACCATTGTCTAAAGAGGGTAATTGTAGAAAAAATTTTATATCTAATTGCTATATCCGTTTGACAATTAAAACTCAATTTCTCTCGCAACCAATTAACTACAATTATTTTTAACGAAACAACATATTATGGCGAATATTCAAATTAATGAAAGTTTCATGGAAATAGATATTTAATTTTTGTTAGTAATATTTATTTATTTTTTCTCTCAGTGCTTTGAATTCTGTGCATGCGGCTATCCCACTCGATGCTCCACTCTTTGAACGCTCTGATCTCTCGCTCCGGTCTATCTACTCGATGTATTATAAAGAAATATATATATATTGCGTTTCAGCACACTTTGCACCGAGGACGGCCGGTTGCCTCTGCTTGAATTTTCCATCCTTCTCTCTCTCTCTCTCTCTCTCTCTCTAAGCTCTCCCGTCGAGTTCGACACACAGGCATCAACGTTAAACAGTGTGTACTCACTGTTGCATTTTATATAGTTGCCTTTTCACCGTGTGTACCACATTGCCCGAGAATCAGCGTATCCCGTAACTCTGTGTGTTACCTGCTATAACACGAGGCGACTGTACTCGATTTCTCGTCGTCGTCGTTACTCTAGGAACTCTATACCCGAGAACGAGTTAAAATGCCACGAGCAACTGCCGCCATTGATCTCGTCATTGATCGATAGATATTACGATTTCGTTGAATTATAGGTCTTACCTATTGTAATCTATTGCATCGAGCGCACAGTATGGAAAATACTTTTTTTAACGTTTTGGCAAAATAAAATATGTTCAATTTTTCCGAAATCATGCATCGATTGTTTTTACATTTTCGTCAGAAATGATGACTCTACTAGAATCGCTGTTAATTTGCTTTACGATGGAATAGCAATTTCGCTTTGTCCTCGTTCTCTTCGGAATCGTTCAATAAACAGTGGCGCTTCGGTCGTTGATGACGAGGATTAAAAAAAAAACATTTTTCACGAAAGTTAAAAATAGTTAAAAATATTTTGGGTTAAAAAAAATTGAGATATCTGTACGAATGAATGAGCATTCTTATGATGTTCAAGTTTGTATCGTTGGAACGCAACGAAAATCGGTTTTTTAAATTTTCATTTTCATTATTGTTCTCGCTTCTCTTCGCCCATTTAAGCCCAGGTCATTAAAAGCGGAAATAGGGTTAGGACAGCGTTTTCTCAATGATTTTCATGAATTTTTTTATAGTATAAAAAATGAATATAATTTATTGAAACTTTGAGAATATTTTATACATATATTTAAGTATATACTATAAAATTGGTATATACTATATACTATACACTATAAAATTTAAGTATATACTATAAAATAAAAAAGACTCAGCATTTTGCTTACATTCTGGAAGCCGCAATTTTCATCTGAAATCAAACGAGGTTGGAATTTAATTTTATTATATGTCTCTCTTCTATATGAACCTAAATGCTATCAAAAAAATAAAAAATTGAATTTTCTACAGGGGTCAAAACAAAAAAGCATGATTTTTTGCCATTTTTTACAACTTTATTTGCAAAAAAAAATTATTTTAAATAATGATAATATTCCGATTTTAGGTTCATATAGAGCGCAATACTATGAAGAAAGTAACAGCCAATTTTCAAAACGATTTGTTGAAAACTTTTCAAACTAGTGTGTACGCAAGTTCAAAAAAAGTCGTTTTCAGAAAAACGCGTTTGAAACACGTGGCGCGCTCGGGGCCTGAAGGAGAGCTACTCACTTTAATAGCTTATAACAATAGGACGAGTCGGAATTTTCATTAAAAATTTTGGGAACATATTTTTCAATAGTTTTACTAACAATTTATGAAATAAAAAAAAATCGATTTTTTGAACCGTCTAACCCTATTTCCCCCCTTAAAGGAGATTTCAAAAAAACGTTTTAACGATTTTTGTCTTCGAAAATCGAACCTTAAAGGGGATGAATGAGATAAAAAAATTGATCTTCGTTGCTTTCCAACGATGCAAACGTCAACATTATGCATTCTTTAAGCCGGGTCAAGACTTTTTTTCGAAACCCATCAAACAACCCTAAATCGGTTAGATGGAAGCACAGTTATGATCGTTTGAAATTTGGGATTTTTTAGACTCTTGCAAAATAGGGAGAAAGTGGGGTGGTTTTTTTTGTTTGTAATTCGTCTCGAAACTCTAGCCTGTCCGACATCTCGCATCATTCCAAAACTGGGTTTTTGTCGAAAATTTAAAAAAAACAATCATGTGAAAAGAGTGACAAAATTTGTATACAGCCCCGATTTTTTTCCACTTCATATTCAGCAACTAGGAGGGCGCAGCTTACCGGAACTAGTGTAATGGACCCAAAGGAATAAAACAATAATTTTCAAATTTACCTCAACGACAATGTATTTCATAAAATCGAATTATTCATTAAGACTGTCTCGTAGCATCAAGGTGGAATGAATGTTCTTAAAAGCTTAAATGAGTTTAAATGAATAAATACGAACATCTCTAAAATTGCAAAATTGATTTCACCAATTAATTCACACGTCCGTACCACCGAATTTTGTCGTTTAGTGAAAAAGTAATTTTTCTCCTTAAGTGAATAAGTAATGACACTCGGAGATCGAACTTGGATACATTATATATCGAAAATGTGACGAAGCCGATATAACGAATCAGAGAATGAAATTTGGTCCGTGATCATCGAAGATCAACGCACTTCACTCTATTGAATCTCGGCTCAGCTACTAGGGACAGACCTAACCTAAAAACCTGATGATTCAAGACGCCCGTTGCTACTATTGAAGTAAATATATAATTCGATCCAAAATAATTGCGCATAGTCGCTGATCCGATTGGACTTCGACGATGTATCAACAACTGTCCAAGACGGTGTTTCGCCGGCGGGAATACGACAAAGTTTCGGCAAACTGCTACAACTCATGTTTTACAAATATGGCGATAAGGTGCGTTCGCATTTGTTCTCATGTCGCGACAACATACTTTGCGACGTCATAATCAGCAAATAATGGCCTGCGCTACGCGTGGAGATTTTTTTTTACAGCTCTATGTTTTCGTCGGGTTTTGAATCGTTTGCAACAAAAGTTTCTTTTTGTTTTATTTTAGAAACGTTACTTCAATTTCAAAAATTACGATCTTTGAATTGCGCCCAGAAAAACAGGTGCAACGAGCACAAAATTCGCGTTAAAAGATCTAGTTCATCGATTAAGGGTGGAAATAGAGTTAGACGGTTCAAAAAATCGATTTTTTTTAAATTTGATAAATTGTTAGTAAAACTATTGAAAAATATGTTCCCAAAATTTTAAATGAAAATTCCGACTCGTTCTATTGTCATAAGCCATTAAGGGGGAAATAGGGTTAGGACAGCGTTTTCTCAATGATTTTCATGAATTTTTTTATAGTATAAAAAATGAATCTAATTTATTGAAAGTTTGAGAATATTCTATACATATATTTGAGTATATACTATAAAATTTTTGAAGAATTTCCTTGAAAAACACCGAAAAAATTTATGACTGCCTTGACTTTGTTTTTCTTGGTACTATTTTTTCAAACGAGTTTTTCTGGAAACGACTTTTTTTTAACTTGCGTACACGCTAGTTTGAAGAGTTTCCAACCAATCATTTTGAAAATTGGCAGTTACTTTCTTCATAGTATTGCGCTCTATATGAACCTAGAATCGGAATATTATCATTGTTTAAAATAATTTTTTTTTGCAAATAATGTTGTAAAAAATGGTAAAAAATCATGCTTTTTTGTTTTGACCCCTGTAAAAAATTCAATTTTCTATTTTTTTTGATAGCATTTAGGTTCATATAGAAGAGAGACAGATAATTAAAGTAAATTCCAACCTCGTTTGATTTCAGATGAAAATTGCGGCTTCCAGAATGTACGCAAAATGCTGAGTCTGATTGTGACCTGCAATATGGGATCGCTAATATCGTCGGTGTTTTCCAAGGAAATTCTTCAAAAATCTTATAGTATATAATTAATCATATGTATAAAATATTCTCAAAGTTTCAATAAATTATATTCATTTTTTATACTATAAAAAAATTCATGAAAATCATTGAGAAAACGCTGTCCTAAACCTATTTCCCCCCTTAATTAATAGATACAATTAATAGATAGATCACTGATGTATTTGGGTAGACAGACAATTGTGACAATTGGATACAGACCGGGTATCGTCATAAAGAATGGTGAACTCATACGACTTCCCATGTTTAACCTTAAAATCACAGAAACAATTTCCCGCCACTGTACACCTAAGTAAATGCCTTCGAGCAATAAACCGTTACTCATAACGTGAATCTATCGCATGACAAAATGTTATAATTATGTAAATTGTTGTTCGAGTCTCATAAATTATGGAATTTGAGTCACGTTTCTCGTATTCAACACCACAGAAACAAAACGATTGTTCATATTTCGCGCGCTGTTTTATAGGTTAGGTTCGTCGTCTACGATCGTGCGATCTGAAGTGTGCGCACGATCGAATTCCGAGCACGACGTCGGCAGCCAATCACAGTGACGAGATAGCCGGTTTCAGACAAAAATCGCATCTGGAGATATTTTGTGACGTGTTTTTTTTATAGGATGAGGAGGAGCAGGAGCAGGAGATTTTTTGTCAATTATCTCGTGACCCAACTTTTTTATGAAATCGTTAGAATCCTTGAAATCCAAAATGCACAAACAGCAACTTCGTTACCCGAATTATGAAATCTCTGAGTGTATGGAAAAACCGTTTAAAACGTTGATGAATATAAAGAATCATGCACATACGACCATGTGTTAACTTTTTAATTTTTGGTATTGAATTATTTGTAAAAAAGAAAAAGTTCGATGAGGACTCCTAGAATTCCGCGCTAACAAAGTCGAGTAATTAGTTCCGAGTATACTTCCCCTTAATTCCCTTAAGTCGCCAATAAAAAATAAAACAGTCTGACGCTTTTATGCTCGGATCTTTGTTTCTATCGCCACTTTCGTAAAGCGATAAAATTGCAATCATTTTACGCAAATAATATGACGCTCCTTTGTGTTTATAATCGATTTGTTCGCGTGCCCGAATGCGTTTGACCACGAGTCATCAAATCGATTCGGGTGAGCCGAGAGTGGTTCTCGCGAAGTCCGATGTCTCTCGCGAACCAGGTGCGTTTCATAGAGGCTCGCGACGACGAACGAATTTAACAACGTGTGTGCACGGAATGTGCGCACGTTTTATCGAACGAATCGAGGACTCGGGCGAGCCGCGTGCTCTTGATACGACGAACGAGAATGAGTAGCTCACTAGGGTGTAGAACAAAGATAAAGATAGAGAGAGAGAGAGAGAGAGAGAGAGAGGGAGAGAGAGAGAGAGAGTTAAGGTATAGAGCAGAAAAAAAAGAGTTCGTCGTCGTCATCGTCGGTACGGCCTTGACGTTCGCCGTGCGCTCTCTCGTACGTCGCCAAGTTCCGGTATCGGCCTTGCAATCATATATACTTCCAGACACTCCGTTGCAATGCTACGGAGTTTCGAGAAAATTGCGGATCGTCCTCGTTTGCATTTCGCATGTATCCCGAATATTATTAACGCAGTTACCATTTTGAAACGTAAATGAGACAAAAAAACTAAATCTATTTGACATTTGATGTCAACAAAGTCTAATTAACTAGCTAACTAACTAAATAATTGGCTAATTGGCTGACTAAATAGTTGAGTACAACTAACTAAGTAAACAACTAATTAGCTAAATACTCAAAACAAATAACTAACTAACTAATCAGCTAACCAACCAACTAACTAACTAGCTAAGTGACTAACTTATTAGATAACTGCTCAAGCAACTAACAAACGCCTTAACTATCTAGGTAACAAACTAACTAGCTAATTTGTTAACCAACTAATGATTGAACCTGCTAACTACCCATTCAATGAAGTAGCTAACTAACTAACTACATAAGTAACCAACCGTCTAACTAACGATCAAACTAAGTAATGAGCTCATTAACCAATTAGTTGACGAACTATTTGTCCAACCAGCCAACTAACCATTTAATTTACTAGCCAACTAACCATTTAACCTACTAGCCAACTGATCATTTAATTTACTAGCCAACTAACCATTTAACTTATTAGCCAACTAACCATTTAACCTACTAGCCAACTAACCATTTAATTTACTAGCCAACTAACCATTTAACTTACTAGCCAACTAACCATTTAACTTACTAGCCAACTAAACATTTAACTTACTAGCCAACTAACCATTTAACTTACTAGTCAACTAACCATTTAACTTACTAGCCAACTAAACATTTAACTTACTAGCCAACTAGCCATTTAACTTACTAGCCAACTAACCTTTTAACTTACTAGCTAACTAACCATTTAATTTACTAACCAACTAACCATTTAACTTACCAGTCAACTAACCATTTAATTTACTAGCCAACTAACCATTCAACTTACTAAGCAACTAACCATTTAACTTACTAGCCAATTAAACATTTAACTTACTAGCCAACTAACCATTTAATTTACTAGCCAACTAACCATTGAACTTACTAGTCAACTAACCATTTAACTTACTAGCCAAATAAACATTTAACTTACTAGCCAACTAGCTATTTAACTTACTAGTCAACTAACCATTTAACTTACTAGCCAACTAAACATTTAACTTACTAGCCAACCAAACATTTAACTTACTAGCCAACTAACCATTTAATTTACTAGCCAACTAACCATTTAACTTACTAGTCAACTAACCATTTAACTTACTAGCCAACTAAACATTTAACTTACTATCCAACTAACCATTTAACTTACTAGCCAACTAACCATTTAATTTATTAGCCAACTAACCATTTAATTTACTAGTCAACTAACCATTTAACTTACTAGCCAACTAAACATTTAACTCACTAGCCAACTAACCATTTAACTTACTAGCCAACTAAACATTTAACTTACTAGCCAACTAACCATTTAATTTACTAGCCAACTAACGATTTAACTTACTACTCAACTAACCATTTAACTTACTAGCCAACTAAACATTTAACTTACTAGCCAACTAACCGTTTAACCTACTAGCCAACTAACCATTTAACTTTCTAGCCAACTAACCATTTAACTTACTAGCTAACTAACTAACTAGCTAATTAATCAACTGGCTAGCTAACTAGTTATTCAACCAGCCAACTAACTAACTAGCTGACGAATTTGCTAACTGGTTAGCTGTCTAGCCAAACGTCCAGCTAACTAACTAACTAACCATTGCTAACTAATCAAGTGACAAATTACTCAACAAACTAATCACTTAAACTTCACTTTCTCGTTTTACTAAAAATTTATCTGTTAGTCGGTTTCCGCCCGATTTAATTGAACCAACGACTTTCCCTTTTTTCAACAGTGTGCATCGTGCATCAATCCACGATCAACATTCTTTGTGTCGGAAATTTTAAGCACTACGCGGTGTTTTAATGAATTTTAAGGTAAATTTGAAGAAAATATTGATACACGAAACAATATACACGCGAATTTACCACGATCAGCAGGCATCCGCTATATAGAGAAGTGGCAAGAGCCTTGCGGCGGCTCCACTTTCTATTACGTCAGGCTGTACATAGGAGAGAGGATGAGAGAGGCCTTCGTACGTACGTGTAGTATAACTATACTTAACTGTATGTACGTGAACGGTACAACGAGGCGAAGGCGCTTCGACAGTCAAAGCATTGGCCTCCTCCGCTGATTCAACGTGGATATAACCAAATATATATATAAATAGATATATATATATATATATATATATATTATGTATGGATAGATATATATATCTACTTCTAGAATGTATACAAATTTTCGTTACGAAAACGCGAGAATGTGTCCCTTTCGAAACTCGGCGAAGCGAGCACTTCCCACTTCAACCGGCAATCGCATATTTTGCCATCTTCCGACGCGTGGATAAAAAGATATATTCGGATCGTACAATTTCTACAAGCATACAAAATACACAGTTCAGTCGGCGGTGAAACAGGCATTCGTTAATTGGCACTCATTTGATCCTCCCAGAAATATATTATAGTTAAGGAAAAAAATGGAAAGCTTAAAAGTATTTTTTTTTTGCAGAGAATTTAACAGTCTTTCACCACATGGAGTACAGCCTTGAATTCGAAAAATAATTGTTTTCGGATGTCGAATCTGCATCTGGAATGTATACAAATTTTCGTTACGAAAACAGGAGAATGTGTCCCTTTCGAAACTCGGCGAAGCGAGCACTTCCCACTTCAACCGTCAATCGCATATTTTGCCATGTTCCGACGCGTGGATAAAAAGATATACGAGGTCTGTTCAAAAAGTATCGCGAATTTTTAATTTCCGCGGGCTACGTATATTCGATTTTCGATTTTTTTGTGGTGTTAGGTTGGTACTCATGTCCCTCACTTATGCTGAAAAAATCGTCCATTTTGAATGTTTAGTTAATTGTTGACAGCTGCTTTGGTTAGACGTGTTTTGGCTTGTCTTCGATTTTTGCCTATTCCAAAAAATGGTTTAAAGAATCCGTATCAAATTTTGTGTGAAAAACAAAATTAAGTGCGCGGACGCATTCCGAATGTTGACTGTGGCATATGGCGAAGGTACCTTGGACCAAAGCAACGTTTATCGGTGGTACAAAATGTTCTCAGGGGGCCAAGAAGATGCGAATAACGAAATGCGTTCCGGACACCCGAGCACATCAACAACAGACGAAAACATTGATGAAATGAAGAAAATAATATTGGCCAATCGTCGAATCACCGTCAGAGAAGTTGCCGAGGAACTAAACATATCGATTGGCTCGTGCTATTCGATTTTTACCAATGATTTGGGCATGAGACGGGTCGCCGCGAAATTCGTGCCAAAATTGCTCAATTTTGAACAAAAACAGTGTCGCGTTAACATTGCTAAGGAGCTGTTGGACTCGGTCCGCGACGACCCAAATTTGCTCCAGAGGATCATAACTGGTGACGAATCATGGGTTTATGGTTATGACGTGAAACCAAAGCTCAATTATCGCAATGGAAGCTGCTTTTTGGAATAGGCAAAAATCGAAGACAAGTCAAAACACGTCAAACCAAAACAGCTGTCAACAATTAAGATAGTAGTTTGGTAATTTAAGCCGATTTTCATGTCTTTTTTGGAGGGCGTTTTTTTGTAGGAAAATAAAAATGAATCGTTTTGGATATTTAGGATATATTTATTTACATATTAAAGATACAAAAAAAAATTTGTTAGAAAAAATTTAGTAGTTTATTATTATTATTATTATTGATCGACGTTGGCACCTCAAAAAAAAAGCGCGTGAGTGACCCCGGTGATTTTGGCTCTTGATGTTATCTGAAATAAAAAATTCTTGATAATTCTTAATCTATAGACATGTCATTCGGGTCGGAACTACTGAAGTTAAATTTCATGGATAAATAACAAAATGGCGGACTTTGGAAAAAAAAGTTTTTTTTTTCCAAAGTTTTTTTTGGAAAATAAAGTTTTTTTTTCCAAAGTCCGCCATTTTGTTATTTCTCCATGAAATTTAACTTCAGTAGATCCGACCAGAATTACATGTCTATTGATTGAGAATTATCAAGACTTTTTTATTTCAGATAACATCAAGAGCCAAAATCACCGGGGCCACCCACGCGCTTTTTTTTCAAGGTGCCAACTTCGATCAATAATAATAATAATAATAATAAACTATTCAATTTTTTTAAACAAATTTTTTTTTGTATCTTTAATATGTAAATAAAAACACCCTAAATATCCAAAACGATTCATTTATATTTTCCTACAAAAAAACGCCCTCCAAAAAAGACATGAAAATCGGCTTAAGTTACCAGACTACTACCTTAACTAAACATCCAAAATGGCCGATTTTTTCAGCATAAGTGAGGGACATGAGTACCAACCTAACGCCGCAAAAAAATCGAAAATCGAATATACGTAGCTCGCGGAAATTCAAAATTCGCGATACTTTTTTAACAGACCTCGTATTCCGATCGTACAATTTTAACAAACATACAAAATACATAGTTCAGTCCACGCTGAAACAGGCATCCGTTAATTGGCACTTATTTGGTCCTCCCATAAATATATTACAGTTAAGGAAAAAAATGGAAAGCTTGAAAGTACTTTTTTTTTGCAGAGAATTGAACCGTCTTTCACCACATGGAGTTCAGTCTTGAATTCGAAAAGCTATTGATTCCGGAGATCGACATTTATATCCGCAAAATATGCCAGTGTTGATTTTTTTTATTTTTTATTTTTTCGTTCAAGACTCAAACGTAAAGAAATGTTTCAACTTAACCCACTTCGAAGGAGACTGTGGTAGGAGCCTTAGTTTCACGGTAATAGCCCGATCAGTGAAAGACATTGACGAGATTTTAATCATCAATGATCGATTAGAATATGTTTCATAGTTACGTATTAATAATGAGTAATTTATTTTGAACAAATTCGTAATAATAGCAGTATTTGTCTTAGTTTTGAGCCTTGAACGAGTAATATGGCGACTGCTCTGTAGGTTAGGTCCGTCGTCTATCGTGCGATCTGAAGTACGCGCGTGACCGAACGCCGAGCACGACATCGACATCCAATCAGAATGCTTCTACAGGAGGTTCAGAAATAAATCGCGGTTCGAGATATTTCGTGGCGCGTCTTTCTCTTCCATGGAAGGAATACGATAAAAATATTGCTTTACATGTTACTGATTTTATTCCGAAAAAAAAACACACAAACGTTTTTATTTTGACCAGTCTTCGCGAGGAAACGCGTAAGTCATATCGGCAATTAAATTTACGGTAAAACAAATTTAAAAATCTAATTTTTATGCTAATTTTTTTACTCGCGGCATACTAAGACTTCTTTCGACACTAAATTCATTTTAATCAATCTGTAAATGTAATATTCGCGACTTGAACGTTTAGTTTTGTGTTACGACTCATCAGTACTTGACACAACGTCAAATAGCTCAATTTTCAGCTCATAGAGTACAGGTTAGAAATGGGCAAAAATTCTTTTTAAATTTCTCAATCAGAATATCGTTTAGAAAATGTGAAAATTTTAGCTCGAAAAGTATAAAATGACTTTGTTACTGATGCTTCCAGTAATCACTATGGCTAATTGAATTTTGAATTATTGGGTTGGGTTAAATTTTTGAGTTTATTTAATTATTCGCAGAGCGATTGTTGAAATAATGTTATTTAATAGCAAGCTTAAATAATCGTTGAATAAGAGGTAGCTGATTTTACGCGCAATGACCGATATATGTTTTATGCGTCGTTCCACATGAAGCGGGACAATTTTGGGTCGAGGCCATTTTTCTCAGCGTTTTTCATAGGTAAACGACAAAGAAATAAAATAATAAAGGCTCGTAAGGCATCAATGGTAAAAACGAGATTAGGAAAAATTTATTGTTTCACTTTTTTATTTGACAGATGTAAACAATTACTATCGATTACACAATGGAATGTGTTTATCGTGGACTGAACAAGAAGTACTTAAACTCATTAAATTATGTTGCGAATTTAAGGGGGGAAATAGGGTTAGACGGTTGAAAAAATCGATTTTTTTTTATTTCATAAATTGTTAAACTATTGAAAAATATGTTCCCAAAATTTTAAATGAAAATTCCGACTCGTTCTATTGTTATAAGCCATTAAAGTAAGTAGCTCTCCTTCAGGCCCCGAGCGCGCCGCGTGTATAACCGAGTGATCACTAACTTTTTCAAACGCGTTTTTCTGAAAACGACTTTTTTTTAACTTGCGTACACGCTAGTTTGAAAAGTTTTCAACTAATCGTTTTGAAAATTGGCAGTTACTTTCTTCATAGTATTGCGCTCTATATGAACCTAAAATCGGAATATTATCATTATTTAAAATAATTTTTTTTTGCAAATAAAGTTGTAAAAAATGGCAAAAAATCATGCTTTTTTGTTTTGACCCCTGTAAAAAATTCAATTTTCTATTTTTTTGATAGAATTTAGGTTCATATAGAAGAGAGACATATAATAAAAGTAAATTCCAACCTCGTTTAATTTCAGATGAAAATTGCGGCTTCCAGAATGTACGCAAAATGCTGAGTCTAGATTGTGACCAGCAATATGGGGTCGCTAATATCTTCGGTGTTTTTCAAGGAAATTCTTCAAAAATTGTATAGTATACACTTAAATATATGTATAAAATAATCTCAAAGTTTCAATAAATTATATTCATTTTTTATACTATAAAAAAATTCATGAAAATCATTGAGAAAACGCTGTCCCAACCCTATTTCCCCCCTTAATCAGACTTTATGTATTGCAGTTTCGAACAAAACGTAACGTATTTTTTTCGTTCAGCATTAAATACTTTATCAATGTTTTTTCATTTCATAAATACAAAATATCAATTTGACATTTGTAACGAAATTTTATTTAATCCGCCATGACTCTTTGATCATTGGTAACAAAAAAAAAATACTATTTCATCGATTAAAGTAATTTTTTTTTGTTCTCGGCTGTATATACACAATGTATATAGTACTTTGCCACTCTCTTTCAGGGACTCCGCTCGTTGGGTTGCCAACCACGAGATTTTTCGTTTGACTGACCGAGTCTAGGCTACAAGCGATATCACTTTCTCCTACGGAGTTGCCGTTACACACACCGCGTCCTCGAGAGACTCTACGACCGATCTACGATCCACTGTGTGAGAATCAATCATTTTCATGATCGTTCCTGCCGATCTATAAATTTCAAATTGCCAAAATCTCCGTTCGCGTTAAAATATTCTGAATGATCGCCTTGGGACATTTTCGTTCGACCGAGAAGCCTTACAAAGGCAACGATGAATCGTTGATAAAAGTAAAAAATTTAAAAAATCAATACTGACTAATAAAAAGACCATTAACGCAATCTTTTCGAGTTACGAGTTTCAAAAACAGTGGCTTTGAAATTATTTTGTTCATTACTGAATCGATCAACGTGTTTTACAGTATCCCACGACCCTTTCGCCCCTTCGACCTTTTTCCTATAGAATACAGGATTTTTTTGTTTTCTTGTTTAATTTTCAAGCAATCGGGCTAAAACATTCCACACAAATGGACTATCGTAAAATATAGTTTGCTCTTGAATTTGGAGAAAATCGATCGAGGCGTTCCAAAGTTGTAGAATTTCGAATTTTTCGAAAAATTGATATAGATGTTTTTTGAGACTCTAGCTTGTTTTTGCTTTTGTTTAATTTTTGCGTTATCGAGCCAAAACTTCGTACATCGATCGGGCACTATTGAAAGATATTTCATAGCAAATTTGCCAAAAATCGATTCAGACGTTTGAAGTTTATAAAATTTTGAATTTTTCAACAAAATCGCTATAGATTTTTTTTGAGATTCTAGCTCGTATAATTTTTGGGTTATTGAATCAAAACTTTGTGCATCGATTGGATACTATTGAAGGAAATTTCGTATCAAATTTGAACAAAATCAATGCGTACGTTTTAGATTTATGAAATTTTGAATTTTCCATAAAATCGATATAGATTTTTTTTGAGATTCTAGCTCGTATAATTTTTGGGTTATCGAATCAAAACTTTGTACATCGATTGGATACTATTGAAGGAAATTTCGTACAAAATTTGAACAAAATCGATTCGGACGTTTTAGATTTATGAAATTTTGACTTTTCCATAAAATCGATATATATTTTGTTTTGAGATACTAGCTCGTATAATTTTTGGGTTATCGAATCAAAACTTTGTACATCGATTGGATACTATTAAAGGAAATTTCGTATGAAATTTGAACAAAATCGATTCGGACGTTTTAGATTTATGAAATTTTGAATTTTCCATAAAATCGATATAGACGTTTGTTGACACTCTGGCTCGTGTAATTTTTGGGCTATCGAGTAAAAATTCTATAATTCGATCAGGTACTACGGAAGAATACTCGGTATTGAATTTAAAGAAAAGAAAAATCGATCAAGGCGGGTTTATGGATTTTTTAATTAAAAAGGAAATCGAGATGTGTTTATTGAGACGCAAGATGCAGGATGTACCGAATTTTTTAAATTACCGCGTAAAATGTTCTATATAGATAGAATGTCATTGAAGAATAATTGATGTCGAACGTAGCAAGAATCCATGAGACGGTTGTGATTATATGAAATTTACAATAATTCGAAGAATTTGGAATTTCAAATACATGTATGAAAATAAAAGCTGGTAGTTGAAACTGGCAAGTTACTTTCTCGAAATTTTACGCAAAGCGTAAAGCTTTCTCCAAGAGAAAGCCAAAATTGAAATAGACATAGTTCTTTATAGAGGATACTTTGAGCGTTGTGTGAAATTTCAAGGAATCAACTTGCAGCTTTTTCTTTACGCTTTAAAGTTCTTTTTACGGTATAAAAAAAATTACGATGTCAAGATGCATCAAAGGACATTTCCTTGAGTCTACGAAGTTTTTAAAATTTACCAAATTAGTCGAGATTGTTCGAATTTGAGTGAAGTTACATCAATTTGAACTTTTCGATTTCGCATCGCGTTATTTTCATTTTTCGTGTCTCGTGTTTCTTGTATTGTTAACCGCACTGTGTGTACTATCGATATAAATTATATGGGCGTATTCTCCGTTGTTTTCTCTCTCTCTCTTCGTTTTCTAATGACGCAACGGCCTCCAAAGGCTACCGGGGATCCCCCGTTAGTAACGGCCTCGACGCACCTTTTTTTCTTCTTCTATCTCTCTCTCTCTCTCTCTCTCTCTCTCTCTCTCTCTCTCTTTCTATTCCTCTTTCCTCGGTACAGTCTTATTACGATCCCGGTAAAACACCGTTGTTGTTTTTATTTTCATCGATATACCAAAACATTTCGTTCGTTTCTTCCAAGTGTCACGAGACAACAAACACTCACGAATGACCTTTTCACCTTGACACAGTGGCAATTATTGAAGGGCACAAAGTGAAATGGAAAAAGGCCATTACCATGAATAACGAGAAAAATTAGTTATCCGTTTATTTTCTCCACCTACAATAATGTGCAATTAATAATTGAACGTACAAAGTTTAACCCGACAGGAGTGGACGCGCGGTCGGTGCGCGGCTTCGCCAATCTCGCATGTTAAGCAGTATTGGCCGCAGTCAGTACCGGGATGGGCGACCGTTTAGTCATGCACTGGCTTGCACGCCGACTATTGAGCGGGACGCATTTTCTCTGAGTTTCTGATGGTAATACAACTGAAACTCGATCAAAAACGAAAAGCCGTCTGTACCGACAGAGGTTTTCCGCAGTTTCCCTGTGTCCATGGCAAATGTGATACACTGTAGCTGAGACGTCTGCGGACGCAATGGAAGTTAGGTTAGCTTAGCGAAGTGCGGGTAGGGGGAATGATAGTGATAGGGGAAAAAATGGAAAAAATGGAATTGGGAAGTGTCATACGTAAAAATCCGAAAGGGTATACGTTGGAACACAGAATAATAATAACAACAACAATAATAATTAAACGTACGAAATTAGGACCTTTCTTGTATTTCGATCGTTTGTTGATTGATCGCTTATTGAAGGGCACAAAGTGAAGTGGAAAAGGCCATGACGATGAATAGCGTGAAAAATTAATTATTCTTTTTTTTCCGCCTACAATAATGATAAATAATAATTGACCGTACGAAATTAGGATCTCTGTTGTAATTCGATCGTTTGTTGTTTGATCGATTATCGAAGGACACAAAGTGAAGTGGAAAAGGCCATGACGATGAATAACGTGAAAAATTAATTTTTTTTTTTTTCCGCCTAGAATAATGATAATTAATATTTGAACGTACGAAATTAGGACCTCTCTTGTATTTCGATCGTTTGTTGTTTGATCGTTTATTGAGAGACACAACGTGAAGTGGAAAAAGCCATGACGATGAATAACTTGAAAAATTAATTAATCTTTTTTTGTCCGCCTATAATAATGATAAATAATATTTGAACGTACGAAATTAGGATCTCTGTTGTAATTCGATCGTTTGTCATTTGATCGTTTATTGAAGCCCACAAAATGAAGTGGAAAAAGCCATGACGATGAATAACGTGAAAAATTAATTATTCTTTTTATCCGCCTACAATAAAGATAATTAATAATTGCACGTACGAAATTAGAATCTCTCTTGTATTTCGATCGTTTGTTGTTTGATCGTTTATTGAAGGGCACAAAGCGAAGTGGAAATGCCATGACGATGAATAACGTGAAAAATTAATTATTGTATTTTTTGTCCGCCTACAATAATGATAATTAATAATTGAACGTACGAAATTAGAACCTCTGTTGTATTTCGATCGTTTGTTGTTTGATCGTTTATTGAAGAGCACAAAGTGAAGTGGAAAAGGCCATGACCATGAATAACGTGAAAAATTAATTATTCTTTTTTTTTGTCCGCCTAGAATAATGATAATTAATAATTGGACGTACGAAATTAGAATCTGTGTTGTATTTCAATCGTTTGTTGTTTTACTGTTTATTGAAGGGCGCAAAGTGAAATGAAAAAGGCCATTACGATGAATAACGTGAAAAATTAATTATTCTTTTTTTTTGTCCGCCTAGAATAATGATAATTAATAATTGAACATACGAAATTAGAATCTCTGTTGTATTTCAATCGTTTGTTGTTTTACTGTTTATTGAAGGGCGCAAAGTGAAATGAAAAAGGCCATTACGATGAATAACGTGAAAAATTAATTATTCTTTTTTTTGTCCGTTTACAATAATGATAATTAATAATTGGACGTACGAAATTAGGATCTCTGTTGTATTTCGAACGTTTGACATTCGTTATTTTTTCGGTATCGATACTTGGGCATGATTATAGGTGAAATGGATGAAGAAATTTTCATTGAATTTTGAACAAAAAATGATTTTGATGAGAATTGTATTATCTCAGGGTGTTTTGACACCAGGAATTTTGACTTTCATGTAAAAATTTTGTGAATCGAAGCGATTGGATTGGTTGAAATTTCCCGAACTATTAAATAACGATAAAACGAAAATCTGGGATCGATGTACCATTTGTGATCATAGTTTTGGTACGAGTTTAACCGACCCACGTACTAAAGCACAAAACTCTGAATATAAACGAATTTACAAAATATCTAGTAGCTAATTTCGTAGATTTATATGACGATTATCGAAGTACCATTATCAGAATGGAGAAAAAAAAACAACGATAGAAATATATTAACAGTGAAAATGACCACAAACGGTGTAATAACGAAAAACGGTACGACTACCCTGAACGATCGAAAAAAAAGGGAAACTTTTATTTCTCAAAAACGTAGAAAATAAAATTCTCGCTCGAGACACTGTGGTTAAGGAGTGTATTACTCACATTTTGTCCTCTTTGCATTGCGACAACTTGATTCTCAGCGTGACAGAGAGACTACTTTTCTCCGCGGTACTTTCACGACGAGAGAGCTTTAAACCGCGTGTATATATTTCTGTTCGGCTCTATCTTTTGCATCGCATTCCCCGACAAACACGCAATACCAGTCCGCTAGTCTACGAGTCAAGTTATAACCGGTGAAGAGTTCGATTAATGAAAGGGCCAATAAGTAAAATTGAAAGTATTAATCGAATTCAGCGATATGTATACGATTGATGATTAATTCGTCGCTTCTAATGAAAGCAACTATACTTCTGATTGAACAAATTTTTATACGCTTAAGAGAGTGAAGTCACGAAAATAATTAAAAAAAATTAAAACAGCTATAACGATATTCCCACAAAGTTTAGACGAATGACGAGTTAAGTATGTTATTTGCGACCTATGTTTGTGTTTTGAAAAGAACGTTTTGCTTCCTGACAGAGTCCTGTATCTCCTGTCTTTATCTCGTAAGAGCTGTTTGAATTTTTTGCTCTTCTTTAAGGGGGGAAGTAGGGTTAGGACAGCGTTTGCTCAATGATTTTCATGAATTTTTTTATAGTATAAAAAATGAATATAATTTATTGAAACTTTGAGAATATTTTATACATATATTTAAGTATATATTATAAAGTTTTTATACCTATATTTAAGTATACACTATAAAATATTAGCGACCCCATATTGCAGGTCACAATCAGACTCAGCATTTTGCGTACATTCTGGAAGCCGCAATTTTCATCTGGAATCAATCGAGGTTGGAATTTACTTTTATTATATGTCTCTCTTCTATATGAACCTAAAAAAAATAGAAAATTGCATTTTTTACAGGGGTCGAAACAAAAAAGCATGATTTTTTGCCATTTTTTTATAACTTTATTTGCAAAAAAAAAAAAATATTTTAAATAATATCATTCCGATTTTAGGTTCATATAGAGCGCAATACTATGAAGAAAGTAACTGCCAATTTTCAAAACGATTGGTTGAACACTTTTCAAACTAGCGTGTACGCAAGTTAAAAAAAAGTCGTTTTCAGAAAAACGCGTTTGAAAAAATAGTACCAAGAAAAACAAGCAATATGGGGTCGCTAATATTTTATAGTATATACTTAAATATATGCATAAAAATTTTATAGTATATACTTAAATAAATGTATAAAATATTCTCAAAGTTTCAATAAATTATATTCATTTTTTATACTATAAAAAAATTCATGAAAATTATTGAGACAACGCTGTCCTAACCCTATTTCCCCCCTTAATGGCTTATAACAATAGAACGAGTCGGAATTTTCATTTAAAATTTTGGGAACATATTTTTCAATTGTTTTACTAACAATTTATGAAATAAAAAAAAATCCAATTTTGAACCGTATAACCCTATTTCCCCCCTTAAGTTTCGCGCATGATTGTGAATAAACAGCCTAGACAGATCAATGTCTATGAAGTCTTAAACTCTTTGTTAGAACCTCCCCTGCGGGTTGAGGGCGGCAGATTATTTAGTTTTGCTCTGATCCCAGAGACATTGGCGAATTTTACGAAACAGCAAATTTTTTTTTCTCGTCACGATGTTTTCAGTAATGCAGCTTTGATAACTTTGGTTTTATTTAAAATCTGCTAGGCTCATCCCCTAGGGGAGCTTGTAACAAAAAATTTCATACTTCAGGAACATTGATCTGTGCAGAAGTTTGTTCCCAATCGTGAGGAGAATTTACGGAAAGGCCTTTCCGTAAATTCTGCCCTTACAGAACGAATATCGGAAGTCAACGTATAATCTACTAATTAATTATCTAAACTTTGTCACAACATAACTATGGAGTTTTCGATTTTTGACATATTTCGGTGAGTCAAGGCCTACGGCAAAAAAAAAGAACTTTTTTAATACAAATTTTGTCGAAATTATGCGTGAAAATTCGATTTTTTTCCTTTAAAAGCGTGCCGTTTTTTATTTGCATTTTCTTCATTTTAATTACCGTCAAATAGAAACAACGCATGTTCTAACTGAAAGATTTTATTGAATTTTGTTGTAGATCAAAGTCTATGGGAAGCTGGACTGCACGCCGATTCGGAACTCCCGCCGCAACCTTGCTGCAACACTCTGCTACACAGTTCCGCCATTTTCATGACAAATGAATTTAAAAAAATTGTTTCAAGTACTTAAATATACCACTAAAGTATACCTGCAGTCTGATAAATGCAGAATAAATATTTCTTAATAAAAAAAAATCCTTAAAATTGGCTAATTTTTTCTCCCGTCTAATTATATATGTCTCCTTAAGAGCATGTTTAAAGGGGGAAATAGGGTTAGACGGTTCAAAAAATCGATTTTTTTTTATTTCATAAATTGTTACTAAAACTATTGAAAAATATGTTCCCAAAATTTTAAATGAAAATTCCGACTCGTTCTATTGTTATAAGCCATTAAAGTGAGTAACTCTCCTTCTGGCCCCGAACGTGCCACTTTTTCAAACGCGTTTTTCTGAAAACGACTTTTTTTGAACTTGCGTACACGCTAGTTTGAAAAGTTTTGAAACAATCGTTTTGAAAATTGGCAGTTACTTTCTTCATAGTATTGCGCTCTATATGAACCTAAAATCGGAATATTATCTTTATTTAAAATAATTTTTTTTTGCAAATATAGTTGTAAAAAATGGCAAAAAATCATGCTTTTTTGGTTTTGATCCCTGTAAAAAATTCAATTTTCTATTTTTTTGACAGCATTTAGGTTCATATAGAAGAGGGACATATAATAAAAGTAAATTCCAACCTAGTTTGATTTCAGATGAAAATTGCGGCTTCCAGAATGTACGCAAAATGCTGAGTCTGATTGTGACCTGCAATATGGGGTCGCTAATACCTTCGGTGTTTTTCAATGAAATTCTTCAAAAATTTTATAGTATATAGTATATACTTAAATATATGTATAAAATATTCTCAAAGTTTCAATAAATTATATTCATTTTTTATACTATAAAAAAATTCATGAAAATCATTGAGAAAACGCTGTCCTAACCCTATTTCCTCCCTTAATACACGATAAGAAACTCCAACAGCGGCGGTATAGTGGGGACCGCTGAAATTTGGGCAAGATTCAAAGCATACGAACGTGCCAAGTACGAGAGTCAACTGTTCCAGAAACCATATACCATGTATTTTCGTATTGTTACCTCTAATTTGCCATGTAGGACCCAAAAAACTCACTCGAGTGAGGAAAATGTCGCGTTCGAGTCTGCAAGTAGCGCCAGTGGGATATAAACGAACAAAACCAAAACACTTTTCCACAATTACTGTTTACTTTTCGGCCGAATATCATTTCGTTAATTTTGCAGATAGAGCAACAAATAAAGGGTCATTAGTTGGTGTTTCTATCAGTCTATATCGCGAGGGACAAATTTTTCGAAATTACCCTATACAATAATGATTACGGCCATTTTTGTTTTATACCTCTTTGTTTTTAGGCGCGTTTCTATATCTATTTCATTTTTATTTTAACCCTACAACTCACTGGTTAATTTTTCTACCTTCTAACTCACTAATGGGACCCGAACGTACCCCACGCTTTTCTCGATCATAAAACCGGTCCCATGTTGATAAACCGACTTTAAATATACATGGATTTCTTCGTTTTTTAATAAGGAAGAGAATGGTGTACAATAATTTTGATTTTATTTGCATTTAGTTTATAAAAAAACCCATTGAAAGACAAAAAACCGGAATAAACCGGCAAAAAGCTCATTATTTAAATAAAAATTTGTAACTTCTCAATAGTTCAACCGATCTTAAAATTCCGAGCGGCGTTTTGAAGCGGGAGACATCGGACTATTGAAAAAAAATTATTGTCGCTTTGTTCGATTAAAAAAGTATATTTATTTGGGCAATTGAAAATGACAAAAGTCCGAAAACCAAAAATGGTATTTTAAGAGTGTCTTTTATTATAAACTGGTACAAAAAATTAAATAAACTTAATAACATAAAGTACTATGTACTACTTCAATCAATTGCTGCACAATCGGACCACCGAAGAGTTTTTCGAGCTGTCGAATATTCATGACACGTTTGATCGAATGAATCTGTACCTCCTTTTGTGATGTTATAAAAGTGTATTATCTCCGGTTTTTTAGGGGGTTTATTGCTCCGGGGTTTATTGCGTCGTTATCGTGGAAAGTTGAGAGCAAAATAACGACTTTATTTTCTTTCGGAGTGTGAGGAGTGTGAGGGAGTCATTTTCGTCACAAATTTCGAACGTTAGCTCACTACTGGGGTACGTGTGGACCCCACGCACGATTTCGCAGCATACTGGGTAACAGTCAACACTTAAATACGACTCTAACCGATCAAACAATATTCACAGACCTTGAAATGATATTATGGTTCAGATGAGGAATCGAAAATATTGCTCGCTAGGTCAGGAACGTAGTTCAAAGTTCGCGTGGGGTACTATTGTACCCCACCAGTGAGTTCTAGGGTTAAATTTCAATATTTTCTGGTCCTTACGATATGGACAGAGGTGTCAAGAATTAATTGATGAAATTTCAAATCATGCGCTGAGCGCGCTGAAAATCGAGTAAATTTGAAAAATCATTATAGAGGTTATATGGTGAAAAAAAATAATTAAATGAATCGTCTTGAGGGAAGATTCCCGTCCAAAGACCCCAAAAATACCTCAATTTGAGGAATTTTTTTTCAATACAAAATAAATTATTCCGCGAAAATTTTGTTGTGGGTTTTATTTGTATATAAAAGAAGTATTGTACGGAGTTTTTTCACAATAAAATAATTCAAAATGGCGGTTCCAGTTCCCGCCAAAGAAGCCGCTCCCGGCGCGAAGTGATGTGCGCGGTATCTTCTACAGCCTCACCAAGTGGTCTGAAATCCAAAAACCGAAAAGATTCTTGAAATAGATGAAATTTGTGAGGCCCTATCAGTTTCCGATTTTTAAAAAAGCCCTTTAAAACAAAATGGCGGCCGTTTAAAAAAAAAACTCATTTTATCATGCTTTTTTTGGGCTTTAACGTTAAAAAAGAAATATTTACAATAATTGTATCGAAAAAAACGCTCCGTCGGGACCCCCCAAATTTAATTAGCTTTAATTTGAGGGTGAAACTTTGAAATCGGTGAATTCCTCGAAGCTGTAGAGGCGTAGAGAGTACCGCGCGTCGAAAAATGTTGTTTCGAGAAAAACGCGTTTTAAGTTTTATGCTACCTACCGTAGACTCACCCATCAGGTCAGACTGCTCCGTCCGACCCCGTATATCTCGAGAACTACATCATATATCGAAATATCCTTTCTCCCACGTACTCTCGACCACATAAAGATGAAAATTAAGCAAAAAAAAAGATTTTTCGATTTTTCCATCGATTTGGACGGGAACCTTCCCGTAAGGTAGTAGTCTGGTAACTTAAGCCGATTTTCATGTCTTTTTTGAAGGGCGTTTTTTTGTAGGAAAATATAAATGAATCGTTTTGGACATTTAGGATGTTTTTATTTACATATTAAAGATACAAAACAAAATTTTTTTGAAAAAATTCTATAGTTTATTATTATTATTATTATTGATCGAAGTTGGCACCTCGAAGTTGGCAGCCCGGGTCCTAACTTTTTTTGTACCGAACCGATTGCTTTCAAATTTTAACAGGCTACTCTACACACTTATAGTTCTCGTCGGAACCACCGAGAAATTGTTTCACCCCTAACTTTTTATTTTACAACCCCTTCTTTGCTTTTTGTATCTTTAATATGTAAATGAAAACATCATAAATGTCCAAAACGATTCATTATTATTTTCCTACAAAAAAACGCCCTCCAAAAAAGACATGAAAATCGGCTTAAGTTACCAGACTACTACCTTAACGGCGGGGTAGGGTTTTAAAGGCGAAAAAAAAGCATATTTTTATGATTTTTTTGCGGCGACATGAGTAATATAATTTTATTAAATAGAATTACATATTATTGTACAACTATTGAAGTATCTCAGAAAAAATTTTCAATGAAAAATATTGATAAATAAGCCGGTGACGTTGAATCTCCAGAGGCGCCTTGAAAAAAAGTGGTTTTGCGGTGAACATTATAACTCGTTACCGGATCATCTGAATCAAAAAAATTGACATGTATTTTAAAGGTGATTTATTTCTCGAGGTAATCAGGAAGAGTTTTTTTTTTTTTTTTTTCTATTTTTTGCAGCACTTGGAAGTGAAAAACGCAATTTTAGCTCAAAAAATCGCGCTTAATTTGTTATTAAAAAATTGAAAAAAAAAAAAAAAACTCCTGATTACCTGTTGATTTATGTGAAGAAGTAATGTTTAAATTTTCAAAAGGGTCGGTTCAGTAGATTTTGAGTTCTAATGTTCACAAACTTCAAAAATGACGTTTTCGGGAAAATCGATTTGAAGTTTTTTATACGTGAAAATTCAGTTATCACGGCCGGTCGTTTGAAACGCTGTAACTCCGTTAGTTTTACTCCGATTGACTTAAAATTTATACACAATATTCTCGACATATTGTTCATTCAGAAAAAAAAATAATAAAGAAAATGCAAAAAAAATAATTTAAAAACCCTACCCCCCCTTAAGGAATGACGTTTGGCCGAAAATTTCAATGTATTCTGTCGACAAGACAGATCCTTCTCATGCTCTTCAAGAGTATTTATTTTTTGTATTATTCCTATAGCTTCCACTCGAAGGAAGCTTTGGGTAAATATGGAGCAACGGGGACCCACTTCCGATTGACTTGCCTTTAATGTATGTTGTGTAGGGACCCTTCCTGAACAAATTTTTCCTCTGACACAATTGGGGGTCGTTATTTATTAAAAAGTTATTAACAAATAAAGTTAATGATTCATATAGCTATTTTCCTTATACCAGGCAGTCCTAATCATCTTGTCCTTCACATTTGTTGTTACGAATACACCCCTGAGTAGCATACAAAAAGTTTAATCCGTCGCTCATTGTTTGTTAAAAGTTTATTAACGAAAAAAGTTTCATAAATCAAACATGAACTACTTGTTCTAGTGTATGGTAAACGGCACACGCGTGAGAGGGGGGGCTGCGCTCCCCTGCAATCCTCTACTCGCCAGCCCAAAGACAAACCAAAAATAACCCAAAAACAGCCCAAAAACAACCCAAAAACAACGCAAACAAACATATAAACAAACAATTAATTGTTTTATTCATTATTTATATTATGAAGCGGATACATGGTACTCATAATGTCGAAGAAACTGTCGATACGCTGGTCGACAGTTTTGGATTTGTTTGTTTATTGGGTTTGGGTTTTTTTGTTTGGGTTTGTTTTGGATTTGTTTGTTTATTGGGTTTCGGTTTTTGGTTTGGGTTTGTTTTGGATTTGTTTGTTGGGTTTGTTCGTTTGGGTTTTGAGTTTGTTTTGGGTTTGTTTGTTTGTTGAGTTTGTCTGTTTGTTTCTTTAGGTTACTGGGGTTGTTTTTGGTTTGTCTATGGGCTGGTATGCGGTGGGGGCAGGGGGGCCGCAGCCCCTCCGGTCATACGTGTACTGGTCACCGTGCAAGTATTTCATATTCTATTTATGAATTTTCTTTTGTTAATAACTTTTTAACAAACAATAAGGACGGATAAAACTTTTGGTATGTTACTCAGGGGGTTATTCTTAACAACACATGTGAAGGACAAGATGATTGGGACTGGCTGCTATAAGGAAAATAGCTATATCAATTATTAACTTTATTTGTTAATAACTTTTAAATAAATAACGACCCCCAATTGTGTCAGAGGAAAAAGTTGTTCAGAAAGGGTCCCTAGACAACATATATTAAAGGCGAGTCAATCGGAAGTGGGTCCCCTTTGCTCCGTATTTACCAAATTAAATGTAGAACAAAATGTCTGTACGTATTTTTGTGTGTTTATGTGTCAATCTTGAAAGTCGTTGCGGTCCTTTGTTCTCCCTCTCCCCTAAGAATAAATATCAAAGTTATATTGGCCGAAACGTTTTCGTCAACTCTCGTTTTGGGGGCTTCGTTGAGTACACACCAATTGTTCAAGTCACTGAAGAGCGTGACAATTTCAGGATAATACGTTTCAACGTTGAACTTGTCAAGATAATGCAATTCGCCGAAAAAATTGCTTAGATCAACAATTAAACGATAAAGATTCCCTAAACAATTGAATTTGATAATAAAATTATGTGAACGATGAATTTTCGCGCGACCAGTTCAATTGGATTTGACATTGTGGATAAAACTGAAATTTTTTGATAATTAAAAACGCCATTCTGTGGTTCGTAATCCGCTTTTAATTTCACTTTTTACAAGCCAGTGTCCTGAAAATTGCCAGTTACATAAATATAAATAATGTTTATTATTGGATGCGCGTGAATCTCCGAGCAATATTTATATGTATACTCGCTCGGGCGGTTTATCGATGCCGAGAGCTGCGTACACAAAGCGCGCGGGCGCGCGCGAGAGAGAGTCGCGCGTGAGTTTACCAGCGGTGCCGATTAGCCGATGCATGTGATTATAATTAACCGGCACTACTCTCGTCGTCGTCGATGCCACTGTGCGTTACTCTCTGTACTCCTGCTCCCCCTCCCTCTTCGTCCCTCCTCATCCACCGGCGCCACCCTCTTGCCATGATTCTCACCCCCGCGTGGAACATCGACCGTATGCTTTTGCCCCGCAAAACAAAGAGTTATATATATATATATAGAATATTGTCGATCGACGCGCCCTCCCATTGCAGATAACGCTCAGCTTCCGAAACGAGATTCGCGGCATATGTATAAATATACACTTTAACGTAAAACCAGTATACGATTCCCAACGGAATCACAAAGTATATCCTCAACTTATGCATATGTGTCTGGCTTTTGTACCAGAATACCAAATTCCATGGAATCAGCTATTTTCCACTCGCCAATTATTCGTCAATATGTATGCATTATATATAGCTGTCTAAAGTGCATATGACAATTAATGACGCAATCCAGCGACTCCATTTACTAAATGTAAGCTTTGTATTTGTGGAAGGTAAAAAAAAAATTGAGTTTTTAACATCAATATTAAGACGATTTTTTTTTCGACTATTTTTTTTTTCTCGGTCCCCACTTGAAATTTTGTTGGATATTTCGAAAAACAAATTCCCTGAAAGTTACAGCCCTTAAGATTAACTCTAAGTACTTTCCCTTAGCGTGAAAAGATTTTCCATCTAAAATACACGTAAATCGAATTTTTTTTTCTTCAAAATTCTATAACTCAGCCGCATTTTATGCTATCATATTGTTCTTGGTTTCGATTTACTCAGAATAAAACAATCTAGAAAAGTGCCTATTGCGGCTAAAGTGTCAATTGTCCTGGTGAGTTCGTGTGGGTCACTGAAGTTGATTTTTACCCAAAATTATCGTTTTTTTGCTGTTATCTCCGAAACAATTGACTTTACGAAAAAAATGTAAATGAAAAATTTGTTGGAAATTTAATTGCCTACAAAAAAGGTCTTATCGACCCAATTGCTTAGATTAATATTTCTTGAGATATTGAACTTTAACTTAGGAGTAGTATAGAATTTTTACGGTAATATAAACCGTAAAAATTGTATAGTACTCATAAGTTAAAGTTCAATATCTCAAGAAATATTAATCTAAGCAATTGGGTCGATATTTTTACGGTAATATAAACCGTAAAAATTGTATAATACTCATAAGTTAAAGTTCAATATCTCAAGAAATATTAATCTAAGCAATTAAGTCGATAAGACCTTTTTTGTAGGAAATTGAATTTCCAACAAATTTTTGATTTACATTTTTTTCGTAAAGTTAATTGTTTCGGAGATAACAGTGAAAAAACGATACTTTTGAGTAAAAATCAACTTCAGTGACCCGTATCGACTCACCAGTACAATTTACACTTTCGTCGCAATAGGCACTTTTCTAGATTGTTTTATTGTGAGTAAATCGAAACCAAGAACAATATGATAGCATAAAATGCGGCTGAGTTATGGAATTTTGAAAAAAAATTAAAATTCGATTTACGCGTATCTTAGATGGAAAATCTTTTCACGCTAAGGGAAAGTACTTAGAATTAATATTAAAGGCTGTAACTTTCAGGGAATTTGTTTTTCGACATATCCAACAAAATTTCAGGTGGGGACTGAGAAAAAGAAATAGTCGAAAAAAAAAATCGTCCTTATCAATATGTTTGAAATATTTCAAAAAAATCCGTAAATCATAAATAGAAGAAAATGCGCGAGCGTCTGTACTTAACAATGCGTGCGTGTGTGTGATAGGCTTAAAAAATTTAATTTGTTATATCTGGGAAACGACTCGATCGATTTCTTCGAAAACTTTGCACGAATTTGAGTCATCGAGCGTCCATTGTACGCTTGAAATTTTCGTTGTAATTACTCGAACGATCTCGGGGATATTTTACATTTTGAAATTTTCGAAAAATATTCCCGGTGGCTCGAACTTTCGTAAATTTTCGCCTATCGAGTCAAATTTTTTTTACACAAAAGCGTTAGAGAACAAGGATGTTTGGTATTTAATTTGACAAGAATCACTCGTGGTGTTCGGATTTCATAAAATTTTGAATTTTTCGAAAAGTGTTTCGGATTGATTTAATTGCAAGAAATTTCGAGATATTGGGTTAATTTTTCCATCATGAATATAGAGTATTATTGAAGGATGATTCGTATCGAATATGGCGTGATTCGGTTAAAAGTTTAAGATTACATTGATTTTCAAAATTTTAATATTTCATCCGAAATTTTATGGTTGTTTAACTTTCGTAAGCTTTCAGCAATCGAGACGATACTTGGCATGAAAATTGGTCAAGGTACCACGTTGGCTGTTGAGTTCAAAAATCAATGAATTCCTCGGAGTTTAGGAAATTTTTCATAATCATAATAAGCAATCATAAAACTTTACAACCCGTGGTACATTGGAATTTTTTAGATCGTATTGATTTTTTTTTTTTAAGTTGCAAATTAGAAAATTGCACATTGTTTCCTCATTATTGTATCTCGCTTCGTCCATGAGAAGTTTTTTCCATGAGCAAGCCAAAATTGAAAAACTAACTTGCTCGTAGAGGGGGGAAACTGTTGACGAGATAAAATAGTAAGGAAGCAATGTGCAAGTTTCAAATTTGCATACTTCTTATTAGTGTTTCCATCGTATTCCACTTTAGGTTTTTACATAACTTCTCCATTGTTCCCTTTATTCCATTCCACAGTGGGTAAAAAAGCAGGAATCGTGGCCATAATACAAAAAGTGCTCCAATTGCGGTGAAGTTTGGTATTAGGGGGTTTTCGGGGTCGCTGATTCCGAATCCGTACTCAAAATTCAGAAATTCAAAATGACGGATCGAATATGGCGGGCGAAAATACTAAAAATGATTCGATTGTGCTGAAATTTTGTACTAATGAGTTTTCGGGGTCGCTGATTCCGAATGAGTACTCAAAATTCAGGAATTCAAAATGGCGGATTGAATATGGCGGGCGAAAATACTAAAAATGATTCGATTGTGCTGAAATTCTGTACTAATAAGTTTTTCGGGGTCGCTGATTCCGAATCCGTACACAAAATTCAGAAATTCAAAATGGCGGATTCAATATGGCGGGCGAAAATGCTAAAAATGATTCAAATGTGCTGAAATTCTGTACTAATAAGTTTTCGGGTTGGCTGATTCGGAATCCGTACTCAAAATTCAGAAATTCAAAATGGCGGATCCAGTATGGTGGGCTCAAATGCTAAAGATGCGTCGATTTGAAATTTGGAACTAATACATACGTTCGTGGCTGAATCTAGCCAGCACCCATTTAAGGACCCAAATCTATCTTTTCTCCTTTTCGCTGTATCGCACTACTGTATCGCATTCGCACGAGGGCACAGGGAAACTATGAAAAACCTGACCGGTACAAACAGTTGAATTTTTACTGATTTTCAGTTGTATTACCGGGAGAAAGCCAGAAAAACTGCTTCTCGCTGAGCGAGGAGGTCTGCAAAGCCAGTGCACGGTTAAGCGGTAACCCATCCCAGTATTAAACACAGCCGATACTGTGCTTAATTTGGGACATCGACGAACCCGCAAACTGACCGTTCTCGCGCTGCTATCGGTGCCAAAGTACATCTTACTACTGTAATAAAGGTGGAAAGTTTGTACGTTTGTTTGAACGCGCTAATCTCAGAAAATACTAATCCGATTTGAATTTTTTTTTTCCATTAGCTAGTCCGTTCATTCGGGAAGGCTCTAAACCATATAACTTCATGCTTTGACTCTAAGGAGCGGTGGCGGCGTCGGTTTAGTTTTTGGTGATTGGTCCTTTTATTTTTCCACATAATTTCCGGATGGTATTTATAGTTAATGAGATGCCTATGAAACAGATATATAATTCAAATTTAACGCGGGTAGAACCGCCGGGCACAGTTAGTAGTGTATATAACCGATGTTTTTTCGCGATAGCGACTCTCTTCTTCGATGTATACATCATTGAACGTAAATATTTTTGTCTCAAATGGAAAAAGTTCGAGTATATTGTTCCAAAGGACTCAAAATAGTCTAAGAAGTTAAAACAATGATTATTAAAAATAACTTTCGGCTCCGTGTGTGTGTGTGTATGTGTTGGTGCGAAACGTAATCATCTGTAAATTTAAAACGGATTGACCGATCCGTCTTTGTTTTGTACGCAGCAAAGCTTATCACCCCCTCTTTTTATCTATATATATAAAAATGAATCCCTATTTTCCTTGGTCACGCCATAACTTGAGAACTACTTTACCGATTTCATTCATCTTTTTTTATTTTATTTTCTAATATTTTGTAGAACGTTCTTACGGAAAGAAAAATTAAGAAAATTGCGCAGAAAATTGGAAATTTCCAGAAAACTTAACGACTATTTAACCTTCGCGCGTTTGACAGTTGGCGCGAAGCAAATGCGATTCGATAGATGCATCGGTCGGCATCTATCGATCGAAAAATTCATTTATCCATTTCTTAGTGCACAGTCCATTCGATCTAAACGTTTATCCAGTTGTGAGTTTGTTGAGTGAGTCTTTTGAGAAGTGTTTGTTCATCGCAGTTAGTTCACCTCAATCACGGCTTATATTAAAAGTTTAATTTAATATCGATTTTTAGTAAGTTTTGATAGACTAACACGTGGTATACATGGTTATACAGAAACACTAAGGGAGTCAATTTTTTATTTTCAGTTACAATAAACACTATGTTTTTGGAATAATTTTGTTTTAAATTATTTCTTCCAGTTAGAATTGAATATTCATAGCTCAGACAGGACAACGTCTGTCGGGTCAGCTAGTAAGAATATAAATATCGTTAAGATCAGACCTCTGATTTAGATTTTAAGGAGGTTTTCGTTTTCTCAAAAAATTTCCGTCAAGTCTCTACGCCCTCTTAATTCTTCACCTATCGGACTTAAACCTTTTTCTCCATTGAATCGTTATAAAATACTGTTTACTTTTGAATTTGAAGTAAATTGCCCGAGACGTTCTGATTCTATAATATTGAGAACGTTTTTTTTTTCTTCAAATTCCAAAATGATAAAAAGTATCAGTCCTCGCAATTTTCAAGCTATCAAGCTCGAGTTTTTTGCACGAATCAACCATTATGAAAAGTTGTTTGTTAGTGAATTTTAAAAGAATCGATGAACGCGTTTGAAATGTATGAATTTTTGAATTTTTCAAAAAACATCCGTAAATTCTCGTTGATTCCGTAACGCTCGAAGTTTTTGCCAGAAAAACAATAACCGTATAGGATAGAAACTTGCACATTGTCACCTCATTCTTCTGCGAGTGAGTAAAAATCGAAAAATCCACTTGCTCAAAAAGGTAATTTTTTTTTTCGAATTAGATAAAACGAGGAGGTGGCTAATCGTACAAGTTTCTCATCTGCACGATTTTTCATGTTGTATTAAACAAACAAAAAATGTATTTGAACTATAAAATCATTTGAACTTCAAACGTATTTCATATCTAATTAATTTAACCAAAATGCATTCGATCAAGTTTCAAATTTGTCAATCTAAACGTCAATAAATGTAATTTAGGAGAAACAAATTTTATCTAATCATGTTGTAAATTGCTCAATTGCTACTGTAAAATAAGTGTAATTGAAGAAAAAAAATGAAATATAGGGATTCATTTTAAGAGTATTTATTGGATTATGAAGCGAGAAGAAGAAAAGGTGCAAGTCTCGAGTGCTTATTGAGTTTAAAGAATGCGTAGCAGCAGGAGGAGCGAAAGCGCCAGGTGATGCCTGCTTGTATATATATACACATATACGCCTAACTCTCTCTCTCTCTCAGACTTTTTCTTTTTTGCTCTCACGCTCGAGATACAGAGCTCGTGGAAAGGTGCGTACGTACCGCACGTGCCCATACCTAATACGCTCGTATACATATAAATATATATATAAGGGACGTTCCACGACAACTCGACCCAGCCATTTCCTCACCAATTTTTTCTTGTCATTCCTTCAACTATGTTATAGAGCGCCACAAAAAAAATGTCGCATAGGAATTTTTCGATTTTTCTCGATGATTAGCGTCGCAATGATCCAAACTGTTAAGGGGGGAAATAGGGTTAGACGGTTCGAAAAATCGATTTTTTTTTATTTCATAAATTGTTAGTAAAACTATTGAAAAATATGTTCCCAAAAATTTAAATATATATTCCGACTCGTTCTATTGTTATAAGCCATTAAAGTGAGTAGCTCTCCTTCAGGCCCCGAGCGTGCCACGTGTTTCAAACGCGTTTTTCTGAAAACGACTTTTTTGAACTTGCGTACACGCTAGTTCGAAAAGTTTTCAACCAATCGTTTTGAAAATTGGCAGTTACTTTCTTTATAGTATTGCGCTCTATATGAACCTCAAATCGGAATATTATCATTATTTGAAATAATTTTTTTTTTTGCAAATAAAGTTGTAAAAAATGGCAAAAAATCATGCTTTTTTGTTTTGACCCCTGTAAAGAATTCAATTTTCTATTTTTTCGATAGCATTTAGGTTCATATAGAAGAGAGACATATAATAAAAGTAAATTCCAAACTCGTTTGATTTCAGATGAAAATTGCGGCTTCCAGAATGTACGCAAAATGCTGAGTCTGGATTGTGACCTGCAATATGGGGTCGCTAATATCTTCGGTGTTTTTCAAGAAAATTCTTCAAAAATTTTATAGTATATACTTAAATATATGTATAAAATATTCTCAAAGTTTCAATAAATTATATTCATTTTTTATACTATAAAAAAATTCATGAAAATCATTGAGAAAACGCTGTCCTAACGCTATTCCCCTCCTTAATGTAACAACGAGGGTCGTTATCTTCCTCCAAGTGTAACATACTTGGAATGAAATGAAGGAAGTATGTTATACTTGAAGGAATGAAAACAAACAAAAAAATGGTGAGAATTTTGTTCAAATTTACGCGGTAAATTCTTTAATAAAAAAAATACAAAATTATGCACGAAAATTGTCTATAAACGGAAAGTTGAGGAAGGAAAATGCCGCGCTTTCGGGTTTGCATGTAGCGTCAGTGGAATATAAATGAACTAAACTTATAAAACGATTACTGTGTATTTTTTTGTTCAAATGCCATTCTGTTAATTTTGGCGATCCACCAGCAAATGAATGCTTGTTAAAGTGTTCATCCGTCTAAAACGTAGAGGGTAATTTTTTTTTTCGGTATTATCTTATGCAATAACAATAATATCGATTTTTGTTTTAGACCTCTTCGTTTTTAGCTGATAATGCACATTTCCGATTTTGAATATCAACATTTTCCGATTCATACCGATATGGATCTTGAGCAGAGTTACTTGAGCAAATTTCAAATCGTTCGGTTCGATTGTTTAGAAATGGCGATTGGCCGAAAATTTCAATGTCCTCTGTCGGTAGTACACGGTCGGTAAAACAGAACTTTCACATGTTCTTAGAGGCACTCGTTCAATTTTCGGATTTTAGTCGCCCTCCTCCCGACTAAAACCAAGAATAAACTATTTTTCTACAAAAATAGACTATCATTAAGTACTGTTAAATATCGAATGTCGAGAAAATCGAGACTTTCTAAATTTTTGGAATTTTGAATTTTTCGAAAAATCGCGCTACAGGCATTTCTTAAGGCTCGTGCTTACTTTTAGGCTATCCGGTGAAAAATTCGAAATTTTGATGAAAATTTCGCCATTCAGCTAGTTTTATCAAGTTACAATCAAAATGTGAAAAAAAATTGTAAACGAGTGTTTTATTAAATTTGTTGTCTCTATTCATTTTTTTAAAATGTTTAAAAAGATTACTCACTTTGATTGTAATGTTATAACAATAATTTGCTAGAGTACGACATTTTCATCAATTCTCCAATGTAAATATTACTTTTAACATTAATAAGAAACAGTTTTTTTTTCAGATGATTCCTCGTCGGAGTTGAAATTTGTCCTCAACGATTGTTAAGCTCAAAAAATGTTTCACTGTAATATGACAAGAATAATGTACGAACAAAAAAATAGGCGAACAATTTAACATTTTTTGATGAATCGCTATTTTCGTTTTTATTTATTAGCGGGTTGCACGATTTTTTCGTTTAATTTTGATCTTGATAAAAATAATGTGCTAGCAGGCGAAATGTTGATATCTTTTTAAAAACAAAATTGTACTCTCAAAAAAAAGTACAATTAAAAAATTTTCATTCCTATTTTATTTACATTTTTTTAAATGTAATTTTAGATGCAATTAAGAATCTCTAAAATCGTCACAATGAGTATGAAACATTTTTCGAATGTCAAAAAAATCGAGACGTTCTAAATTTTTGGAATTTGGAATTTTTCGAAAAATCGCGCTACAGGCGTTTCTTAAGGCTCGTGCTTACTTTTGGGCTATCGAGTGAAAAATTCGCACATGAATTGCGTACACTCGAAGGATATTTGGTATTGAATCTCGAGCAAAATCGATAAAACCATTCTATGTTCATGGTATTTTCAATTTTTCGAAAAATTTATTGAATATCAAACAAACCTTAAGGGGGGGTAGGGTTTAAATTTTTGTTTTGAATTTTTTTCTGAATGAACAATATGTCGAGAATATTGTGTATAAATTTTAAGTCAATCGGAGTAAAACTAACGGAGTTACAGCGTTTCAAACGACCGGCCGTGATACCTGATTTTTATACCTGCTCGGTAGCCGCTCGGTACGTATAAAAAACTTTAAATCGATTTTCCCGAAAACGTCATTTTTGAAGTTTGTGAACATTAGAACACAAAATCTACTGAACCGGTCCTTTTGAAAATTTAAACATTACTTCTTCACATAAATCAACAGGTAATCAGGAGTTTTTTTTTTTTCAATTTTTTCAATTTTTTTTATAACAAATTAAGCGCGATTTTTTAGCTAAAATTGCGTTTTTCACTTCCAAGTGCTGCAAAAAAATAGAAAAAAAAAAAAAAAAAACTCTTCCTGATTACCTCGAGAAATACATCAGCTTTAAAATGCATATCAATTTTTTTGTTTCAGATGATCCGGTAACGAGTTATAATGTTCACCGCAAAACCACTTTTTTTCAAGGCGCCTCTGGAGATTCAACGTCACCGGCTTATTTATCAATATTTTTCATTGAAAATTTTTTCTGAGATACTTCAATAGTTGTACAATAATATGTAATTCTATTTAATAAAATTGTATTACTCATGTCGCCGCAAAAAAATCATAAAAATATGCTTTTTTTCGCCTTTAAAACCCTACCTCCCCTCTCCTTAACGCTATTAATTTAAGGGATAAAAAAATATTGAAAAATGGAAGCTTGCACATTGCTTTCCCATAATTTTTCCAAATACGCAAAGCTTCTTCTACGATGAATCAAAAATTGAAAAAACCTTCTTGCTTATCATTGTCAAAAATTTGACGATGTTGAAATTTGTAGCGTTAGAAAGCAACGAAAATAGATTATTTATATCATTCATTCCCCTTAATGTTGGATTTTTCGAGGACAAAAATCATTGAAACGTTTTTTTAGAATCTTCTTTAAGGGGGAAAATAGGGTTAGGACAGCGTTTTCTCACTGAACTTCATGAATTTTTTATAGTATAAAAAATGAATATAATTTATTGAAACTTTGAGAATATTTTATACATATATTTAAGTATATACTATAAAATGTTTATACATATATTTAAGTATATACTATAAAATATGTAAAAACATCAGCGACCCCATATTGCAGGTCACAATCAGACTCAGCATTTTGCGTACATTCTGGAAGCCGCAATTTTCATCTGAAATTAAACGAGGTTGGAATTTACTTTTATTATATGTCTCTCTTCTATATGAACCTAAATGCTATCAAAAAAATAGAAAATTGAATTTTTTACAGGGGTCAAAACAAAAAGCATGATTTTTTGCCATTTTTTACAACTTTATTTGCAAAAAAAAAATTATTTTAAATAATGATAATATTCCGATTTTAGGTTAATGTAGAGCGCAATACTATGAAGAAAGTAACTGCGAATTTTCAAAACGATTGATTGAAAACTTTTCAAACTAGCGTGTACGCAAGTTCAAAAAAAGTCGTTTTCAGAAAAACGCGTTTGAAAAAATAGTACCAAGAAAAACAAGCAATATGGGGTCGCTAATATTTTACAGTATATACTTAAATATGTGTATAAAAATTTTATAGTATATACTTAAATATATGTATGAAATATTCTCAGTTTCAATAAATTATATTCATTTTTTATACTATAAAAAAATTCATGAAAATCATTGAGAAAACGCTGTCCTAACGCTATTTCCCCCCTTAATGGCTTATAACAATAGAACGAGTCGAAATTTTCATTTCAAATTTTGGGAACATATTTTTCAATAGTTTTACTAACAATTTATGAAATAAAAAAAAATCGATTTTTTGAACCGTCTAACCCTATTTCCCCCCCTTAAGGACATCCATTAAATGGACAAGAGAAGCGTGAGCGATACGGAAAATGAAAATTAAAAAAACCTATTTCCGTTGCGTTCCAACGATGCAAACTTCAACATCATAAAATTTGTTAATGCCCAAAAATGCTGAGGAAGCAATGTTCAACTTTCAATTTCCATTATTATTGAATATTCAGTATCTTTCACTATCGCATAGAAATATTTTCATCAATGTAAAATAAATAACAAATGAAAAATTTCAACGGTTGTTGAAAAAAAAAAAAAAATGGTATCTTGCTACCTAAAATAGAGCAATAATGGCAATATGGGAATAACCACAAAAGTGTTGTTTTCTAGGAAAGAATTTACTGTACGAGTTTAGAAACGCTCCTCATGGTGAAATTAACAGTTTATATTATTACCATGGTACCAATTTTTGAAAATATATGAAAATACTCAATGGAAAAAAAAATTAAAAATGATGAGTCAAAGCAAGGTTCAGTTCGCGTGGAATGCCCCATATATATATATATATATATATATATATATGTACGCACAATTTACCGACGAGGGTAGAGAACACGATCATCGTGACAGGTGTGACTCGTCGGGTTTCCTCTCCCGTTTTGCAGCAGAACCGAGAGAAGCACCGACGAAGCCTCGAGGATGCAGGATACACGTTTTAATATTTATAAAAATAATTAAGAAAAATAAGATGAAAAATATTCGAAAAATTATCAATCGAGGACTTTTTGCGACAAAATTAAAATTAAACAATTTTGTATTTTTTAAATAAATATTCACATTGTTTCGGGTGACCGTAGTTAAGCTTTTTGAGAGGCGGGGGAGATAAGAATCCGGTAAACGACCGTAATGATCGGACGCATCGAAGCATACTCGAGCTCTTTCTCTCTCAGTAACGCGATGTGTGTAAGTTCTACAAACGTGTGCATCTGTGTGTATGCGTGTGGGTGTTAAATCGAGGGACATTCCCAACTTGGCCGACCTTCGCGCGCTCGATACTGACGCCGACTCGGCGCACGAGTCCCGAGAGTTTGCAATCTCTCTCTCTCTCTCACCGAGAATCGTGTGCATTTGTATGTGTGTGTGTGTTCGTGTATGTGTGTGTGGTGCCTCTTTGTCCTACATGTTCATATTATCGTATGGTAACCAACGCAATGTATCGAGCTAAAAACTCCGCCGAACACACAAACTCAAACAAACAATATGGCCGAATCAGAGAGAGAAATAATTAGTTTCGTTTGTTGTGTCTCGGCGAATCTAAAGAGATCATAGGATTATCGATGAATTTGTGCAAACGAAACATCACGTTTGTTCGACAATGAAATATCCGTGAAATATTTCATTCAATTGTAAAGATTTTTTCTTCTTTATTTATTATAACGTCGTAATTCTTTTTTCATTGCTATTATTATCAATGTAATGTACGTTTTACAAATGAAAATCAAATTATGATGCAAATTAACTAGTGTGCACACCACGGTGGGTCAAATAAAATGACTAATTTTTTTTTTTCTCGATATAATGAAAAATGTATTGTTTGGCATCTCAAAAAAACCCTCTGCAAGTATGAGCCCTTCATATTTAAATTAAGAGGTCCCTCATCGCGAACTTTCATTTCCCATTTAAATAACATGGAAACATTTTTTTTTAACTTTGGAATTTTATCAGACTTAAACCGTTGATGTTAGGAGAGTCTTTTAGCACATTTTTGTAGAACATTTGATGCTCTACAAAAAGCTCTCTTGTGTCTAATCGATAAAAGTAACCGTACAAAAAATAATCGGTGATAATTAGCTCTGGATTCTACTTATCTCGTTTATTAGTAAATAAATTTCAAATTTTTAAAAATGTTAGTTATCAATATGAATAAATATGCTACTAATATATACTACTAATATATTACTAATATACTAATATACTACTAATATATTACTAATTGTTTTCAAACAAATATGAGAGAATCCAGAGGTAATTATCACCGATTATTTTTTGTACGGATACTTTTATTGATTAGACACAAGAGAGCTTTTTTGTAGAGCATCAAATGTTCTACAAAAATGTGCTAAAAAACTCTCGTAACATCAACGGTTTAAGTGTAATAAAATTCCAAAGTTAAAAAAAAATGTTTCCATGTTATTCAAATGGGGAATGAGAATTCGCGATGAGGGACCTCTTAATTTAAATATGAAGGGCTCATATTTGCAGATGGTTTTTTTTGAGATGCCAAACAATACATTTTTCATTATATAGAGGAAAAAAAAATTAGTCATTGTATTTGACCCACCCTAGTGTACACTATATTTTTCGAGACATGTGTACACTGGGTCTTTGAGGGACCAATTGAGTTTTTAGAGTTTTCTAGACTTTGAACAAAAATCTGAAAATATTCTGGATTACTTTTTGTCTACTACATGTCCCAGAATTTGCCAAAGTCCAAAGTTTAAAACCGTTGTTAATAAAAATTGACAGGTAGAGAGAGAAACAGAAGTTTGAAATTTCGACTGTTTCTTTAATCCTTCGTGGTCACGCGGGGTCAAAATGACCCCAAGCGCAACTTTAAGCTAGAATCACTATGCCTCCTTGTTGATTTTTGTTCGTCATTTTGAAAATTTGATAAAAATTCTTTGCCATGATATTCTCATTCTGAAAGGTTCAATCTAGTATTCTGAATTTTTATGAGTCGTTCGGAACGATACTGGCAACGCGGCAATTGTTTAAACATGGCTGGGGTCATTCCGACCCCATGTGACCAACGTGTTATTTTTAGAACGTGTGACCACGAAGGGTTAAAGACCCAGTGTACACACGCGTGGTTAAAAATTGCATATCACTTTGTCATTGATAAATTAAAAATTCCATAACTTTGGAACATCTCGAGGGTTGTTTGCGAAATTCAATAGCAAACAGTACTTGACGGTAGTCTATTTGCGTGAAAAGTTTTAGCCTGATAGCTCGACAATTGCATGAGTCATGGTCTTAAAAGACATTAAAAAAAAATATCAAAATTCCAATCAAAATCGTGTAAAATCTGAGCATGTTCAAAATTCACGAAAATTATGGTCAGACTATGGCGGCTTAGCGGCTCAACTTGTATGCAAAATTTCCACACGCTCGGTAAAGCCGTTTCCGCGTATAGAACTTGGATTTTTTATCGCGCACTAAAACACATGCGCAGACAATTTTTGTAAACGTGTTTTTCCGCCATTTTTATATTTCAGTGTAATGGAACTTAGATTTTTTTTCAACCTCGTCCCACACACACACACACGCGGACAATTTTAGTAAGCGTGTGTTTCCGACATTTTGTCTAATGTCAAACACCTTGGCATTGAAAATTGGAGGGAAAACGTCACGAAAAAAAACTTCGTCCATGAGGAAAAAAACATGGAAATAATTAATGAATTAAACTTCAATAATTATACTCGTAATTTTTTTTTTTATCGAAGCGAATCAAAGGTTTTATCGTTTTTCCAAAACGAATCGTTGACCTTTCAGATACGGTTGGCTAGCGCATGGGGCGTCGAACAATTCCTTGCGAATTAGACCAGTCGATGGCGCTGTGCGCTTCAAATCTCGGGGCGATATAAAAAGTGCGATATCTACCGAAATTTTCAATATTTTCCAAATCGAAAAAATGCTCGTTTAAGGTAGTAATCTGGTAACTTAAGCCGATTTTCATGTCTTTGTTGAAGGGCGTTTTTTAGTAGGAAAATAAAAATGAATCGTTTTGGATATTTAGAATGTTTTTATTTACATATTACAGATACAAAAAAAAAATTTCATTAATATTTATTTTCCTACAAAAAAACGCCCTCCGAAAAAGACATGAAAATCGGCTTAAGTTACCAGACTACTACCTCAAGTATGACATCAAGACTATTATTGTCGTGAAGTAAATTTTTTTTTTAATTCGTTATTAATATATTTAAAGTTATGATGATTGAATAATCATTTTTCCATAATGCCTCGTTTGCTCACTAAGCTCCAAGCTCCTCGTTTATCAAACAAATGTTTCTGATTAAAAAAAAGCTGAAAAAATTCGAGAAAGCGCCTCAATGTCTGGTCAATCGAATGACGCGGTACAAAAAAAAACGATATTCAGTGATCTCGTTTATTTGTAAACAAAAGACAATTTTTCAATGGTCACGCATTCGGCAAAACATGAATTTATATGGCACGAACGGATGGTTTGAAAAATCGTATATTTCGCTATTAATCGTTCAATATGTTACGTTTGAAGATAAGCTTAGTCTCATATTTTTCCAATGTCGCGGCTCAAAAGTTATTTACATATATTTTTTTTTACTATGGAAGTTTCGACGTCACGAGGCCTCACGGCGGACGTATTTACTCGTTGGCACTGGAGCCCCTCCCATCCGCTTCGAAGCCACGGTATCTGAAGGGTTAAAAAAAAATATATCTTTTCGGTCGACGAAATATTTTTCATGTTTCATCTCGTTCATCCGGGTTATTAGAGGAATGACGCACACGAAACAACGTAAAGGAGACCCGAGCAAAACAAAAATTCAACAGGTTGTACCGTGGAGTGACCTCGTCGAGAGAGTCATCTCTCTCGCTCTCTCGCACTCGGGCCTCTATCCTCGTCTATTTCGCGGGCTTGTACTAACGTTTTTTTTTTTTTTTTTTTTTTTTTGGTACATCCGTCATCAGTCATTAGGTTCAGTCATCGATCTATATTATGGTCAATTATGTATGCTCACCAAGTGTTCACCGAAATAAATTTTCAGGGCCATCGGAGATTGAGAATAATTATAATATTGATAATAACGTTGATAGTCTGTGCGCGTAAGAATTTTTACGAGGAACGATCGGGAACAGAGTTATTGTCATTGTAATGATTTTACGGTATACTTGAGCATACGCACCTGGGGGAATAATAAAATTTAACGTCTCGCCACAAGAAACATCAAACGAGATAAAAAAAAATCGTAATACCAAAAAAAATTATTTCAAGTTCAATATTAGAGATAAGAATTTAAAGAAAAAGAAAAAAAAAACAATTGACAATACGAAATCGCTAATTCAGCGTGCTGTTAATATATTAGCGGTTTAATGTTGAGAAAATTAATAGGATATCATTTAATGTCGCGATAGAAAGAAAAAAAAATTGACACAAGTGCACATTACAAAATCGGCGAATTTATTGACTTAGTAAAATATTCTTGGTGGCAATTTTTTTTTTCTCGCCTTTTATTTTTGTATTTTATCGAAGAATTATTTTTCGATCGACGTGTCAATCGAGAAGAGCTTATCTTATCGAGAGAACTTCCCCTGGCTCTTCCAACCCCTCTCCCTTTCGCTCTCTCTCTCTCCCTCGGTCTCTGTCACGATTTCACCTGTTTTCACTTTCTCCACCTCCACTTCGTGCTGTATCTACTCCGGCGTTTCAGTGCCTCGCGCTACGAGGTCTCTCACTCGCGCGAACGAGAGAGAGAGAGAGAGAGGGATTCGAGAAACTTGTAAGCGAGGTCAGTGAGCCTCCCCCAACAAAACAGTAGCAACAGAAGCAGAGCTCGATTCGCTCACGCGCGCTGTCTGCCAATGCCAGAAATTGTCTAATCGAAGATCTGTCGATTCCGATCTCTTGGTCCTATTTTAAAACCCTTTGCGCGGGCAAACATACAAATTTGCTTTTCTATAGTGCTAATTGCACTTTTGATGAAAAATAATACCAAAATTAATTATTAAAGTTGAGAGAAATGTATTTTTTTTTTGTAATTTGGTATCGTGAAACCCCTTGCTCAGGAAAATAAGCAAATTGTCTTCTCTGTAGTGCTAATTGCACGTTTCACGAAAAAAATACCCAAATTAATTATTGAAATACAAAAAAACGTATTAAGGGATTGCTCCATGTACAGGAATCCTAAAAACGTGATCTATTTTTTGTAATTTGCTATTTTGAAACCCCTTGCTCAGATAAACATAAAAATATTCCTCCCTATAGTACTAATTGCGTTTTTGACGACAAAAATACCGAAGATAATGATTGAAATACAAAAAAACGTATTAAAGGGTTGCGCCATATAAAAAAGTCCTTAAAACGTGATCCATCTTTTGTAATTTGTCATTTAAAAACCCTTTACTCAAGGAAACACACAAATTTCCTTTTCTATAGTGCTAATTGTACTTTTGATAAAAAAAAAACCGGAATTAATTATTACAATACGAAGAAATGTATTAAGGTGTTGTTCCACATAAAGAAGTCGTAAAAACGTGATCTTTTTTTTGTAATTTGCTATTTAAAAACCCCTTGCTCAGATAAACATAAAAATATTCCTCTCTATAGTTCTAATTGCGTTTTTGACGAAAAAAATACCGAAATTAATGATTAAAATACAATAAAGCGTATTAAAGGGTCGCTCCATGTAAAGAAGTTCTTAAAACGTGATCCATCTTTTGTGATTTGCCATTTAAAAACCCTTTACTCAAGGAAACACACAAATTTCCTTTTCTACAGTGCTAATTGTACTTTTGATGAAAAAAATACCTGAATTAATCATTACAATAAGAAAAAATGTATTAAAGTGTTGTTCCACATAAAGAAGTCGTAAAAACATGATCTCTTTTTTGTAATTTACTATTCAAAAACCCCTTACTCAGATAAACATAAAAATATTCCTCTCTATAGTTCTAATTGCGTTTTTGACGAAAAAAATACCCAAATGAATGATTAAAATACAAAAAAGCGTATTAAAGGATTGCGCCATGTAAAGAATTCCTTAAAACGTGATCTAACTTTTGTAATTTGCCATTTAAAAACCCTTTACTCAGGCAAACACACAAATTTCCTTTTCTACAGTTCTAATTGTACTTTTGATGAAAAAAATACCCGAATTAATTATTACAATAAGAAAAAATGTATTAAGGTGTTGTTCCACATAAAGAAGTCGTAAAAACATGATCTCTTTTTTGTAATTTACTATTTAGAAACCCCTTGCTCAGATTAACATAAAAATATTCCTCTGTATTTGTGTTTCCTTGAGTAAACTCAAGGAAACACAAATTTCCTATTCTATAGTGCTAATTGTACTTTTGATGAAAAAAATACCCGTATTAATTATTACAATAAGAAAAAATGTATTAAGGTGTTGTTCCACATAAAGAAATCGTAAAAACATGATCTATTTTTTGTAATTTGCTATTTAAAAACCCCTTGCTCAGATAAACATAAAAATATTCCTCTCTATACTTCTAATTGCGTTTTTGACGAAAAAAATACCAAAACTAATGATTAAAATAGAAAAAAACGTATTAAGGGATTGCTCCACGTAAATAAATCGTAAAAACGTGTTTTTTTTTTCGTAATTTGCTATTTTAAAAACCCTTACTCAGATAAACATACAAATTTTCTTCTCTGTAGTTCTAATTGGACTTTTGATAAAAAAAGGTACCTACATTAATCATTACAATAAAAAAAATAACGGAGCTGCTGCGCGTAAAGAAGTCGTAAAAGCGTGATCTATCTTTTGGAATTTGCTGTTTAAAAATCCCTGGCTCAGAAAGACATGCAAGTTTTATTCTCTATAGTGCTAATTACAGTTTTGATGAAAGAAATACCCAAATTAATAATTAAAATACGGAAAAAGACGTAAAAACGACGTATGAAACGTGATTCATTATTTAAAATTTGCCAATAATAATTGTAGCGAAAATTTTCAACGAGATATTGTTGAAAATTGTTTTATGGTTACGTAAAGAAATATTCAGATCAACAAAACATCTTATTAAAAGAAGCTGTATTATTTATGCTTTACTCCGTCGTGGCGGAAGCTTTGTTTTGTCGCGAAACAATGTTTTTTTCTAATTTTCAATGCCAATGTGCTCGAAACGTGAAAAAAACGTCGGAAAAGGACATAAAAAATTCTTCATGTGTGTGTGTGTATGATGATGGTACAAAATTTAATGTTGTATGAATCCGCCTGCGTATTTGTTTTTTATGTCTGCTAAGAGCATAATCCGCGCAATTTTCGAGCTATCGAGCTAAAGCTTTTTATATAAATGAACCATTGTCAAATACTGTTCTTATTAAATTTAAAGAATATCAATAAAGGTAATCTAAATTTAAGGAATTTAACATTTTTCGAAAAATTGCTACAATTGTTTATTAAGACTTTAGCCTTGGCCTATCGGGTCAAAACTTCTTACACGAATCGGATACAATGCTAGGATATTTGTTACTAGATTTCGAAGAAAAAAATCAATAAAAATAAAAAAATGCATTAAAAATCAGGCAAACCTCACGATATCAAATTAAGTGAGAGAAAAATGGTAAAAATTGAAACTTGCATATTGCTTCGTCGGGATTTTGACGAATACACAAAGCTACCTCGATGACAAAGCCAAAATTGAAAAAGCCTTTTTGGTCATAGAGGAAAATTTGTGAATACGGAAAAATGATGAGGAACCAATGTGCAAATTTAAATTTGCACCTTTTTGAAAATGAACCCCTTAAAATGTTTTTGTTTCAAATCTGAATATCTGTTTAAATGATCGTAGAACAATTTTCGGTAAATATGGAGCAAAGGGGACCCACTTCCGATTGACTTGCCTTTAAGGCCTTACATACGTCCAGCGGTACCGAAAACGTACCAAAAGAAAAACTGTTTTTAGGAGGGATAGAAATAGAAATTGATAAAAAAATTCTTACACATTGTTTACTACTGTGTTAAGTTTGTAAAAAAATTTATTTCAATTTTTTTTTTCAAAAATTACAACATGAAAAATCACATTTTTTGAAGCACTGTAAAAAAAAAGTTGCTCCGCGGTCGGCAGTATTTCTTCCTCAAATGTTGACGGATCTGCAAAATGTAAAGAAATTCTTGTAAAATAAGGTAGTAGTTATAGTCTGTCGAGCCGGATTTGTGAAATTCGAAAAATTAAACAATTTACGGTAATTTAAAAAAAAATGTTCAGTTTGTGTCAAAAAAGTCAGACTTTAATTGTTTTTATAAAATTTTCTAATTATAATTTAAAAAATCCGGCTCGACAGACTATAGGAAAAACAATTCCGAGTATTTAAAAAAAAAATTATCAAAAAATATTATAAACCGTACGAGTTATCATGCCGACCGTGTCAGAAAAAGTAGTTTTGAGAAAAACGCGTTTAAAGTTTCAAGCGCGTTTCGCTCGAAGTCGCGCGCGGCTGGAGCAAGAAATTTATGAATTTTTTTAATTTATTTAGTTAACTTACGTCTAATCTCCCATTCCAGCTTCATATTGTACGCCTTCCTTGTCAGTAAAAAATTTTGTTGTTTATTTTTTTCTAATCGACGAATTGTTCTGGCCTCTTTTGTTGCTTTGGTAGCGTTGATTCGCCTTTGTTCTTTCGTCGGGCAGTCACATTATCTACAATAACTTTTGAACTATAGGGAATTTTTACAATCAGCTTACACAGAAATACGCCTAAGACTATAAGGAATCATAATCTGTAAACAAAAAAAATCGATTTTTTGAAAATTCTCGACGTATGTAAGGCCTTAATATATGTTGTGTAGGGACCCTTCCTGAACAACTTTCTCCTCTGACACAATTGGGAGTCGTTATTTATTAAAAAGTTATTAACAAATAAAGGTAATAATTCATATAGCTATTTTCCTTATACCAGCCAGTCCTAATCATCTTATCCTTCACATTTGTTGTTACGAATACACCCCTGAGTAGCATACAAAAAGTTTTATCCGGCGCTCATTGTTTGTTAAAAAGTTATTAACAAAAAATGTTTCATAAATCAAACATGAACTACTTGTTTTAGTGTATGGTGAACAGCACACGCATGAGAGGGGGGCTGGGCCCCTGCAATCCTCCACTCACCAGCCCAAACACAAACCAAAAACAACCCAAAAACAACCCAAAAACAACCCAAAAACAGCTCAAAAACAACCCAAAAATAACGCAAACAAACATAAAAACAAACAATTATCTGTTTTATTTATTATTTATATTATGAAGCGGATACATGGTACTCATAATGTCAAAGAAACTGTCGATACGCTGGGTTTGGGTTTTTGGTTTGGGTTTATTTTGGATTTGTTGAGTTTGTTGGGTTTGTTCGTTTAGGTTGTTAGGTTAGGTTGTGTAGTTGGGTTGTTTGTTTGGATTATTTCGGTTGTTTTTGGTTTGTTTAGGTTATTTGGGTTTTTTGTTTGTTTTGGATTTGTGTGTTTATTGGGTTTGGGTTTTTCGGTTTGGGTTTGTTTTGAATTTGTTTGTTTATTGGGTTTGGGTTTGTTTTGGATTTGTTTGTTGGGTTTGTTCGTTTGGGTTTTGGGTTTGTTTGTTGGGTTTGTTTGTTTGTTGGGTTTGTTTGTTTGTTTGTTGGGTTTGTCTGTTTGTTTCTTTAGGTTACTGGGGTTGTTTTGGGCTGTTTTTGATTTGTCTATGGGCTGGTATGCGGTGGGGGCAGGGGGGCCGCAGCCCCTCCGGTCATACGTGTACTGGCCACCATGCAAGTATTTCATATTCTATTTATGAATTTTCTTTTGTTAATAACTTTTTAACAAACAATGAGGACGGATGAAACTTTTGGTATGTTACTCAGGGGGGTATTCTTAACAACACATGTGAAGGACAAGATGATTGGGACTGACTGCTATAAGGAAAATAGCTATATGAATTATTAACTTTATTTGTTAATAACTTTTTAATAAATAACGACCCCCAATTGTGTCAGAGGAAAAAGTTATTCAGAAAGGGTCCCTAGACAACATATATTAAAGGTAAGTCAATCGGAAGTGGGTCCCCTTTGCTCCGTACTTACCGAATCTTCGATAATCGCTCGTTCGGAATTAGCGATACAATTTTTCTTCCCGACAAATTGAAAACGATCGTGAAAGTTCACCTTGAAAGAATTTAAATATCGGTCGACTAAAAATTATAATCTCATCGTCATATTTTTTTTCTAGACTTGTCACATTACCATGAAAGTTTGTACAGAATCATGATAGGTGATAAATAAAAATTTTAACGTGTCAATTGTCTGAAAAAGAAATGTATTGTTTTTTCACGTTAAAACTAATATCGACATTAAAAAATTGATGAAAATTTCGCCTTTCAGCAAATTTTTATCAAGTTACAATCAAAATGTGAAAAAAAATTGTAAACAGGTGTTTTATTAAATTTGTTGTCTCTATTAATTTTTTTTAAATGTTAAAAAAATTATTCTCTCTGATTGTAATTTTATAACAATAATTTGCTAGAGTTCGACATTTTCATCAATTCTCAAATGTAAATATTACTTTTAACATTAATAAAAACCAGTTTTTTTTTTTTAGATGATTCCTCGTCGGAGTTGAAATTTGTCCTCAACGATTGTTAAGCTCAAAAAAATGTTTCGTTGTATATGACAAGAGTAATATACGAACAAAAAAATAGGCGAACAATTTAACATTATTTGATGAATCGCTATTTTCGTTTGTTTTTTATCAGAGGGTTGCACGATTGTTCGTTAAATTTTGATATTGATAAGAATAATGTGCTAGCAGGTGAAATGTTGACATCTTTTTAAAAACAAAATTGTACTCTCAAAAGAAAGTACAATTAAAAAAATGTCATTCCTATTTTATTTACATTTTTTTAAATGTAATTTTAGATGCAATTAAGAATCTCTAAAATGGTCACAATGAGTATGAAACATTTTTGTTTTCCTTTAAAAAAGAAAAGTTCTTCCAAGTGCTGAATGCGTTCCTGTCGCGGCCGATAGATGGCTAGAAAATTCGTGAGTGACGCGAGAGAGCAACGCACAAAAGTGAAAGATCGAAATACAGCACGTGCGTATGTTTCAAGTGCAAATTGTGAAGGTCGTAAAAGGCTTACCGTCGAGCAGGTACCAATCCTCGTCGAGCGAGGCCAGAGCTTGCGCCTGATTCGCCTGTTGTTCAAAGTCGAACATCCTCCGTTGAACGATTTTTTTGTCCTTCCACAAAGTACCGGAAAACTCTTTGTCAGACGGTTCAGCTTCTCGTCCCGATTTCCCTTATTTCTTTCCTGTTTCTCCTCGTTCTTTCGTCAAACACACCGCGGCGCACTGTCTTTTTTCCACTAAAACACTGAGCGTGCGTTTCGCGTCGAAAGCCGCGAATCAACAAGTCCTTCGATGTGCACGCGGATGCAAAAAGAAAAGAACGATCAATTTCGTTAATAAAACGAATATACACTATGTCCGGGCGGTGGTGTACATTCAATAGTATTATTGGACGTACATCTACGACATCGTAATGTTTTCTCCCGTACTCTCGCGACTCTAAACTTTGTAAACACTTGTATTTGCCGAGAAGCACGCTCAAAGCGACGTAGGCCTCTGTTTACTTCTCCCTCTATACGGACACCTCTCTCGCAAAACTCGCGCGCACGCGCGGCCACTAGCAGAATTAAGAATAATTTTTCTCCTGACGCGCGGGAATTACGAAAAAAAAAGACAAACAACAAAATTGTACTATCAAAAAAGTTCTATTCTCATTTGGCCATCGGACAATGAATTTCGTAAAATATTTTGAATTGAGTACTTGAATTTGGTTCTATACTTATTGGTATTGTTCTGCGCGATAGAAAATAAAGACAATATGGCCGCTGCGCTCTTGCGCCAATGTTTTGTAGTGAAAATAAAAAGATTATTCGTAACGTTAGGAAACTCTTAATTGTGTCATAACGATGTACAATTGTAGCGCGTTTGTTTCTTATTTTCATGTAATCACGAAACTACAATGTACCGAGTGATTGATGACATTTTTGCGCGCGACAAAGAAGAAAAAAAAGACGGTTTACGTTGATACGAAATTACGAGCGAGATATGACGAGCACGAGAGGAATCACAAAAGTCACATGAAAGCTGAATAAAGAAAAGACGTCGTCCGCGCCGGTCGAAGTCGATCACGCGAATATTCGCGAGCTCGTTCGAGAGTGCGTACGCGATATCTCATACTCTACCTCCTCTTCTGTCTTATGAGCCTTCAGCCTCACCTCCGCTACTTCGTTCGCGGAGACGGAACGTCGTTACGATTCTTCGCGCGTCGAAGTATACTCCGCATCATTTACGATACGGTTATATCGCGTTGAGCGTATTCGCGCCCCATTTTGTCCCTTACTACACGCGCACACGCCGCGCAACGTCTCTCGCTCTCGTTCTCGCGCGACACCACGATTTATCGCGGCCCTTCACGGTACTACACATCGACGATACTCATCTTTCTTTACACAATGGCGCTATGATATTTTAAAAAATGTGAAACATCTTTACGCGCGTTGGGAGTAAATCGGTCGATGAGGAACGTCGATGGCACGCGTGGTGACGCTCCCCTCCACTCAACTCTGTGCACGGGTTGATTGCGCATGCCGAGGGGCGATTCTGAACCAGATGCAATATCATAGCGTCTGGCGGTCGCGAGCAACAGCCAATTGCAAGGAAGATTCCAGCGGAAAAGCGCGACTCTCATAGGCTATCGCTCGCCAACGACACCGATAATCGTCGGTAGGATAAGTACAGAATCCAGGCCCTGGGGCTGAATTCCGTACTTGTCTACCAACAACTATTGGTGTCGTTAGCGAGTGATAGCCTATGAGAGTCGCGCCTTTCCGCTGGATACTTCCTTGCAATTGGCTGTCGCTCGTTAACGACACCGATAGTTGTCGGTAGACAAGTACAGAATCCCAGCCCTGAATGTGCTATCCATAAGTCTCAAGGGGGGACTTACAGTGAAATTGTTTATGAATATCAGAAAACTCATTCTATACAATTATTATATGTAGCCCTATCGCGAGTAACAAGTATCGAAGGTTTATACATATATACACGTAATATTGATCTAAAATTCTACCACGGTAGACGAATTGACCCATCAGTTGTAGCGTTGCAAGAAGAATTTAAAAGATTATCGCTTAATAGACTCGAGACACTCCAAGGATTAGTATGAAATTTCATAACATCAAAAAAGGGATTGTCGTTATTCACGTTGAGTTGTCAAAGTGTCAGAGAGCATGTCCCAGATCAACAAGATTCGATCGTTAACAATAGTAATTTCTTATTATTGAGTGAAACATGGCTTGGTAATGAAGAAAACGTCGACATCCCCAATGTTGATTGTATTGTTCACTTCAAACGCAATAAAGTTAGAGCTGGTGGTACAGCTATTTATCAGAATAGAGATTCATTGGATGTTATTACATCTCGCATAATCGTTAGGTCGAGAAATGTAAGGTGATTTGGTTTTGGTCAAGACGATATTGGCGATTTATGTTCGGCACAAATTGTCACGGAGGATGACAATCGGTCATGGTCGTTGTATATATTTCGCCAAACCAAAAAATTCACAATATCATACGATTTTTACACGAAGAATTACTCAAATATAGTTCAGCTGGTTCAATGCTATTAGGAGCAAATTTACATCAACTTCCATTAATTTTAGTAGGGGATTTCAATGTTAATTTCGCCAAAGCTGAATCATTGCTACTCATAAATTTTCTCCAAAATGAATTTCAGTTGATCATGCACGACCACGCAAATGAGCCTACTACAAGGCATAGCACGACTATAGATGCAATATTCTATAGATATCTTGAAAACATGACATCTAAAACATTCGTTTCATACTTTAGCCATCATCGACCGATTGTTAATTTCATCGAATCAAACGCAGCAACCAAACGCAGCATCGAAGCAACCAAATAAAAATTACAGAAGAAAATCAAAAGCTACTTTTCTTGTTATTTTTTTAAAATGATCCACGCGACATGACCCACACGGTATTCTCAAGATGTTGGATGTTTCACATCTACCAGGCGTCTCATGACGGCTCACTTTTTTTTTCTTCCAGTTGACTATTTCTCTACGCCAATACTTCGGCTCGTGCCCACTGACGTCACGGTTTTGTATACTCAAGTCTTGTCGATGACGACACGAACGCGCGTGTTACCACCCGAGAAACGACCCACTGTGACGTGCAAAACAAAACTGTATCGCGTATCGGAATGGACAAACACACGAGGAGCAATTACGCGGTGGCATGAACGCACCCACGTGTTTATTTTCGACCCACTCGTACTACCCCCAAATGTCCGCTAGATGGCATCCCGATCTTTCTCCTATTTGAACGTTATCATTTCATTTCATTCTGCTTTACTAATTCGTAATTTAGTGAATTCGACGAAATACTAATTCGTATCTGTTTTATTTGTTTTATGTTGCTTAGGTTAATAACCTTTTTTTTCGTATTTACCATATTTTAATGTTATCTTTGTTTTTCCATTTTATTTTGTGTGTCAGTGATTCGTTAAATCATTTAGCGACTTCGAAAAAGTACTAATATGATTATTTTTACTCTCTTTTATGTAACACTAGCTGTGCCACGCGATTTCACCCCCATTAAATTTGGATTATGTTGGAATTTACGCATAAATTACGAGTTCAAAAACGAATCGATGTAGAGAGTTAATACGAAAGAGTCCTCGGCGAGTTTTAGCCAGGCTTCGTTCTTTACGAAGGCTCTTTTTATATTATGCATATTTTCCTACTTAACGGGAAAATCCCTGAAGCTGAGAGCGGGCCTTGCTGTAATGAGCGTCTGTCCGGCGCGGCCAACTCTGTTTATGGCACCCTGGACGAGTCTCGAGTTCCCGTATGTCTCAAATGCTGCACTTAAAAATTCGTCCGATAGTACATAGCACCCTTTTGTCATTGGGTGGCAATACTCTTTTGGTCTTCATGACTAGCATTTAGTCTCTTGTAGAATTTAGAACATAACAGACGTTCCTTCCTCGTACAAAGAATAAAGCAAAGATAAATGAAATATAATCTACTGTGTTTCTACGTTTATTTAGCTTCCCATATCCAACAGATTATATATCTGTTTCATACGCATAATAAATACCATCCGGAAATTATGTGGAAAAATAAAAGGACCAATGACTAAAAAATAAACGAACACTGCGGTCACTTCTTAGGGTCATAGCATGAAGTTATATGGCTCAGAGCCTTCCCGAATAAACGGGCTATCTAATGCAAAAAGAATTTTTTGAATCGCATTAGTATTTCCTGAGATTAGCGCGTTCGAACAAACAAACGAACTCGCCAGCTTTATTATAGTAGTAAGATAAAAGCGTGAGTGCCGTTAATTATCATTTTTCGTCTGATTGTTAGTGAACGTAGAAAAAGATTATATTAAAAATTATTCAAACGGTATACAAAAATTGCAGGAAAAAAATGTGTAATGTCTTCATTTTGCGAGAAAACAATCGGATTCACATTCCCAAACGAGGAATTGCTCGAAATTCTTTTTTGGTCATCATGTAACAAAAAAATATTCATATCGGTTTATAAAGAACTGTAGCAGGAGCTATATTTTTGTAAATATTTGTTTTATATATTTTTTTAAATTATCGTAGGAGCATTTTGAACAATCGCTCAGTAAGTCGAAGAGGTTCGTGGAACCCCTTTCCTTAAGGGGTCTACCCTAATTAGAATTTTCAAACAATCGATTTTTTTTATTGCATTTTTCGAATGTATACATATTTAAAAGTATCATACTAAAATTTTATAAAGATCTGAGCAGTCTAAGTGTACTTTTGAGCGACGTTTACTTAGCTACCTGAGCGCCCTAATACGCACCGCGCGTACTTTAAGGGATAACACCACTGTGACCCCCTGTTTTTTTTCACATTTTTCAATAATTTTTTTTTGTGGGAAAAAAAAGAGATATTCGGAAAATTTTTTTGGGTTTTGTTCCTTGTTTATTAATGTATCAAAAAACTTTTTTTTCACATTTCTCACGCCGTATGGTGGCGCTGGGGAAGCTCTCGCGTCAGGTGCTGTCATCTCCGCGGCACGCAGCAGAACTCTCTTCAACGTCGATCTGAAAAAAAAATACCGAGTGTTTTCGTTAATAATATGATATTTTGAAGAGAAGTACATAGGAATTTGGAAAAATATTGTTTAAAAAAAAATAGGCACGCCTTTGAAATTAAAGTTAATTTCAAAGGCGTGCCTATTTTTTTTTTAAAATATTGTTTTAAAAAAAATGGGCACGCCTTTGAAATTAACTTTAATTTCAAAGGCGTGCCTATTTTTTTTAAAACAATATTTTTCCAAATCCCTATGTACTTCTCTTCAAAATATTATATCATTAACGAAAACACTCGGTATTTTTTTTCAGATCGACGTTGAAGAGAGTTCTGCTGCGTGCCGCGGAAATGACAGCACCTGACACGAGAGCTTCCCCAGCGCCACCATGCGGCGTGAAAAATGTGAAAAAAATGTTTTTTGATATATTAATAAACAAGGAACAAAACCCAAAAAAATGTTTCGAATATCTCTTTTTTTTCCCACAAAAAAAAATTCTTGAAAAATGTGAAAAAAAAACAGGGGGTCACAGTGGTGTTATCCCTTAAACGCGTTTTTCTCAAAATGACGTTTTTGGACTGCTTGTTGATAAAATCTCCGAAACTATTGAACCGATACTTACCAAAATTTTACCACATGTTCTTTATGAATATAGCTATAGCGCCTATCATACAATTTTTGAAATTTTTAGTTGAACTATTTTCTTTTTGCAAAAAACGATAAAAAAACCGTGCTTTTTCGTGGTTTTTCGAAAAATGGGGGCCATTTGGTCGTTTTTGAAAAAAATCAAAAATCGTATAATATGCGCTATAGCTATTAACCTACTGAATCTGAAACCATTTTTTTTTTCGATCATCCATTCCAGAGATTTCATCAACAGCGCACACCCATCTTTTTTTTGGACCTTTTTCCCCCCCATTTTTCTTTACAAAAACTGACTAAAATAAATTTTTTTAAATTTTTATGTGTACTTTAAAAATGTATTTATTAGGTCTAACACTTTATATATCAATATTTATAATTTAAACCCATCAAAACAATTCAGCATCAACAGCACACACCCATCTTTTTTTGGACCTTTTTCCCCCCCATTTTTCTTTACAAAAACTGACTAAAATAAATTAAAAAAAAATATTTATGTGTACTTCAAAAGTGTATTTATTAGGTCTAACACTTTATATATCAATATTTATAATTTAAACCCATCAAAAAAATTCAGCATCAACAGCACACACCCATCTTATTTTGGACTTCCCCCCGCCCATTTTTCTTTACAAAAACTGACTAAAATAAATTAAAAATTTTTTTTTATGTGTACTTCAAAAATGTATTTATTAGGTCTAACACTTTATATATCAATATTTATAATTTAATGCAATCAAAAAAATTCGTGAAAATAGCCTTTTTTTTGCGCGTCTAATTAGGGTAGACGCCTTAACGCCCCGTGTCTACACTATATTTTTCGAGAGATATGACATGTACACTGGGTCTCGTAGCACGTCTAAACATCAAGTTGCAATAACTTTACTGATAATAACATCGCAGGCGAAAACTACACAGCACATATTTACACATCCGTTTTAGTGGGTTTTGTTGGTTTTTGTTGGGTTTGTTGGGTTTTGTTGGGGTTTGTTGGGTTTTGTTGGGTTTGTCGAGTTTTGTTGGGTTTTGTTGGGTTTTGTTGGGTTTTGTTGGGTTTGTTGGGTTTTGTTGAGTTTTGGGTTTTGGTTTGGGGTTTGGGTTGCGTTGCTGCGTTCAAAACTCAATAAAACCCAACAAAACCCATTAAACCGCATGTGTAAATATGTGCCGTGTAGTTTTCGCCTGCGATGTTATTATCCGTAAAATAATTGCAACATGATGTTTAGACATGGAACCCTGGGTCTTTGAGGAAACAGTTGACTTTTTAGAGTTTTCTAGGCTTTCAAAAAATCTGTAAAAATTCTGGATTACTTCTTGAAGTGTCTACTACATGGTTCAGAAGTTACACAAAGTCCAAAGTTTAAAACCGTTGTTAATAAAAATTGAAAAATAGTAAAAAAAAGCGGAGAGAAATAGGAGGTTGAAATTTCGAGTGTTCTTTTAAAGACCCGGTGTACACACGCGAGGTTAATAAAGTTTCATCAGGAAATTTTAATTCAGAATAATATCAAATTCTAATATTTTAATCCAGAGAAATTATTATTTTTTCATTTTTTTTATTCTTAAATTTATATTTATTTAATTCGTTTGAAATTTGATAATAATAACGAAAAAAACAATTATACATTTCGTAATATCCAATAAAACAGTTGTCGAACATTAAATAAAAATTTTTTTGTCGGAGAGTAATTAATTAAGAAATTGACTTTTATTCTGAACGATAAATTCTGATGTATCCTGACGTCATTCGAATAAATGGGCATATCCGTCGTTATCGGTAAAAATACATGTGTAAAATCGTTGCGAGAGAGTACGCACGTCGGGTGAATCTCGAACCGCGACTGTTATTTCCCCTATCGTACTTGGGCCAGAGCCGGAGAGAGACTTTTGCTCACCCACACTCCACATCGAGCCGATTCTCACTCGCGCAGTATATACCATTCTCCTCTTCTGTTCCTCGCGATTCCCACCGTTTCGCCTCTCGATGCCTTGCCACTATATATACGAGACTATCGCTCTCTTTCTCTCGCTCTCTCTTTCATGTCAGCCATTACGAGATCTCTCGCTCTCTCTCTCATCCAGTCGCGCAACTCTCGGCTTCGTTACCGTTAATGTAGCTCTGCCCAGTAAAACTCCGTAGAGCATTACCGCTCTCTCTCTCAACTCCAACAAGAGACTCCTCTCTGGACTCTCTCAATATATGCTTATCTCTCTGATATACACAAGTCGACAAAGATATTTTCTAGAGAAAATCTTCCGACTCCTATGACTTCAATAAGATCTCTTAGTTATTGACCAGATTTTCAAATATCTCATGTCTTTGTAAAACGAGTTTTGGATACGAAAAAAAAAAACGCACAACGTACATAATTAAGGAAGTACGAATATTATTTCGAAGTAAAAAAAAAACGAGTGATTACATTAAAAGTAATTATAGGTATATCACGCTCAATATCATTATTATTAATTATGATTGCTGCTTATGTACTGTATTCTTTTGACTTTGGGATATCAGCAAATAAAAAGTTCAATATAAGACGCTCAATGACTCGGAAGTCGCCGAATGCTTGTCGGTATTTAAATGGGGAATCCTAACCTGTCTAACTTGCTATTTCTTTTATAACGCTTCGATAATTTAAAAGTCGACTGGGTTATTATAATCGTTCGCCTGGGATTTCCAACAAGCATTCTTTTACTTATTTCGTTTTTCTTTTCGCTTATTCTTCTCGTGGGCAAACTCGGGTGCATTTTCGGTAAGGTTAGATTGGACCTTCAGAACCATCAGCCGTTACGTCGCAAACTCATCATTTACAACGTGAAAATGAACAACAACACAACAACAACACATTGTTTGTGACAATGTAGCGTTCAATTTACACGATGAAAAAGGATTTTTCGATTTTTTTACGTCACCTTTCTTATTTAAGGGGGGAAATAGGGTTAGGACAGCGATTTCTCAATGATTTTCATGAATTTTTTTATAGTGTAAAAAATGAATAAAATTTATTGAAACTTTGAGAATATTTTATACATATATTTAAGTATATACTATAAAATTTTTGAAGAATTTCCTTGAAAAACACCGAAAATATTAGCGACCCCATATTGCAGGTCACAATCAGACTCAGCATTTTGCGTACATTCTGGAAGCCGCAATTTGCATCTGAAATCAAACGAGGTTGGAATTTACTTTTATTATATGTCTCTCTTCTATATGAACCTAAATGCTATCAAAAAAATAGAAAATTGAATCTTTTACAGGGGTCAAAACAAAAAAGCATGATTTTTTGCCATTTTTTACAACTTTATTTGCAAAAAAAAAATTATTTTAAATAATGATAATATTCCGATTTTAGGTTCATATAGAGCGCAATACCATGAAGAAAGTAACTGCCAATTTTCAAAACGATTGGTTGAAAACTTTTCAAACTAGCGTGTACGCAAGTTTAAAAAAAGTCGTTTTCAGAAAAACGCGTTTGAAACCCAAGAAAAACAAGCAATATGGGGTCGCTAATATATTCGGTGTTTTTCAAGGAAATTCAAAAATTTTTCAAAAAATTTTATAGTATATACTTGAATATTTGTATAAAACATTCTCAAAGTTTCAATAAATTATATTCATTTTTTATACTGTAAAAAAATTCATGAAAATCATTGAGAAAACGCTGTCCTAACCCTATTTCCCCCCTTAATGGCTTATAACAATAGAACGAGTCGGAATTTTCATTTTTAATTTTGGGAACATATTTTTCAATAGTTTTACTAACAATTGATGAAATTTAAAAAAAATCGATTTTTCGGACCGTCTAAACCTATTTCCCCCCTTAATTTAACGACTGTGAATTTTTCGTACAGCTTGGTTGTTTGATTCGCCATCGAATTGGCGGTAACCGAACTCCGGGGGCGATGATGTCCACAAAGCTTCGTGCTTTGTTCGATCTAACGTGCCCAGCTTTTGTAGCATACGGCGATGAAACCAAACGGTCAGTATTTTTAAAATTTTGAGTGTCGATGTATAATGTCTTTTTGTAAATCATACAAAAATTTCAAGCATCAAAGTTGAAAATTTTCGATTTTAACTATAGAATAAACTGGATCGCTGGAATCGTCAAAGAAATTCAGCTTTCATTTCGGACATTTACAAACATTTTTTTTTCTCAATAGATTTACTTTACGGCAAAAATACGAGACCGGATCTTAGGATCGGTGTTGCTTTGTAAGTTAGGTTAGTATTATTTTTGTATGCTGATTCAATTCGATTGTCGTGACGCCATATTAGCAAAGTTGGATTGTTGAAGTTAGATATCTTGTTTAACACTAGAATCGTCTGTTCAGTGTGATATTATACTTATACTTCAAATGTCCGTTGACCCTTCCTTATCATCGGACAAGAATCGGTGTCCGCCGCCGAAAAAACTAGATTATACAATCGTGGTTCAAATTTTCTCCGTCAGATGTCATGGTGGTGTAATTTCCGAATATGCAGTTCGTTTTAGATCGTTGTTTCATTTCTTCCTTTCCCGACTTCTCTCTTTCTGTCATTGGCTCCTCCATTGAATATCTCGTCTATAACGGGTATCTCGAATCTTTAACGCAGGCACATCGAACAGTCGGTTGCAACCCCTTTGCGCCCTCTCCGCGTTCATGTGGAGTCTCATTCCTCACGTTGTCGTCATTCCACGTACCAACTGGCTGTAGGCTGCGCAGCTGCAAGAGAGGGAGAGAGAGAGAGAGAGCTGCAAACGATCGAGAACTACGGGGGAGTTGGGTGAGGAGCGGAGGGAAACTCGTGGAATTCGTCGAAGAACGGTGTTTCTCTCCTCTGGTCGGCGCGTACGAGCCCCAATACACAACGAGAACTGTAAGCGAGCATATCGCGCAAGCAACAAGAGCATCAGAGAGTTGCCGGGAACACGGTCTTCGACGTGCAGAGTATATGAACGCATGTTTATGTGTGTATGCTGTGTGCAGAACCGCCCAACCGCGGCAAAAGAGAATTTTCGCCTTCTCATCCTCGTCGATCCTCTATTCCCCTGGTCGCGCAACTTGGAAACGAAGAAATCCAATATGCAACTCGTCGGTTTTTCTACACACACACACACACATACACACTCCTTGGTATTATATTGAACGAAGAGAGAAACGTGAGGGATATTACGGAACGCACGCGAGTTCGTTTCTATACGTACCCGCGCGCGCTCGCAGATTCCTCTAATAAAGTAACATTCTATTTTTGTCTCTCGTTCGCAACATAGCAGCATATAACACCAATGACCCACGACGATTCAGAGAGTTGCTCTCTTTCATGCACGCGCGAAAACAGCAGAATATACATTTGGCGTCGAGGAGCGTAACGCACGACGGATATCGCTGTTTAACTCGGAAATACTTCTTTTTTTTTTCATCGCGTACCCCATGTAAAGGTTAGAGGGAAAATCACTCAAGGGCAACGTTTGATATCTCGGATACAATTTAATGTATTTGAATGTCCTTAAGTGGAGGCTAATGGTAGCCCCAACTATTTAGTTTGCATTCGATTAAGCCGTCTGCGAGAAAAATGTGTTTTCCTTATCGCTTTCCCGTTACAAGTGCGGAATGGCGGGGGGAAGGGGCTTGTCTCATCCCCTTTAAGAAGAAGATGATAGTTTAATCATTTTTTCGTTGATCGATGGCAATGGTAGATTTAGTAGTAAAGAAATAATCGAATGGTTTATTGACTGAGAAAAGAGGTTACAGTATTCGCCATTGTCTTTACTTGTGGGCCAATGGCGGCCTAGTAAGTTGCACTTATCACCGCGTAAAAGAATTGTGTCGCTACTCACGAAATCTTCAAATATGCGAGTAAGTGCGGAGTCACTATAGACGCATTCCGATTGAATGTCGCGCTCTGAGCACGGTAATGCGCATATTTCAGGTCGCACGCTCATAGCAACGAACTTAACTTATAAAGCACCGCGGCACAGCGCGCACACTGATACTTATTTGATAAAACAGATGGCGTCATCGGACATTTGAAAAAAGTATAATGTCAGGTTAAACCGATGATTTCCTTCTCGATCATAATGTCTGACCTCAATAATTCAACTTTGCCGATATGATTTCACAAAAAAACCGGAACAAATCAGCATACAAACATGATACTAACCTAACCTTCGAATCAACACCGATCCTAAGAACATAATCGCTAACGACAACGTCAAATAGCTCGATATTCCCTGAAGCATTATTTGTAATGCCGTTCGTTATTATCCCGAAAAATCCACGTTGTCTCTTATTTTTTTCGTGAGCAAACAAATATTTGTTCAATATATTTTTCCTCGAAAGTAATAGTCGTACTTCCTTAACGGGCTATACCAGTCTGAACGCTGTAAATTTTGGTGATTTTCGGGATTTTTTTGGAAGAAAAATACTAAATTAAATGTTTCGGAAAATTAAGAATATATTTGGCTATATTTGACCTATATTACATAATTTTTTCATAGAAAAATATTGAGATCCAAGCGACTCTAGCGCTGCCTTCGGAGGCGCCAAAAAAAAAGTTCCTCCACTGCTGACATGATTCCGGCCGATTCAGCAGCTGAAACCGAAAAAGGAAAAAATGTAGTTAAACTGAAAGGTATTTCCTTTACAATGACGAAGGATTTTCGAAAAATATCGAAATCTAACAAAATGACGTAGTTAGGGAAAAAAAACGTCTGTTTTTTTGGCTATAAAATGGTCGTTTTTTTCAATGCCAAATCGTCAATTTTCGGCCAATCAAAAATATCCTACGTCAATTGTACAGTAAATATATTCAAGAGTACTCAGTTCAAATTTCAAGTCAATCGGATAATTGCTCTTTGAGTTACAGTGTCAGCTAATTTAAAAAATCTCATTTCGGGAAAAACGCGTTTAAAGATTTAACTAACGACTTATACCTACGAGCTGTTGCTCTTTAGAAGGCTATCATTCGGGGGGTATTAGAGGTACGGCCTTGTAATTTTTACAGGAAATTCTTAAAAGTATAATCTGTTGAAAAAGGCAAGAAAAATCGATTTTTTGAAAGTGTCACACTGGTATAGTCCTTTAACGATTCGTAAATCCTTATTTCGTTGGACGTTGCGAATCTTCGTTTCAAAATGCTGGAAAATTATCGAAAACTTCGAAAACTAAAAACTGATTGGGATATAAAATGATGAGGTAAATGGTTACCAGATGTCTTGCACAGACTGTCGTAATTATTTCTTAATATAGTTTGAAAAAAGTCATCATGACCCTGAAGCATCGCTGCGCAAAAAAAACAACTCAACGGCCAACGAATTTTATGGTTACGTTGGAAGTTTTTATATTTCAGGTCGCTTTCAAAAAATGTTTTCGACATGACGAATAAAGAAAATATCGATATCTAATATTATCGGATCGCGTAAGAGCGGTCGCATACCCAAATAGTAATGCTATTTGAGAAACAGATTACAGAAGGTTGAGCAGCCATGATGGTCGGTCATGGCCGTTCAAAGGTTTTCAATGCTCTTTGAGAACGTTCGTAAGCCAAAGGAATACTTATTTTTGTAATGGAACGAGTATTTAAGAAGAACAACCATTTATATTTAAATACTTTTTTCGATTCACCACATATAAATGCTTTAGTGCGGTTGGAGATAAAATCAGAACGAACTCGTCAAACGAGTTTTCAATAATTATTTGCAGATAAAAAAAATTAGAACCAAACCTTGTGTTATTAATATTAATTTATTTTGCTGTTTTTTTTTCAAATGAATACCTCCGATTGTAGGTTCTCTGTTTTTTTTTCATAGCTTTTTCCTTAGAAGATGACTTATTTTTTTTAACGACAGTTTTTTTCCACCCCTTTTAATTTTCAATAGTTCATGTTGTTTGCGGAAATATGCTCTACTAATTTGCAAGATTAATTTTTCTATCGTTCCCTTTGAATATGAAATATACTGATTTTAGGCCATAGCTTAGAAATTTTCATTACAAAAGCGAAAGACTTTGCAAATTACATTTATTAAAATAACGAGTTATTGTATATGAAAGTTTTGCAAATAATTGACAATAAAACGAGCTATTGATAATGAATATTGAGCCATAATGGTATGGATTATTCTTTGAAAAAAAAACTAAGCGCACGTATAACCTAAAAATTTGAAAATAAATTTCATTTAACAGTTTTCTGTTTTAAAGAAACGTGATTTGGTGCAGGGGCCATATAAGCTGAACACAGATCTAAAAAGTATGCGAAGACTTTCTGGAAATTCCGTTTTCCAATCGATAGGTTTGTCCATTTATCAATGAGTAAAAATAGATAAACGTGAACGTTTAAAAGCGTAAAATTAATTTTGCTCACACATAAAAATGCACGAAAATAAATATAATTCGATTAAAATCGAATTGCGTATGGTTGCTGATTTGCTTCGGTTTCGACGAGGTATTAACGACCATACCTATAACTTTTTATGTCGATTTCGAGGTTTCTTTTTTCTGACCTTAGAAGCCTCAAAACGCAATGAACAAGCAGAAACTTTGTTACCCGAGTTATCTCATCGTTAAGTCGGTGAGAGATGTGTTTCAAAGCGCTGATAAAGGATACCATAAGAGCCCTAAGGTAAAAAACCCAGTTTCGGCACACGTCCCTATTTCGGACGTTTCTTTACAATTTCAGCCAGTACTAAGCTAATTTTACTCAAATTCAGTCACGTTACGATAAACACAGGTCGATTGGATATTCATGTACATCGTGTAACAACAATTGAAAGAAATATATTTACTTTAAGAACAATAATAATTAAGTGACTATCTGGGTGCGTGAGCAAACTGAACGGGTGCCGTCGAGGAGAATTTCGTCTAAAACAAGGTTAAGAAAACACTTTAATACCGATGTATGATTTTTTGTTTCGCAAATGCGTAACGAGGTGGGGGATTGCTTAAATTGTACGAGAAAATCTAGAATTTCGTGATTGTGCGTCAAAAATTAAGTCTTAAGTTATATTTTAACGTAGAAACGAAAGTCCGTTTCTGCATTTGCTTAACTTAAAAACTTCTCGTAACGTATAAATAATAATTCGGAGGATTTGCATAACGCTCTTTAAAAGTATAACAATACATGTGAGTAATTTCGGATCGGGGTTTATCTAACAAGTTCACAAACTATACTGTGGATAATTTCTAGGTTATCTGCGGATAATGAGTTTGTCACGCTCAAAACCATACTCGCTCGACGATGTCAAAAATGCACTAAGTGCAATGAAGTCTGGAGTGTCTTTAGGATCGGTGAGCAAAAAATTCGGAGTGCCAAAAACAACCTTACGATCAAAGTACAAAGGTATATTTCCAGTGGATGCAAGATCAGGGCCATCTACCATACTAACAACGGAAGAGGAAAAGCTCTTAGTGAATTGGATAATTTTCAATAGTGAACGTGGATTCCCGATTGCCAAATGTCAATTGCTCGACAGTGTTCAACAACTCCTAAAGAAATTGAAGAGAAACAATCCATTCACAAACGGCAGGCCTGTACGACACTGGTGGGAGGCCTTTTCGAAACGTCACCCTGAGCTGTCGTTGAGAATGTCGCAGAATTTGACACACTGTCGAGCAGCTTTGATCGAAGAAGTCATCAGAAAATGGTTCGCAGAAGTGGAAAGTTATCTGAGCTCCAAAGATCTAACTGCGATAAAACGGCTATCCTCTTAAGGGGGGGGGGGTAGGTTTTTAAAGGCGAAAAAAAAGTATATTTTTATGATTTTTTTGCGGCGACATGAGTAATATAATTTTATTAAATAGAATTACATATTATTGTACAACTATTGAAGTAACTCAGAAAAAATTTTCAATGAAAAATATTGATAAATAAGCCGGTGACGTTGAATCTCCAGAGGCGCCTTGAAAAAAAGTGGTTTTGCGGTGAACATTATAACTCGTTACCGGATCATCCGAAACAAAAAACTTGATATGCATTTCAAAGGTGCTGTATTTCTCGAGGTAATCAGGAAGAGTTTTTTTTTTTTTTTTTCTATTTTTTGCAGCACTTGGAAGTGAAAAACGCAATTTCAGCTAAAAAAATCGCGCTTAATTTGTTATTAAAAAATTGAAAAAATTGAAAATAAACTCCTGATTACCTGTGGATTTATGTGAAGAAGTAATGTTTAAATTTTCAAAAGGATCGGTTCAGTAGATTTGAGTTCTAATGTTCACAAACTTCAAAAATGACGTTTTCGGGAAAATCGATTCAAAGTTTTCACGTATCACGTATCACGGCCGGTCGTTTGAAACGCTGTAACTCCGTTAGTTTTACTCCGATTGACTTAAAATGTATACACAATATTCTCGACATATTGTTCATTCAGAAAATGAATGAAAAAAAAAGCAAAAAAAATAATTTAACCCCCCCCCCCCTAAGTAAAAAGGAGGTAAGTCATCGTTCGTCGAGGGGCAAAAGCTGTCTACGCACACATCAACAATGACGAGAAAGAGTGTCCCACCACTTCACGGAGAGAAAATTTGAAAGAAAAAAGAAGATGAAGAAGCAAAGGAGCAAAGAAAGTTAATACGTTTGAATGAGAAGAAAATAAAACAGGAGAAAATAGAATCGGCCAAGAAAAAAGCAGAAGAGAAGAAACAAAGCGTCAAGCAAAGGGCCAAGAAGAAGAAAAATTTTATGAACGATTAAGAAATAAGCATATATCCTTATATCTGTTGTAATTCTTAAATATTTAAAATTGTTTGGAAGAATATATATATTATTCGATTGTGCGTGTTGTTATATTTATTTTGGTAGTCTATTTGTTCATGATTATTTTCAGTCCAGTGATTACGGCAGGTCGACGAAGTTCCGGAAATACACAATTCCGAAATTGGGACATGTTCGATCCGAAAATGTGACAAAAGGGATTGAGTCTGTTCCGAAACCGGTACATTTGCACTCGTATATATTTTCGTTAAAATAATATTTCCAATGAATTTAAAACGACTGATGAGGCGTGATTTTGATAGGGGAAACCCTCACATATATAACTATGCAAATATAGTTTACATGGATAGGCACGAAAATCGCTGATACTTCAACAAATATTGACCGATAACCTAAAAGCGTCCGAAACTGGGTCTTTTACCTTACGTTAAATTCATGTATTTTGAATTTATCGTAAAAAAAAAATCGAAGGGATTCCAAAGGTTTAGCGACAGGAAATAGTATTTAATCTTTAATACATTGTAAAAACGTTAGATATTAGAAAACGATTTTGGAAGTCGTAAGTTTTTCGTTTCTAGATTGGACACATTTTCTGATTACTTGGCGTCCATTTTTAACTTTTTAAGTTTTTAATGGAGATCAAGTATGACTTGAGAGCACCGATCGATCGGTCATTAAAATCTTTTTTCTCTTTTTTTAGTAATATTCCATGATATTATTGTGCCAAACACTCTGAGCGCCTTGCCACATTGTTTGTATACTAACGTCCATATGTATATACCGAACCTAATAGCCATTGAGCGGCGAGTGTAAGAAGCTGATGGGTCGCGGGCTCTTACGGCCCTGGTAGCTCGATTAGCTGGAGCGAGAGCAAGCGAGAGCCTCTCGTCATTTGTCCTCGCGCTCTTCCCTTCCTGCCGTCGTCGTCGTCGCCGCCAACGACGACAACGTCGGACGACGATGCCACTACGCGTTTGCCCGCGGCGTGATCCACTCTACACTTTGTGCATTCACGCTCTCCGTCCCGTTCGCCCGCGCGCGCGCGCCAAACAGTCCTAAGCCCCCCGCCGCCGCCACCCATCTTGTTCCGCGCTCTCATCCGCTCCTGCTGCCTCTGCCGCGTCGACGCCATGCGGCGCGTCACGACGATGTTTCCATCTCTCTATCTCTGTATATCCGTCGTTGCGTCCCTCTCTCGCTACTGGTGGCGCGTGCTCTTTTCTGCCCCCACCCCCTTCCTTCGCTATTGCTCGCGATCCGTTGTTCTCTCTCCCCCCTCCCACTTTCCCCTCCCGCGCGCGAAGCTTCGACGCTTTCTCGCTCTCTCGCTACTCCGTGCCCGCGCGCCTCTCAGCCCCCGTCGAACACTAGCCGACCGCCCGCCGCACCGGATGGTCGAACGCAAGCGAGACCGCACACACGCGCGCCATCACAGATGCTTCGTCGTACGTTTCCCCTGTCCCTCCCGCTCCGCTGACCGATTCCACTACATACGACTGCCGGGCCACTCGCGAAGCAATCCGGCGCGCACATATACGCCGGAGAAATGATTTTTCTAACGAGTGAGTAAAAAACTAATGGATTTAACATTTATTAAATCGTATAATGAACAATTTCAATTCGATCCATATATATATGTTCATGATCGAGGGCAGCCTTTCGGCTAAATCTCGAACGTTTATGGATATCGCTACGATAGATAAACATATAGTTATCGCATGATCGTTGTCCCTTATCCTTTGACGGATAACCTTCGAGAATAAGCACGACGTCACGCAACGTGGCCTTGCTTATTATTAGGCACGGGATAGAGTAACCGTATGACCTTCTGTTTTTTTTTTCTTTTTACGTTCCACGTAGATCTCTTCGTAACGCGACAAAAGTACAGGCGAATGTTCTTTTTTCGATCGTGTATCGTTGCGTTTGTTTACTGTCGAAAAAATTCGACGAGGCCTCACGAACTTTTTCGTACGTACGTAATCGTGCGCGCAGTTCGTAAAACATACGTTCATAAAGCATGCTGAACGAAACAAAACTCGAATAAGAATTTTCTCATTATTCGACCCTAATCTTTGCCACAGTTGTCTGCGTATTTACCATTTCTTAGAAGTTTTCCGATCGTTAGTTTTTTAACCCCCAAATTTTAAACATAACGCGTCATAAGTGACGCGATTACAGCGCCATTGTCGCTGCAAAAGAAACAACGAAAGGAGAGTTTTGTGTTTTGATCCTTTAGCTCTCGTGAAACGTCGCACGTAACGCGTAGACTACAAAATAATAATGCCACTCGGTGAAAGTCTGACTGCGAGAATGAGAGAGAGAGAGAGAGAGAAATCCTCCGTCACATTTGCCTCTTATATGCGTCGTGTACTCGCAATATATAGCGCGTTATGACGCTACACATTACTCTGTCACTGGTATACACAGTGCTTAGGTATGCAAATGTTATGTGTATGTTATTTAATTCGATTTTGTTCCGTCGTATATACCCGTGGCAGGCCCACCCCCGCCCATCTCATTCGAACGTATCCTTCGATCGTAAGCAATAACGGTTCGGAAGAAAATCCCGATAAGAGCGTTGAGACGGGTGATTGTTTTCGAAAATCTTATCGCTGTCTGTATATACCCGCGGAGATAGTGTATCGCGATGACAGTCTCATTGGAATTCACGTTTTTGTCCTTGATAATACGCCTATATAATGAGGACGCACGCTGCTCATTCTATAAACGTTCAATGTCACGTATTCCCCGAGATTTTCGCAAAGGTCAATATATCATTTTGTTTCCTTTCATTTGTAACACGGGAGAGAAACGCAATGCGTTATATCCCAAGGATTCGATTCGTTTTTAGTGATTTTCGCTGGCAATATTTTTCTCCCGAGATCGAGAGATCAACGGGAGTTAATAACTTCGTACAGGTGATGAGATCTCGTCGTTCCCGTGACGATTGTGACGATTTTGTGCGTCGCAGACCGCGATGGACAAGGACGATAATCGATTCCATTCCCCGGCGTTTCGACATTCGCGCATATTCGCAGAAATAAAAATGAACCTCAGCGCCATCTGTCGTTACTAGCTTCGTGCCTGCGAGATGAAAATCTTCTTTAACGTCTGCTGTATAAGTAGAACAGCACTTTGGTGTTAATAATCCAACAGCTGTTAAATCTATACTTACGCGGGGTTTGGTTGTTGCCACGAGTTTTCTCTCTTCTCTCGCCGCGGTTTTACACACGCGCCACTAAACGGCTGATGATCACGAGGCAAACGTACGCGTATTTTGTTATTATCGAACAGCTGATCGCGACATTCCGTGTATTCTCTTTCGATCGGCGAGGATCGCGGCCACGAGAGTCTCATAACCTCGAAAGTTTTTTTTTAAATAGAAAAGATTCATTGCGTGTTGCCTCTGTTGCTCCGTAAAAGTGCATCATATCGAAGAACAAAAATGTTGGCTCTAAGAGGTGCAACGAGATGCACGTGGTTCGCGAGAAGTTTTGCGACTAGTGAAAATATCGGAAATTTAGTAAAGGTAAGTTTTGTTTCTCTTTAGAATTATATTTTACGTTTACCGGCTCGAGTAACATCGTCATTACACAGTGAAAACCAACGACTTGGCAAAAAATTGCAAAAGTTTTAACGTTCTAATGTATTACTCTTTTATTTCACGTAATAATTTTAGCAAATCTCACGGAATCAGTGCTCTCAGAAATAACTTATTAATAAAAACTCAAGTAACAGCATTTTCATCGTCATTTCAGAATAACCAAGTAGTCGTATTTATGAAGGGTATACCGGACGAACCTAAGTGCGGCTTCAGTAACGCAGTAGTTCAAATATTGCGTATGCACGGCATTAAATACGACGCTCATGACGTACTGGCTGACGAAGCGCTTCGACAAGGTTAAACAGAGTTTTACAACAAGATAACGATAGTTACAAATATATAATATTTTATGCGTAGGAAATAGCGGTAGAAAAATATTATTCATACGACTCTAGCTGATATTTATGACCTAACGTAATTCCTCAGGTATCAAGGACTTCTCCAACTGGCCGACGATACCTCAGGTTTTCATAAACGGTGAGTTTGTCGGTGGTTGCGACATTCTACTCCAGATGCATCAGAACGGCGAGCTCGTCGAGGAACTCAAGAAAGCTGGTATAACTAGCGCTCTGTCGAAGGTTGACCACGATGAAACTAAAAAAACAAAGGAATAGACATTTGCGTTGTACGTCATTGATTTGTATATAATCTTTATGGGGCTTCTGTCGACTAGTCGATCAAATTTTTTTTTTTTTAGTTACAATAAAAAACACTTTGCCAAAATCTGCTGTTACGCTTCGCACAAGTACACAATGAAAAATGTATCAATGGGTTTTGACATAGAGTTTGGATAGAGAACGCAACTTTTCTGTACCGGTTTTACGATCTATTCTTTTTGACAGTGTATCCTCTTTTATAATCTTGGAATTTTGTAGTCTACGAGCGTAAGACGATTTGGCAATGAATCGAGTACCTTCACAATTTTTGAAGCTCCCTTCGAAGTATCTTTCCAGCTGCACTTTTTGGTATCTGTTTGATAAATTGAACTTGTCCAAGACGCTTGTACTTTGTTACTCGTTCGGCTGTCCATTTCATTATCTCGTTAGGCTCGATCGTAACACCTTTCTTCGGTACGACAAATGCCTTTGGTATTTCACCATATTTCTCATGCGCAACTCCTATGACTGCTGCGTCCGCTACTTTCTCATGACCCTGTATTAGATCCTCGAGCTCGGCCGGCGCTACCTGATAGCCTTGCACTTTTATGAGCTCTTTTAGTCGTCCTCGTATGTACATGAGACCTGGAACATTATCATTGAGAGTGTCATTATTGTTTTTAATGAATAACGAAAATATTCCTGTCTATTCGTGATTTTCCTCCCGCAGAAATAAGACTTTACATTCGCCAGAAAAAATGTTTCAAGTTTTTGATGAAAAAGTGTGTAAAATGTGCTTAAAACATCGAAAAATCACATTTAGAACAAATTTCCGCTCTTGTGTGATAAGCCTGCAAAATCGAAACTGCTTTATCTCGAGAATGACGTTATGGATTTCGTGGAAATTTTGCATGGATTTCCGGCATCGTACCTCCTGTGTTTGTTGCTGTTTTTGCCGGAATTACTCGAGAGTTGGAGATTTTAGGGGATTTTGAAGTTCTCGAACAATTTCCATGATCACGGTTTTGACGATTTTTAGCATTTTATAAAATTAAAAAAAATTTGTCAATTGTCGGAAAAATCATAGTTAACGTAGGACGAGTACTGATTTACTTTCGTGCCAAGTTTCAGTCCAAACGCTGACACCAATTCAAATTGACAACGATTGCAATTTCTCATCCCCATTACACGCACACACTCACACATACATCTGTTTAGACATTTTTTCCACCTGTGAATTTTCGATATTTTTAAACATTTTAAAGACATTGACATTAGAAAGACGATTTGTTTTTTCATGAAAATCAAGCTCCATTTACGAGCTTCCTCATTTTCCCTTGAGGAAGCAAAGAAACATGTTTTCTCATTTCCTCACCACTCTCGTCGTAGCAGGCCAAATCTCCAGTTTTTAACCAATCGTTCTCCATGGTGTTTGCCGTTGCCTCGGGATTTTTGTAATAGCCCTTCATTACTTGAGGACCATTTACGTAAACCTCACCCACCTCGTTGTAACCCAAATTCTTTCCCTCATTCTCGGCCTCGTATCCGACAATTCGTATTTTCGTATTTGGCATGACGTGACCGACGGAATTGGACGGTGTCTTGGAACCCATTGTAATTGCGGGTGAACACTCGGTCGTTCCGTAGCCCTGAACGACTTTTAAATTTGGCGATGTACGCGAATAAAAATTCGCCAATGCCTCGTCACCTATTGGCGCGGCGCCTGAAACAATTATTCTCATTGTTTCCCAATGGCGTTTCTTGAATCGCTCGTCATTCGCGAGCATCTGTATGACCGGTGGCGCAAGATATAACAAGGTCGAACGATTTTCCTCCAATAATTTGAAGAAATTTTCCGGTGTGAAGTGCGGCAAGCAGACGAGCTTTCCGCCCAAACTGTATGAACGTAATAAGCGGACTCGTCAGATAGGACTTGAGAAGGGGGTAGTAGAAGGATTTTTAACACGGAGAGTGAAAGTGAGAGTGACAGAGAGAGAGAGAGATAGAGAGAGGAAAGTTTGAGAATGGAGAGTGTTTGAAAACAGATACGAACAGCATTTTTATCGGGTACATTTTGATTCCTATTTGGAGAATACGAAGAATCAATTTAGTATCACGCGAATGAACATTCTGCTATTTTGCTTTCTCGCAGAGCGATGTATTCATGAATGAAAATAAAATCATATTTTAATGTCATTGCGTTCAAGCTGTTTCGAAATATTGAAAAATCACATTTAGAATAAATTTTCGGATGGACGTGTGTGCATGTGTGATAGCGGTCTTAAATTGGAGTCGCTGCAATTTCGAATTGCTTTGAGCTTTCGGGTTGAAATTTGGCATGCAAGCAAATCAGTATTGGCCCTTCGTTCGCTACGGTTTTTGTGATAATTGACAAACTATTTTGGATTTTATAAAATTTTATAGAATTTTCAAAAAACTGTCAAGTGTCATCTGTCAACTGTCATAACGCCTGCAATTTTCGACCTATTGGGCTGGAACTTTGCACACTATTAGACTATCCTAATACATATACAGCTCGTTATTGAACTTGAAGAATATCGATCGAGGCGTTTCAAAGATATAGAATTTCGACTATTTTGAAAAATCGCTAGAGGTGCTTGTTGAGGGTTTCGTGTAATCGTTGGGCTATCGAGTGACAACTGTGTACATAGATTGGGCACTATTAAAAGATATTTCGTATTAAATTTGAACAAAACCGATTCGAACGTTTTAGATTTGTGAAATTCTGAATTTTTCAAACATTCGATACAGGTGTTTGTTGAGATTCTCGATCGTGCAATTTTTTTGTTACCGAGCCAAAATTTCGTACATCTATTGGATAGTATCAAAGGATATTCCGTATTGAATTTGCAGAAATAAGGTGGATGCGTTTTGAATTTAACAAATTTTGAATTAAAAAACAAAAACAAAACAAAGCCACGTCGGTGTAAGAAACAAAATGTTACCGATTAGTGTCCATAACTGTTCGAGAGGTTTATTAGGAACAAAAGTGACGAAACAGAAACGATAATACCCACGCATGAAGAACAAGGGCGACGCTCACACCGTAAACATGATACAGCGGCAAAATGAACGGTAGAATTTCTTGATGACTAGCCGTTGTTTGCTTTGCGACCGCTATATCTTCGCTTAAAAGTTGCAATATATTGGCAACGAAATTTCTGCAAGAGTGAAAAAAGAAAAAAAAAAGGAAATAATAATTGAACACTTTGCAACGTTGCGAAGAAAATTAAATTTTCGTTTGTTAGACATACCTGTGAGATAATTCAACACCTTTCGGTAGTCCGCTAGTACCGCTCGAATAAGGCAATAAAAATGTATCCTCCGAATCGACTCCGATCTTTTCGCCAGTTTTCTCAAATTCTTCGATATCGTCCCTGATCAAATCTTCAAATTTTATCGTACCCTCCGTTGCCGCCACCCCCTTACCATCGTCGATCACGACGATCGGCAATTTTACGTTAGGATTATCGGCTATGCACGATGCAACCAACGAATGTTTCGTAGTTGTTGTAAAGATCGCCGAGGCATTTGAATTTTCAAGCTGGTTACGAATCTCGTTAGATGTGTACGCCGGATTTATCAGAGTTATCTGTTTGGAAGAAGAAAAAAGAGTGGAGTAAACTTGATGAAGCTTCCTGAAGCTTGATGAGATTTTTTTTTCCTTCCTTTTTTTTCAGTAACTATTGAGAATTTTGATAATAGGAAATTTACCCGAAGTCCAGCCTCGCTCACGGCCAATACCAATATACCGTATTCCGGTATGTTTGGCAATATCGCGGCAATCGTATCGCCGGGACGAAGATTGCTCATTCTCAAAGAAGTAGCCAATCTTCCGACCAATTTTCGCATACGTGCGTACGTGTAAGATCGTCCGGTTATCGAGCATACCTGTATGGACGATGAAAGTGTAAAATGATGCATTCTTCGTGAATTTACGTTTTTCTTTGTCCATTTTCTCGTGGAAGAAGCTTTACTTTCGTGAAAACATTTTTCATTCTTTTGCACCAGGACCTCGATTTTGAGAACGAACTCCAACCGGAAATTCCATGAGAATTTACCATTTACCAACCTGACCTCTCTCGGGCAAATCTTAAATCACCTTCTCCCAGTCGGTGCTCGATGATTACTATACGAGCGTGTTTTCGGCCAAATGCCATTCCTAAACTATCAAACCGAATTATTTGAAATCTGGTCATGTAATTCTGAACACCTCTATATCCCAAAGAAAATTGCAAATTTCAATTTGCGCCATTTTTTTTAATGCCAATGTGTTTGAAAGTTTGAAACTTGCACATTGCGCCAGCATTATTTTATCTCCTTTCACGAGCAAGTCAATTTTGGATTTCTTTATAGAGGAAGCTTTGTGAACGAGACGAAATAATGGGGGAGCAATGTGCAAGTGTCTAATGTGCATCATTTAAAAAAAAAATGAATTCGAACTAACCGATTGTAAACGCCATGTTGAAATTTTTGAGAAATGTGTATGATCGCTCTAACTTTTGTAAATTTTCATTTAAGGTGTTAACAATTTTAACATAAAAGGATTAGGGGACAAGGATGTTTGTTATTGAATTTGGCTAAAATTCCTTGAGCGGTTCGGATATTATGAAATTTTGCATTTTTCGAAAAATGTTTCAGATCGATTTAACTTCCAAAAGTTTCGAGATTTTTCCTTAATTTTTCTCTCATTAATACAGCATCATTAAGGTAGTAGTCTGGTAACTTAAGATTTTCATGGCTTTTTTGGAGGGCGTTTTTTTGTAGGAAAATAAAAATGAGTCGTTTTGGATATTTAGGATGTTTTTATTTACATATTAAAGATACAAAAAAATTTTTTTTTTGAATTATTATTGTTGATCGGAGTTGGCACCTCGAAGTTGGCAGCCCGGGTCCTAACTTTTTTTCTGCCGAACCAATTGCTTTCAAATTTTAACAGGCTACTCTACACACTTATAGTTCTCGTCGGAACCACCGAGAAATTTGTTCACCCCTAACTTTTTATTTTACAACCCCTTCTTTGCTAAAGTCCTTTTATTTTAGCAAAGAAGGGGTTGTAAAATAAAAAGTTAGGGGTGAAAAAATTTCTCGGTGGTTCCGACGAGAACTATAAGTGTGTAGGATAGCCTGTTGAAATTTGAAAGCAATCGGTTCGGTAGAAAAAAAGTTAGGACCCGGGCTGCCAACTTCGAGGTGCCAACTTCGATCTATTATAATAATAATGATAAACTATTAAATTTTTCAAAAAAATTTTTTTTTGTATCTTTAATATGTAAATAAAAACATCCTAAATATCCAAAACGATTCATTTTTATTTTCCTACAAAAAACGCCCTCCAAAAAAGACATGAAAATCGGCTTAAGTTACCAGACTACTACCTTGAAGGATGATTGGTAGCGAATTTGCCATGAATCGGCGAAAGGGTTAAGATCTTATTAAATGTTTAATTTTTTTTCTTAATTTTGATATTTTAGAAGAGATTGTATTTTTCTTTAAATTTACAACTGTAGAGGTGCTACTAGCAAAAAAAATGGGTCAAGGGATTACTTCCTGCATCAATTGGATTAAATGAAAAGTTAATTGGCATAGAATTTAGAGAAAATTGTTGATAGCATTCTATTTTTGTGGTATTATCATTTTTTTTTAAATGTTTTATAAATCAACGAAACAGTCTTCAAATTTGTTTCGATAGACAACCTATTTCGACGTTATTGTTGTCTGAATTTATCTTTATTAATTTAAAGACTTTTAATATGAGCTTTCTATGTTCGAACGTTCGTTAATTTTTAAACTCGAGATTTCGCCCGTACTAAATATTAGTCGTTCGAACTTCTGACCCCGACTCCAAATAATCACTCATTATAATTGATTTATCGATATAAGTTATGATGTTGAAGTTTGCATCGTTCGAATGCAACGAAAATAAATTTTTTATGCCATTCATCTCCCTTGAGGTTGGATTTTCGAAGATAAAAATCGTTAAAACGTTCTTTTGATGTCTCCGTTAAGGACTTGGGCCTAAATTGGGCAGGAGAAGATAGAACAATACCGAAAATGAATATTTAAAAAACCTATTTTCGTTGTGTTCCAACGATGAAAACTTCAACATCATTATAAGTTTGTAAAAGATTTTTTTTCTAATGTACCAATAATCCGTCCGGTATTAAGCGTAGCCATCTTAACGATACGATTTTCGATGTTGAGAAAAAAAAATCGTGTACCCGATTGAAAAAAAAAAAAAGTCATCAATTCGACAATCTGTCAAATTGTCATTCGCTCGCATACTCCACCTTCCCATATTCTCACCGCAGCTGTTTTGTCGGGCCATCTGTCCAAGCATCTGAATACGATTTCGTGCACGTAAATACCGTCGAATTTTTCAATGTCCTTGAAAGGACTGCTCAGAATATTATTCGAATCGACGTTAGCCTTTATCGTGGATTTGGTAACGGACGAGAGAGCAGCAAAGTTTCTACGTTTGTTCGAATAAATCTGCAAAATTCGTTCGATAAAATTCGTTCTTAACGCTAAACCTACCGACACTTCTTGCATGCCTGTTCCCACCGTTTGAAAGCGGCCAATTCGATCGGTAGTCGTAGGTTCAGTGTTAACGACGTTGTTGTTTATCGTACCAGGTGCCAAACTCCGAAACATCATTGTTCCTCCATTGGTAATTTTTGACGTTGCTCGAAACTTTGACGATACGGCGTAAAGTAAGCTCGACATTGTGTACGAAAGATAAAATCGTTGTACTTGTCCGTTTCAATTAGTCGACAATGTAGTACTGAAAACGAGAATGCCAAACTTCGAAAGATAAAAAATAATAATAACGGGTCGAGTTATAAATAACAGATAATTCCAGTATTTTTGTGCAGGTCATCACTCTCTCATGAATATTGTATGAAAGACGACAATGTCCAGGTTCCTCAACTATGTAGTCTCTTTATCTTATCCGTCATTTTCATACTACTGCACGAGCCGTGTTGTACGCGAAACTAACGCGATGAGACGCGCTTTTTCGACGAAGGGGTCATACCGGAAAAAAACAAACAAAAAAAAACGAATTATGGCTCGTGCGTGGCTCTAAAGCTTAAGAGGAAGGCGCACATGTACCACGTGACACGTGAGTGCAAGAGAGATAGCTGAAAATTATTTTCGGTACTTTCTACAAAACGGTTAAACCGATCCGGATGAAAAACGCTTAGCAACTTTTTGCCATCATTCTCCAGTTGCTAAGCTTATTTCATTCAATTCGGTTGTGTCATTTCGGAGAAAGTACATTTCGCGTTTTTGAAGTGATTGGGCGGATGTGATACGCTCCCTTAAGCGTTCGAAAGTTAACGGAAAATGGCGTTTGTATTAGGAAGTATGATTTTATTTTGCGCATTTGCACTCGACCTTCCTTTAGGTCCTTCCTTTATCAGCCAACGTATATGAAAATTCCGGCGATAATTCTTACCGACGGTGAATATTTAAATTTTTCATTTCGCAAGTAAAATCAGTAGGATTCTGCGGACTTCAAAGACTGATTTCATTGAAGTAGATACTGATGTTATTGAACGGACGATGTTCAAACAGTATATTTTAAACAATTATTGCTTTCATTTGTTGTTAAACGCAGTTCAATACCTTTCCGACAGAAATCTGCACTATTCGATTCTACTTTGTGTATTTTGTTCTGCGCATTTTAGCGAGAGTGAGCTCCGTTGGTAATGCCGTTTTTTGTACCGATCACTGTCGCCATCTACGAATATTTTTCTCGTTATTCTACGAACTAATAAATACGGGAAATACCTACGATCCAGCTGAGTCAAACGAGTGCTTACATTTTTCGAATAATTTTTACGAATTTCGCACAGACATTATGCTGTTTATTGCGAAACGTTCGTTCTCAAGGGTGTACCCCACTATGAACGGGTTCAACAATGTCCTTTTTCCCGAATTTTCATTTCCTACTTAATGGATTATTTCAAGATTGAGAGCACGGTATATTTTAGAGGACATCTTGTAGTTGTTTCAGAAAAATGTTCATTGAAAAATAATTAAATTATTAGTTATACTTTTTATGAAAATTTTCCGTAAAAATGATTTTTTTAACGGTGGAACAACTATCTCTGGTATGGTTCATCTGAAAACTAAAACAATAATATTTTTTTAATCTGCATAGATGTAGTTTTCGTTAAGCGTAACCGTTTTTTTTTAAATTAATCTCAAAATAGTGGCTCATGACGTGTAGCCTTCGTCGTTCCGTAAAAGCGTATTATAACAAAGAAAAAAATTTTGGTTTTATGAAGTGCAACGAGATTCACATAGTTGGCGAGAAATTTTGCGACTAGTGAAAATATCGGAAATTTAGTAAAGGTAATTTTGTTTCTCGTTAGAATTATATTTTACGTCTACCGGCTCGAGAAACATCGTCGTTACACAGTGAAAACCAACAATTTCGCAAAAAAATTGCGAAAGTTTTACGGTTGTATTTTATTTTATTTTATAATTTCAACAAATTTAACGAAATCAGGGTTTTCGGAAATAACTTATTAATAAAAACTCGAGTAACAGTATTTTCATCGAATTCGATTAATTCTGTTCTTACTTCAGAATGACGGCCGCTAAGTGCGGCTTTAGTAACGCAGTAGTTCAAATATTGCGTATGCACGGCATTAAAAACGACGCTCACGACGTACTGGCCGATGAAGCACTTCGACAAGGTTAAACAGAGTTTTACAACGAGATAATGATAGTTACAACGATATAATACTCCATCCGTAGAAAATAGTGGTAAAAAATATTGTTTACAAGATTCGAGCTGATATTTGTGTCTTAACGTAATTCCTCAGGCGTCAAGGACTTTTCCAACTGGCCGACGATGCTTCAGGTTTTCATAAACGATGACTTTGTCGGTGGTTGCAATATTCCACTTCAGATGCATCAGAATTGCGAGCTCGTCGAGGAGGTATAACTAGCGCTCTGTCCGAGGTTGACCATGGGGAAACTAAAAAAACAAACCAATAGACATTTGCGTCGTACGTCATTGATTTGTATATAATCTTTATGGGGCTTCTGTCGACTAGTCAATCGGTTTTTTTTTGTTACAGTAAAAAACATTTTGCCTAAATCTGCCGGTACGCTTGACACAAGTACACAATGGAAAATGTATCAATGGCCATTTGACGTAGAGTCTGGATAGAGAAAGCAAGTTTTCTGTACCGGTTTTACGGTCTATTCATTTTTTCCCATTAAATGTCGTATGACTTTTGACGGTGTATCCTTCTTTTTTATAATTTTGGAATTTTGTAGTCTACGAGCGTAAGAAGACTCGACGATGAATCGAGTACCTTTACAGTTTTTGAAGCTCCCTTCGAAGTATCTTTCCAGCTGCGCTTTTTGGTATCTGTTCGACGAATTGCACTTGTCCAAGACGCTTGTACTTTGCTACTCGTTCGGCCGTCCATTTCATTATCTCGTTAGGCTCGATCGTAGCACCTTTCTTCGGTACGACGAATGCCTTTGGTGTTTCACCATATTTCTCATGCGCAACTCCTATGACTGCTGCGTCCGCTACTTTCTCATGACCCTGTATTAGATCCTCGAGCTCGGCCGGTGCTACCTGATAGCCTTGCACTTTTATGAGCTCTTTCAGTCGCCCTCGTATGTACATGAGACCTGAATCATTATCGTTGACAGTGTCATTATTGTTTTTAATAAATAACTAAACCATTCCTTTCCATTCGTGATTTTGCTTCCACTCAAATAAAACTTAATTTTTGACAGAAAAAATGTTTTAAGTTTTTTATGCAAATGTGTTCAAAATGTGCTGAAACATCGACAAATCACATTTAGAAAAACATTTCCGCTCTTGTGTGACAAGCTTGAAAAATACAACTGGCTTTATCTCGAGAACGACGTTACCGATTTCGCGGAAATTTTGCACGGATTTCCGGTATCGTACTTCCTTTGTTTGCTGCAGCTTTAGTTGGAGTTACTCGAGAGTTGGAAATTTTAGGGGATTTTAAAGTTTTCGAACCATTTCTATGATCACTGTTTTGAAGATTTTGAAAATGTTATAAAATACAAAACAATTTGCCAATTGTCACAAAAATCATACTTATCGTAGGGTGAATACTGATTGCGTGCGACATTTTAGTCCGAAACACTATCACACACATACACATCCATTTGGACATTTTTTTCCAATTGTGATTTTTCGATATTTTGAAACATATAGACATTGACATTAGAAACACATTTTTTTCTTCATGAAAATAAAGCTCCATATACGAGCTCCCTTCCTTCCCCTGGTTAAAGCAAAACAATCTTTTTTCTCATTTTCTTACCACTCTCATCGTAACAGGCCAAATCTCCAGTTTTTAACCAATCGTTCTCCATGGTGTTTGCCGTTGCCTCGGGATTTTTGTAATAGCCCTTCATTACTTGAGGACCATTTACGTACATCTCACCCACCTCGTTCTTTCCCAAATTCTCTCCCTCGTTCTCGGCCTCGTATCCGACAATTCGTATTTTCGTATTTGGCAGGACGTTGCCGATGGAATTGGACGGTGTCTTGCAACCCATTGCAACTACTGATGAACACTCGGTCATTCCGTAGCCCTGAACGACTTCTATATTTGGTGATGTGCGCGAATAAAAATTCGCCAAGGCCTCCTCGCCTATTGGCGCGGCGCCCGAAATAATTGTTCTCATTGTTTCCCAATGGCGTTTCTTGAATCTCTCGTCATTCGCGAGCATCTGTATGACCGGTGGCGCAAGATATAACAGGGTCGAACGATTTTCCTCCAATAATTTGAACAAATTTTCCGGTGTGAATTGCGGCAAGCAAACGAGTTTTACGCCCAAACTGTATGGACGTAAGAAGCAGACTTGTCAGATAGGATTCGACAAGGGGGTAGGACAAGGATAATTGACGCTGATAGTAAGAGTGAGACAGAGAGAGAGAGAGAGAGAGAGAGAGAGAGAGAGAGAGTGTTTGAAAACAGATATGAACAGCATTTTTATCGGGTACATTTTGATTACTTTTTGGAGAATACGAAGAATCAATGTTCCAATCGTTAACAGTAAACTTTTTTTTTCTTCGACTTTCATCAATATTTTTGATGGTGATAATTAATCAGAATTTAGTATCACGCGAATGAATATTCTGCGATTTTGCCTTCTCTCAGAGAAAGCTTTGTATCCGTGAAAAAAAAAATCATGTTTTTAATGTCATCGCGTTCAAGCTGTTTAAAAACATCCGTAAATCACATTTAGGACAAATTTTCGGATCGACGTCTATGTATATGATGAGGGTGCTAAATTGAAACTGCTGCCACTTCAAATTGGTTCGAGGTTTCACGCTGAAATTTGGCACGCAAACAAATCAGTATTGGCCCTTTGGTCGCTATGATTTTTGTGACATCTGACAAATTATTTTGGATTTTATAATGCTTTGAACATTTCCAAAAAACTGTCAAGTGCATAACTCGTGCAGTTTCCGAGCTATCGGGCTGGAACTTTCTACACTACTAGGCTATCACAAAATACGGTTTGATATTGAGTTTGAAAAAAATCGATCGAGGCGTTCCGAAGATATAGAATTTCGAGTTTTTCACAAAATCGCTATCGCGTTTGTTGAGACTCTATCTCGTGTAATCGTTGGGCTATCGAACCAAAACTATTAAAGGATATTTCGTATCAAATTCAAACAAAATCAATTAGGACGTTTTAGATTTGTGAAATTTTGAATTTTTCAAACATTCTATACAGGTGTTTGTTAAGATTCTCCATCGTACAATTTTTTTGTTGTCGAGACAAAATTTCGTGCATCCATTGGATAGTATCAAAAGATATTCCGTATTGAATTTGCTGAAATTAGATGGAGGCGTTTTGAATTTAACAAATTTTGAATTAAAAACAAAACAATACAAAGCCACGTCGGTGTGGGAAACAAAATATTACCGATTAGTGTTCATAACTGTTCGGGAGGCTTATTAGGAACAAAAGTGATCAGACAGACATGATAATACCTCATATGAAGAAGGAGAACGACGTTTAGACCGTAAACATGATACATCGGCAAAATGACCGGTAAAATATCTTGATGACTAGCCGTTGTTTGCTTTCCATTTAATGCACCTTCACTTTTGAGTTGCAATATATTGGCAACGAGATTTCTGCAAGAGGAGTGAAAAAAGAAAAAAGAAAGGAAACAATAATTTGATACTTTGTGACATTATGAAGAAAATTAAATTTTCATTCGTATAACATACCTGTGAGATAATTCAACACCCTTCGGTAGTCCGCTGGTACCGCTCGAATAAGGTAATAAAAATGTATCCTCCGAATCGACTCCGATCTTTTCGCCTGTTCTCTCAAATTCTTCGATATCGTCCCTGATCAAATCTTCAAATTGTATCGTACCCTCCACTGCTGCAACCCCTTTACCATCATCGATGACGACGATCGGCAATTTTACTTTGGGATTATCGGCTATGCACGAGACAACCATCGAATGTTTCATAGGCGTTGTAAAGATCGCCGAGGCATTTGAATTTTCCAGCTGGTTACGAATCTCGTTAGATGCATACGCTGGATTTATCAGAGTTATCTGTTCGACAGAAGAAAAAAGATTGGGATAAACTTGATGAAGGCGGTTTTTTTTTCTTTTTTTGAGTAACTATTGAGAATTTAGATAATGGAAGATTTACCCGAAGTCCAGCCTCGCTCGCGGCCAATATCAATATACCGTATTCCGGTATGTTAGGCAATATCGCGGCAATTGTATCACCGGGACGAAGATTGCTCTTTCTCAAAGAAGTAGCCAATTTTCCGACCAATTTTCTCACACGTTCGTACGTGTAAGATCGTCCGGTTATCGAGCATACCTGCATGCACGATGAAAGCGTAAAATAATGCATTCATTGTGAATTTATATATTTCTTACTCCGTTTTCTCGTGGAGGAAGCTTCGCTTTCGTGAAAATACTTATTTTTCTTTTACACTAGGACGTTGATTTTGAGAACAAACTCGCATGGGAAGTTCTTATAATCGAGGCTGCCTACGCCTCGATTATAAGAATTTACCATTTAACAACCTGACCATAACCGGTCAAATCTTAAACCACTCTCTCCCTTTTCGGCCTAATGCCATCCGAAGCTATCAAACCGAATGATTTGGAATCTGGTCAAGTAATTCTGAACACCTCTATATCTCGACGCAAATTGCAAATTTCAATTTGCACCATTTTTTAATGCCAATGTGTTTGAAAGTTAGAAACTTTCAAACATAAAGATAAAATAATGCTGGAGCACATTGATCCAGTATTATTTTATCTCCTTTCACGAGAAAGTCAATTTTGGCTTTCTTCATAGAGGAAGCTTTGTGAACGCGATAAAATAATGAGGAAGCGATGAACAAGTTTCTAATTTGCATTATTTAAAAAAAATGAATTCGACCTACACAATTCTAAACGCCTTTTTGAAATTTTTGAGAAATCTGTATGGTCCCTCTAACTTTTGTAATTTTTCATTTAACTTGTCAAAAATTTGTACATAAAAGGATCAGGAGACAAGGATGTTTGCTATCGAATTTGGCAAAAATCCCTAGAGCGGTTCGGATGTTATGAAATTTTGAATGTTTCGAAAAATGTTTGAGACTGATTTAATTTCTAAAATTTTTGAGATCTTTCTTTAATTGTTCTCTTATGAATACAGCATCATTAAAGGATGATTGCTAGTGAATTTGCTATGAATCGGTGGAAGGGTTACGATTTTGTTAAATTTTTTATTTTTTTTTCGTTAATTGGACATTTTAGAAGAGATTGTATGTTTCTCTAAATTTACAATTGTACAGGTGCTACTGGCCATAAAAATAGGTTAACGGTTTATACGCAGTTGGAAATTTAAAAAAATCGATTTTTATTATCGCCTTTTCGGAATGTACATATATTTGAGTATATTCTCTGAAAATTTCAAATCGATCCGGCAAATATTCTTGGAAATCCATGCACATTTATAGGGACGCTCGGAGCGTTACAAAGTAGGCGGCCTAAAGACCGTAGTAGCAGCATGAAACTGCGGACGCGTTTTTCTCAAAACGATGTTTTCAACGTCGGTGAGCACGATTTCTCAAAAACGGCTCAACCGATTGGTCTGCAATTTGAACACAACTTTCTCAGATATATTCGTCAGGTATTGATCGAAGGTATAAGATTTCCGATAATTATTTCTATTTTTTTTTACAATTCAACGAGAAAATTTTGGTCATAAATTGGAATTTTTTCTTTTTGGAGCCGCCTTTTTGTCAAACATCAAAGTTTCGACTATTCCTTCGATCAAAACCTAGATTTATTTATCCACTAATAGAATCTTTTTGGTGTTTTTATTTTAAATAATCCAAATCGGAGATATCGTGCTCACCGTCAGACACCTTTTTTTGGAGGACCTCCAGAAGATCGTCTACAGGAGCAGTGTAAATGAATATTTTTGAAAATGAAAAATGCCTATATAAAGTTAAAAGCTACCACTACATTTATTAATACTTTGTTGTATTTGTCAAATTAAATCCCTTTTCAGAAAAAAATCGTCAAAAAACGACTTTTTTCGGCCTTGTAACTGCGTATAACTCGTTAAGGGATTACCTTCCTACATCAATTGGGTACTATGGAAAGATGATTGGTACTGAATTTAGAGAAAATCGTCAAAAGCATAGTTGAAAAACCAGAGAAGCATTGCTCAAATTTTTTTCGATATACAATCCATTTCGACGTTATTGTTTTCTGAATTCATCTTTATTAATTTAAAAACTATTTTAATATGAGCTTTTCTATGTTCGTACGTTCGTTAATTTTTAAACTCGAAATTTCGCCCATTCTAAATATTAGTCGTTCGAATTTTTTACTCTGACATCAGATAATCACTCAATACGATCGATTTATTGATATATGTTTGTAAAAGACATTTTTTTTAAATGTACCAATAATCCGCCCGGTAGCGAGCGTAGCACCCTTAACTATACGATTTTTAATGCGGGAGAAAAAAAAAATCGTATATTTGTTTGAAAAAAAATGTCGTTAATTCGACAATCTGTCAAATTCTCTTTCCCTCGCATACACCACTTTCTCATATTCTCACCAGAGCTGTTTTGTCGGTCCATCTGTCCATGTATCTGAATACGAGTTCGTGCAAGTAAACACCGTCGAAATTTTCAACGTCCTTGAAAGGACTGCTCAGAATATTGTTCGAATCGACGTTAGCCTTTATCGTGGATTTGCCGACAGGCGATAGAGCAGCAAAGTTTCTACGTTTGTTCGAATAAATCTGCAAAATTCGTTCGATAAAAATCGTTCTTAACGCCAAACCTACCGATACTTCTTGCATGCCTGTTCTTACCGTTTGAAAACGCTCAATTCTACCGGTAATGGTAGGTTCAGTGTTAATGACGTTGTTGCCGATCGTACCAGGTGTCAAACTCCGGAACATCATTGTTCTTCCATTGGTAATTTTTGACGTTGCTCGAAACTTCGACGATACGACGTAAAGTAAGCTCGACATTGTGAACGAAAAAAAAAAACCGGTTCTCCTTGTCTGTTCCAATCAGTCGCAGCGTAGTACTGCAAACGAGAATCGCAAACCGCTTCGAAAGATAAAAAATAATAATAATAATAATGTATCGAGTTATAAATAATACATGATTCCAGTATATCTGGGCATATCATCACTGTCTGACGAATATTGTATGAAGACGAAAGTGTTGAGATTCTTCCCATATTTAGTCTCGTTTCTGATCCGTCATTTTCATACTATTGCACGATCCGTGTTGTACACGGACCTAACGCGAAGAGACGCGCTTTGCCGACGGAGGCGTCTAATTGAAAAAAAAAAAATGAATTATGGCTCGTGCGTGCCTGTAAAGCTTAAACGTTCGAAAGTTAACTGAAAATGGCTTTTCTTTGAGGAAGTATAATTTTATTTTGCTCATTTTCACTCGTCTTTTCGATAATGTATCACTTTTTTGTGTCTGTCATCGCGTTGCTCAAAGTCCTTCCTTTATCAGCCGACATATATTAAAATGCGGGAAATTATTCTTATCGACAGTGAATATTTTTTATTTTTCATTTTGCAAGTAAAATCAATAGGATTTTGTGGGCTTTTCAAAAGCTCATGTCTTTGAAGTAGATACTGACGTTATTGAACGGACGATGTTTAAACAATATATTTTAGACAATTCTTGTTTTCATTTGTTTTAAACATAGTTCAATACCCTTCTAACGGAAATCTGCACTATTCCATTCTACTTTGTGTATTTTGTTCTGCTTGTTTTAGCGCGAGTGAGTCCGTTAATAATGTCGTTTTTTGTACCGACCGCTGTCGCCATCTAGGAATATTGTTCTCGTCATTCTATGAACTAATTGCTACGGTCAATACCCACGATCGGTTGAGTCAAACGAGTGCTTCAATTTTTCGAATAAGAGTTACGAATTCGCACAGACATTATCCTGTTTATTGCGAAACGTTCGCCCTCAAGGGTGTACCCCACTATGATCGGGCTCAAAAAGGTCCTGTTCACGAAATTTTGTTTGCTACATAATGAACTATATCAGGATTGGTAGCATGGTATGTTTTTAAGGACACTTTGAAGTTGTTTTATAAAAATTTTCATAAAAAAATAATCAAATTATGAGTTATACTATGAACGGGTTCAAAAATGTCCTTTTTCACGAATTTTCGTTTGCTACTTAATGAAGTATTACAGGATTAAGAGCACGGTAATTTTAGAGGACACTTTGAAGTTGTTTTATAAACATTTTCATTAAAAAATAATTATATTATTAGTTATACTTTTTATACAAATTTTCCTTAAAACTGATTTTATTAACGGTGGAACAACTATCTCTGGCATGGTTCATCTGAAAACTAAAACAATAATATTTTCTTAATCTGCATAAATGTAGTTTTCGTTAAGCGTAACCGTTTTTTTAAAATTAATCTCAAAATGGCGGCTCACTACGTGTAGCTTTTGTCGTTCCGTAAAAGCGCATTATACCAATGAAAAAAATGGTTCTAAGAAGTGCAACGAGATTCACATGGTTCGCGAGAAATTTTGCTAGGGAAAATATCGGAAATTTTGTAAAGGTAAGTTTTGTTTCTCGTTAGAATTATATTTTACGTCTACCGGCTCGAGAAACATCGTCGTTACACAGCGAAAACCAAAAATTTCGCAAAAAAATTGCGAAAGTTTTACGGTTCGAATATACGAGATCTGTGCAAAAAGTATCGCGAATTTTGTGTTTTTTCAAAAAGCATTTATTTATTCATTAATATTTATTTTGTCCCCTTCAAAGTAATTCCCCTCGGATATAATACATTTGTGGCAACGTTTTTCCCAATCCTCGAAGCACTTAAAATAATTATTTTTTGTGATCTTGTTTAGCTCCTTCTTCGATGCCGTCTTTATCGCTTTAATCGTGGTGTAGCGTCGTCCTTTCATGGGCCTCTTCAGTTTTGGGAACAGGAAAAAGTCACAGGGGGCTAGGTCTGGGGCATACGGTGGCTGCGGCATCATTAGAGTGTTGTTTTTGGCCAAAAATTCGCGCACAAGCAACGATGTGTGAGCAGGGACGTTATCATGGTGCAAAAACCAATTTTTGTTCTTCCACAAATCCGGGCGTTTCTGGCGGATTGCTTCGCGCAAATTGCGCATAACTTACAGGTAATATTCTTTATTGACTGTACGACCCTGTGGCAATAACTCATGATGCACCACGCTCCTGCAATCGAAGAAAACTGTGAGCAATACCTTCACATTCGACCGAACTTGGCGCGCTTTTTTCGGTCTTGGCTCATGCGGCAGCTTCCATTGCGATGATTGAGCTTTGGTTTCCACGTCATAACCATAAACCCATGATTCGTCACCCGTTATGACCCTCTAGAACAAATTTGGGTCGTCGCGGACCGAGTTCAACAGCTCCTTAGCAATGTTAACGCGACACTGTTTTTGTTCGAAATTGAGCAATTTTGGCACGAATTTCGCGGCGACCCGTCTCATGCCCAAATCATTGGTAAAAATCGATATGTTTAGTTCCTCAGCAACTTCTCTAACGGTGATTCGACGTTTGGCCAATATTATTTTCTTCATTTCATCAATGTTTTCGTCGATTGTTGATGTGCTCGGGCGTCCGGAACGCATTTCGTTGTTCGCATCTTCTCGGCCCTCTGAGAACATTTTGTACCACCGATAAACGTTGCTTTGGTTCAAGGTAGCTTCACCATATGCCACAGTCAACATTCGGAATGCGTCCGCGCACTTAATTTTGTTTTTCACATAAAATTTGATACAGATTCTTTGATCCATTTTTTGGAATAGGCAAAAATCGAAGACAAGCCAAAACACGTCTTACCAAAACAGCTGTCAACAATTAACTGAACATTCAAAATGGCCAATTTTTTCAGCATAAGTGAGGGACATGATTACCAATCTAACATCATAAAAAAATCGAAAATCGAATGTATGTAGCCCGCGTAAATTCAAAATTATGATACTTTTTGAACACACCTCGTATTTGTATTTTATTTTAGGTAATCATTTTAGTAAATTTAACGGAACCAGGGTTTTCAAAAATAACTTATTAATAAAAACCCGAGTAACAGCATTTTCATCGAATTCGATTAATTGTTTTTTCATTTCAGAATGACCAAGTAGTCGTATTTATGAAGGGTATGCTGGATGAACCTAAGTGCGGCTCTAGTAACGCAGTAGTTCAAATATTGCTTATGCACGGTATTAAATACGACGCTCACGACGTACTGGCGGATGAAGCACTTCGACAAGGTTAAACAGAGTTTTACAACGAGATAATGATAGTTACAAATATATAATATTTCATCCGTAGAAAATAGTGGTAAAAAATAATGTTTACAAGACTCGAGCTGGTATTTATGTCTTAACGTAATTTCTCAGGCGTCAAGGACTTTTCCAACTGGCCGACGATGCCTCAGGTTTTCATAAACGATGACTTTGTCGGTGGTTGCGATATTCCACTTCAGATGCATCAGAACTGCGAGCTCGTCGAGCAGGTATAACTAGCGCTCTGTCCGAGGTTGACCATGGAGAAATTAAAAAAACAAAGCAATATACATTTGCGTCGTACGTCATTGATTTGTATATAATCTTTATAGAGCTTCTGTCGACTAGTCAATCGGTTTTTTTTTGTTACAATAAAAAACATTTTGCCTAACTCTGCCGGTACGCTTGACACAAGTACACAATGGAAAATGTATTAATGGGATTTGACGTAGAGTCTGGATAGAGCAAGCAAGTTTTCTGTACCGGTTTTACGGTCTGTTCATTTTTTCCCGTTAAACTTCGTATGACCTTTGACGGTGTATTCTTCTTTTTTATAATTATGGAATTTTGTAGTCCACGAGCGCAAGACGACTCGACGATGAATCGAGTACCTTTACAATTTTTGAAGCTCCCTTCGAAGTATCTTTCCAGCTGCGCTTTTTGGTATCTGTTCGACGAATTGCACTTGCCCAAGACGCTTGTACTTTGCTACTCGTTCGGCCGTCCATTTCATTATCTCGTTAAGCTCGATCGTAGCACCTTTCTTCGGTACGACGAATGCCTTTGGTATTTCACCATATTTCTCATGCGCAACTCCTATGACTGCTGCGTCCGCTACTTTCTCATGACCCTGTATTAGATCCTCGAGCTCGGCCGGTGCTACCTGATAGCCCTGCACTTTTATGAGCTCTTTCAGTCGTCCTCGTATGTACATGAGACCTGAATCATTATCGTTGAGAGTGTCATTATTGTTTGTAATAAGTAACTAAACCATTCCTTCCCATTCGTGATTTTGTTTTCACTCAAATAAAACTTAATTTTTGACAGAAAAAATGTTTTAAGTTTTTTATGCAAATGTGTTTAAAATTTGTTAAAACATCGACAAATCACATTTAGAAAAACATTTCCGCTCTTGTGCGACAAGCTTGAAAAATTCAACTTGCTTTATCTCGAGAACGACGTTACCGATTTCGCACGGATTTTCGGTATCGTACTTCCTATGTTTGCTGCAGCTTTTGTTGGAGTTACTCGAGAGTTGGAAATTTTAAGGGATTTTGAAGTTTTCGAACAATTTCTCTGATCACTGTTTTGAAGATTTTGAAATTTTGATAAAATACAAAACAATTTGCCAATTGTCACAAAAATCATAGATATCGTAGGGTGGATACTGATTTAGTTGCGTGCGAAATTTTAGTCTGAAACACTATCACACACACACACATCCATTTGGACATTTGTTTCCAATTGTGATTTTTCGATATTTTGAAACATCGACATTAGAAACACATTTTTTTTTCATGAAATAAAGCTCCATATACGAGTTCCCTTTCTTTACCTGGTTGAAGCAAAAAAAACCTTTTTTCTCATTTTCTTACCACTCTCATCGTAACAGGCCAAATCTCCAGTTTTTAACCAATCGTTCTCCATGGTGTTTGCCGTTGCCTCGGGATTTTTATAATAGCCCTTCATTACTTGAGGACCATTTACGTACAACTCACCCACCTCGTTCTTTCCCAAATTCTCTCCCTCGTTCTCGGCCTCGTATCCGACAATTCGTATTTTCGTATTTGGCAGGACGTGACCGATGGAATTGGACGGTGTCTTGCAACCCATTGCAATTGCTGATGAACACTCGGTCATTCCGTAGCCCTGAACGACTTCTATATTTGGCGATGTGCGCGAATAAAAGTTCGCCAATGCCTCCTCGCCTATTGGCGCGGCGCCCGACATAATTGTTCTCATTGTTTCCCAATGACGTTTCTTGAATCTCTCGTCATTCGCGAGCATCTGTATGACCGGTGGCGCAAGATATAACAGGGTCGAACGATTTTCCTCCAATAATTTGAACAAATTTTCCGGTGTAAATTGCGGCAAGCAGACGAGTTTTGCGCCCAAACTGTATGGACGTAACGAAACGGACTCGTTAAATAGGATTTAACAAGGGGGTAGGCGAATGATAATTGACGCGGATATTGAGAGCGAGAGGAGCGTGGGGGTTTGAAATGGAGAGTGTTTGAAAACAGATATGACCAGCATTTTTATCGGGTACATTTTGATTCCTTTTTGGAGAATACGAATAATCAATGTTCCAATCGTTCACAGTGAACTTTTTTTTTCTTCGACTTTCATCAATATTTCTGATGGTGATAATTAACCAGAATTTAGTATCATGCGAATGAATATTCTGCGATTTTGCTTTCTCACAGAGAAAACTTTGTATCCATGAAAAAAAAAATCATGTTTTTAATGTCATCGCGTTCAAGCTGTTTAAAAACATCCGTAAATCACATCTAGGACAAATTTCCGGATGGACGTCTATGGATATGATAAGGGTGCTAAATTGAAACCGCTGCCACTTCGAATTGGTTCGAGCTTTCACGCTGAAATTTACCACGCAAACAAATCAGTATTGGCCCTTTGGTCGCTATGTTTTTTGTGACATCTGACAAATTAATTTTGACTTTATAGGGTTCCGAACATTTCCAAAAAATTGTCAAGTGCATAACTCATGCAGTTTTCGAGCTTCCGTGCTGGAACTTTCTACACTATTAGATTATCACAAAATACAGTTTGATATCGAATTTGAAAAAAATCGATCGAGCCGTTCCGAAGATATAGAATTTCGAGTTTTTCGCAAAGTCGCTATAGGCGTTTGTTGAGGCTCTATCTCGTGTAATCGGTGGGCTGTCGAGCTAAAACTGCGTACATAGATTGGGCGCTATTAAAAGATATTTCGTATCAAATTCGAACAAAATCAATTAGGACGTTTTAGATTTGTGAAATTTTGAATTTTTCAAACATTCGATACAGGTGTTTGTTAAGATTCTCCAGCGTAAAATTTTTTTGTTGTCGAGCCAAAATTTCGTACATCCATTGGATAGCATCAAAAGATATTCCGTACTGAATTTGCAGAAATTAGATGTTGGATTTCTAGGAAAACAATTTGGCAAAAAGTTAATGTTGTTGGAAAGGTCTTTTTCTCGGTGGTCTTTACAATGGCCACTATAGTTTTTATACTACGGAGGTCCTTTTTGTAAGTCTCTGCATTTTCTTGTTTATGACGGGTTTTTTCTCCGGTCCTTGTAGAGAGTCCACAAGTGCATGCACATGTGCGGCCGTTCGGGTGATCGGCACGGTTTTCGACGCCTGTTAGACGATTGTGCGTAGACTGAGAAATATATAGAATAAAGGACAAAGAGAGTCTTTCGTTATTAGAGGACCAGAGCACTGGTCTCTTTAGTTTTCTTTCAGTCTTCGAGAACACGAGCTACAGTAAAGAACAAGGTGCATCTCCTTAGTGCAGACACATTCAAAATAAAGAATCGGAACATTTTCATGTATTTACCGACTTAGTTTGTTATTGAAATACCCCATTTCCAATATTAGATAAAGGCGTTTTGAATTTAACAAATTTTGAATTAAAAAAAACAATACAAAGCCACGTCGGTGTAGGAAACAAAATATTAGTGTTCATAACTGTTCGGGAGGTTTATTAGGAACAAAAGTGATCAAACAGACATGATAATACCTCATATGAAGAAGGAGAGCGACGTTTAGACCGTAAACATGATACATCGGCAAAATGACCGGTAAAATATCTTGATGACTAGCCGTTGTTTGCTTTCCATTTAATGCACCTTCACTTTTGAGTTGCAATATATTGGCAACGAGATTTCTGCAAGAGGAGTGAAAAAAGAAAAAAAAGTAACAATAATTTGATACTTTGTGACGTTATGAAGAAAATTAAATTTTCATTCGTATCACATACCTGTGAGACAATTCAGCACCCTTCGGTAGTCCGCTGGTACCGCTCGAATAAGGCAATAAAAATGTATCCTCCGAATCGACTCCGATCTTTTCGCCTGTTTTATTAAATTCTTCGATATCGTCCCTGATCAAATCTTCAAATTGTATCGTACCTTCCGCTGCCGCAATCCCTTTACCATCGTCGATGACGACGATCGGCAATTTTACTTTAGGATTATCGGTTATGCACGAGGCAACCGTCGAATGTTTCATAGGCGTTGTAAAGATCGCCGAGGCATTTGAATTTTCCAGCTGGTTACGAATCTCGTTAGATGTATACGCCGGATTTATCAGAGTTATCTGTTCGGCAGAAGAAAAAAGATTGGGATAAACTTGATGAAGGCGGTCTTTTTTTCTTTTTTTGAGTAACTATTGAGAATTTAGATAATGGAAGATTTACCCGAAGTCCAGCCTCGCTCGCGGCCAATATCAATATACCGTATTCCGGTATGTTAGGCAATATCGCGGCAATTGTATCACTGGGACGAAGATTGCTCTTTCTCAAAGAAGTAGCCAATTTTCCGACCAATTTTCTCACACGTCCGTACGTGTAAGATCGTCCGGTTATCGAGCATACCTGTATGGACGATGAAAGTTTAAAATAATGCATTCTTTGTGAATTCATATTTTTCTTTCTCCGTTTTCTCGTGGAGGAAAGTTCGCTTTCGTGAAAACATTTTTTTTTCTTTTACACTAGGACCTTGATTTTGAGAACAAACTCGGTCGGGAAATTCTTATAATGGAGGCTGCCTACGTCTCGATTATAAGAATTTACCATTTAACAACCTGACCTCTCTCGGCCAAATCTCAAACCACTCTCTCCCAGTTGGTGCCCGATGATTACTGTAAGAGTGTGTTTTCGGTCGAATGTCATTCCTAAGCTATCAAACCGAATGATTTGGAATCTGGTCAAGTAATTCTGAACACCTCTATATTTCGACGCAACTCGCAAATTTCAATTTTCACCATTTTTTAAATGTCTTTATTGTCTACAAACTTTCAAACACAAAGATAAAATAATGCTAGAGCACATTGCTCCAGTATTATTTTATCTCTTTTCACAAGCAAGTCAATTTTGGCTTTCTTCATAGAGGAAGCTTTGCGAACGAGATAAAATAATGAGGAAGCAATGTACGAGATTCTAATTTGCATTATTTTAAAAAAATGATTTCGACCTACACAATTCTAAACGCCTTTTTGAAATTTTTGAGAAATCTGTATGGTCGCTCTAACTTTTGTAAATTTTCATTTAACTTGTCAAAAATTTGTACATAAGGGGATCAGGAAACAAGGATGTTTGCTATCGAATTTGGCAAAAATCCCTAGAGCGGTTCGGATGTTATGAAATTTTGAATGTTTCGAAAAATGTTTGAGACCGATTTAATTTCCAAAAGTTTCGAGATCTTTCTTTAATTGTTCTCTTATGAATACAGCATCATTAAAGGATGATTGCTAGTGAATTTGCTATAAATCGGTGAAAGAGTTAAGATTTTGTTAAATTTTTAATTTTTTTTCTTAAATCGGACATTTTAAAAGAGATTGTATGTTTCTCTAAATTTACAATTGTAGAGGGGCTACTGGCCATAAAAATAGGTTAACGGTTTATACGCAGTTGGAAATTTCAAAAAATCGATTTTTTTTATCGCCCTTTCGGAATGTACATATATTTGAGTATATTCTCTGAAAATTTTAAATCGATCCGGCAAATATTCTTGGAGATCCATGCATATTTGTAGGGACGCTCGGAGCGTTACAAAGTAGACGGCCTAAAGACCGGAGTAGCAGCAAGAAAGGCATAACCGCGGTTCTACAGATTCCAACTGTACACCTACCCAACTGACACGAAAATACGAATATTTCACAATATTGTCACCACAAAACTGTTCCCGAACAAAACTCTCACCATTAAAACTGTCACCACTCAACTCTCCCCGATCTCTTCCGTGCAGAATCTTCACGAACAAAACTATCGCCGTCTAAACTGTCACGGTCTAAACCTGCACCATCTAAACTGTCAACGTCTGAATTGTCACCGTCTAAACCATCACCGTTTAATCTGTCACCGTTCAAACTGTCACTGCTTAAATTGTCACCGCAGCAACTGTAACCGCGGCAATTGTCACCGGCAAAACTGTGCACAGCACCAACCGTCACCGCTTAACGCGAGATTTACCCAACTCACACTCGTAGACGCTGTACCCGTAGGTAAGAGCGCTCGGGCTGCTTCACCAAACGCGGCGCAATAGCGCGCGATATTTCGTGACTGTCTGCTAATACTTACGTCATTCGCCGCTGTCGTCTCAACCACAGCCTTTGCACCGCGCGAACTTACCTTGTGCTCAGTGATCGGTAATAACGGACACGCACGAAATATCGCGCGCTATTGCACCGCGTTTGGTGAAACAGCCCGAGCGCTCTTATCTACGAGTTCAGCTTATACCTATGTGAGTTAGTTACCGCGCCTTGGCGCGGTGACAGTTTTGCCGGTGACGGTTGGGACGGTGACGGTTGGTGCAGAATACAGTCGACGCCCTGACAGTGTAGACGGGGACTATTCTGCTGCGTTACAGTTGCGCAGAATATAGTTGAGACCGTGACAGTTTAGACGGTGATAGTTTTTTTCGTAAAGATTTCTGGACGTGTCGAATAGAGATTCAGGAGAGTTGAGTGGTGACAGTTTGTGCGGTGACAGTTTTAATGATGAGAGTTTTGTTCGGGAAGAGTTTTGTCGTGACAATATTGCGAAATATTCGTATGCTCCTGTGAGTTTGGTCGTGCCAGTTGGGTAGGTGTACAGTTGGAATCTGTAGAACCGCGGTCCTGCCGCATGAAACTGTGAACGCGTTGTTTTCAGAACGCTGTTTTCAACGTCGGTGAGCACGATTTCTCAAAAACGGCTTAACCGATTGGTCTGTAATTTAAACACAACCTTCTCAGATATATTCTTCAGGTATTGATCGAAGGAATAAGATTTCCGATAATTATTTATATTTTATTACAATTCAACGACAAAATTTTGGTCAAAAATTGGAATTTTTTCTTTTTGGAGCCGCCATTTTGTCAAAAATCAAAGTTTCGACTATTCCTTCGATCAATACCTAGATTTTTCTATTCATTAATAGAATCTTTTTGGTTTTTTTATTTTCCATAATTCAAATCGGAGATATCGTGCTCACTGCCAGACACCTTTTTTTGGCGGACCTCCAGGAGATCGTTTACGGGAGCAGTGTAAATGAATATTTTTGTAAATGAAAAATGCTTATATAAAGTTAAAAGCTACCACTACATTTATTAATACTTTGTTGTATTTGTCAAATAAAATCCCTTTTCAGAAAAAATTCGTTAAAAAACGACTTTTTTTGGCCTTGCAACTGCGTATAACCCGTTAAGGGATTAACTTCCTACAGTCCTACATTAATTGAGTACTATGGAAAGATAATTGGTACTGAATTTAGAGAAAATCGTCAAAAGCATTTTATATTTGTGGTAGTTTCCTTTTTTTCAACAATTTTGATAAACCTGAGAAGCCGTCCTCAAATTTTTTTCGATATACAATCCGTTTCGACGTTATTGTTTTCTGAATTTATCTTTATTAATTTAAAAACTTTTTTAGTATAAGCTTTTCTATGTTCGAACGTTGGTTAATTTTTAATCTCGAGATTTTGCCCATACTAAATATTAGTCGTTCGAATTTTTTATTCTGACATCAGATAATCACTCAATACGATCGATTTATCGATATATGTTTGTAAAAGATATTTTTTAAAAATGGACCAATAATCCGCCCGGTAGTGAGCGTAGCAACCTTAACGATTCGATTTTCAATGTGGAAAAAAAAAAAAATCGTATATTCATTTGAAAAAAAATGTCGTTAACTCGACAATCTGTCATTCTCTTTCCCTCGCATACACCACTTTCCCATATTCTGACCAGAGCTGTTTTGTCGGGCCATCTGTCCATGTATCTGAACACGAGTTCGTGCAAGTAAACACCGTCGAAATTTTCAACGTCCTTGAAAGGACTGCTCAGAATATTGTTCGAATCGACGTTAGCCTTTATCGTGGATTTGCCGACAGACGATAGAGCAGCAAAGTTTCTACGTTTGTTCGAATAAATCTGCAAAATTCGTTCGATAAAAATCGTTCTTAACGCTAAACCTACCGATACTTCTTGCATGCCTGTTCTTACCGTTTGAAAACGCTCAATTTTACCGGTAATGGTAGGTTCAGTGTTAATGAAGTTGTTGCCGATCGTACCACGTGCCAAACTCCGGAACATCATTGTTCTTTCATTGGTAATTTTTGACGTTGCTCGAAACTTCGACGATACGACGTAAAGTAAGCTCGACATTGTGAATAAAAAAAAAACCAATTCTCCTTGTCTGTTCCAATCAGTCGCAGCGTAGTACTGCAAACGAGAATCGCAAACCTCTTCGACAGATAAAAAAAATAATAATAATAATGTATCGAGTTATAAATAATACATGATTCCGGTATATCTGTGCATATAATCACTGCCTGACGAATATTGTATCCAGACGAAAGTGTCGAGATTCTTCCCATATTTAATCTCGTTATCTGATCCGTCATTTTCAAACTATTGCACGATCCGTGTTGTACACGGACCTAACGCGATGAGACGCGCTTTGTCGACGGAGGCGTCTAATTGAAAAAAAATGAATTATGGCTCGTGCGTGCCTGTAAAGCTTAAACGTTCGAAAGTTAACTGAAAATGGCGTTTGTTTGAGGAAGTATAATTTTATTTAGCTCACTTTCACTCGACATTTCGATAATGTATCACTTTTTTGTGTCTGTCATCGCGTTGCTCAAAGTCCTTCCTTTATCAGCCGACATATATCAAAATGCGGGAAATAATTGTTATCGACGGTGAATATTTTTTATTTTTCATTTTGCAAGTAAAATCAATAGGATTCTGTGGACTTTTCAAAAGCTTATTTCTTTCAAATAGATACTGACGTTATTGAACGGACAATGTTTAAACAATATATTTTAGACAATTCTTGAGCTCCGTTGATAATGTCGTTTTTTGTACCGACCGCTGTCGCCATCTAGGAATATTATTCTCATCATTCTACGAACTAATTAGTACTGTTAATATCCACGATCGGTTGAGTCAAAAGGTAGTTAAATTTTTCGAATAACAGTAACGAATTTCGCACAGACATTATGCTGCTTATTGCGAAACGTTTGCTCTTAAGGGGGAAACGCACTATAAACGGCCTCAAATAGGTCCTGTTCATGAATTTGTGTTTGCTACTTAATGAATTATATCGGGATTGGGAGCACGGTATGTTCTTAAGGACACTCTGAAGTTGTTTTATAAAAATTTTCCGTAAAAATGTTTTTCTTTAACAGTGGAATACCTATCTCTGGCATGGTTCATCTGGGAACTAAAACAATATTTTCTTAATTTGCATAAATGCAGTTTTCGTTAAGCGTAACCGTTTTTTTCAAATTATTTTTTCTCAAAATGGCGGCTCATTACGTGTAGCTATTGTTGCTCCGCAATAGCGCATTATATCGAAGAAAAAAATGTTGGCTGTAACAAGTGCAACGGGATTCACATGGTCCGTGAGAAATTTTGCGACTAGTGAAAATATCGGAAATTTAGTAAAGGTAAGTTTAGTTTCTCGTTAGAATTATATTTTACGTCTATCGGCTCGAGTAACATCGTCGTTACACAGTGAAAACCAACAATTAAGGAAAAAAATTGCAAAAGTTTTATGGTTCAAATATATTTGTATTTTATTTTACGTAATAATTTTTGTAAATTTAACGACACCAGGCTTTTCAGAAATTACTTATTAATAAAAATTCGAGTAACAGTTTTTTCATCGAATTCGATAAATTTTTTTCTCATTTCAAAATGACCAAGTAGCCGTATTTATGAAGGGTATGCTGGACGAACCTAAGTGCGGCTTTAGTAACGCAGTAGTTCAAATATTGCGTATGCACGGCGTTAAGGGGGGAAATAGGGTTAGGACAGCGTTTTCTCAATGATTTTCATGAATTTTTTTATAGTATAAAAAATGAATATAATTTATTGAAACTTTGAGAATATTTTATACATATATTTAAGTATATACTATAAAATGTTTGAAGAATTTCCTTAAAAAACACCGCAGATATTAGCGACCCCATATTGCAGGTCACAATCAGACTCAGCATTTTGCGTACATTCTGGAAGCCGCAATTTTCATCTGAAATCAAACGAGGTTGGAATTTACTTTTATTATATGGCTCTCTTCTATATGAACCTCAATGCTATCAAAAAAATAGAAAATTGAAATTTTTACAGGGGCCAAAACAAAAAAGCATGATTTTTTGCCATTTTTTACAACTTTATTTGCAAAAAAAAAATTATTTTAAATAATGATAATATTCCGATTTTAGGTTTATATAGAGCACAATACTATGAAGAAAGTAACTGCCAATTTTCAAAACGATTGGTTGAAAACTTTTCAAACTAGCGTGTACGCAAGTTAAAAAAAAGTCGTTTTCAGCAAAACGCGTTTGAAAAAATAGCAAAATGCTGAGTCTGATTGTGACCTGCAATATGGGGTCGCTAATATCGGCGGTGTTTTTCAAGGAAATTTTTCAAAAATTTTATAGTATATACTTAAATATATGTATAAAATATTGTCAAAGTTTCAATAAATTATATTCATTTTTTATACTTTAAAAAAAATTCATGAAAATCATTGCGAAAACGCTGTCCTAACCCTATTTCCCCCCTTAATGGCCTATAACAATAGAATGAGTTGGAATTTTCATTCAAAATTTTGGGAATATATTTTTCATTAGTTTTACTAACAATTTATGAAATAAAAAAAAAATCGATTTTTTGAACCGTCTAACCCTATTTCCACCCTTAAATACGACGCTTACGACGTACTGGCCGATGAAACACTTTGACAAGGTTAATTGCGGTTTTACAATGAAATAATGATAGTTCAAATATATAATATTTCATGCGTAAATAATAGTAGTAGAAAAATATTGGATTATAAGACTCGAGTTGATATTTATGATTTAATGTAATTTCTCAGGTTTTCATAAGCGGTGACTTTGTCGGTGGTTGCGCTATTCTACTTCAAATGCATTCAGAACGGTGAGCTCGTTGAGGAACTGAAGAAAGCTGATATAACTAGCGCTCTGTCGGCGGTTGATCATGGGGAAACAAAAAAAAAACAAAAGGAATAGGCGAGTAAACACCGTCGAAATTTTCAACGTCCTCGAAAGGACTGTTCAGAATATTGTTCGAATCGACGCTAGCCTTTATCGTGGATTTGGCGACAGACGGGAAAGCAGCAAAGTTTATACGTTTGTTCGAATAAATCTGTAAAATTCGTTCGATAAAAATCGTTCTTAAACGCTAAACCTACCAACACTTCTTGCATGGCTGTTCCTACCTTTATGGGACTTCTGTCGACTAGTCGTTCGATTTTTTTTTAGTTACAATAAAAAACATTTTTCCAAACTCTGCCGTTACGCTTCGCACAAGTACACAATGGAAAATGTATCAAAGAGATTTGACGTAGAGTCTGGATAGAGAAAGCAAGTTTTCCGTACCGATTTTATGGTCTATTCATTTTGGCACGTTAAACTTCGTATGAGTTTTAACGGTGTATCCTTTTTTTTTTATAATTATGGAATTTTGTAGTCTACGAGCGTAAGACGATTCGACGATGAATCGAGTATCTTTACAATTTTTGAAGCTCCCTTCGAAGTATCTTTCCAGCTGCGCTTTTTGGTATCTGTTCGACGAATTGCACTTGTCCAAGACGCTTGTACTTTGCTACTCGTTTGGCCGTCCATTTCATTATCTCGTTAGGCTCGATCGTAGCACCATTCTTCGGTACGACGAATGCCTTTGGTATTTCACCATATTTCTCATGGGCAACTCCTATAACTGCTGCGTCCGCTACTTTCTCATGACCCTGTATCAGATCCTCAAGCTCGGCCGGTGCTACTTGATAGCCCTGCACTTTAATGAGCTCTTTTAGTCGTTCCCGTATGTACATGAGACCTGAAACATTATTGTTGACAGCGTCATTATTATTTTTAATAAATAACGAAAATGTTTTCGATGCAAATTTGTTCAAATGTGCTGAAACATCGAAAAATCACATTTAGAAAAACATTTCCGCTCGTGCGTGACAAGCTTGAAAAATTAAACTTGCTTCATCTCGAGAACGACGTTACCGATTTCGCGGAAATTTTGCACGGATTTCCGGTATCATACTTCATTTGTTTGCTGCAGCTTTTGTTGGAGTTACTCGAGAGTTGGAAACTTTGGGGGATTTTAAAGTTTTCGAACAATTTCTATGATCACTGTTTTGAAGATTTTGAAAATTTTATATAATACAAAACAATTTGCCAATTGTCACAAAAATCATAGATAACGTAGGGCGAATACTGATTCAGTTGCGTGCGAAATTTTAGTCCGAAACACTATCACACACACACACACACACATCCATTTGGACATTTTTTTCCAATTGTGATTTTTCGATATTTTGAAACATATAGACATTGACATTAGAAACACATTTTTTTTTTTCATGAAAATAAAGCTCCATATACGAGCTCCCTTCCTTTCCCTGGTGGAAGCAAAAAAAACCTTTTTTCTCATTTTCTTACCACTCTCATCGTAACAGGCCAAATCTCCAGTTTTTAACCAATCGTTATCCATGGTGTTTGCCGTTGCCTCGGGATTTTTGTAATAGCCCTTCATTACTTGAGGACCATTTACGTACATCTCACCCACCTCGTTCTTTCCCAAATTCTTTCCCTCGTTCTCGGCCTCGTATCCGACAATTCGTATTTTCGTATTTGGCAGGACGTAACCGATGGAATTAGATGGTGTATTGGAACCCATTGTAATTCCCGGTGAACACTCGGTCATTCCGTAACCCTGAACGATCTTAAAATTCGGCGATGTCCGCGAATAAAAATTTGCCAATGCCTCGTCACCTATTGGCGCGGCGGCCGATACAATTGTTCTTATTGTTTCCCAATGACGTTTCTTGAATCTCTCATCATTCGCGAGCATCCGTATGACCGGTGGCGCTATATGGAACAGGGTCGAACGATTTTCCTCCAATAATTTGAACAAATTTTCCGGCGTGAAGTGCGACAAGCAGACGAGCTTTCCGCCCAAACTATATGAATGTAACAAACGGATTTGTCAGATAGGATTTAACAAAGGGGTAGAAGAAGCATAATTGACGCGGATAGTGACAGTGAGATAGAGAGAGTGTTTGAAAATAGATACGAACAGCATTTTTATCGGGTACATTTTGATTCATTTTTTGGAGAATACTAAGAATCAATTTTTCCAATGGTTCACCGTCAAATTTTTTATTTCTGATGGTGATAATTAACCAGAATTTAGTATCACGCGAGTGGAGATATTCTGCAATTCTGCTTTCGCACAGAGAATGCTTTGTACTCATGAAAAAAAAAAAATCGAAGTGATTTGAGTTTTCGGGTTGAAATTTCACACGCAAGTAAATCAGTATTGGCCCTTTGTTCGTTATCATTTTTATGACAGTTGACAAATTATTTTGGAATTTATAGGATTTTGAAAATTTTCAAAAAAACTGTCAAGTGCATAACTCGTGCAATTTGCGAGCTATCGGGCTGGAACTTTCCACACTAGTGTTTCCACACTATGATAGTCTAATGACTATCATAAAATATAGTTCGCTATTGAATTTGAAGAAAATCGATTCAGGCGTTTCAAAGATATAGAATTTCGAATTTTTTCGAAAAATCACTATAGGCGATTGTTGAGGCTCTATCTCGTGCAATCGTTGGGCTATCGAGCCAAAACTGCGTACATAGATTGGGCACTATTGGAGGATATTTCGTATGAAATTTCAAGAAAACCGGTTCGGACGTTTTAGATTTGTGAAATCTTTAATTTTTCAAACTTTCGATACGGGTGTTTGTTAAGATTGTTGATCGTGCAATTTTTTTGTTATCGAGCTAAAATTTCGTACGTCTATTGATTGGTATCAAAGGATATTCCGTATTGAATTTGCAGAAATTCGATAGAGGTGTTTTGAATTAGAAAAAAAAAAAAAAAAACAAAACCATGCAGGTGTAGGAAACAAAATGTAACCGATTAATGTCCATAACTGTTCGGGAGGTTTATTGGGAACAAAAGTGATCAAACAGACACGATAATACCCACAAATGAAGAACGAGGGCGACGCTCAAACCGTAAACATGATACAGCGGCAAAATGAACGGTATAATTTCTTGATGACCAGCCGTTGTTTGCTTTGCTACTGCTACACCTTCAGTTACAAGTTGCGATATATTGGCAACGAGATTTCTGCAAGAGGAGTGAAAAAAGAAAGAAAAAAACAGAAATAACAATTTAATACTTTGGAACGTTACGAAGAAAATTAAATTTTCGTTCGTATGGTATACCTGTGAGATAATTCAACACCCTTCGGTAGTCCGCTAGTACCGCTCGAATAAGGCAATAAAAATGTATCCTCCGAATCGATTCCGATGTTTTCGCCAGTTTTCTCAAATTCTTCGATATCGTCCCTGATCAAATGTTCAAATTTTATCGTACCCTCCGCTGCCGCAACACCTTTACCATCGTCGATCACGACGATCGGCAATTTTACTTTAGGATTATCGGTTATGCACGAGGCAACCGTCGAATGTTTCATAGGCGTTGTAAAGATCGCCGAGGCATTTGAATTTTCCAGCTGGTTACGAATCTCGTTAGATGTGTACGTCGGATTTATCAGAGTTATCTGATTGAAAGAAGAAACAAAAATGGAATAAACTTAATGAAGCTGATTTTTTCTTCTTGTTTTGTGTATTTATTGAGAATTTTGATAATGGAAGATTTACCCGAAGTCCAGCCTCGCTCGCGGCCAATATCAATATACCGTATTCCGGTACGTTAGGCAATATCGCGGCAATCGTATCACCGGGACGAAGATTGTTCTTTCTCAAAGAAGTAGCCAATCTTCCGACCAATTTTCTCATACGTCCGTACGTGTAAGATCGTCCGGTTATCGAGCATACCTGTATACGATGAAAGTGTAAATTGATGCATTCTTCGTTAATTTACATTTTTATTTCTCCGTTTTCCCGTGGAGGAAGCTTTGCTTTCGTGAAAACTTTTTTTTTTCTTTTACATTAGGACCTCGAGTTTATGAACAAACTCCGACGGGAAGTTCTTATAATTGAGGCTGCCTAAGCCTCGATTATAAGAATTTACCATTTAGCAATCTGACCTCTCTCGGCCAAATCTCAAACCACTCTCTCCCAGTCGGTGCTCGATGATTACTATACGAGTGTGTTTTCGGCCGAATGCCACTCCTAAACTATCAAACCGAATGAATGGAAATCTGTTAAAGTAATTCTGAATACCTCTATCTTTGTCCTAATCGCTGGAAAATATTGAAATTCAAGATAGAAATATACATTTTCCATTTCATTCGGCAATCTGTCAAATTCTCTTTCCCTCGCATACACCACTTTCTCATATTCTCACCAGAGCTGTTTTGTCGGGCCATCTGTCCAAGTTTCTGAACACGAGTTCGTGCAAGTAAACACCGTCGAAATTTTCAACGTCCTTGAAAGGACTGCTCAAAATATTGTTCGAATCGACGTTAGCCTTTATCGTGGATTTGGCGACAGACGAGAAAGCAGCAAAGTTTATACGTTTGTTCGAATAAATCTGCAAAATTCGTTCGATTTAAATCGTTCTTAACGCTTAACCTACCGATACTTCTTGCATGCCTGTTCTTACCGTTTGAAAACGCTCAATTTTACCGGTAGTAGTAGGTTCAGTGTTAACAACGTTGTTGCCGATCGTACCAGGTGCCAAACTCCGAAACATCATTTTTCCTCCGTTGGTAATTTTTGACGTTGTTCGAAACTTCGACGATACGACGTGAAGTAAGCTCGACATTGTGAACGAAAAAACAACACCGTTGTTCTTGCCCGGTTCAATCAGTCGACAATGCAGTTATGAAAACGAGAATCGCAACCCTCCTCGGAAGATAAAAAAGATAATAATAATGCATCGATTGATAAATAATAGATGATACCAGTATTTTTGTGCATATCAGTACTCTCTGATGAATATTGTATGATAGACGACAATCTCAAGATTCCTCAACTACGTAGTTTCGTTATCTGATCCGTTATTTTCATACTATCACACGAGCCGTCTTATACACGAACCGAACGCGAAGAGACGCGCTTTTTCGACGAAGGCGTCAAATCGAAAAAAAAAAAAAATCTGAATTATGTTTGATGCGTGGCTGTAAAGCTTAAGCGTCCGAAAGTTAACTAAAAATGCCGTTTGTATTAGAAAGTGTAATTTTACTTTGCTCATTATCACTCGACATTTCGATTTATCACTTTCTTGTGTCTGTCATTGCGTTGCCCAAAGTCCTTCCTTTATCAGCCAACGTATATGAAAATCCCGGAAATAATTCTTATCGACGGTGAATATTTTTTATTTTCATTTTGCAAGTAAAATCAGTAGGATAATATGGACTTTTCAAAGGCTCATTTCTTTCAAGTAGATACTGACATTATTGAACGGACGTTGTTTAAACAATATATTTCAGACAATTACTGTTTTCATTTGTCTTTAAACATTCAGTTCAACAAACAGTTCAGCAGAAATCTGCACTATCGCGTTTTAGTGCGAGAGTGAGCTCCGTTGGTAATGTCGTTTTTTGTACCGATCACTGTCGCCATCTACGAATATTTTTCTCGTCTTTCTGCGAACTAATTAATACGGTACGTACCCACAATCCAGTTGAGTCCTTACGAGATGATCCAAACGAGTGCTTAAATTTTTCGAATAACTTTTGCGAATTTCGCACAGAAATTATGCTGTTTATCTCGAAACGTTCTCTCGGGTGAACCCCACTGTGAACAGGCTCAATAAAGGTCCTTTTCACAAATGTTCGTTTGCTACTTAATGAATTATTTCAGAATTGGGAGAATGGTATGTTTTTAGGGAAACTTTGAAGTTGTTTTATAAAAGCATTCATAAAAAATAAATAAAAACTATGAGTTATAATTTTTATGAACCTTTTCCGTAAAAATGTTTCTATGAACGGTGGAATCCATATCTCTGGCAGGTTTCATCTGAAAAATAAAACAAAAATATTTTCTTAATCTGCATAAACGTAGTATTCATTAAGCGTAACCGTTTTTTTTTATTTAATTTTTCTCAAAATGGCCGCATGATAAAAAAAATTGCTTAACGAAACCTACATATATGTAGATTGAGAAGATATTATTGTTTTATTTTTTAGATGAAACATGCCAGAGATAGGGATTCCACCGTTAAAGGAAACACTTTTATAAAAATTATAACTACCATAATTTTAATGATTTTTTAATGAAATTTTTTACAAAACAACTTTAAAGTGTCTTTAAAAACATACAATTCTCCCAGTCCTGAAATAATTCATTAAGTAGCAAACAAAAATTCGTGAAAAAGGACCTTTTTTGAACACGTTCACCTTGGGGTCCTAAGGGTCTTGAGTCACGAAAATATGCAGAAAAATTGAAACCCCTATAAGTTAAATTATATAAATTGCATATTATTGTATATAAATTATATAAGTTAAACCCGTATAAGTTAAATTATTACCCCATCCCTACTTTTGTTACAGCAAAGTTAAGACGAATGACTAGTAAAGCGTGTCGTTTGCGGTTAAAAGAAGAACGTTTTGCTTTCCGACACAGTAACTCCTATATTTGTCTTGTAAACGCAATTTCAATCTTTTGCTTATCTTTCATTTTTGCGAATAATCTGCTGGACAGATCGATGGCTATTAAGTTTTAAACTCTTCGTTACAATCGGTCCTACATGTAAGCGATGCAGATTTTACATAAGATCGAAATTTTATGAGCTGCGTTCCTGGAAACTCTGCACTGACAAAAAAAATTTGCTGTGTTTCATAAAGCTGGTTAATATCTCTGGTGTCAGGGGAAAATAAAAGAATCGGCTGCCCTTACGCCGTAGGAAAAGTCGTAACAAACTGTTTGACTTCATAGACGTTGATCCATCGACCAGTTTCTTCCCAATCATGCACAGGATTCATAGAAATGCAAAAAATTCAAACTGTTCCTACAAGATAAATATTGGAGTCACAGGACTCTGCCAAGGAGCAATACGTTCTTTTTTTTTTACCGCAAACAACGTACTTCAACAGTTACTCGTCTAAACTCTGTGGCAACAAAATTGTAGCGCTTTTAATTTTTGATATTTTTTGGCGACTTGATCCTCTTAAGCCACATAGAGAAAGCAAGTTTTCCGTACCGGTTTTACGGTCTATTTATTTTTGCACGTTAAGCTTCGTATGATTTGTAACGGTTTATCCTTATTTTTTATAATTTTGGAATTTTGTAGTCTACGAGCGTAAGGCGATTCGACGATGAATCCAGTACCTTTACAATTTTTCAAGCTCCCTTCGAAGTATCTTTCCAGCTGTGCTTTTTGGTATCTGTTCGACGAATTGCACTTGTCCAAGACGCTTGTACTTTGCTACTCGTTCGGCCGTCCATTTCATTATCTCGTTAGGCTCGATCGTAACACCTTTCTTCGGTACGACCAATGCTTTTGGTACTTCACCATATTTCTCATGCGCAATTCCTATGACCGCTGCGTCCGCTACTTTCTCATGACCCTGTATTAGATGCTCGAGTTCGGCCGGTGCTACCTGATAGCCTTGCACTTTTATGAGCTCCTTTAGTCGTCTCGTATGTACATGAGACCTGGAACATTATCATTGAGAGTGTCATTATTGTTTTTAATAAACAACGAAAATATTCCTGTCTATTCGTGATTTTGCTCCCACAGAAATAAAACTTTATATTCGCCAGAAAAAATGTTTCAAGTTTTGGATGAAAAAGTATTTAAAATGTGCTTAAAACATCAAAAAATCACATTTAGAACAAATTTCCGCTCTTGTGTGATAAGCTTGAAAAATCGAAACTGCTTTATCTCGAGAATGACGTTATCGATTTCGTGGAAATTTTGCATGGATTTCCGGCATCGTACCTCCTGTGGTTGTTGCAGTTTTTGCCGGAATTACTCGAGAGTTGGACATTTTAGGGGATTTTGAAGTTCTCGAACAATTTCTATGATCACTGTTTTGACGATTTTTAGCATTTTATAAAATTCAAAACAATTTGTCAATTGTCAGAAAAATCATAGTTAACGTACGACGAATACTGATTTACTTTCGTGCCAAGTTTCAGTCCAAACACTGACACCAATTCAAAGTGACGGCGGTTGCAATTTCTCATTCCTATCACACGCACACACTCACACGTACATCTGTTTGGACATTTTTTCCAACTGTGAATTTTCGATATTTTTAAACATTTTAAAGACATTGATATTGGAAAGACGATTTGTTTTTTCATGAAAATAAAGCTCTATTTACGAGCTTCCTCACTTTCCCTTGAGGAAGCAAAGAAACATGTTTTCTCGTTTCCTCACCACTCTCATCGTAGCAGGCCAAATCTCCAGTTTTTAACCAATCGTTCTCCATGGTGTTTGCCGTTGCCTCGGGATTTTTGTAATAGCCCTTTCATTACTTGAGGACCATTTACGTAAATCTCACCCACTTCGTTGAAAGACAAATTCTTTCCCTCGTTCACGGCCTCGTATCCGACAATTCGTATTTTCGTATTTGGCAGGACGTGACCGATGGAATTGGACGGTGCCTCGGAAGCCATTGTAATTGCCGGTGAACACTCGGTCATTCCGTAGCCCTGAACGACTTTTAAATTTGGCGTAGTACGCGAATAAAAATTTGCCAATGCCTCGTCGCTTATTGGCGCGGCGGCCGAAAAAATACTCCTCATTGTTTCCCAATGGCGTTTCTTGAATCTTTTGTCATTTGTGAGCATCTGTATGACCGGTGGCGCAAGATAGAGCCGGGTCGAACGATTTTCCTCTAATAATTTGAAGAAATTTTCCGATGTGAAGTGCGGCAAGCAGATGAGCTTTCCGCCCAAACTGTATGAAGGTAACAAGCGGATTCGTCAGATAGGATTCGACAAGGGGGTAGAAGACTGATAATTGATACGGATAGTGAGAGAGAGAGAGAGAGAGAGAAAGAGTGTTTGAAAACAGATATCAACAGCATTTTTATCGGGTACATTTTGATTCATTTCTGGAGAATACGAAGAATCAATTTTTCAATCCTTCACCGTCAACTTTTATTCTTCGACTTTTTACTAATAGTGATAATTAACCAGAATTTAGTATCACGCGAGTGAACATTCTGCGATTTTGCTGCCGGCTAAGTTGAAACCGCTGCCACTTCGAATTGGTTCGAACTTTCGGGCTGAAATTTGGCAGACAAGCAAATCAGTATTTTCCTTTTTTTCGCTATGATTTTTATGACAATCGACAAATTATTTTAGATCGTATAGGATTTTGAACATTTTCAGAAAAATGTCAAGTGCATAACTCGTGTAATTTTCCAGCTATCGGGCTGGAACTTTGTACACTACGAGGTCTGTTCAAATAGTATCGCGAATTTTGAATTTCCGCGCGCTACGTATATTCGATTTTCGATTTTTTTGTGGTGTTAGGTTGGTACTCATGTCCCTCACTTATGCTGAAAAAATCGGCCATTTTGAATGTTTAGTTAATTGTTGACAACTGTTTTGGTTAGACGTATTTTGGCTTGTCTTCGATTTTTGTCTATTCCAAAAAAGCAGCTTCCATTGCGATGATTGAGTTTTGGTTTCCACGCCATAACCATAAACCCATGATTCATCACCAGTTATGACCCTCTGGAGCAAATTTGGGTCGTCGCGGACCGAGTCCAACAGTTCCTTAGTAATGTTAACGCGACACTGTTTTTGTTCGAAATTCAGCAATTTTGGCACGAATTTCGCGGCGACCCGTCTCATGCCCAAATCATTGGTAAAAATCGAATAGCACGAGCCAATCGATATGTTTAGTTCCTCAGCAACTTCTCTAACGGTGATTCGACGTTTGGCCAATATTATTTTCTTCATTTCATCAATGTTTTCGTCTGTTGCTGATGTGCTCGGGCGTCCGGAACGCATTTTGTTGTTCGCATCTTCTCGGTCCTCTGAGAACATTTTGTACCACCGATAAACGTTGCTTTGGTCCAAGGTAGCTTCACCATGTCCCGATGTCAACATTCGGAATGCGTCCGCGCACTTAATTTTGTTTTTCACACAAAATTTGATACAGATTGTTTGATCCATTTTTTTGGAATAGGCAAAAATCGAAGACAAGCCAAAACACGTCTAACCAAAACAGCTGTCAACAATTAACTAAACATTCAAAATGGCCGATTTTTTCAGCATAAGTGAGGGACATGAGTACCAACCTAACGCCACAAAAAAATCGAAAATCGAATATACGTAGCCCGCGGAAATTAAAAATTCGCGATACTTTTTGAACAGACCTCGTATTAGACTATCATAAAATACAATTCGTTATTGAATTTGAAAAAAATCGATCAAGGCGTTCCGAAGATATAGAATTTCGAATTTTTCGAAAAATCACTATAGGCGTTTGTTGAGGCTCTATCTTGTGTGATCGTTGGGCTATCGAGCCAAAACTGCGTACATAGATTGGGCACTATTAAGGGATATTTCGTATCAAATTCGAACACAAACGATTCGTACGTTTTAGATTTGTGAAATTTTGAATTTTTCAACCACTCAATACGGGTGTTTGTTAAGATTCCCCATTGTGCAATTTTATTGTTAACTAGCCAAAATTTCGTGCATCTATTGGATAGTATCAGAGGATATTACGTATTGGATTTGCAGAAATTAGATAGAGGCGTTTTGAATTTAACGAATTTTGAATTTAAGATAGTAGTCTGGTAACTTAAGCCGATTTTCATGTCTTTTTTGAAGGGCGTTTTTTTGTAGGAAAATAAAAATGAATCGTTTTGGATATTTAGGATGTTTTTATTTACATATTAAAGATACAAAAAAAAAAATTTTTGAAAAAATTTAATTGTTTATTATTATTATTATTATTATTGATCGAAGTTGGCACCTCGAAAAAAAAGCGCGTGGGTGGCCCCGGTGATTTTGGCTCTTGATGTTACTTTGGAAAAGAAAATTTTTTTTCCAAAGTCCACCATTTCGTTATATATCCATGAAATTTGACTTCAATAGTTCCGACCAGAATGGCATGTCTATAGATTAAGAATTATCAAGAATTTTTTATTTCAGATAACATCAAGAGCCAAAATCACGGAGGCCACCCACGCGCTTTTTTCTCGAGGTGCCAACTTCGATCAATAACAATAATAATAATAAACTATTAAATTTTTTCAAAAAAATGTTTTTCTGTATCTTTAATATGTAAATAAAAACATCCTAAATATCCAAAACGATTCATTTTTATTTTCCTACAAAAAAACGCCCTCCAAAAAAGACATGAAAATCGGCTTAAGTTACCAGACTACCTTGACAAAAACAAAAAAAAAACCATGTAGGTGTAGGATACAAAATGTAACCGATTAGTGTCCATAACAAGTTCGGGAGGTTTATTAGGAACACAAGTGATCAAACAGACACGATAATACTACCTATGAAGAATGACGGCGACGCTCACACCGTAAACATGATACAGCGGCAAAATGAACGGTACAATTTGTTGATGACTAACCGTTGTTTGCTCTGCAATTGCTGAGCCTTCATTTCCGCATTGCAACATATTGGCAACGAGATTTCTGCAATAGGAGTGAAAATGGAAAAAAAAATGAAATAATAATTTGACACTTCGTAACGTTACGATGAAAATTAAATTTTCGTTCGTATGACATACCTGTGAGATAATTCAACACCTTTCGGTAGTCCGCTAGTACCGCTCGAATAAGGCAACAAAAATGTATCCTCCGAATCGACTCCGATCTTTTCGCCAGTTTTCTCAAATTCTTCGATATCGTCCCTGACCAAATCGTCAAATTTTATCGTACCCTCCGTTGTCGCTACTCCTTTACCATCGTCGATCGAGACGATCGGCAATTTCACTTTAGGATTATCGACTATGCACGAGGCAACCAACGAATGTTTCGTAGTCGTTGTAAAGATCGCCGAGGCATTTGTATTCTCAAGCTGGTTACGAATCTCGTTAGATGTGTACGTCGGATTTATCAGAGTTATCTGATTGAAAGAAGAAACAAAAATGGAATAAACTTAATGAAGCTGATTTTTTCTTCTTTATTTGAGTACTCATTGAGAATTTTGATAATGGAAGATTTACCCGAAGTCCAGCCTCGCTCGCGGCCAATATCAATATACCGTATTCCGGTAAGTTAGGAAATATCGCGGCAATCGTATCACCGGGACGAATATTGCTCTTTCTCAAAGAAGTAGCCAATCTTCCGACCAATTTTCTCATACGTCCGTACGTGTAAGATCGTCCGGTTACCGAGCATACCTGTATACGATGAAAGTGTTAATTGATGCATTTTTCGTTAATTTACATTTTTCTTTCTCCGTTTTCCCGTGGAGGAAGCTTTGCTTTCGTGAAAACTTTTTTTTTCTTCTACATTAGGACCTCGAGTTTGAGAACACACACGGACGCGTAGTTCTTATAATCGAGGCTGCCTAAGCCTCGATTATAAGAATTTACCATTTAGCAACCTGACCTCTCTCGGACAAATCTCAAACCACTCTCTCCCAGCCGGTGCCCGATGATTACTATACGAGCGTGTTTTCGGCCGAATGTCACTCCTAAACTATCAAATCGAATGAATGGAAATCTGGTAACGTAATTCTGAATACCTCTATCTTTGTCCTAATCGCTGGAAAATATTGAAATTCAAAATAGAAATGTACATTTTTCATTTCATTCGACAATCTGTCAAATTCTCTTTCCCTCGCATACACCACTTTTCCATATTCTCACCAGAGCCGTTTTGTCGGGCCATCTGTCCAAGTTTCTGAACACGAGTTCGTGCAAGTAAACACCGTCGAAATTTTCGACGTCCTTGAAAGGACTACCCAAAATATTGTTCGAATCGACGTTAGCCTTTATCGTGGATTTGGCGCCAGACGAGTAAGCAGCAAAATTTCTACGTTTGTTAGAATAAATCTGCAAAATTCGTTCGATTAAAATCGTTCTTAACGCTAAACCTACCGATACTTCTTGCATGCCTGTTCCTACCGTTTGAAAACACTCAATTTGACCGGTAGTGGTAGGTTTAGGTTTAACGACGTTGTTGCCGATCGTACCAGATGCCAAACTCCGAAACATCATTGTCGCTCCATTGGTAATTTTTGACGTTGCTCGAAACTTCGACCATATGGCGCAAAGTATGCTCGACATTGTGTACGAAAAAACAACCGTTGTTCTTGTCCTTTTCAATCAGTCGACAATGTAGTACTGAAAACGTGAATCGCAATCCGTCTCGAAAGATAAAAAAAAATAATAATAATGCATCGAGTTATAAATAGTAGATGATTCGAGTATTTTTGTGCATATCATTAGTCTCTGATGAATATTGTATGATAGACAAAAGTGTCGAAATTCCTCAACTGTCTAGTCTCGTTATCTGATCCGTCATTTTCATACTATTGCACGTATAGCCGGGTTATACACGGACCTAACACGTAGAGAGGCGCTTTTTTGACGGAGGCGTCATATCGAAAAAAAAAATGAATTATGCCTCATGCATGACTTTAAAGCTTAAGGGGGCAAATAGGGTTAGACGGTTCAAAAAATCGATTTTTTTTTCATTTCATAAATTATTAGTAAAACTATTAAAAACTATGTTCCCAAAATTTTAAATGAAAATTCCTACTCGTTCTATTGTTATAAGCCATTAAAGTGAGTAGCTCTCCTTTAGGCCCCGAGCGCGCCACGTGTATAACCGAGCGGTACTATTTTTTCAAACGCGTTTTCCTGAAAACGACTTTTTTTGAACTTGCGTACACGCTAGTTTGAAAAGTTTTCAACCAATCGTTTTGAAAATTGGCAGTTACTTTCTTCATAGTATTGCGCTCTATATGAACCTAAAATCATAATATTATCATTACTTAAAATAATTCATTTTTTACAAATAATGTTGTAAAAATGGCAAAAAATCATGCTCTTTTGTTTTGACCCCTGTAAAAAATCAAATTTTCTATTTTTTTGATAGCATTTAGGTTCATATAGAAGAGAGACATATAATGAAAGTAAATTCCAACCTCGTTTGATTTCAGATGAAAATTGCGGCTTCCAGAATGTACGCAAAATGCTGAGTCTGATTGTGACCTGCAATATGGGGTCGCTATATCCCCGGTGTTTTTCAAGAAAATTCTTAAAAAATTTTATAGTACATACTTAAATATATGTATAAATTATTCTCAAAGTTTCAATAAATTATATTCACTTTTTATACTATAAAAAAATTCATGAAAATCATTGAGAAAACGCTGTCCTAACCCTATTTCCTCCCTTAAGCGTCCGAAAGTTAACTGAAAATGTCTTTTGTATTATGAACTATAATTTTATTTTGCTCATTTCAACTCGACATTCCGACATGTCGATGTATCACTTTCTTGTATCTGTCATCGCGTTGCCCAAAGTCCTTCCTTTATCAGTCAACGTATATGAAAATTCCGGAAATAATTCTTATCGACGGTGAATATTTTTTATTTTCATTTCAGAAGTAAAATCAGTAAGATTTTGTGGACTTTTCCAAAGCCGGTTTCTTTGCAGTAAATACCGACGTTGTTTAAAGAATATATTTTAAACAATTCTTGTTTTAATTTGTTTTTAAACATAGTTCAATACCCTTCAAACAGAAATCTACACTATTCCATTCTACTTTGTGTATTTTGTTCTGCGCGTTTTAGCGAGAGTCAGCTCCGTTGGTAATGTCGTTTTTTGTACCGACCACCGTCGCCATCTACGAATATCTTTCTCGTCATTCTGCGAACTAATCAATGCTCCTCTTAAAATTCAAACTGCTCTTACAAGACAAATACTGAAGTTACAGGACTCTGCCAAGAAGTAAAACGTTCTTTCTTTTTAACCGGAAACAACGTATTTCATCAGTTAGTCATCTAAACTTTGTGACAAGAAAATTAGAGGGGTTTCGCTTTAGAATCCCTTTTGAGCCACGTGGGCTGAGGATAGGGGTACTTTTTGGCGAATAAGCGTGGAGAAATAAAATTGTACATAGGATATCTTATAAGCACGTAATTTATATACTCGAAATTAGTTTAATAATAATAATAATGTATGATGTGTTTTTCATGTCTTTTTCAGAGAGCTTCCTGCATCATTGTCCGGGTTTCCTGTTATTCATGAAATCCCCGGGGATAGGTGAGCTTTTTTTTTTCGCCAAAAGACAATTCAATCGACAGTTCTGTGTTCGATAACTTCTAATTTCCTGCATATACGTTGTATATGTTCTCAATTCGATTGTCCTCTTTGTTTCTCTCTCTCTCTCTCTCCTACGCTGGTACTTCGAAAGTGCTATTTGTACGAATAGTACGATGATATGGAGATCGAATTGCCCACATGCCTTGGGACTCATCCGTCACATTGAGAGGGCACAGGACTAATTAATATAGATCTCCCAGAAACAGGGGAGAGTTAGATGGATAGATAGACGGCGAGTGAGAGGGGGAACCGTTTCACAATTAGCCCGCATCTCTCGCAGTCCTACGTATATATACGGCATTCCACGTCAAATCGACCTGGTTGCCCTCAACCTTCGGAATTTCGTCCACTATTTTTGATTCCTCTAAAAAAAAGCGTTGTTTTCGTACAAAAAAGAAATTGATTTTTGAATGCTAATGTGTGTAAAATATACCAAAACATCGGAAAATCACATCGAGAAACAAAGTACATGTGCGCGCGTGTGTGTGTGTATGTGATAGGCCCAAAAAATTGAATTTGTTATATCTCGAGAACGATTCGACCGATCTCTTCAAAACTTTGCACGGTTTCGAAGCATCGAATCTCCGTTGTTTGCTCAAATTTTCGAATTACTTGAGGGTTAGAGATTCTACACCATTTTGAAATTTTCAAAAAAATGTTCGTTATCGGTTTAACTTTTGCAAATTTTCGGCTATTGAGTGAGAACTTTTTGCATAAAAGGGTCAGGGGACAAGGATGTTTGGTATTGAGTTCGGCAAGAGTCATTTGAGCAGTCGAGATTTTATAATTCTTTGAATTTTTCTGAAAAATGTTTTACGTTGATTTAATTTCCAAAAGCTTTGCGATCTAGAGTTAATATTTTTTTTATGAATGGGAATATTATTGAAGAATGATTGATATTGAATTTTTCCATGAATCGGTGAGATGGCTAATATTTTATTGAATTTTTAAATATTTTACAAGAAATTGTGCGTTTGTTTGAATTTAGAACGTAGAGGCGATAAAAATAAGTTAGGCGATCAATTTATACATCAATTGGGTACTATGAAAGGACATTTGGTATTGAATTTAGAGAAACATCGATAAGAGCATTTATGGTATTTTCATTTCGTGCGGAAAATGAATTAAAAACCAAGCAAACCTCACACTATCGAGTTAAGGGGGGAAATAGGGTTAGGACAGTGTTTTCTCACTGATTTTCATGAATTTTTTTATAGTATAAAAAATTAATATAATTTATTGAAACTTTGAGAATATTTTATACATATATTTAAGTATATACTATAAAATTTGTATACATATATTTAAGTATATACTATAAATTATTAGCGATCCCATATTGCAGGTCACAATCAGACTCAGCAATTTGCGTACATTCTGGAAGCCGCAATTTTCATCTGAAATCCAACGAGGTTTCAATTTACTTTTATTATATGTCTCTCTTCTATATGAACCTAAAGGCTATCAAAAAAATAGAAAATTGAATTTTTTACAGAGGTCAAAACAAAAAAGCACGATTTTTTGCCAGTTTTTACAACTTTATTTGCAAAAAAAAAATTATTTTAAATAATGATAATATTCCGATTTTAGGTTCATACAGAGCCCAATACTATGAAGAAAGTAACTGCCAATTTTCAAAACGATTGGTTGAAAACTTGTCAAACTAGCGTGTACGCAAGTTCAAAAACAGTCGTTTTCAGAAAAACGCGTTTGAAAAAATAGTACCAAGAAAAACGAGCAATATGGAGTCGCTAATATTTTATAGTATATACTTAAATATATGTATAAAATATTCTCAATGTTTCAATAAATTATATTAATTTTTTATAATATAAAAAAATTCATGAAAATCATTGATAAAACGCTGTCCTAACCCTATTTCCTCCCTCAATGGCTTATAACAATAGAACGAGTCGGAATTTTCATTTAAAATTTTGGGAACATATTTTTCAATAGTTTTACTAACAATTTATGAAATAAAAAAAAATCGATTTTTTGAACCGTCTAACCCTATTTCATCCCTTGAGGGAGAGAAAAATCGTTGAAATTGAAACTTGCCTATTCGTTTGTCATACTTTTTTCTGTATTTACAAAGTTTCCTCCGTGAATAAGCCAAACATTGAAAAATAGAAATCCTATCCAATAGAAAAATCCTATTGCTCGTAAAGGACAATTCGGGCATATCAGGATTTGATTCACAATTTTTTATATTCCTGTTGCAACACTAAAAGTCACAAAACTTTTTAGCAGTTTTTGCACGCTCTTGTAACGATTTAAAAAAAATCACGGATACCTCGCTGTCGGTCAAAAAAAATTTTAAGTCGTATTCTACTGCGAACCAACGTTGTTTTCATTTTTTTTTGGTTTTTCGTTTCGATAATTGATTGAACAAACAAACGAAATTGCCAATTTTCTCTAGTGTATGTGACTCAGAGATTTTTACATTCGACACTAGATTTTTTTAAATTTCAAATATGTGTAAAATCTTTTTATATTCGATACTAAATTTTTCTAATTTTTTATCAAATTTCCAAAAAGTCACCAACCTTTGGTTAAATTGAAATTTTAATTTTGAAAAAAAAAAAAAAATACAATTTAAATTAAAATTAAAAAATATTGATAAAAAATTCGAAAAATTTAGTATCGAATATAAAAAACTTTTAGTCACATATTCGACATTTAAAAAAATCTAGTGTCGAATGTACAAAACTCTGAGTCACATATACCAGAGAAAATTGGCGATTTCTTTTGTTTGTTCAATTATTTATCGAAACGAAAACCAAAAAAAAATGGAAACAACGTTGGTTTGCAGTGGAGTAGGGTTAACATTTTTGTTAGACCAGCAGCGGGTCATCTGTCATTTTTTAAAAATCGTTACAAAAGCTTGCAAGAACTCCATAAAAAGTTTCGTGACTTTTAGTGTTGCAACAGGAATATAAAAAATTGTTAATCAAATCCTGAAGAGTGGGGATCGCGGACAAGTCGATTTGACGCAGAATGCCCCATTCGGGTTTCATACGGTTTTACGATCGACACGTTTAGCTATATATATGTATATTATCTACCGGTTACATCCATTTTGTATAACTGCAAGAGTGATCATCAGTTCGTATTTCTCGAACGGTGATGTTTGCAAGTCACCGATAATAACGTTCGGTACGTCCCATTTCGATGATAAATTCCTGAGGCTCCTCGAACGTTCCAATTTTCCTATATCCTCGCGTACAACTATACGTATGACCGAGTTAAAAAAAATTTACTAATATCGCCGGAGTACGTAACCGAGATATTGATCTCTGAAATACTTTTTTTAACGTACATGAAGCCATATGAGTTATTGGAAATATCATGTATCTTCTTTTTTTTGTTAATTTTTTTTTTTCACATATAGAGCGTCGTACAAAAGTTTGGATCAATGAAGTTGCATAACTTTGTGAATTTTCGATATTTTAATAACGAAAACATTTCAAATTGACAAATTCACAAAGTTAGTGACTTTCCGTTGAATTATTAAATTACAACCACGTACAATTGTACTTGTGAGTGTATACGAGATTCGCGGCATAACATTTATGCGTCTCTACTATGTAAATTAACGGGAGAGGATGTAATTTCGTTGGATGTCGGGAAAGTGCTATCTCGCGTTCCGACAAATCGTGTAGTGCGTTAGGAGGACGTCGATAAACCCTTTGGAGCCCGACGAGAATAGCGCCGTATCGTCTGGGTTCGCGTCTTTCAGAACCAGAAACGGTCAGCGTACGAAATAATATATAATACGATTATTATTAACTAACGAAAGCGTCTATAAACTTTCGAAACCGACGAGGAAGCAGTAACTATAAAAAATGTTCAATTTTTTTTGAATAGGGTTAGACGGTTCAAAAAATCGATTTTTTTTTAATTTCATAAATTGTTAGTAAAACTATTGAAAAATATGTTCCCAAAATTTTAAATGAAAATTCCGACTCGTTCTATTGTTATAAGCCATTAAGGGGCGAATTTTTTTATAGTATAAAAAATGAATATAATTTATTGAAACTTTGAGAATATTTTATACATATATTTAAGTATATACTAGAAAATTTTTGAAGAATTTCCTTGAAAAACACCGAAGATATTAGCGACCCCATATTGCAGGTCACAATCAGACTCAGCATTTTGCTATTTTTTCAAACGCGTTTTTCTGAAAACGACTTTTTTTTAACTTGCGTACACGCTAGTTTGAAAAGTTTTCAACCGATCGTTTTGAAAATTGGCAGTTACTTTCTTCATAGTATTGCGCTCTATATGAACCTAGAATCGGAATATTATCATTGTTTAAAATAATTTTTTTTTCCAAATAAAGTTGTAAAAATGGCAAAAAATCATGCTTTTTTGTTTTGACCCCTGTAAAAAATGCAATTTTCTGTTTTTTTGATAGCATTTAGGTTCATATAGAAGACAGACATATAATAAGAGTAAATTCCAACCTTGTTTGATTTCAGATGAAAATTGCGGCTTTCAGAATCTACGCAAAATGCTGAGTCTGATTGTGACCTGCAATATGGGGTCGCTAATATCTTCGGTGTTTTTGAAGGGAATTCTTCACAAATTTTATAGTATATCCTTAAATATATGTATAAAATATTCTGAAAGTTTCAATAAATTATATACATTTTTTATACTATAAGAAAATTCATGAAAATCATTGAGAAAACGGTGTCCTAAGTCTATTTCCCTCCTTAATGAGGAAGTAAAAGTTAAATTACAGCAGGAAATAGAGAAACTGTAATTTAACAAAGAAATAATTAAAAAAAATGTATAGTTATTAACATAACTATAGAAATAATTGAAAATTTACTATAGTCATTACCATAACTATAATAGATGTTGAAAAGTTTGTATAGTTATTAAAATAACTATAAAAAATGGTCAATTATTTCTATAGTTATGTCAATAACTAAAAATTTTTTAAAATTATTTTTCTGTTCAATTGTCGTTTCTCCGTTTCCTGCTGTAATTTAAGTTTTACCTCCCCGTTAAACGTTGTCATGACAAAAGAAAAAGTTGATACAAATTGAAACTTTTCCATTGCTTCCTCGTCGCTTTCGAAAATTTATAGTCGGTTTCGTTAGTTCATAATAATCGTATTGTATATAATATTATTTCGAACGCTGACCATTTCTGATTCTGGAAGACGCGAACCCAGACGATACGGCGCTATTCTTGTCCGGCTCCAAAGGGTTTATCGACGTCCTCTTAACGCACTACACGATTTGTTGGAACGCGAGATAGGATTTAAGTGGAATTTTTTTATAGTTATTAACATAACAATAAAAATGTTCAATTATTTCTCTGTTCAATTATACGTTCTCTGTTTTCTGTTGTAATTTAATTTTTACCTCCTCGTTAAACTTTGTCATGACAAAAGAAAAATTGATACAAATTGAAACTTTTCCATTGCTTTCTCGTCGCTTGCGAAAATTCATAAATCTCCGTCCGTGGGAAAGAAGTTGTCATTGTGGGAAAATGAATAAACACTTCCTCATGGAATAAGTTTTAATTTAGATATTTTTTTTTGCTCATCTTTTGGTTTGTTGGGTTTTGATTCGAATTGAAGTTCGGGAAGAATTTTTCAAAAAATTACAACTTTTATAAAATCTCAAATGCTTCGTTGATTGTCACGAAATTTCGTATTAAACATTCCGCAACGTCAATTTATTTTGTGTAAAAATGCCACACGGATGGCTCGTTATTTACTCAAATTAAAAATCGTTAACAGACATTTTTCGATAAATTGACATATATATCGTTAAATTTGATAGAAAACATCATTCTCCACTGATCCATTTATGTAGAAAGTTTTCACTTAATAGATCGAACATTTACGAAAGTTGGAGCGATCACAGACACTTTTCATATCGAAAATTTCAAAATCACGTAAAATCTCTAACGCTGAAGTGATTCTCATAAAAATTACAGCGAACAATGGGAGTTCCATGCACGAAATCCCTGCAAAGTTTCCGAGAATTCGGTTAAGCCGTTTTCGAGATACAGCCCGTTGAATTTTAGGAGCCTATGGAATAGACACATACCCACGCTTTCCAAATGAAATTCTCCGATATTTTAGCACATTTTAAACGTATTAGCATTGAAAAAAACGTTTCCTGTATTAAGAAGCAAAGTGGTGCCAATTGAAATTCCCTCATCCTTTTAGACCATTCACAAATTTTTCTCGATGAGTAAGGGCTTCATTAAAAAAATGTTGAGGAAGTACCTAAGTCTCAATTTTTATCATTTTTTCTCACCTTTAATTTGATAGTGAAGTTTCCTTGATTTTGAATGCATTTTTCGAAAAATTGAAAGTACCATAAATTTCTAACACATATATCTATATTCCCCACATTAAGGGGGGAAATATGGTTAGGACAGCGTTTTCTCAATGATTTTCATGAATTTTTTTATAGTATAAAAAATAAATATAATTTATTGAAACTTTGAGAATATTTTATACATATATTTAAGAATATACTATAAAATTTTTGAAGAATTTCCTTAAAGAACACTGACGATATTAACGACCCCATATTGCACGTCACAATCAGACTCAGCATTTTGCGTACATTCTGGACGCCGCAATTTTCATCCTGAAATCAAACGAGGTTGGAATTTACTTTTATTATATGTCTCTTTTCTATATGAACCTAAATGCTAAAAATAGAAAATTGAATTTTTTACAGGGGTCAAAACAAAACAGCATGATTTTTTGCCGTTTTTTACAACTTTATTTGCAAAAAAAAATTATTTTAAATAATGATAATATTCCGATTTTAGGTTCATGTAGAGCGCAATACTATGAAGAAAGTAACTGCCAATTTTCAAAACGATTGGTTGAAAAGTTTTGAAATTAGCGTGTACGCAAGTTAAAAAAAAGTCATTTTCAGAAAAACGCGTTTGAAAAAATAGCAAAATGCTGTCTGATTGTGACCTGCAATATGGGGTCGCTAATATCGTCGGTGTTTTTCAAGGAAATTCTTCAAAAATTTAATAGTATATACCCAAATATATGTATAAAGTATTCGCAAAGTTTCAATAAATTATATTCATTTTTTATACTATAAAAAAATTCATTAAAATCATTGAGAAAACGCTGTCCTAACCCTATTTCCCCCCTTAACGGCTTATAACATTAGAACGAGTCGGAATTGTCATTAAAAATTTCGGGAACATATTTTTCAATAGTTTTACTAACAATTTATGAAATTAAAAAAAAATCGATGTTTTGAACCGTCTAACCCTATTTCCCCCCTTAAATACCAAATATTCTGTGATCGTACCCAATTCATATCGGAAATATTATCCCGGTAGCGCAAAAATTGCAAAAAAGCCTTAAGGTAGTAGTCTGGTAACTTAAGCCGATTTTCATGTCGTTTTTGGAGGGCGTTTTTTTGTAGGAAAATAAAAATGAATCGTTTTGGATATTTAGGATGTTTTTATTTACATATTAAAGATACAAAAAAAATGTGTTTGAAAAAATTTAATAGTTTATTATTATTATTATTATTGATCGAAATTGGCACCTCGAAAAAAAAGCGCGTGGGTGGCCCCGGTGATTTTGGCTCTTGATGTTATCTGAAATAAAAAATTCTTGATCTTTAGACATGTCATTCTGGTCGGAACTACTGAAGTTAAATTTCATAGATAAATAACAAAATGGCGGACTTTGGAAAAAAAAGTTCTTTTATCAAAGTCCGCCATTTTGTTATTTATCCATGAAATTTAACTTCAGTAGTTCCGACCAGAATGACATGTCTATAGATTAAGAATTATCAAGAATTTTTTATTTCAGATAACATCAAGAGCCAAAATCACCGGGGCCACCCACGCACTTTTCTTTCGAGGTGCCAACTTCGATCAATAATAATAATAATAATAAACTATTAAATTTTTTCAAACTAATTTTTTTTTGTATCTTTAATATGTAAATAAAAACATCCTAAATATCCAAAACGATTCATTTTTATTTTGCTACAAAAAAACGCCCCCCAAAAAAGACATGAAAATCGGGTTAAGTTACCAGACTACTACCTTAACAAACATCGATAACGGTATTTTCGAATTATTGAAAATTCCATAAATTTGGAAAGGCTCGATTACTTTGCTCCGAATTCATTGGCGAATGATATTTAATGATTGTCCATTTACGTAGAAAGTTTTAGTCCGATAGCTCGAAAATTTTTCCTCTTATGCTCGTGACATTAAAAAAAAAAAAAACTGGAATCGTGTAAAATCTGAACAATGTTTCATTAATTCCAAAATTGGACAATAGAGATAACTTTGTGAACGAGATGAAATAGGGAGGAATCAATCTACAAATTTCTAATTCACACTGTTTGAAAAAAAAAAAAAAATTCATACATTAAACTTTCTTTTTTTTTTAACGTTATTTTTGTTGTTTCTCTTTTTCATTGACCATCTCACTCCTAGGACCAGAGCGCGAAGCAAATACCTCACCCTCTTTCTCTCGGATAAAAATCCCGTGAAAAATTATGATCTCCCCGAAAGTCGAGGGTACGTTTAATGCGAAAAATTGACTGTTAAGTAGGTCGCGTTTACGAGAACGAAACGATATATAAAATGCGAGTTATTCCCTGCCATGCAGCAAGGTCGAGGTTAGCACCGTAACATTAACCGCGAGAGTGTTAAGAAGAAACGAAAGTAAAAAAAGAGAGAAAGAGATGTTTGTGTGGGTGTTTTTGTGTATTTGACAGAAAGGAAAGGAACGTCACGCGATTTCACGATTTGCCACAATACGAGAATTGCAGCAACATCAGCTTGACGGAGGGCGCGTGTCGTTGAACATTTCTTTTTTTTAATTCTTTTTTTAAATTTATATTCCCCCTGTGGCATTGCTTATTCGGCACTAAATTCGGTTATTCCCGCCATTTTGACTTCCTCGTATATTCTCGTTTCTTTCTTTCCTTCTCGAAGCATTGTTCCTTTTCTTTTTTTTTCTTTGATATGATAGAAGAATATGTCTCGCGAATGTAATGGCAATAAATCATACACGACATATTCCTGGCTAAAAATAACCTTTTTTTTTTCTTACAAAATGAAAACATTTGGAGCAATTTTCGTGTCTAAACGCTTGCAAAGACCTTGAGTGGAAGTTACCGTTTTTTTTTCTTCTTCTTTCGTCGCAACAACCCTGGCACTTCTTCGTTGTAATTTGATCGGTCACAACTCCACCGATGTGCACCGTGGGTGCTCGTTGAGTCGCAGTACTTGTTCGTCATACAGTACAACACGATACATATTTTTTTTCCTTCAGTCCTCGCGAATAATGCTAAACATATATATATATATATATATATATATAGGGTATTCTACGTCAAATCGATCTCGTTTCCACTCTCATCCTCTTGGATTTCGTTCACAATTCTTCATACTTTTGTCACAACCCTAAAAGACGAACAGTCTATTTTTTATTTATTTTAACACCAATCGTTATTTAGCAATGATTTGAAAAAAATATTTCACAATAAATAAACGGTTAGGGGTCATCTGAAAAAAACGCGAACAAATTTCGAAAAATTCTCTGTCTGATATCAATATTTTTAAGAAGTTATACGCAGTCGGGAGACCGAGAAAAGCGATTTTTCAAGAATTTTTCCTGGAAAGACATTTCAATTTATTAACGTAAAAATTTATATACACATTGTGGTAACTTTTAACTTTATTTTCATATTTTTTATTTGTTGAAATAATGATTTTTAAAGCTGCTATAGCCGATCTCCGGGAGGTCCTCTAATAAAAGGCGTTTTGCGGTGAGCACGATATCTGTGGATTGGATCATTTAAAATTAAAAAAACAAAAAAGATTTCGTTAATATAAGATATTATCTAGTATTCAATCGGAGGAATAAGCAAAATATCGATTTTTAACAAAATGGCGGCTTCTAAAAAAAATGACGATTTTTGATTAAAATGTTGGCCTTAAATTGTTTATAAAATGGAAAATATTTATCGGCGAGAAAAAACCTTCGATTAATCGCTAAAAAATATATTTATAAAGCTTGTGTGAAAATTTGAGTCTGATCGGTTTAGTCGTTTCTGAGGAATCTCGCTCACCGACTATAAAACTAAACAAATCTCGTTCAAATATGCGTGTGAAGACTTCAAAGTCTTTACAAATATGCGTGTAACTTCGAGAATAATTGTCGGTTTGACAGGAATTTTTTTTCTGTATATACTTAAATATATGTACATTACAAAAATGAAATAAATTATTATTTTTTTTAAACCCTGACTGCATATAACCCTTTGAAAGGGGGAAAATAGGGTTAGACGGTTCAAAAAATCGATTTTTTTTTATTACATAAATTGTTATTAAAACTATTGAAAAATATGTTCCCAAAATTTTAAATGAAAATTCCGACTCGTTCTATTGTTATAAGCCATTAAGGGGGGAAATAGGATTAGGACAGCGATGTCTCAATAATTTTCATGAATTTTTTTGTAGTATAAAAAATGATTATAATTTATTGAAACTTTGAGGATATTTTATACATATATTTAAGTATACACTATAAAATTTTTATACATATAGTTAAATATATACTATAAAATATTAGCGACCCCATATTGCCTGTTTTTCTTGGAACTATTTTTTCAAACGCGTTTTTCTGAAAACGACTTTTTTTGAACTTGCATACACGCTAGTTTGAAAAGTTTTTAACCAATCGTTTTGAAAATTGACAGTTACTTTCTTCATGATATTGCGCTCTATATGAACCTAAAATCGGAATATTATCATTATTTAAAATAATTTTTTTTTTGCAAATAAAGTTGTAAAAAATGGCAAAAAATCATGCTTTTTTGTTTTGACCCCTGTAAAAAATTCAATTTTCTATTTTTTTGATAGCATCTAGGTTCATATAGAAGAGAGACATATAATAAAAGTAAATTCCAACCTTGTTTGATTTCAGATGAAAATTGCGGCTTTCAGAATGTACGCAAAATGCTGAGTCTGATTGTGACCTGCAATATGGGTTCGCTAATATTTTATGGTATATACTTCAATATATCAAAAATCAAATCAAAAAAATTCGTGGAATCAAAAATTCTTGATAATTCTTAATCTATAGACATGTCATTCTGGTCGGAACTACTGAAGTTAAATTTCATGGATAAATAACAAAATGGCGGACTTTGGCAAGAAAACTTTTTTCCAAAATCCGCCATTTTGTCATTCTGTGTTCGTGTGTTGTGTGTTTCGTGTTTAGACATGTCATTCTAGTCGGAGTTCCGACCAGAATGACATGTCTATAGATTAAGAATTATCAAGAACTTTTTAGTTCAGATAACCTTAAGAGCCAAAATCACCGGGGCCACCCACGCGCTTTTTTTTCGAGGTGCCAACTTCGATCAATAATAATAATAATAATAAACTATTAAATTTTTTCAAACAAATTTTTTTTTGTATCTTTAATATGTAAATAAAAACGTCCTAAATATCCAAAACGATTGATTTTTATTTTCCTACAAAAAAATGGCCTTCATAAAAAACATGAAAATCGGCTTAAGTTACCAGACTACTACCTTAAATATATGTATTAAAATTTTATAGTATGTACTTAAATATATGTATAAAATATTCTCAAAGTTTCAATAAATTATATTCATTTTTTGTACCATAAAAAAATTCATAAAAATCATTGAGAAAACGCTGTCCTAACCCTATTTCCCCCCTTAACTCATAATTCATAGTGGGCTGGCGTTTGCTACTATCTTTTTCGATTTTTTTTTTCTGTTCAAAAAATATTTGGAAAAAAAATAGAACGAAACGCCGGCACATTCCGGAATGTCGTTTGACAATGTTGTTACTTGACAGAGGATTTTTGAGAATTATTTCAGATTTTTTTGGCAATCCTTTTTTTTTCTTTTTGAAAAATCAGCATTCGATAATGCATCAGCGAAAAGAGGTTAATTAATGAATCTGAAAAAATTCTCAAAAATCGTCTGTGAGACTTAAAGAATTTTTAAACTCATCCCCGAAGTAAGTCCACGTTCGGTTCCAATTTCTTCAGGTATTTTGCTCATAAAGAAATTCGCAAAAAATTAGAAACGAACGTCGCAACACTCTGGAATATGAATTACAAATTTTGATATTGAAAAGAGAGTTTTTCCGAATTTTTACCGTACGACTAATTTGATGTTTTATGTAAAATATTTTTTTTTATTATTACTAAATAGAGGCTAGTTAAAAAAAAATCGAGAAAAGAAATTGCATGCTTTTTAGAGTTGTAACAATGTTGTGAAAAATTATTGACCAATTCGCAGAGGGTGAGGGTTTGTTGGGTTTAATTTAATTAAGCTTACATTTTCACCTTAGCCAGTTCGATTTGACGTTGAATTCCCTATATGTATGTTGATATGTACAGAGACCGAGAGGCCGGAGAGCATGGCGTCTCGCGGTTAATATGCATTTTTACGAGGTTATATTGCGAAAGAGTTAGATGCAGTGGAAGTAAATTTCTCTCTTACTCTTTTTCTCTCTCTCTCTCTTTCCCTCTCTCTGGCTCTTTTGCATCGGGTGAGGTCTCGACGAAAACGTAAAACCGGGAGGGAAAGAGAAGAGCGTGCAGAGTGAAACTCGCACCCCTGCGCGAGAACACGCAAAACTCGTACCAAAAACTCGTATTATTACTTATAAGTGTTTCTCTTTAGCGAGGGGAAAAAAAATGACCTTGATCTAGTTTTCGTCACGACGTTTTTGCTATATTTTTCTATCACGTACATTCATGTAGATCTTACATTTCGTAAACGTTTCATGGTAGTAAATTCGCAGCACTCTCGAATTCCTTCTTGAGGAATTAAAAAGCAACTGAAAAACAGGATCGATAAGTAAAAGTTCCAAATAGAATGTAGGGACGAAGATGAAAAAGGGAGAGAGAGAGAGAGAGAGAGAGAGAGAGAAAAGATGGGTGAAATTTGCCTCGAGGCTATCGCAATATTGACCCCGTTGAACCTCTGTCGGATTTTTGCCGAGACAAACTTCCGGAAGCGCTTATTCCTGTTTTTCGTTTACATTTCTCCCTTTTATATCTGCACGGATATACATGGGGTCTTTCACGGGAAGCGGAGGCGGTTTTTGGCTGAAAATCAGCAATTTCCTTTGTCGAAAATTTATCGTCGTATCAATCATGTAAAGACGATAATTTATTTTTATTTTTTTTTCAACAGGCACGAACACTGTGTTTTCGAGGTATTTTTTTTCATTATTCCTCGTTGCCGCTACACTGAAAAACCAATGTGAACCGTTTGCCGAAAGGACATTTGTAGTTTCAATAGATATCATATTTTTTTTCTTCAGTTTTCATCATAGGATTAAGGGATCGGAGAGGGTGGCGTCCATCGAAATATCTAGCTATCGATAATAATGATTGCGGAAGATTGTCAAGTTTTATTTGCTCATCAAGTGAACACCGAAATAATATGGCATATAGTCCTCTGGACAAACAGTAATGGTTAGACCATGTGAAAGGTCTGTTTCACCGACTCTGCATTGCCGACAGAAGACATTGAAATTTTCGGCCAAACCCCATTTCTAAACTGACGAACCGAATGATTTGAAATTTGGTCAAGTAATTCTGCAGACCTGTGTCTATATCGTAAGAATTAGAAAATGTCGGAATTACAAGTAGAAATGTTTATTTTTAGTTAAAAACGAAGAGGTCTAATACTAATATGTATATAATTGTTATTAGATAGGGTAATTTCGAGAAATTTTACCTTTACGATATAAACGGATTAATACTCTAACTAACGAGCTTTTGTTTATTGCTGTATCTGAAAAATTAACGAAATGGCATTTGGCCGAAAAATAGACGGTGTAAGTGGTTTAGTTCGTTTATATTTCACTGGCGTTACTTGCACACCCAAACGCGAGATTTCCCTTACTCAATTTTCAGCTCAAGACAATTTTCGTGAGTTTTTTCGGTCCTACCTCGCAAATTAGAGGTACAGTACGAAAATATATGATAAATCGCTTCCAGTATAATTTTTGGCCCATGCGCCTTGAATCATACCGAAATATCAATGGTCCCCACTATACCGACGCTGTTGTCAGTTTCTCATCGTCTTCACCTGCTTTTAAGGGATTGGGGAGGAGGCATCCATCCAGCTATCGATCAAAATGATAGCAAAAGATTGTCAAGTTTTATTTGCTCATCAAGTGAACACCGAAACAATATGGCGTATAGTCCCGGACAAACAGTAATGGTTAGACTATGTGAAAGGTCTGTTTCACCGACTCTGCATTGCCGACAGAAGGCAATGAAATTTTCGGCCAAACGTCATTTCTAAACTGACGAACCGAATGATTTAAAATTTGGTCAAATAATTCTGCAGACCTCTGTCTATATCGTAAGAATTAGAAAATGTCGGAATTACAAGTAGAAATGTTTATTTTTAGTTAAAAACGAAGAGGTCTAATACTAATATGCATATTATTATTATTAGATAGGGTAATTCCGAGCAATTTTACCTTTACGATATAAACAAATTAAAACTTTACCTAACGAGCTTTTGTTTATTGCTGTATCTGCAAAATTAACGAAATGGCATTTGTCCGAAAAATACACGGTGTAAGTGGTTTAGTTCGTTTATATTTCACTGGCGCTACTTGCACACCCAAACGCGAGATTTTCCTTACTCAATTTTCAGCTCAAGACAATTTTCGTGAGTTTTTTCGGTCCTACATCGCAAATTAGAGGTACAATACGAAAATATATGATAAATCGCTTCTAGCATAATTTTTGGCCCATGCGCCTTGAATCTTACCAAAATTTCAATGGTCCCCACTATACCGACGCTGTTGTCAGTTTCTCATCGTCTTTCACCTGCTCTTAAGGGGATGTATCACACGCGACTATCACTTCGAAAACGCGAAATGTACTTTCTTCGAAATGATACAACCGATTTGGATGAAATAAGCTTAGCCACTCGAGTATGGTGGCAAAAAGTGGCTAAGCTTTTCTCACCGCGATCGGTTGTACCGTTTTGGAGAAAGTACCGATAAGAATTTTCAGCTATCTCTCTCGCACTCACGTGTCACGTGGTACATGTGCGCCTTCCTCTTAAGGGATTGGGGAGGAGGCATGTACAGTTCGTGACAGGAGAAAATGTTGAGAGGATCCTGATGCTTTTTTGTTGCTACTAAAATTGAGAATAACAAAAATGTGTCTCGTTTTTTTGTCTCGGGGGATTGCAAATTTCAGACCGTTCCGGTTAAGAAAAGGAACATTTTTTTTAGCTGTACAATTTTTTCTTCCACACGGAGAAAACTTTGTGGGGGTGGAAAAAACAGAAATTCCACGATTGTCGTACGACGGTATTTATTTTTGGTCATTTTGCCATTTGTTTGCGGGACATTTTTTATGTATTTGAAAAGTATTTCTTTCACACGGGAAACACTTTGTGATGGTGAAAATAAATAAATTTCACGATCATGTCGTACGACGGTATTTATTTTTGGTTTTGTTTGCGGGAATTTTTTTGTATATTTGAAAAGTGGACATTTATTCAGTTTAATGCTAATGATGAAAATTTCCTTTTTGTCGATTATTATATGTAAGATATACGTGATAAAAGATATGATAAATAATGAATTTTCGGAAATTTGCAATATCGGTACTTTCTATTGTAATTATAACTGTGCGGAAGACTACAATTGTAGTAAATCTATTTTCATGAATAAAAAGTAAGTCAATTTTATAATCATCAAAACTCGCTGACCAGACGACCAAAAACTGTTCCACTTACCGTGGAAAGGCCCGTATATATCTATTTGTAAAGTTGGGAAGACCGTTCTCTGAACACCCCTCTTCGTTCTGTTCTCTCTCACAATATACGCTATACACAATACAATATACCAGAGCAGAAAAATGCAAAATTCCGCGTGACGCCGGATGTAAATCGAGTTCTTCGTCTCCGCTCTTTTTTTCTCTCTCTCTCTCTGTTTCCTTCATCATTCACGTACGAACGTAACTGTAAAACTTTTTTCATCCCCTCTATACGCGTTGGTTGCCGTTTGGAATAAGAGGAGTCCCGGGAGATGGGGGAAGTAGCGGTGATACCGAGCGTCTTTTTTAATTAAAATTTATTTACCGCAAAGAAACTCGAGAACCCTGCGCGTTACACTGAGACAAGAATAAACGGGATATGGATATTTACTTGTCAAAAAAAAAAAAAGAGAGAGAGAGCGATCGTCAAGAAAATTGAGCCACGTCAATCTTTCTCTCACTCTAGGGAAAATACCCGGAAGTGAAAATATTCAAGTGAATAATGTCCCTACATCCTCGAAACATTTTCGTGATTAACGCGAAATAGAAGAGAAGGGGCGAGCGAGAGTGAGAGAGAGGGAAAGAGCGAGAAAGGCGATAAAGAGAGGAAAGGGAAAATCATATTGAAAGTGGATATCATATGTATTCGTAAATGGGGTTTTGCGAAGAGCTTTCGTGACTTTCGGTTGCGACATCGGAGCTTACCGTTGCTCGTTAGGGGCGTCCCTGGGAATTCTCGTTACAGTCGTACAGCGGGGTAAGGGAACACAGTACAATTATACCGAGTGTGTGTTACATAATGCGGAGAGAGGTGGGAGAAGTGGTAGGAGAATTTTCTCCGGTCGATTGAACGATTACGAAGTTGTATCATCGTGTTTTCCCCAGCCTCCGTATTCGACCCACCACGGTGAGCGAACAATTTGGGCTGTTTCATTTTCTCGAAATGCTCGAAAATATTTTCGAGCTTCCCCTCGATGAACCTATTGCGTGGAGTATACAGGAAAAAAAGGAACTCGCGTTTTCTCTTTAATTACTAACGATTTTCGTCTTTGGATATATTTCAAGGTTTTATTCCGCGCGAAATAACAATAAATGTTGCAATATCGCTGCTTCCATCAGAAAAAGAAAGTGTCATGTGATTAAGTACAATTTTATATATACGTGAGAAATTCCGCTCTTTACGGAATGTACGATGTAATAAATATGGCGGTGGAAACCAGCTAGGGTTGTAAGTGGTAAAAAAAGCCTGCTGCTCGGTGTAACCACCACGATAGAGTGAAATGTACTCGGTGCGGGAAAAGTAAATAAAGTTGCCGTCTTACTTTGCTAAGAACATCGTATAATTTTTACAGCGAATCGATAACGTATGATTGCCTAAATTCGGTTTTGAGGGGGGAAATAGGGTTAGGACAGCGTTTTCTCAATGATTTTCATGAATTTTTTTATAGTACAAAAAATGAATATAATTTATTGAAACTTTGAGAATATTTTATACATATATTTAAGTATATACTATAAAATTTTTATACATACAGTGGGTCAAAAAAGTATTCATGCACCTTGTTTTTTTGCGATAACTTTATAGACATAAGCGATACGCAAAGAAAGCCAATTTTATTTAATAGCACATCAGGTACAGAGATAAACTGCAAATGGAGAATTTTTTCCCAGGAATAATAGAAGAATTATGCAAAAAAAAACGAAAATTTTCGGGCCAAAAAGGTATTCGTACACTTACGATTGAGCTGCTAAACCTCGATATTCACTCACGGACGGTCTGACCTCTCCGTGGAATGTAAACAAGTCTTCGTTTACACAATGGTTTTGACCTATTCCATGCGGTAGTAGATCTTCAAGCTCTGAACAGACATGATTGCAAAGAAAAGCGAAATATCAATATCCATGCGAGATAGTGATTTTTCATCGGAAACGCGGTGAAAGTTATCGAAAAATTAGTAAAGAACTAAATCTAAGTTTCGCAACAGTGCAATATACAATAAAAAAATACGACAGAACAAACAGCACAGAAAATAAGCCACGAACCGGTCGACCGAGAATAGTAACAGTACGAGAGCGTCGGGGTATTGTTACAGAGGCTACAAAAAACCGTTCACAAGTGCTCGCAGTTTAGCGAATAATGTCGCGTCAACATCGGGTAAGAGTGTGTGTGCCCAGACTATTCGAAACGTTTTACATTCTGCCCAAATATACGGCGGAACTGCCCGCAAAAAACCATTAATTAATAATATAAATCGAGTAAAACGTTTGGGTTTCACAAAAACCTACGTAAAAAAATCTATAGAATTTTGGAAACGTGTCGTATTCTCGGATGAATCGAAGTTTAACATCTTCGGGTCCGATGGAAAAAAATTCGTCTGGCGGAAACCAAATACCGAGCTCCAGCAGAAAAATTTAATACCGACTGTAAAGCACGGCGGAGGAAGCGTCATGGTTTGGGGCTGTATGAGATATTATGGCGTTGGTAATCTGGGTTTTATAGATGGTAAAATGAATGCCCAGAAGTATATCGACGTGTTGCGCAGCAATTTGAAAGCAAGTGTAGATAAAATGGGCCTGGATGGAAATTTCTACTTCCAACAAGATAACGACCCGAAACATACTGCCATGAAAACGAGGGAATGGTTACCCTATAATGTCCGCAAACAATTGATTACACCACCACAATCTCCGGGCATCAATCCTATTGAAAATTTATGGCACTTGGTGGATGTAGAAATTAGAAAAAGAAAAATAACAAACAAATCTGATCTCCAAAGAGTGCTTTTAGAAGAATGGACGAAAATAGCAAAAGAAACAACGCAAAAACTAGCAGAATCCATGCCTAAGAGACTCGAGCCGACAATTGAAGCAAAAGGGATGCACACCAAATATTAGTTATAATTAACAACTATGATGATCTAGGTTTTCACTATAATCGTAAGTGTATGAATACTTTTTTTGCCCGAAAATTTTCGTTTCTTTTGGCATATTTCTTCTATTATTCCTGGGAAAGAATTGTCCATTTGCAGTTTATCTCTGCACCTGATGTACTATTAAATAAAATGGGCTTTCTTTGCGTATCGCTTATGTCTATAAAGTTATCGCAAAAAAACAAGGTGTATGAATACTTTTTTGACCCACTGTACATTTAAGTATATAGTATAAAATATTAGCGACCCCATATTGCAGGTCACAATCAGACTCAGCATTTTGCGTACATTCTGAAAGCCGCAATTTTCATCTGAAATCAAATGAGGTTGGAATTTAGTTTTATTATATGTCTCTCTTCTATATGAACCTAAATGCTATCGAAAAAATAGAAAATTGATTTGTTTACAGGGGTCAAAACAAAAAAGCATGATTTTTTGCCATTTTTTACAACTTTATTTGCAAAAAAAAAATTATTTTCAATAATGATAATATTCCGATTTTAGCTTCATATAGAGCGCAATACTATGAAGAAAGTAACTGCCAATTTTCAAAACGATTGGTTGAAAACTTTTCAAACTAGCGTGTACGCAAGTTAAAAAAAAGTCATTTTCAGAAAAACGCGTTTGAAAAAATAGTACCAAGAAAAACAAGCAATATGGGGTCGCTAATATTTTATAGTATATACTTAAATATATATATACAAATTTTATAGTATATACTTAAATATATGTATAAAATATTCTCAGAGTTTCAATAAATTATATTGGTTTTTTATACTATAAAAAAATTCATGAAAATTATTGAGAAAACGCTGTCTTAACCCTATTTCCCCTGTTAATGGCTGTAAATAACAATAGAACGAGTCGGAATTTTCATTTAAAATTTTAGGAACATATTTTTCAATAGTTTTACTAACAATTTATGAAATAAAAAAAAAACGATTTTTTGAACCGTCTAACCTTATTTCCACCCTTAAGGGCTCACATACCACTGCGCGCGTTGAAAATTGAGTAAATTTGAAAAATTGTTATAAAAGTTATATGGGGGAAAAAAATTAAATTGTAGATTTCTCATTTCTTATTAACTCTTCAACTATGAAAAACAAAATAAAATTTTTTTTTTCAACAATATTAACATTATTTTTTACGGGTATAAATGAACTAATGATGAAAACCATGGCGCCTCCTTGTCGACATCGTAACTTCACCAAAAATTATCCAATCTGCAAAAATAAAAAAGATTCTAGTAAAATTATGTAGTAGTAATAGTCTGACGAAGGGAAGTTTTTTTTTGTCAATAACGAAGAAATTACAATATTTCAAACTTTAGTATGCAATTTATTAAAAAAATTAGTGTTTAATAATTTATAAAAAATCGTCCAACCAAAAAATTGAAAAAAATCTCTCGTCGGACTATAGATAAAATAATTATCAAGATTTAAAAAAAAAGTTTAAAAAAATATAAAAAATTGACTGAGTTATCGTGCTGACACTGTCTAAAAACGTAGTTTCGAGAAAAACGCGTTTGAAGTATCTCGGTAGGTAGCCGTCCTAACCCGATGTCCGGTCACATTTATTGCTATAACTTTGTAACGGAGTGGAATTTTCTTAAAAGTTTTTTTTTTTTATTCTTAAAAGTATAAAGAATAAAAATTTGTATAAAAAAATCGATTTTTTGAAAATCTCAGGGCTATGCGAGCCATTAAGGCAGTCTTCCAGTTCAAACGAGGATTTTTTTTTCAAGGTTTAAAGAAAAACTTTATAAGTACTATTAAATACGTCAACATCGGCCTTTTTCCACTTATTTATCGATACTTGCAGGCACTTTACGAATTTTTTGGAGTACAAAAAAAATAAATTAAGGGTGCTACGCGGGTTTAAAGACCGGCATTTGCTTCTATTTTTTCTTCGATATTTTTGTGTTCGAAAAAAAATGCTTGAAAATACTTAGAGCCAAACGTCAGCCAAATGTGGTTTGAAAATATTAAATTGTACATCATGTTTAAAAATATTAATTTTCAAATGTGGTTTAAGGTAGTAGTCTGGTAACTTAAGCCGATTTTTATGTCTTTATGGGAGGGCGTTTTTTTGTAGGAAAATAAAAATGAATCGTTTTGGATATTTAGGATGTATTTATTTACATATTAAAGATACAAAAAAAATTTTGTTTAAAAAAATTTAATAGTTTATTATTATTATTATTATTATTGATCGAAGTTGGCACCTCGAAAAAAAGCGCGTGGGTGGCCCCGGTGATTTTGGCTAGATGCTATCTGAAATAAAAAATTCTTGATAATTCTTAATCTATAGACATGTCCTTCTGGTCGGAACTACTGAAGTTAAATTTCATGGATAAATAACAAAATGGCGGACTTTGGAAAAGAAAGTCCTTTTATTTTAGCAAAGAAGGGGTTGTAAAATAAAAAGTTAGGGATTAAAAAATGTCTCGGTAGTTGCGACGAGAACCATAAGTCTGTAGAGTAGCTGTACTCAGTACTGCTAAGTGCTGTATTGAGTACTGTTAAAATTTGAAAGCAATCGGTTCGGTAGAAAAAAAAGTTAGGGCCCGGGCTGCCAACTTCGAGGTGCCAACTTCGATCAATAATAATAATAATAATGAACTATTAAATTTTTTGAAAAAAATTTTTTTTTGTATCTTTAATATGTAAATAAAAACATCCTGAATATCCAAAAAAAAAAAAGTTTTCTTTTCCAAAGTCCGCCATTTTGTTATTTAGCCATGAAATTTAACTTCAGTAGTTCCGACCAGAATGACATGTCTATAGATTAAGAATTATCAAGAATTTTTAATTTCAGATAACATGAAGAGCCAAATTCACCGGGGCCACCCACGCGCTTTTTTTTCGAGGTACCAACTTCGATCAATAATAATAATAATAACAAACTATTAAATTTTTTCAAACAAATTTTTTTTTGTATCTTTAATATGTAAATAAAAACATCCTAAATATCCAAAACGATTCATTTTTATTTTCCTACAAAAAAACGCCCTCCAATAAAGACATGAAAATCGGCTTAAGTTACCAGACTACTACCTTAAGTAAAGTATCCAATAATCAATTTCGTAGTTATGCGGTCCAATATATAATTAGCGTGGGAAAGGGAAAATCAAAGCAATTCAACGAACGTAAATACAATATAAAATCTCACGAAATTACGATATCTTTCGTTCCTCTTTTGTCATCTTTTGCGCTCATTTCACGAAATCCGGAGGTGCGCCTGTAATACTGTTCGTAATTTGGTATGTCGTTTGTAAAAGATGTTTTAAAAGACTAGGAAAATGCTACGAACGATCGCGAACGCGTTGTTCAAAACGTCCGGCAGTAAAGTAGAAATGTTAAAAAAAGACGATTAGGAGGACGTAAAGGGGCGAAGGAGAGGAAAGATAATGGGAAGAAGCGAGTGAGTGGAGAGTACGACCCGTAACGACATACTTACATACGTACAAATGGAGAGAAAGGAGGAGAGAGAGAGAGAGATACAGAGGGTGAGGGTGAAATACGATGGAGATTCAAATCAAAAGAGCTCAAACAACCCCGCCAAACTCTCGCGTACTGCTACAAGTCCTCTTATACATATATAGATGTTGCATTATGTTCCCTCATCGTCTACTTTTACCCCTTTCGGTTACAGTCGAACCTCAATTCTACAGACACAAGCCGGGACCGGATGTCCACAGAATTGAGGTTCGCGAGAGCCAATCCTCGCGCTACCTCTAACCCTTTCCGCAGACCTTACCATCATCTGGCCTCACGATAGAGGTTGACTTACCACAGAATCGAAGTCCATAGAATTGAGGTCCTAGTGTACTTCCTTTTCAACCATTTCTCGTCTCGCTCCTTTTCTTCCTTTCTCTCTCTCTCTCTCTTTCTCTTTCTCCCTCTTTCACACACACACCTTCCTCCCTTTCTTTCTTTGTCTGCTTTGTCTGGCTGTTTGTTTCTGTCTCTTTCTCTCCATCTCTCTCTCTCTCTCTCTCTCTCTCTCTTTCTTTCTATCTTTCCCTCTCTATCTCTGTCTCTTATGATCCCTCGATAACCATGGACGCGCTTCGGGACTTTCTGAAACGAAGAATCCCCGAATGGGTCGGTAGAATTAAGAACGGCTCTGTGGCTGGCTCCATCGTCGTCTCTCGTCTGCACACCCTTCGTCGTGCCTCGCACAATCGTCTCGTTTAGTCTGCGGTATATGCTCCAAGACCACTGACACCAACCACCCCTTTCGCGTCCTATATAATACCCTCGGCCAATAATAACGAGGTGGATGCTCGATTGACTGTAAGATATATGTATAGGTCTGCAAATATATATCTATAATGAGCGCTTGGGAATTAGTTTTAGTTTTTATGTTAAAGTAACAGCATATTTTATTCATGTTATCGCTAGATTTCGTTGAATTCACTTTTATTTACTCAAGGGAGGTTTTGTGAGAGTGACAAAAAAACCTAAACAAATTTCACCTTTTCAATGGCCAAAGTGCTAGAACGTCGTAAAAATACGTATTATTGTCGCACATAGGGAAAACTTCTTTTTACCATAAAAATTAACCTTCACGCACTATATAGATATTTTTTTTCGGTCGAAATTCATTACATTTGTAAATGTCATGGTGAAATTTCGTACGTCATTAGAATATCAATGAAGAGTGATTGATGTTGACTTTCGTGATAATCGATGGAACCAATTAGATTTTATGAAATTTTTGATTTTTTATAAAACAAACCTGTTGTTCTTATTTTCATATATTTCAGGATATAACGCAAAAATTTTGCGGTTTAATAAAGCGAAATTAGAGAAACAAAAAAAAATTAATATTGAATTTCGTGATTGTCCATGAAACCGTTTGGATTTTATAATATTTTTAGATTTCCAAAAATCTACAATCGCTCCAACGGTTCGCTAATATTAACAATCGTGAAACTCTGAAGAAATGAGAAAACTGTATGATAATAGAGGGTTGGAAAGATGCTGCAAGTCGAAATTTACAAATAGCTTTTTTTTCGAAATTTCGGATTGAGGGGTGAAATAGGGTTAGACGGTTCAAAAAATCGATTTATTTTTTATTTCATAAATTGTTAGTAAAACTATTGAAAAATATGTTCCCAAAATTTTTAAAGAAAATTCCGACTCGTTCTATTGTTATAAGCCATTAAGGGGGGGAAAAGGGTTAGGACAGCGTTTTCTCAATGATTTTCATGAATTTTTTTATAGTATAAAAAATGAATATAATTTATTGAAACTTTGAGAATATTTTATACATATATTTAAGTAAATACTATAAAATGTTTGAAGAATTTCCTTGAAAAACACCGCACATATTAGCGACCCCATATTGCAGGTCACTGTCAGACTCAGCTTTTAGCTATTTTTTCAAACGCGTTTTTCTGAAAATGACTTTTTTTGAACTTGCGTACACGCTAGTTTGAAGTTTTCAACCAATCGTTTTGAAAATTGGCAGTTACTTTCTTCATAGTATTGCGCCCTATATGAACCTAAAATCGGAATATATTGAAAATCGAAATATATATTGAAAAATATGTTCCCAAAATTTTAAATGAAAATTCCGACTCGTTCTATTGTTATGACCCATTAAGGGGGAAAATAGGGTTAGGACAGCGTTTTCTCAGTGATTTTCATGACTTTTTTTATAGTAAAAAAAATGAATATAATTTATTGAAACTTTGAGAATATTTTATACATATATTTAAGTATATACTATAAAATATTAGTGACCACATATTGCTTGTTTTTCTTGGTACTATTTTTTCAAACGCGTTTTTCTGAAAACGACTTTTGTTGAACTTGCGTACACGCTAGTTTGTCAAGTTTTCAACCAATCGTTGTGAAAGTTGACAGTTACTTTCTTTATAGTATTGCGCTCTATATGAACCTAAAATCGGAATATTATCATTATCTAAAATAAATTTTTTTTTGCAAATAAAGTTATAAAAAATGGCAAAAAATCATGCTTTATTGTTTTGACCCCTATAAAAAATTCAATTGTGTATTTTTTTGATAGCATTTAGGTTCATATAGAAGAGAGACATATAATAAAAGTAAATTCCAACCTCGTTTGATTTCAGATGAAAATTGCGGCTTCCAGAATGCACGGAAAATGCTGAGTCTGATTGTGTCCTGCAATATGGGGTCGCTAATATCTGTGGTGTTTTTCAAGAAAATTCTTCAAAAATTTTATAGTATATACTTAAATATATGTATAAAATACTCCCAGAGTTTCAATAAATTATATTCATTTTTTATACTATAAAAAAATTCATGAAAATCATTGAGAAAGGGCTGTCCTAACCCTATTTCCACCCCTTAAGACGGATAGATTCATTGTGGCGCGGGATCTCCGTAACATTGTGCAAAATTTCCCGGAAACAATTTTCGTAAGTTTAAACTTGCAGTTAATTTTTTTCTTCTTTCGATTTACCAATCTCGGCTTTCCGGTGTAGGGAAATTCAGAAATTCTTCGATAAAACCGAAAACTTGTTAGTGCAAATGAATTTTATAATCAATCGATATTTCATGATTTACCTATATTTATAATCAACACATAGTTAAAACGTCTCTTTCGCTCTCTCTTGGGAGAGGGTTGTTGGGAAAATGGGGTTGCCGGCGAGGTGGCGCCCTCCCTCATGCCTTCGATCGACCCTCTCGTATTTCCCTCTCGCTCTATCCTCTATATCCGACTCTCTTCAATCCCCCCTCCCCCCCAACCCCCACCCGCCAACTTTATCATCCTCTCTCACACACACAAAGTCAGTCGAACACACTAACACATAAGCTTGTACCACAGGACTTGTATATCCCTTCCGAGCTATATATATGTTTATACACTCTACGTACGTTCGGCAGTCCGTTCCTCGTCGCAGAGGCGAAAATCGGGCGGGAGAGGGACGGGGGGTGGGTTGTTGGAGGGTTTGTAGTCAGCGCCACGACGACTCGGCAGTCACCACTCGGTCACCCTGCTATACGGAGGGGTTTTGCACGATCCGTGATCCGGGACGGTCTCGTTACTGAGGCGGTAGGTATATTATCGTCATCAACTCCGACAAATCCAAATCTACTATTTTCTCTCTCTGTCTCTCTCTCTCTCTCTCACTCTACATATACATATGTATCTTACTAACGCTTTCAAGACGATTCACCAACAGATTTTTTCTCTCACTTTTCATTCATAAATTTGTCGATCTTTTTTTCCTTTCATCCCCTATTCGATCCACTCGATCTTTCCAAAAGAATTTAATTTCTTTGTACCTTCCCTTCTAATATGTTCCGCTCTTGGTCCTTCATTAATCCTCTCGCCTGTTGTCACGAATTTTTTGTTGTTCCTTCTTTCGATTTCCCGACAACCTCTGATCTCGCGGATTTTCGTTTCGATCGTGAAGATTCTACGACGATCTTGTGGACTATTGTGCGCGGCGACAAAAAGAGACACGGAAAAATAGTGCTAGATAGAGTGAGGGAAATTGAGAGAAAAGTGAAGAAAAGAGTGTAATAGGAAATGAGCAATTATCACCGACGTGAAATATCTTTTTCTTTGGTCAGCCGGCTTCGCTCATCTTTTGTTCCCATTCGAGATAGCGAGCTCGTCCCCTGCTTCAATCTCACTCGTTATCGTCTCTTCGTCTTACAACTCATCGTGCCTTCTTCCCTTTCTCTATCTTTCATTCTATTTTCTCGATCTATGCCAATGTGACGGAAAATGAACGACGGCGTGACCTCTGTGATGAGAAATTGTGTCGCGTGGACGACAAAGAAAAAAAATGTCTCGAGTCATCATCAAGAGTATTCCTTCGATCATCCCTTCGCTTCTCACAATAGAGTTCGCCCACGTCGACTTATCGGACACACACATTGATCACTGAAATTATCTCATGATTTTTTTTCTCGTTTCAAGTCTCACGATAAATGGCTAGTCAGGCAAGACTTGGGGGAAGAATATTTTCTTATGAAATTTGCACACGGTGCGAAATGTTTATATAATCAAGGTTTAATACACCTACCCCAAAAAAAACGTTTGTCACGAAAAGTATCGCGAATTTTGAATTTCCGTGAGCTACGTATATTCGATTTTCGATTTTTTTGTGGCGTTAGGTTGGCACTCGTGTCCCTCGCTTATGCTGAAAAAATCGGTCATTTTGAATGTTTAGTTAATTGTTGACAGCTGTTTTGGTTAGACGGGTTTTGGCTTGTCTTCGATTTTTGCCTTATTCCAAAAAAGCAGCTTCTATTGCGATGATTGAGCTTTGGTTTCCACGTCATAACCATAAACCCATGATTTGTCACCAGTTATGACCCTCTGGAGCAAATTTGGGTCGTCGCGGACCGAGTCCAACAGCTCCTCAGCAATGTTAACGCGACACTGTTTTTGTTCAAAATTGAGCAATTTCAGCACGAATTTCGCGGCGGCCCGTCTCATGCCCAAATCATTGGTAAAAATCGAATAGCACGAGCCAATCGATATGTTTAGTTCCTCAGCAACTTCTCTAACGGTGATTCGACGATTGGCCAATATTATTTTCTTCACTTCATCAATGTTTTCGTCTGTTGTTGATGTGCTCGGGCGTCCGGAACGCATTTCGTTGTTCGCATCTTCTCGGCCCTCTGAGAACATTTTGTACCACCGATAAACGTTGCTTTGGTCCAAGGTAGCTTCACCATATGCCACAGTCAACATTTGGAATGCGTCCGCGCACTTAATTTTCTTTTTAACACAAAATTTGATACGTATTCTTCGATCGATTTTTTTGGAATAGGCAAAAATCGAAGACAAGCCAAAACACGTCTAACCAAAACAGCTGTCAACAATTAACTAAACATTCAAAATGGCCGATTTTTTCAGCATAAGTGAGGGACACGAGTACCAACCTAACGCCACAAAAAAATCGAAAATCGAATATACGTAGCCCGCGGAAATTCAAAATTCGCGATACTTTTTGAACAGACCTCGTACATATATAGATGATTTTCCGAAACTATTGTTCGTTTCCCGGAGATATAATTCGTTCGGAAATTTTGATGTTTACGAGTGGCGCGTTGAAGATCGAATTATCGAATTTGAACACACCGAAGAATGTGTATATAATCAAGAGTCATTGAGAACGATTATTTAAAGCAGTAGTCTGGTCTAGAGCGAGATTTTTGACGTCATTTCTAATCTGCAATAACGTTTAAACCGTTGAAGTTGTCTTGATGAAAATTTACACGTGCATTTATTGATCCTTAGAGAATACTTGTACATTAAAAAAAAAATTATTTTAAATATTTTAAATGTAGTTTTTTGCCTTGTTGCAACATGGTGCGCCGAAATCGGCGCCCACTCTGGACGATGTTGTATGCATCTGAAAAAAAAAAATATATATATATTCTCAATCTGTATGAGTATTCTGAGCACTGGTAGCAGAATTGGTACTTAAAAATTTTTTTTATTGAGTCGAACAATAATTTTGCCGACATTTAATAACTCGTCGAACAATGAAATATCATTAATGAAAGTTCAACAGACCGCCATTTTGTCAAAAATTTTTTTTAAGTACCAATTCTGCTACCAGTGCTCAGAATACTCATACAGATTGAGAATATATATATATTTTTTTTTTCAGATGCATACAACATCGTCCAGAGTGGACGCCGATTTCGGCGCACCATGTTGCAACAAGGCAAAAACTACATGAAAATATTTAAAATAATTTTTTTTTAAATGTACAAGTATTCTCTAAGGATCAATAAATGCACGTGTAAATTTTCATCAAGACAACTTCAACGATTTAAACGTTATTGCACATTAGAAATGACGTAAAAAATCGCTCTAGACTAGGCTACGGCCTTAATACAACGCCCCAAAGAAAACCGACTTATTGGACGATTATTTTATTTCTCGAGAATATATCGAAACGTTTTGTTCAATTATCACACTCTCGTCGCTCTCAAATTTTATCTTAACATAAAAAGGATTAAAGAGTGAAAATTTAACGTTTACTTGTATCACTAAAATATATTGCGTATGGACAGAACGGATGTTGAGATGCATTAAATTTTTTATCGATTCATTTCTATCCTCGTGTCTTATTTCACCAGACGATAAGCATAGACGATTTTCCGAAGCTATTGTGTGCTCACCGGAGAAATATTTGGTTTAGAAATTTTGGTACTCCCGAGTGGCGCGTTAAAGACGACATATTGTCTGTTGGAAATAATTGACAGGATGGTGTAGATGAAAATCCGAGAAAGGGAGTTTCGTGTCTATGAAGAGGAGATGGTTGCAGCCGAACAGATTGTGATTGAGCTCGACGGGTGATTAATCGAATTGACTAATTGCCACGAAATTGCCGCGACGAGAGGGAGAGATTGAGAGGAATTAGGGGTGGGACAGTACGTAACTACTGGACAAGTCGCTTATGTTGATATCCATATATTGAACAGGATGCACATATGAGTAGGTGGAGCGCCGAAGGATACAGTCAAACGATGAACGTGAACGTTGAACGTGACGCGCGCTTTGGGGTTTCCGGCGCTGTAAGTGGAGCGCTCGGATGAACACGTGTCCAGTGTATCGGTTACGAGGCCTCGCTCTGTCTCTCTCTCTTTCTCTTTCTCTTTCTCTCTCTCTCTCGCGCGCACGCGACCCTCTCCCGAGACCTACACACTACCGACACACTCCGCAGAGGAGGCTATCGAGCGAGAGAGAGCCGCGTGCGCTACTGTCGTACACTAGATTTTTCTTTCCCGGTATTTCCGCACCACCCCCATCTTTTCTACAGTCCTCCCTCGATGTCTCGCAATCACACGTCTTACCATCCGAGAAACGAGAGAAATTGAACGACAAAAAAATAAACAAATTATTTACGATCGTGTTATCGATTCTGCCTACGGTATTTGGGATTTAGGAACGTGAAAACGATTTTTTTTTGCATTGTCAAATAAACATTATTTACGGATCTATCGGTGGTCGAAGGATATCTGATGTGTTAGAAATGTGAAATCATTTTTTTAATAGTGCTCAGTTAGACATATTGCCCAAATAAACTAAGGTAATATGTGGTCGATCTAATTAGAGGATCGAGATCATCTGGTATTAACGATTTTGTGAGCTGTACGACTTTTCAAACAATGTTCAAGTTTTCCTTCAGGTTTTCATTGTTAAGAGAAGTCAGAAAGTTCGTTTTTCCGGAGCTTTGGGAGAGAACAACGATCCCTTTGATACGGAAACCGGAAGTGATCCTTCACATCGTATTTTTCATCAATTCATTCTCTATCGTTTCATCCCTTTAATAATTCTCTCTCTCTCAATCTCTTTCCTACCCTTTCTCTCTTAAGGGAGGAAATAGGGTTAGGACAGCGTTTTCTCAATGATTTTCATGAATTTTTTTATAGTATAAAAAATGAATATAATTTATTGAAACTTTGAGAATATTTTATACATATATTTGAGTATATACTATAACATTTTTGAAGAATTTCCTTGAAAAACACCGAAAATATTAGCGACCCCATATTGTAGGTCACAATCAGACTCCGCATTTTGCGTACATTCTGGAAGCCACAATTTTCATCTGAAATCAAACGAGGTTGGAATTTACTTTTATTATATGTCTCTCTTCTATATGAACCGAAATGCTATAAAAAAAATAGAAAATTGAATTTTTTACAGGAGTCAAAACAAAAAAGCATGATTTTTTGCCATTTTTTACAACTTTATTTGCAAAAAAAAATTAATTAAATAATGATAATATTCCGATTTTAGGTTCATACAGAGCGCAATACTATGAAGAAAGTAACTGCCAATTTGCAAAACGATTGGTTGAAAACTTTTCAAATTAGCGTGTATGCAAGTTCAAAGAAAGTCGTTTTCAGAAAAACGCGTTTGGAACACGTGGCGCGCTCGGGGCCTGAAGGAGAGCCACTCACTTTAATGGCTTATAACAATAGAACGAGTCGGAATGTTTATTTAAAATTTTGCGAACATATTTTTCAATAGTTTTACTAACAATTTATGATATAAAAAAAAATCGATTTTTTGAACCGTCTAACCCTATTTCCTCCCTTAATTCCCTCGAGGGGATACTGTGCGTTAGAAATTTTCCATTCGGTTTTCCATGAGCCGTGGAAACAAAAAAACAATGCGGAAAAGGTGGAGCGTAATTTTTTTTTTCTCTTGCGAACAGAAAAAGAAGACAGAGAACGTGATCTAGTGTGGCGTGACCTACACGTTATTTTCTTGTTTTTCTTTTTTCATCGGCTATCGTACACGTATGTACGATCTATTTCCTTTTGTAAGGGAAGGAAAAGAAACGGAAAGAGAGAGAGAGAGAGAGGGAGAAAGCACAAGACCCGGAGGACGACGTCGTCGACGCAACGACAACGTACGACGGCGCCGAAGATCGTAAAACTTTTCTTCCCTTTTTATTTCTATTTATACGCTCCACATATATCTAGTATTTGTAAAAGCGTCTTATAAGAGCTAGAGGAACAATTTGTATAAGTCTTTTTGTGCATAGAATTTTCTTACAAATGCTTGATAATCGTTGACGATCCCGAGACGGAGACACAAAACGCATTCACTCGTCGTTACTACTACAAGAAGCACAAACGAACGCAGATCATTTTTCTTTACTCCAATCCTCGTGGATAGCTCACATTTGAAATGTTCCAGATAAGAATTTAAAGTCATTTAGAAACTTCGTATTTCAGAGAGAGAGAGAGAGAAAAAGAAAGAGAGAAAGGCAGAGAGACTCAAATAGAAATTTGAAAACGTTCCAAAATTCCTTCATCTACTCCCCCCTCTCTGATTTGCTATTTTACGAGATTCACTCGCGCAAACACGGAACAATCAAACTGATGGAAAGAACACATCGACCTCTTCTGCATAATCTAGAAGAAACATTTGCTTCCATTTTTTATTATTGAAATTGCCTAACATACATAATTGGGCAAAAGTCCAATAACGTTATAAAATTATCAATTAATCAACGAAGACGAGTTATTAAATTATTCGATGATCATGGAGTTTACTTTGAAACTAGCTTTGCCCTGCGGTCTCATACGCATTACGAGTACATAACCAAGTGCATCTTATATAAATGCCATCCGGAAATTATGCGGAAAAATAAAAGGACCAATCACTAAAAAATAAACCGACGCTGTCGCCGCTCTTTAGGGTCATAACATAAAGTTATATACCCTAAAGCCTTTCTGAATAAATGGGCTATCTAATGCCAAAAGAATTTTTCAAATTGGATTAGTATTTTCTGAGATTAGCGCGTTCGAACAAACATACAAACTCTCAAGCTTTATTGTAGTAGTAAGTTTATAAAAAACAAAGCAGCGATTATACTTTCGTTTGATTCAATGACAGAGTGAAGTAAAATATGTATAAGTAATTTGACACGAGAGAAAGTTTAAATTTTCGCGAAATATTGCACTACCAGTTAGAATGCTGTTTCGCCCTAATTCCAGATTGAAAACCACATATCCCGAGGGTGTGTGAGAGAGAGAGAGTTTGACCGAAAGTGAACACTTTGAAATTTTCCCTGGGGAAAATTCGCGCAAAGCCTTTCGCGCATCTGCCTCTATTTGTATGTTGCTCTCGTTGTTTTTTTTTCCCTAAAACGCCCACTCTGCTGAGCATCGGGAGAGTCGATCGTTTCGTGTGTGAGTGCCACGCGTACTATATGGGAGAGAATTGGATGAGACCGGTGGACGATTCTCGGGAAACCCGGCTGTGTATCGACGAAAAAAGAGAAAAGTAAATTTGAAAACAAAAAAACGAGCAAGCCTGTTTTGCCTTCTGGAGGGGTTAGCAACAGAAAAAAAAGAGGAATTGGAACGGATAAAATAAATAGAAAGGAGATGAAAAAAAAAAAGATGGAGATAGCTGTGAATGCCGCGAGGAAAAAAGAACACGTGAATTTTTATGGGTTCGGGGTGGAATTGAAAAATAAAAAAGAAGCTAAATCGACGTTGAAAATTGTACATTTTGTTTCCTCATTATTTCCGAAGCGACCCAAACAAAGCTCCTATATCTGAGTAAACGCTTTTCTCAATTTTCGCTCACTCACTAGTGAAGCTTTGTCGAATTTAGAAAATTGTATACACATTAACTCTGCATCTCGATTAATTCTGTTTTTCGCCACGTGAAATCGGCTTCTCGTACGCCCATTGGAATTGGAAAGCTGCGAGGAGTTTTCGAAAAATTCAAAATTTCCGAAAATTTACCACTTTATCGATACTGGGAAAATTTAATTTCCAACACTTTTGTTTGCTTTGAGTGTTTGGGTAAAAAATTAATTTTCCTCGATAGATCGTAGTTTGAGAAGGTTAGAACGAATATGTCGTTTTTCGGAAAAAATTCAAAATCAATGCTGCATCAGTTTGTTTTTTTTTCCGATACCAAACGTCCTTGTAATCTATTTAAGTTTTTTGCCAGATGTTTTGTTTTTCGAAAATCTAAAATTTCTATAAAATATCAATCGTCATGGCGATTTTCACCAAACACAAACCCAAACATACTTCGTCGAAATTTTACTCTTGTAGAAAGTTTGACTTTTGTTTGAAATTTTACTTTGATAGAAAGTTATATTGCGTAACGCACTTTTCAACGATTTCTGCGAAAATTCGAAATTTCATAAAAAATCCGTATATGTTTACCTTATAAATTTTTACAGAAATTATTTTTAAGGGGGGAAATAGGGTTGGGACAGCGTTTTCTCAATGATTTTAATGAATTTTTTTATAGTATAAAAAATGAATATAATTTATTGAAACTTTGAGAATATTTTATACATATATTTAAGTATATACTATAAAATGTTTATACATATGTTTAAGTATATACTATAAAATATTAGCGACCCCATATTGCAGGTCACAATCAGACTCAGCATTTTGCGTACATTCTGGAAGCCGCAATTTTCATCTGAAATCAAACGAGGTTGGAATTTACTTTTATTATATGTCTCTCTTCTATATGAACCTAAATGCTATCAAAAAAATAGAAAATTGAATTTTTTACAGGGGTCAAAACAAAAAAGCATGATTTTTTGCCATTTGTTACAACTTTATTTGCAAAAAAAAATTATTTTAAATAATGATAATATTCCGATTTTAGGTTCATATAGAGCGCAATACTATGAAGAAAGTAACTGCCAATTTTCAAAACGATCGGTTGAAAACTTTTCAAACTAGCGTGTACGCAAGTTCAAAGAAAGTCGTTTCCAGAAAAACGCGTTTAAAAAAATAGTACCAAGAAAAACAAGCAATGTGGGGTCGCTAATATTTTGTAGTATATACTTAAGGTAGTAGTCTGGTAACTTAAGCCGATTTTCATGTCTTTTTTCGAGGGCGTTTTTTTGTAGGAAAATAAAAATGAATCGTTTTGGATATTTAGGATGTTTTTATTTACATATTGAAGATACAAAAAAAAATTTTTTTGGAAAAATTTAATAGTTTATTATTATTATTATTATTGTTCGAAGTTGGCACCTCGAAAAAAAAGCGCGTGGGTGGTCCCGGTGATTTTGGCTCTTAATGTTATCTGAAATCAAAAATTCTTGATAATTCTTAATCTATAGACATGTCATTCTGGTCGGAACTACTGAAGTTAAATTTCATGGATAAATAACAAAATGGCGGACTTTGGAAAAAAACACTTTTTTCAAAAGTCCGCCATTTTGTTATTTATCCGTGGAATTTAACTTCAGTAGTTCCCACCAGAATGACATGTCTATATTTTTTTTTTGTTTGGGATTTTTTTTTTGTTCACTGTCACAAAGCTCGTCCTTTGGCATCCTCTTAGAGGATGCAAAAGGACGAAAAATTACCTTAAATTATTTGTTGCTGTTGTTGGATCATAAAACTTATTATACGCAGCCGTGGTTACAAATAAAAAAACAGCAATAGAAAAAAAAACAAAGCGTAATTAATGTCATAAAAATTATGAATTAAATGATTAATTAAACAAACGTGATATTGCAGAGTCTCAAAATGGCTAATGTGGAATTAAACAAAATCACTGTGTAGCACAGAGTATTCGAGTGTCCCATTCCCGGTAGTATGCGAAATAAAAATCTCCCGAAAGACGAAGTGTCGCGTTAGTTTATTTGGGAGGGGTGCGCGAGAGAAAATTCCCTCCCATCCTCCAGCGGCAAACAAAACTATCACGTTATACGATAGTTCGCGTCAGAGCGCGCGAGATAGGTCGTCGCGGGGTCGTGTTTTCGCCTCTCTACCGTGGTTCTTGATCGATCCTAGAGCGAGATGTAAGCGTGAATATACGAGAGCTGAAAATAGTGGCGAAAAGACCTCGCAGGGGTTGGGGGTGTAATATAGATATAAGCGAAAAAGCATGAAGAATAAAAAAAACATGAAGAAGAAAAAAACTTCCAAAAAGAGGATGGTTTGCGTGTGGTATATAGGGTGTACGGTGTTACGTGCCAAAAACTCCACCCCCAAAAGTCAAAAAAATGATTGACGCACTATCGGAAAATTTGCTCGCGTATTAGTGACTTTTCTTTTACTAACTACGTGGCTAGCGATTTTTTACTAATTCCTGTATTCGTGCCGTACACTTTTAAAAATGTTTTCTCAGTTCCAACGTTTACTCTTTCGGGTTTTTACGTATGACCGTTCCAAATTCCATTTTTTTCCATTTTTTTTCCCTATCACTTCTCAATCGTACTTCCCTAAGCTAACATAACTTTCATTGCGCCTGCGGATGTCTTACCTTCACTGTATCGCAATTTCCATGGGAACAGGGAAACTGCGAAAAACCAGTGTCGATACAGACGGCTTTTTTTTCACTAAGTTCCAGTTGTATTTACAACGGGAACTCAATAAAACTGCCTCCCGCTCGCAGTTGACGCGCCAGTCAGTGCACGGCTAAAAGGTCACCCATCCAAGTAGCGATCGCGGCCAAAGCTGCTTAAGGTGGACCCTCACTGTAAACATTCCCAAAAAAAGGTCCTTTTTCACGAATTTTTGTTCTCTACTTAATGAATTATTACAGGATTGGGAGAATGGTATGTTTTTAAGGTAGTAGTCTGGTAACTTACGCCGATTTTCATGCCTTTTTTGGAGGGCGTTTTTTTGTAGGAAAATAAAAATGAATCGTTTTGGATATTTAGGATGTTTTTATTTACATATTAAAGATACAAAAAAAAATTTTGTTGAAAAGATGTAATAGTTTATTATTATTATTATTGATCGAAGTTGGCACCTCGAAAAAAAGCGCGTGGGTGGCCCCGGTGATTTTGGCTCTTGATGTTATCTGAAATACAAAATTCTTGATAATTCTTAATCTATAGACATGTCATTCTGGTCGGAACTACTGAAGTTAAATTTCATGGATAAATAACAAAATGACGGACTTGGAAAAAAGTTTTTTTTCCAAAGTCCGCCATTTTGTTATTTATCCATGTCATTCTGGTCGGAACTACTGAAGTTAAATTTCATGGATAAATAAAACAAAATGGCGGACTTTGGAAAAAAAACTTTTTTCCAAGTCCGTCATTTTGTTATTTATCCATGAAATTTAACTTCAGTAGTTCCGACCAGAATGACATGTCTATAGATTAAGAATTATCAAGAATTTTTTATTTCAGACAACATCAAGAGCCAAAATCACCGGGGCAACCCACGCGCTTTTTTTTTGTAGGTGCTAACTTCGATCAATAATAATAATAATAATAAACTATTAAATTTTTTCAAGAAATTTATTTTTGTATCTTTAATATGTAAATAAAAACATCCTAAATATCCAAAACGATTCATTTTTATTTTCGTACAAAAAAAACGCCCTCCAAAAAAGACATGAAAATCGGCTTAAGTTACCAGACTACTACCTGAAGGACACTCTGAAGTTGTTTCATAAAAACTTTCATTAAAAAATCGTAAAAATTATGACAGTTATAACTTTTATAAAACTTTTACGTAAAAATGTTTCTTTTAACGGTAGAAACCGTATCTCTGGCATAGTTCATCTGAAAAATAATACAAAAATATGTTCTTTATCTGCATAACTGTAGTTTTCGTTGAGCAAAGCCGTATTTTTTTTTAATTAATTTTTCTCAAAATGACGGCATGTTAAAATTTTTTTTTTTAACATTCCCCCATTTTGAGAAAAATGGTCCTTTTTCACGAATTTTTGTTTGCTACTTAATTAATTATTTCAGAATTGGAAGAATGGTATGTTTTTAAGGACACTCTGAAGTTGTTTTATAAAAACTTTCATTAAAAAATCGTAAAAATTATGACAGTTATAATTTTTATAAAACTTTTCCGTAAAAATGTTTCTTTTAACGGTAGAAACCGTATCTCTGGCATGGTTCATCTGAAAAATAATACAAAAATATTTTCTTTATCTGCGTAAATGTAGTTTTCGTTAAGCAAAGCCGTTTTTTTTTTAAATCAATTTTTCTCAAAATGGCGGCATGTTAAAAAAAATTGTTTTACATTTTTTTAACGGCATGTTAAAAAAAAAATGTTTGAACATTTTTCTAACGTCATGTTAAAAAAAAATGTTTAACATGCCGCCATTTTGAGAAAAATTAATTTAAAAAAAAACGGCTTTGCGTAACGAAAACCACATTTATACAGATTAAGAAAATATTTTTGTATTATTTTTTGAGAAAAAATAATTTAAAAAAGCGGCTTTCTTCTCAAAATGGCGGCATGATAACATTTTTTTTTTAAATGTCGCCGTTTTAAAAAACGGCTCAACTTGGGTGATCGCCAGAGCCGCGCACCGACCGCGTCCACTGTTTTCTGCTTACACATACACACTTATAAAAACGCATATAGCAGGTCAGTAAAGCTCGATGTATATATACAGTATATAATACGTCAGTCGAGGAATCGGGGTAACCTCTTTCCAACGGGGCTATATGGCCCCTTCCTCTCTTTCTCTCTGCAACACCGTTAACATCCCTTCGGAGAATCGCAACCTTCCAAGACGACGGGGTACGACGACAACGAGACTTCTCAATTACACTTTCTATCTCGTACAAGAAAGAAATTTCTCGTTTTTCCACTCTCCTCTTATCGCTGTATCGTCCTCTCGACATTCACATGCCATTTTCACATATAAATATATAATACGTATAAGGGATTGTTCTGTGTGTGTGAGAATTGAAGAACAGATGGAGGAGTATGAGGCTGAGGAGAAGAGGCTCTCTGACATTTCTTTGCCAGACTGTTCTCTCGGTCATATCTACCTAGAGAATTGCTGAGAGAAACAGAGGGAGAGAAAGAGAGAGAGAGAGAGAGAGCAAGGTTGAGGGATCATTAAGGTATGTCCGTCTTTTACCTCGTTGGTTAAGTGGCTTTTTCCACTTTATGCTCAAACATTTTTTTTTATCTTTACCAATACTTTCATCGTTTTACTATTTTATTTTTATATAATCGTACTAACCGTACAACCCCTAACTTTTTTGTTATTATTAGTTTTTTTATCGTATACCTTTTCACGTTTTTACGTTTCTTGCCCTCTGTTCAGACTTCTCTTCTATCCCTTCAGACGCAAAGGTTCAAACCTTTTTTTTAATTATTATTATCAACTGGGTGTACCTGGCCGAGCGTTGCTATGGCTCAGTCTGGTTAAATGCAAAAGAAAGACCCGTGACATCTATATAATAGGTATATAAAAACACATTTTTATTTATATAGATACATTTGTCGCTTTTCTGTTGTATTATTCAATCTCACTAATCACAAAACCATTAACATTTTATTTTATGAATAGTTTTTCCATGGTATATCTTTTCAGATTTTTAAAGGAGGAAATAGGGCTAGGACAGCGTTTTCTCAATGATTTTCATGATTTTTTTTATAGTATAAAAAATGAATATAATTTATTGAAACTTTGAGAATATTTTTTACTTATATTTAAGTATATACTATAAAATTTTTGAAGAATTTCCTTGAAAAACACCGAAGATATTAGCGACCCCATATTGCAGGTCACAATCAGACTCAGCATTTTGCGTACATTCTGGAAGCCGCAATTTTCATCTGAAATCAAACGGGGTTGGAATTTACTTTTATTATATGTCTCTCTTCTATATGAACCTAAATGCTATAAAAAAAAATAGAAAATTGAATTTTTTACAGGGGTCAAAACAAAAAAGCATGATTTTTTGCCATTTTTTACAATTTTATTTGCAATAAAAAATTATCTTAAATAATGATAATATTCCGATGTTCATATAGAGCGCAATACTATGAAGAAAGTAACTGCCAATTTTCAAAACGATCGGTTGAAAACTTTTCGATCTAGCGTGTACGCAAGTTCAAGAAAAGTCGTTTTCACAAAAACGCGTTTGAAAAAATAGTACCAAGAAAAACAAAGTCACGGCAGTCATACATTTTTTCGGTGTTTTTCAAGGAAATTCTTCAAAAATGTTATAGTATATACTTAAATATATGTATAAAATATTCTCAAAGTTTCAATGAATTATATTCATTTTTTATACTATAAAAAAGTTCATGAAAATCATTGAGAAAACGCTGTCCTACCCCATTTCGCCCCTTAATGGCTTATAACAATATAACGAGTCGGAATTTTCATTTAAAATCTTGGGAACATATTTTTCAATAGTTTTACTAACAATTTATGAAATAAAAAAAAATCGATTTTTTGGACCATCTAACCCTATTTCCCCTTTAATACGTAGGGGTAGAAAAGCGAGGCGATTGATTACATTTCTAAACGCTTCGAAATGAATTTCGGTATCAATGCGCTGGATGAAAAAAAAACGCGATATATACAATTTTAATTGGTCGACACCATAATACTTATATGATTTTTTTTTTAATTCAAATTTCCATAAATTCAAAACGCCTCGAACGAATTTCTCCAAATTCAGGAGCGACTATCATTCGATGGTATCCAATAGATGTGCGAAATTTTGGCTTGATAATCAAAAAATTACACGATCTAGATTGTAAAAATAAAACTATATCGATTTTCTCATGTAAACAATTTCCTAAATCTCAAATGCGTAAATCCAATTTTTTATTTAAAATTCGTCGGAATTTTTATTTAAAATTTTGGGAACATATTTTTCAATAGTTTTATTAACAATTTATGAAATTTAAAAAAATCGATTTTTCGAACTGTCTAACCCTATTTGCCCCCTTAAGTTGCTTCCCCTTTTGTTCCCATTTTCGTTCCTCGAGACCCTCTATGAAGACGTCAAGCTAGAAAGAGGCCTCTTGCTCATAGAGGAAAATTTGTGAATGGGCGAGAGTGATGACGAAGCAATGGGCAAGTTTTAATTAGGATCATTTTTTTTTTAACCTCTTTATCACAAATATTTTTGACCGCGTCGATTCTCACAAACATCAGCCATAATTTATCCAACGAATTATATAGTCGAAACGTATACGGGTTGAAATACCACGATGGAAGTTTCCATATTTCGCTTTCTCCTTGCAATCCTCAGCTGATATGAGCATGAGCCTTCCGGCTGTTTATGCATATGACGTTTGTTACGTGCTCACCCCCTACATGTATATCCAATTAGCTCAACGCGCGGAGCTTCACCGTGCTACTGTCGCTCTTCATCCTCTTTTCCTCTTAAACCCCTTGTCTTGTACTATGCCTCTTTCTCTCTCTCTCTCTCTCTCTCTCTCTCTCTCTCTCTCTCTCTCTCTCTCTCTCTCTCTCTCTCTCTCTCTTTCTCTCTCTCTCTCTTTGCCATTCATGTGTTGCGATGGGAGAAACGAAGAGGCACCTGGGACGCTAAGGCTCCTGCAAATGTGATTCTCATGCTACTCTCTGTCTAACAGAAGGACTTACAACTTTGCTACTATGCATTCCGTTCCCTAGACTAAACTCTCCCTCTATCTTTAACCTCCTCTCTCTCCCTCTCTCTCGTTCTCTCTCGCTTTTGCTTCTAACTTCTGTACAACTCGAGAATTCTCCACCGCTTTGCATTCTCCTCTAGTGATATCTCTCGGTACTTCGACCCCCTACCCCCCGCTCGGGAATATCTCACGACTCGCTCTTCTGATTTTCCTCCATTTCTCGCTCTTACTTCGCCAACTCCACACAAATCCCGAGAGGGGCGCGATCTCTCGCAAACTTGGCCCTCAACGATGCTCACTTGGTTTCCCCTGGGACAAATCTTCGTTTTCGATCTGCGAACACATCAAAATTGCAATATATTCGCGATAAGTTATTAGTTTTTATTTACGGATTCTTAACGTATATGTATATATATACTTTATTCAGCGAAGGTGACATTCGATGAGATTTTCGAGCCCTTCGATTTACGATAAAGCTCTGAAAAAGTTAATTACCTTGAAAGATATTTAGAATATTGATTTTACATAATAACTTCGTGGCATTATTATTATAAGTAGTTGGAAAGTACACTCACCCGAAAAAAAAAACGGTACACTTAAAATTTGGAAAAAAATCACTAAATTTCAAATGACGGTCACTGCGTAAATAATGAAGATAGGAAGGTCTTTAAAAAATGAAAATAAAGCTTGGGATCTCTACTTAAAGGATCGATTTATTTCAATGTTGCGAGATGAATTTATTGAAAATGGCGGTTGACAAAGCGAGGGCATGCGGAATTGAAAAATATTGGTCCGAGTTTGCGACGACCCATGGCGTGAGTCAGGTGTCGCAACACAATGGGATAAGAAGCATGTGATGGTACAGAGTCTCCTCTTTAAAATGCTTTTTTAATCGTTTCGATACGATGATTTTTCGCCGAGTTATTCGCATTTAAAGTAAAAAACATCCTTTTTCTTCAAATGCGAATAACTCGGCGAAAAATCATCGGATCGAAACGATTAAAAAAGCATTTTAAAGAGGAGACTCTGTACCATCACATGCTTCTTATTCCATTGTGTTGCGACACCTGACTCACGCCATGGGTCGTCGCAAACTCGGACCAATATTTTTCAATTCCGTATGCTCTCGCTTTGTCATCCGCCATTTTCGATAAATTTATCTCGCAACATTGAAATAAATCGATCCTTTAAGTAAAGATTCCAAGCTTTATTTTCATTTTTTAAAGACCTTTCTATCTTCATTATTTACGCAGTTACGCGTCATTTGAAATTTAGTGATTTTTTTCCAAATTTTAAGTGTACCGCTTTTTTTCGGGTGAGTGTAGTTAGTAGTAGTATTAATAACTTTTTCTCATTATTATTACGTAAAATCAATGTTCTAACTATCTTTCAAGGCCATTAGTTTATTTTCGATTTTTACTAGTTTAAAAATTAATTTTTCCGACCATTAAAACGGCAGAATTTCTTTAATTTCATTATGGTATTCGTTTGCTGATTTTTCTGGATGTGTATGAATTTTTTTTTTTTAAGAATTCTCTCTTATTTTCAAAATTCACGTAATATCCCATTCTCGAGAACTTTTAATGGTCTATTTTCATGAAACTTTTCGTTCAATGAACCCGAAACTTTTGCTTTGTTCCAACGTATATCCTTTCGGGTTTTTACGTATGACTTTTCCGAATTGCCCTCTTTTTCTATTTTTTGCCCGCATTGTGTTCGCAGACGTCTTAGTTACACTGTATAGCGTTTGCCATGGTCTCAGGGAAACTGCCGAAAAACCTACGTCGATACAGACGGGCTTTGTTTTCACTGATTTTCAGTTGCATTTCCTACATAGGAAACTCAAAAAAACTGCCTCCCGTTCAATAGTCGACTCGGCAGCCAGTACACAATTAAGCGGCCACCCATCCAAGTAGTGACGGTGGCCAAAGCTGCTTAACTTGGGTGATCGCCGGAGCCGCGTCCACTGTTGTCGGTCGATGAACCCGAAACTTCTTAAGTGTAATATTGAATGCTGCTACGAAAACTTAACGCAAAATTTGTGACATTTCATCGATTCTTCAGCATAAAAGAACATTCGGAAATAATAGAAAGTTCTTAAAAATTTCACATTTACTCTAAAAAATCAGCAATGTGTTTTGATGAGAGAATGTAATAAGTTTGCCGGCGATCCGTTAAACAAATCGTTTCTTTTTTCATCCATTTCATTCAAGGGGGTATGTCAACAATTAAACCCATTATAATATTGTTGCCCAAAATTTTGGATGAATGACTAGTAAAGTATGTCGCTTGCGGTTGAAAAGGGGAGGTTTTGCTTCCTGGCAGAGTCTTCTGACTCCTATATTTGACTTGTAAGCGAACTTTGAAGTTTTTGTTCTTCTCTAATTGTGGCGCATGGTTGGGAATCAACTGCTGGAAGGATCAATGTCTATAAAGTCTTAAATTCTTTGTTACAACCTCCCCCATGGACTAACCATAGCAGATTCTAAATAAAAACCAAATTGTAACCGCGGCATTTCTAAAAACATCGTGCTGGGAAAAAAAACCTGCTGTTTCGTAAAATTGGGTAATGTCTCTGAGATCAGAGCAAAGCAAAATAATCCGCCGCGAACTTACGGAAGAGTAAAAAACTGAAGAAACTCTTACGAGGTAAAGATAGGAGTTACAGGGTCTTGCCAAGAAGCAAAACGTTCTTTCTTCGACCGCAAACAACATACTTTATTAGTCATTAGTCAGAATATTGTGTCAACAAAATTATCGCGGTTTTACTTGTTTTTATATTTGAGTGACTCGACCCCGTTTATAAATTTCCCGCATTTTTATTGTTTACCATAAATCAATGTTTTTGGCATCTTTAATAGACTTGATATTTTTTTACGATCTTCATCGTATCGAAAAGTATTTAAATTCCGATCGAATGAAACTCTTGGCCGGGATTGTATACCTGAAGCATTCTCCTTAAGGGGTATGGCCACGGTAGCGGGTATGAAATCATGTGCACATTTAACAATTTCTTTTTGTATGAAAAAGTGATTTATTTATAAAACTAAAGATACATCTATTTAGTATAAATATCAAGCTAATAAAAAATATTTTTTTTTGTTTTTTTGTTATACAAAATGGCCGACTACTGCTATTTGCTTTTGATATCTTTTTCTTTGAGGCGCTCCGCGGCGTGACATTTGGCATCCACAATTTTCGACATAGAATAAAACAAGAATTCTCGTTAATCTACACCAGAACACCTAGAGAAGTACGTACGCAATTTGAAAAATATTTTTGTATTCGAATATTGTAGGCACTTGAACTTAAAAGGTGAATTCCCAGTGAAAAATTTGGTATAAAACTGATCATAAAATGAAAAGTTTTTAATTAATCAGAAATTCCGTACGTACTTCTCTGCGAAATGCAATTAGAAATATAATTTAAACATTTGAAGTCAATCGGGTAAAAATTGTCGAAGTTATTTACCACGAGGTCGGCTCGGGTATTCTATGGCCGTGCCAGACGAGGCTTACGTTATACGGTCAAAGTCGGTGAAAAAAAATACTAACTGCCAGCTTAATTTAACTTAACTTATTTTTATGATGATAAAGCGTTTAAGTAAAAAAAATCGATTTTTAAAAAATACTACCGTGGCCACACTCTTTAAGGGGGGAAATAGGGTTAGGACAGCGTTTTCTCAATGATTTTCATGAATTTTTTTATAGTATAAAAAATGAATATAATTTATTGAAACTTTGAGAATATTTTATGCATATATTTAAGTATATACTAGAAAATTTTTGAAGAATTTCCTTGAAAAACACCGAAGATATTAGCGACCCCATATTGCAGGTCACAATCAGACTCAGCATTTTGCGTACATTCTGGAAGCCGCAATTTTCATCTGAAATAAAACGACGTTGGAATTTACTTTTATTATATGTCTCTCTTCTATATGAACCTAAATGCTATCAAAAAAATAGAAAATTGAATTTTTTACAGGGGTCAAAACAAATAAGCATGATTTTTTGCCATTTTTTACAACTTTATTTGCAAAAAAAAATTATTTTAAATAATGATAATATTCCGATTTTAGGTTCATACAGAGCGCAATACTATGAAGAAAGTAACTGCCAATTTTCAAAACGATTGGTTGAAACCTTTTCAAACTAGCGTGTACGCAAGTTAAAAAAAAGTCACTTTAATGACTTATGACGATAGAACGAGTCGAAATTTTCATTTAAAATTTTGGGAACATATTTTTCAATAGTTTTACTACCAATTTATGAAATTAAAAAAAATCGATGTTTTTAACCGTTTGACCCTATTTCCCCCCTTAAGGGCAAATTATTAAAAAACGAAATGCATCAACCGAGATGAATTCGCGTTCCCAGTAGTGCCTCAACTCGAGTACACGAATATTTTCGATTTCCGGTGCTTGTCCCTCGCGAAACAAAAAAAAACTTTCGTTTTCTATCTCGGACTTTGCCCTCACTTCCGGCTTCGAGTTTTACGGACGATGTTTTGTCGGAAAATCGGTTGTCCCTCGGAAACGATGAAAACTTTACATAAGGTTCTCCGATCGACTATCCATGTTGTGCCAATGATGGAATCGACGCGGAAAGATCCGCGACAGCAAGAGTTGTATATATATAGTAAGAGGAAAATAAAAGGACGAAGGAAAACTTTCGTACGATTTTCAAAAGTTTACTTCAATCGTTATAAAGTTCATGGTGGTTCGTTTGAGGATTCAAAGTTTTCCAAGCCCATCAGTAATGATTCTTATAAATGAATAAAAGTAATTAAAATTATTTTTATTTATTTCGAGAAAAGTATAATTTTTTTTATTCCATATTTTTTTATTTAGATACGGCGAGAAATAAAAGATCATTTCGTAAAATTTGCCAAGAAAATTTTGCATCGGTTAAATATAATTCACTTCAGTTTTTCATCGAACGGGCGCGCCGGACCATATATCGTGTTCTACTGCTGAATTTCTTCTAGGCCAACTGGTGTGGTCGTGATTGTCGAAGCTTGTTTTTTTTTTTCTATTTCCTTTCCCTCGTAACTTTCCTATCGATTACAGCGTGACACACATACTGGTGGTACTAGCTACGATGAACGGCGAGAAAAAGAGAGAAAGAGAGAGAGAAAGAGAGAAAATGTGTTCTGAGTTTCCCCTCATTTCCTTATCGCGAACCTCAACTCGTTCGAGAAGGTCAAGAATCGTTTGAAACAGAGTCAGAAAAAACGCCCTCTCTATCTCTCACAGTTATTCACTCTTACGGTTATATATGGGGCATTCCAGTTGAAATCGACCTCGCTGATAACTCTCACCATCCCCTGTTTGGTTAACAAATTTTCATGACGTTGTTACAACCCTAAAAACTATGGAATTTGTTCTCTAGATTGTTTTCGCTAACCGCTATTTAATAATGAACAAAAATAAATATTTAATATTAAACAAAGCGTCTATCTGTTATATTTCCTTCAATTATTTTGCGAATAAAAAGAGCAAAAAATAAAAAGAAGCGCACGTCGCCTCATTCTGGTACAAATCGCTAGTTTACAAATTTCGATATTAAGGCCGTAGTCTGGTCTAGAGCGAGATTTTTGACGTCATTTCTAATGTGCAATAACGTTTAAACCGTTGAAGTTGTCTTGATGAAAATTTACACGTGCATTTATTGATCCTTAGAGAATACTTGTACATTAAAAAAAAAATTATTTTAAATATTTTCATGTAGTTTTTTGCCTTGTTGCAACATGGTGCGCCGAAATCGGCGCCCACTCTGGCCGATGTTGTATGCATCTGAAAAAAAAATATATATATATTCTCAATCTGTATGAGTATTCTGAGCACTGGTAGCAGAATTGGTACTTAAAAAAATTTTTTGACAAAATGGCGGGCTGTTGAACTTTCATTAATGATATTCCATACATTTTCGGGTATTCGACGAGTTATAAGATGTCGACAAAATTATTGTTCGACTCAATTAAGAATTTTTTTAAGTACCAATTCTGCTACCAGTGCTCAGAATACTCATACAGATTGAGAATATATATATATTTTCTTTTAGATGCATACAACATCGTCCAGAGTGGGCGCCGATTTCGGCGCACCATGTTGCAACAAGGCAAAAAACTACATGAAAATATTTAAAATAATTTTTTTTTTTAATGTACAAGTATTCTCTAAGGATCAATAAATGCACGTGTAGATTTTCATCAAGACAACTTCAACGGTTTAAACGTTATTGCACATTAGAAATGACGTCAAAAATCTCGCTCTAGACCAGACTACGGCCTTAAACAGAGGATTTTTCAGATTTTTTTCACATTTTTAAATAACGACTAAGCCGTCTGTCTTAGGTAAAATAAATTTCTTTTATTCGTCACTAAATACAGGTTAGCGAGAAAAAAATGTAGAAAAAAAATTTACAAATTCTTTAGGGTTTTAACAATATTATGAAAACTTGTTGATCAAATTTCAGACGGTGAAGGTCATAAACAGGTCGATTTGACGCGGAATGCCCCGTATATAAAACACAATTTTTTTGCGAATGACTCGACGGAAATGCTCGCCCTTCTTTCATTCCGACAAGACCGTATGTCTGCGGCGCACACTTCCAGAAATCTAATACACCGTCCGTTTGATTAATGACCTTCGGTATACGAGGTATGTTCAAAAAGTATCGCGAATTTTGAATTTTCGCGGGCTACGTATATTCGATTTTCGATTTTTTTGCGGCGTTAGTTTGGTACTCATGTCCCTCATTTATGCTGAAAAAATCGGCCATTTTGAATGTTTAGTTAATTGTTGACAGCTGTTTTGGTTAGACGTGTTTTGGCTTGTCTTCGATTTTTGCCTATTCCAAAAAAGCAGCCTCCATTGCGATGATTGAGCTTTGGTTTCCACGTCATAACCATAAACCCATGATTCGTCATCAGTTATGACCCTCTGGAGCAAATTTGGGTCGTCGCGGACCGAGTCCAACAGCTCCTTAGCAATGTCAACGCGACACTGTTTTTTCTTCGAAATTCAGCAATTTTGGCACGAATTTCGCGGCGACCCGTCTCACGCCCAAATCATTGGTAAAAATTGAATAGCACGAGCAAATCGATATGTTTAGTTCGTCAGCAACTTCTGTAACGGTGATCCGACGATTGGCCAATATTATTTTCTTCATTTCATCACTGTTTTCGTCTGTTGTTGATGTGCTCGGGCGTCCGGAACGCCTTTCGTTGTTCGCATCGATAAACGTTGCTTTGGTCCAAGGTAACTTCACCATATGCCACAGTCAACATTCGGAATGCGTCCGCGCACTTAATTTTCTTTTTCACACAAAATTTGATACAGATTCTTTGATCCATTTTTTGGAATAGGCAAAAATCGAAGACGAGCCAAAACACGTCTAACCAAAACAGCTGTCAACAATTAACTAAACATTCAAAATGGCCGATTTTTTCAGCATAAGTGAGGGACACGAGTACCAACCTAACGCCACAAAAAAATCGAAAATTGAATATACGTAGCCCGCGGAAATTCAAAATTTGCGATACTTTTTTAACAGACCTCGTAGATACACACATTATTGCATGTATCCACAATCAACCGCACGACGTATACAATGTAGGGGAGAAATGTGTATAAATTGCATTTATCGAAGAATCGTTGGTTTATTATTCGACACGATTTTTTATAAGCATTATTCGTGAATAAAGATCGTAGGCATTATGAAAGCGTTGATATATGGGTTATTATAATTTTAGAATATTAAGGCAGCACGGATTTTACGTCATATTGTTATTGATGGGATGAAAAAGCTTTTACGTAAATATAACCTATAAAACGTATTTAAACATGCGAAGGTTATTGTTGTATTTTCACGATCGATAGTAAGTTTGAAAATTGTTATTTCCGTAATAACGATAATAATCCCACAGTAACGATGTTCTACTTATAGAAGAAAAAAAAACTATTCAACTCGAAGTTTTGGAAAAATTTCAACAATGGCGGTTCGGAGACTTAATGTGTCTGCAAAATTGTACGTAAACAAAAAAAATGATAAAATAGAACGTAAGGAAAAATAATAATAAATCACTGCTGACGAAAGACGATAGGGGTGGAAATTTAAAACCCCGCCGTGACTTCGAATTGGTTTGAGCTTTCGGGCTGAAATTTCGTACACAGGTGAAGCATTAACGGACGTTTGTTCACTACGACTTTTGTAACAATTGACATTTTTTTTTTTTGGATTTCATAAGATCTTGAACATTCTGTTTAAATGCGTGTTAGGGGCTCACATACCGCTGTGCGCGCTGAAAACCGAGTAAATTTGAAAAATTATTATAAAGCTTATGTGGTTAAAAAAAAATTAAATTGTTCATTTCACATTTTTTATTGACTCTTCAACTATAAGAAAACAAATTTTTTTATTTTTTTTTAAAATATTAACATTGTTTTTTACGGGTATAAATGGACTACCGATGAAAATCATGGCGCCTCCTTGTCGACATCATAACTTCACCAAAAATTATCCAATCTGCAAAAATAAAAAAAGAATCTACTAGTAATAGTCTGAGGCAGGGATTTTTTTTTGTTTTTCAAAAATACATGAATTACAGTATTTCAAACTTTAGTATGCAATTTAAAAAAAACTCCCGTTTATTGCTATAACTTTGTAATGGAGTGGAATATTCTGAAAAGTTTTTGAAAAATTCTTAAAAGTATAAAGAATGAAAATCTGTAAAAAAAATCGCTTTTTTGAAAATTTCAGGGGTCTCTGAGTTCTTAACAGCTCGATAGCTCCTGCAATTTTCTACACAAATAAATTATTATCGAATACTATTAGCTATTGAGTTTGGAGAAAATCCACTCGGGTGTTCGAAATTTATAGGATTTCGAATTTTTCGGAAAATCGATATCGAACCAACGGTTTTGGGGGGAAAAAAAAAATTTTAATCCCATAAAATCTGAACGAGTTCGAGATTCACTAAAAATATATGAGACAAAGTGGGCTGATTGATTCAATCGCGTGCGAAAATTTCGGCGTGATCGGTTAAGGGGGGAAATAGGGTTAGGACAGCGTTTTCTCAATGATTTTCATGAATTTTTTTATAGTATCAAAAATGAATATAATTTATTGAAACTCTGAGAATATTTTATCCATATATTTAAGTATATACTATAAAATTTTTGAAGAATTTCCGTGAAAAACACCGAAAATATTAGCGACCCCATATTGCAGGTCACAATCAGACTCAGCATTTTGCGTACATTCTGGTAGACGCAATTTTCATCTGAAATCAAACGAGGTTGGAATTTACTTTCATTATATGTCTCTCTTCTATATGAACCTAAATGCTATCATTAAAATAGAAAATTGAATTTTTTACAGGGATCAAAACAAAAAAGCATGACTTTTTGTCATTTTTTACAACTTTATTTGCAAAAAAAAAAAAATTATTTTAAATAATGATAATATTCCGATTTTAGGTTCATATAGAGCGCAATACTATGAAGAAAGTAACTGCCAATTTTCAAAACGATGGGTTGAAAACTTTTCAAACTAGCGTTTGCGCAAGTTGAAAAAAAAGTCGTTTTAAGAAAAACGCGTTTGAAAAAATAGTACGCTCGGTTATACACGTGGCGGGCTCGGAGCCTGAAGGAGAGCTACTCGCTTTAATAGCTTATAACAATAGAACGAGTCGGAATTTTCATTTAAAATTTTGGAAACATATTTTTCAATAGTTTAACTAACAATTTATGAAATAAAAAAAAATCGATTTTTTGAACCGTCTAACCCTATTTCCTTCCTCAAGCCATTTCCGAGTTATAGAACTTTGATTTTTGTCTCATCATACACATATATCCATGCGGATTTTTTAAAAATAATTCGTTTTGTTCCGACCCTTTGACACATTTTCAACACATTGGCATTCAAAATTTGAAAAGAAAAAAATGTTTCACAAGAACAAAGCTTCCTCTATGAGACAGCTACCATTGTATGCAGGGTGTGAGGGCGGTAAAAACATTGGAGCGATCGAGCAAAAAGCACAAACAAAGCCTATTCATTGTGGCCCGTTTGAGAATATCATCGGTCGGGGATGTGTTTATAGACCGATTGAGAGATACATTTTCCTTTAGGGTCATGAGACCTTCACCGAGAGACCCTTTTTATAATAATAGATGATGCGAATTCTCCGAGTTGTCAGTGTAACAGAAGGAAGAGAGAGAAAGAGGGGCAGAGGTAGAGACAATCGAGACGATGATTCCTCGCTGGTGTATTAGCAAGGTATTATCCTACTATACAGAGAGTACCAGAGTATATAAAGTACGACTGTATGTATATCACCGAGAAAATTACCCTTCTTGTTCGTGGTTTCTATCGGTTGGGTGGCTGATCGCAGCTCGTAACTCGTAGCTTATTTTCTCCCTTGTACGAGGTCTGTTCAAAAAGTATCGCGAATTTTGAATTTCCGCGGGCTACGTATATTCGATTTTCGATTTTTTTGTGGCGTTCGGTTGGTACTCATGTCTCTCACTTATGCTGAAAACATCGGCCATTTTGAATTTTTAGTTAATTGTTGACAGCTGTTTTGGTTAGACGTGTTTTGGCTTCTCTTCGATTTTTGCCTAGTCCAAAAAATGGATCAAAGAATCTGTATGAAATTTTGTGTGAAAAACAAAATTAAGCGCGCGGACGCATTCCGAATATTGACTGTGGCATATGGTGAAGCTACCTTGGACCAAAGCAACGTTTATCGGTGGTACAAAATGTTCTCCGAGGGCCGAGAAGATGCGAACAACGAAATGCGTTCCGGACGCCCGAGCACATCAACAACAGACGAAAACATTGATGAAGTGAAGAAGATAATATTGACCAATCGTCGAATCACCGTTAGAGAAGTTGCTGAGGAACTAAACATATCAATTGGCTCGTGCTATTCGATTTTCACCAATAATTTGTGCATGAGACGGGTCGCCGCGAAATTCGTGCCAAAATCGCTCAATTTCGAACAAAAACAGTGTCGCGTTGACATTGCTAAGGAGCTGTTGGACTCGGTCCGCGACGACCCAAATTTGCTCCAGAGGGTCATAACTGGTGACGAATCATGGGCTTATGGTTATGACGTGGAAACCAAAGCTCAATCATCACAATGGAAGCTGCTTTTTTGGAATAGGCAAAAATCGACGACAAGCCAAAACACGTCTAACCAAAACAGCCGTCAACAATTAACTAAACATTCAAAATGGCCGATTTTTTTAGCATAAGTAAGGAACATGAGTACTAACCTAACGCCACAAAAAAATCGAAAATCGAATATACGTAGCCCGCGGAAATTCAAAATTCGCGATACTTTTTGAACAGACCTCGTAGATGTACGTAATCTTTGAGTATCCATCTGTATATAAATATATAACCATACCTGTGGTTCTTTACCCTGGAATACGTAAGGTACGAAGAAGATGAGACAGGGCAGAATTATCGTGCGATTTGGCACACATCGCGAACTTTACATTTGTCGAGAAATACAAATTTTTCATTGTTTCTGGCAAACTAATCCGATGCAAGAGATAAAAGAAGATGTAAGATAACGGGTTTATAGTGGAATGATAAAAAAAAGATGTCGAATAGAGGAAAAATAAACACACACAATTTATATATTTACATGAGTCACAACAATTATATCTTTTTAGTTTTCAGCGCGAATGACCCAATAATACTTCACACACATACCTTGCACTCACAGACGCACACCGTAGACGCACATTAACATTATATACCGATCGAGACCATCCACTCGTTCTATCGTTTCATGAGCGATAACTTTATATATTTTGACTTATCTTGTAATTTCGGAACGACGATAGCTGATCCCGCGTTGGCTCTTTCCTTGTTGCCCCGAGACCTCGGTGCCTTGGAGGATGTTTCCTCGGATATAGATTGTGAGATGAAACTTCAATGTTCAATCCAATATTTCCAAATGTTATGGTACCGTCCGCCTCTTCGATATGAGGTGATAGCAAAACGGTTCGGAGATGACGGACTCACGGTCAAAGGATTCAGTTTTCGTATCGTGTAGCACCTGCGACGGTCCCGGAGCGAAAGAGCTCGAAGCTTATCACGTTCGGCAGAGGTGTGGAAATATCCCCTCTCTTCTCAAGCCATCCAAATCTTCCGACTTTATGGAGACACCATTAGCGATTGCTCGCGTCACTTTCCGATCGCTCGCGTCACTGTCCGCGCGAATATTCGAAATTGTTCTCCACTCACAAAGAAAAATCAATGAAAGGACAATGACAAAATGTTATTAAAAAATTCAGTTAGCCGACAAATAAATAAATCAAATTATATTAAAAACTTTCACTTATTTTCAAATGATTGACAATAATTTTTCAATCCTTGACGTAAGTCCCTTTCGAATAACACCCCACACGACGGCATTGAACATATTTGTTTTTACATCATTCCTTTTCGACCCTCCGAATTTTCGGAAAAAATATCTTTTCCGAAATATTTTTTCGGAAAAAATATTTTTTCCGAAAATGTGTCCGGCGGACCTTTTTCGGAACATCTCACTCCGGTTGCATGCCAAGTTTTAAGTTCATAGGTTCAACCGTTCGGGAGTTAGAGGACTGTAACAGACCGACGGACGGACAACCGGATCTCAATATGTCTTCCGTTTTTCGCTACGCTAAATATATGAGAAGAAACAATTGCAAAACGCGATTGACTTATTTGGTAAATCAATAAATACACTGAAACGATTCGTTGCGTGAATATCGTTTATTTTTTGTTGTGAAGCAATTAATCAATCAATTAACGTACAATCGTTTGCCGAGACTCTTTCATTCTGCCATTGCTCCAACAACCGTGAAGCACTTCTTACAAATCGAACTTTGCTGGAATAGCGAGCTAATAAAGCTCTCGTGTGTGCGGTTGGGCGGGATATGTCTGAAGAGTTCGCGCGTACGAGAATAACCGGAAGGACACGCTCCGATATCCCGTTTCCTTCTATACCTCGGCCATTATGTTAGTTTACTGCGAGCAAAGTGTACCTATCTCGTACTCGAATTATGTATGTATCTATTGGGCGGTTCGATGGTTTGCCGGCTGGGTTGACGCAAACACACACGTGTAAAAAGCAAATACACATGGAGAATTGTGAAAAGGGGGAAGTCGCAACCTCCACTTCCGCTCCATTTGCCTCACTGAAAGCGCTATTTCGCCGTCGACCCAGTAGCAAAAGCCTTCCAATGCATATACTATATATATATATATATATATATATATATATATATATATATATATATATGTGGACCAATCTACACGGTATACGTGTGGAATACATGTTCAACAATGCAAACCATGAGAGAGGCTTTGGAACGACGACAAAGTAGACTATCCTGTTATTCTCTCTCTCTCTCCCTTCCTCATTTATATACATACATATCGTCTAATTGAAATGTTTTTTTGTACCACTGCCTACCGTTCCTGAAACAATCACATTGGAAACGATTGCGCACTTGAATTCTCCCATTTGCCGCTTTTTATTACTCTTCGTTTTATTTTTTTCACCAATTAAGGAAATACGACTATTACTTCCTAGTCTAATAGATATCGTACAACAAAATAACTTTTTGCACATTTTTGTTATTAAATGAAGATTGTCAATGCTGTGTTTTCTGTTCTCGTGGAAGAATGTTTGTGATGGTGAAGAATTTTTTAAATATTTGGCGCCAGAATGCAGCGGCTAACCCGTCATTATGATTGGCTGTCGACGTCGTGCTCAGAGTTCGATCACACGCATACTTCAGATCGTACAATCGTAAACTACGAACCTAACCTACGAAGTAACGTTCGAAGCGCGGACATCGATTCTAGCGCTTAAGGGAATGTATCACACCCGCCTAACTCTTCGAAAACGCGGAATGTACTTTCTCCGAAATGGCACAACCGATTTGGATGAAATAAGCTCAGACACTCGAGTATGGTGGCAAAAAGTGGCTAAGCTTTTTTCATCCCGATCGGTTGTAGCGATTTGGAGAAAGTAACGATTAGAATTTTCAGCTATCTCTCTTGCACTTACGCGTCACGTTTTACATGTGCGCCCTCCTCTAAGGAGTTATACGCAATCAGGAGACCAAAAAAGGGCGATTTTTCAAGAATTGTTTCTGGAAAGACATTTTTATTTATTAACGTAACAATTTATATACGTATTGTCGTGACTTTTAACTTTATTTTCATATTTCTGATTTGTAAAAATAATGATTTGTAAAGCTACTATAGTCGATCTCCGGGAGCTCCTCTAAAAAAAGGTGTCTGGTGGTGAGCACGATATCTCCGGTTTGGATTATCCAAAATAAAAAAACCAAAAAGATTCTATTAGTGGATAGATAAATCTAGGTATTGATCGAAGGAATAGTCGAAATTTTGAATTTTGACAAAATGGCGGCTCCAAAAAGAAAACATTCCAATTTTCGAACAAAATTTTTTCGTTTAATTGTTAAAAAAAAATAGAAATAATTATCGGAAATCTTATTCCTTCGATCAATACCTGAAGAATATATCTGAGAAGGTTGTGTTTAAATTGCAGACCGATCGGTTGAGCCGTTTTTCAGAAATCGTGCTCACCGATTTTGAAAACACGGTTTTCAGAAAAACGCGTTCAAAGTTTAGGCCGCCTACTTTGTAACGCTCCGAACGTCCTTACAAATATGCATGTATCTCCAAGAATATTTGCCGGATCGATTTGAAATTTTCAGAAAATATACTCAAATATCCGTACATTCCGAAAATGCAATTAAAGAAAAATCAATTTTTTGAAATCTCCAACTGCGTATGACCCCTCAAAATACAGCAAGTTAAGCGCAAATCTAATTTGCATTGTTTTATTAGTAATTCACATGCTCTTTTGAATCTTCAGAATAAAAACTGGTCCAGCGCGAACAGAGGGTTTCCCATCATTCCTCTAAGTGAAAGTCGTTCATCGTTAACAACATTGTTAGGCATATATACTAGATATTTCACTAAAATGTCTACTTTTTTTCTAAACTTCCCATATGCCTTTGTATATCAGATTCATTTCAGAATGTTCGTTGCCGTAGTGTCGAAATTAAGGGGGCAAATAGGGTTAGGACAGCGTTTTCTCAATGATTTTCATTAATTTTTTTATAGTATAAAAAAATGAATATAATTTATTGAAACTTTGAGAATATTTTATACATATATTTAAGTATATACTATAAAATTTTTGAAGAATTTCCTTGAAAAACACCGAAGATATTAGCGACCCCATATTGCAGGTCACAATCAGACTCAGCATTTTGCGTACAGAAGCCGCAATTTTCATCTGAAATCAAACGAGGTTGGAATTTACTTTTATTATATGTCTCTCATCTATATGAACCTAAATGCTATCATAAAATAGAAAATTGAATTTTTTACAGGGGTCAAAACAAAAAAGCATGATTTTTTGCCATTTTTTACAACTTTATGTGCAAAAAAAAATTATTTTAAATAATGATAATATTCCGATTTTAGGTTCATATAGAGCGCAATACTATAAAGAAAGTAACTGCCAATTTTCAAAACGATTGGTTGAAAACTTTTCAAACTAGCGTGTATGCAAGTTAAAAAACAGTCGTGTTCAGAAAAACGCGCTTAAATAAATAGTACCGCTCGGTTAAACACGTGGCGAGCTCGGGGCCTGAAGGAGAGCTACTCACTTTAATGGCTTATAACAATAGAACGAGTCGGAATTGTCATTAAAAATTTTGGGAACATATTTTTCAATAGTTTTACTAACAATTTATGAAATTAAAAAAAACGATTTTTTGAACCGTCTAACCCTATTTCCCCCCTTAAGGAGCGGGAGCAGGGGCATAGTAAAAACTGAACATTTTGATGAATATTATTGAAAATATTTGTGGAAATAGAAATATTTCTTTAATCCTCAAAGCCCTTTAGAATGATACGGAATTAGGACGGATTTTCTTTTGCATCACATTTGGATCTCTCTGAATTCTCAAAAGATGTTTTTTTTTTTCAAAAATGACCCGGAGGGTATCCTCGAAACATCTCAATCTAGTTGCGTGCCAAGTTTCAACTTTGTAGATTAAACCGTTTAGAATTTCGAGGCTTGTAACAGAAGAACAGACGGACGGACGGACAATCGAGTTTCACCACAAAGGTTCCCTTATTTCGGTATGAAATCCTAAATAGTGAGAAATTCACGGGATATACACTAGTTTTAAGTGGGGAAATTATTTTTTCTTAGTTCAACACTGATTTCATTAGGAAGTAAGAGTCGTAATTTCATAATCAATTGTCTGTCGTATTCTAACGTTTCTCTTTTCATTTCTATGCGCAGCATCAAACGCATCGGGTTTCGTCGGTCGCCTGTTCGATGCAAGAAGATCCCTCGTTCGATTCGTTGCGTTAAAACGGAACAAAAAGCTTTCGATCTTCAGCGAGATAAGAAATTAAAAAAAAAAACAATTATTTTCACCAAGAATCGCAGATGTCGTGATCGGCAGTCTGTTGTCAATTCGAGTGTGACGACACAGTGTCGCGAAAGAGAGTCCCCGCACAAAACTGTAAAGTCGTTTGTGTTTTTGTTTTTGTTTTTTTTCTTCTCGCGTCGCGACAATGTGAGGTGAGGGCGATTTGTTAAATTCTCTCGGCGCTATAGAGCGTGTGAGCTATGTCTTCGTTGAGCTGCACGGACGAGGAGGACACCGAGGATGTCGAGAACAATCGTGGACGGCTCAACGGCTTCGACAATAACAAAAATAACAGCGAACCCCTCGTCGTCGAGGTACTCAAAGCGAGTGCAGTATTTTCGTCATTATCATTATTATTATCGTCGGAGCGTGACAATAGTGGATTGCGCCTGGAAGGATTGCGGCTAGATGATAATTTTCGTCGGTGGTACGCGACAGTGCAGTCGTCGTGGAGGCAACATTTTCAACAGAATGAGGAGACATTTGAAATCGCCCGTACAACGAGAGAGCGCCGATTCTCGAGAAGTTGCAATTCCGCTTAAAACCCATTGCCGATAAGAGATACAAGAGATAAAGAGTTACTTGTCTCTGGTTCGTCGCAAATATTGTCGCGAATTTAACGAAAATTTCGGTCTCTGATGACGCCGGAAATGACGAGATCGTGGTCGGTGGACACTGGTCGATTCTCGCTGAGACTCGTCAGGTGACGAAAGTTCAATTATTCAAGGGGCGTTAATACCTTTGTCAATAAGTACAACAGTGAACGAGAAAGAAGGAAAACAGAAACGAAATTGAGTGACATAGAGTAGTCGTTGGTTTAAGCTAATTTGACAAAGACACGCAATATTAATGATAATAAGAAATTGTGAATATATTTGAAGAGAAAAGTTTTTAAGCCGCGCGCGAACAAAAGAATATCGGTCATAAATCGCGCCATCTGGTGAGCTACGTAAAATTCGCACGTACCTCTCGAGCGATATGTCGAAATAATCGTCAGGATCAAAACTTTTGGACCGAAAAGTATATCGAACGAGAGAAAGAGAGGGCATAGAGGGGGGGGGGGGGGGGGGATAGGACACGGGAAATAAGAAAAGGTTGGCGAAAGAAGTTCGTTGTCGGCTGGCCCTTTCGCGTTTACGTCCTCTCCTCGGGAATGGAAAATCCCTTACGAGTATCGAACGAAAGAGAAGCGAAAAGCAGTAGCAGCAGCGGTAGCCGAAAAAGATCACGTCGAAGAACAAGTTTTCGTATTACGCGAGAGGACTCATCGTCGAAACGTTGCGAGTACGAGTCTTCTTCGTGTAATTATTCGTTGTATCACGGTTTTTCGAGCAAAACCTGCCCGCTTAGGCCAACCAGAGGCCACTATCTCGAGGACAAGTCGGCGATACGTAGCAGACGAGCGAAATACAAGAATTCGTGAATTAATTATCACGAAGATTCTGCGGACGGGACGGAGTGTTGAAAAAGGCGGGAAAAACAAAACGTGACGAATGTTTTAACGATAAGCATGAACGATACACGGTGAAATATCGCAGAAACTGTGGAGAAAAGAAGAAAGTGTTTTCTTCGTATTTTTAATTTTCGCGGATAGAAGTGATGTTTTAGTATTTTTTTTCTTCTCAGTGTTGTGAGTGTCGAACGAGTGAGCGTGTTTATAACGTGTTCAAATTTTCACATTGTTCGTTCGTCGCACCAACCCTCTTCCAGATCTCTCGCTCTCTCTGGTGTTCCAACACGCTCTCTCTTCCGTGTCGCGGTAATGGTGCTGACAGTGTTGTCGGGTTCGCTTTTATTTTTTCTCTTTTGTTTCCTTTTGGTGTTCGCGGTTGTGCCACAGATGTGGTGAGAAACCGCTGTCAGCGTTAAGTTTTTCGGATAACCAGCGTGTGAACCAAGAGAGGTCGTTGTCGTCGTCGTCGTCGTCGTCGTCGTTTTCGAGGTTTCGCCTACTTCTTCTTGGGGCGGAAACACCTCGAGCGAGCGCGCGAGATCCGGTGATTCATAAAACGGTTAAAGGATGCCAGGGGGTCGTAGGGGCCTGGTAGCCCCTCAAAACACCTTCTTGGAGAACATCATTCGACGCAGCAGCAGCCAACGTGAGTTATATATATATTTTTTTTTCGGTTACATCATTCACGACATGTTCAGCCGTATTATTGGTTGGATAACAATTAATTCCACTACTAAATATTCTTGCAACAAGATAGGTATATCTACGAAAACATTCCGTGTAAAAAAATATCTCTGGGACTAAGTCACTCAGAAAAGGAGTCGCAATGTCTGTGTACTAAGTCACTCAGAAAAGGAGTCACAATGTCTGCCAAATCAATGTACAATCATTACAGTAGGGTAACAGTGGAATAACCGTTATAATACTGGAACAGTTATAGTTATAGTATATAAGTTAAAGTTAAAGTTACGGTAAAGTGAAAGTAACAGTTGCAGTAAAGTAATAGTTACAGTAAAGTAATAGTTACAATGAGGCAACAGTGACTGAAGAGTAACGGTAACCAGTTATAGAACAATAACCTTTACAATGCTGAAGCAGTTACACAACAAAAACCTTTACAATACAGTAACGTTTCCAGTACGGCAACGGTTACAGTAAAATTACCGTACAGTGAAGTATGGTACAGTAAAGTAACAGCTACAGTAAAGTAGCAGTTACGGAACCGTAACAGTTACAGAACAATAACCCTTACAATGCAGTAACAGTTACAGGACAAAAACCTTTACAATACAGTAACGGTTACAGTACAATTAGCATACAGGGCAGTACTCTGCAGTAAAGTAACAGTTACAGAAGATTAACAGTAACAGTCACGGAACAATAACCTCTACAATGCCATAGTAGTTACGCAACAAAAACCCTTATAATATAGTAACGTTTTCAGTACGGTAACGGTTACAGTAAAATTACCGTACAGTGAAGTATGGTACAGTAAAGTAACAGTTACAGTAAAGTAACAGTTACGGAACCGTAACAGCTACAGAACAGTAACCCTTACAATGCAGTAACAGTTACAGGACAAAAAAAAACCTTTACAATACAGTAACGGTTACAGTACAATTAGCATACAGGGCAGTACTGTGCAGTAAAGTAACAGTTACAGAAGATTAACAGTAACAGTTACGGAACAATAACCTCTACAATGCAGTAGTAGTTACGCAACAAAAACCTTTACAATATAGTAACGTTTCCAGTTCGGTAACGGTTACAGTACAATTAGCATACAGTGCAGTACGGTACAGTAAAGTAAAAGTTACCGTAAAGTAATAGTTACAATAAAGTTACGGTTACAGTAAAGTAACATTACATTACGGTAACAGTAGCGGTAACAGTAACAGTTACCGCTACTGTTACCGTGATATTCGCATTCCACTTCGAATGCACAGCACTGTACATATATATGTACGAAGTCTGTTCAAAAAGTATCGCGAATTTTGAATTTCCGCGGGCTACGTATATACGATTTTCGATTTTTTTGTGGCGTTAGGTTCGTACTCATGTTCCTCACTTATGCTGAAAAAATGGCCATTTTGAATGTTTAGTTAATTGTTGACAGTTGTTTTGATTAGACGTGTTTTGGCTTGTCTTCGATTTTTGCCTATTCCAAAAACGCAGCTTCCATTGCGATGATTGAGCTTTGATTTCCACGTCATAACCATAAACCCATGATTCGTCACCAGTTATGACCCTCTGGAGAAAATTTGGGTCGTCGCGGACCGAGTCCAACAGCTCCTTAGCAATGTTAACGCGACACTGTTTTTGTTCGAAATTGAGCAATTTTGGCACGAATTTCGCGGCGACCCGTCTCATGCCCAAATGATTGGTAAAAATCGAATAGCACGAGCCAATCGATATGTTTAGTTCCTCAGCAACTTCTCTAACGGTGATTCAACGATTGGACAATATTATTTTCTTCACTTCATCAATGTTTTCGTCTGTTGTTGATGTGCTCGGGCGTCCGGAACGCATTTCGTTGTTCGCATCTTCTCGGCCCTCTGAGAACATTTTGTACCACCGATAAACGTTGCTTTGGTCCAAGATAGCTGCACCATATGCCACAATCAACATTCGGAATGCGTCCGCGCACTTAATTTCGTTTTTCACACAAAATTTGATACCGATTCTTTGATCCATTTTTTGGAATAGGCAAAAATCTGTCTGTGAATAGGCAAAATAGGCTGTCAACAATTAACTAAACATTCAAAATGGCCGATTTTTTCAGCATAAGTGAGGGACATGAGTACCAACCTAACGCTAAAAAAAATCGAAAATCGAATATACGTAGCCTGCGAAAATTCAAAATTCGCGATACTTTTTGAACAGACCCCGTACATATGTGCTCACCGGCTGTAGTTGATATCAAACCCAAGTAACGACGGAAACTTAGGATATTTTGGCATTGTATACTTATAGCTGTGGTACATATGTGCAATATACAATTAGGGGAGACCAAATAATATTGCGGTCAGTGGCAATATTATTTGGCACGTATCATTTTGCGGTATATTCATTAAATTGTATATATCTCAAAATCCAAAATGACCGCATGCCTTCATATATCAGAATTATTTCTGAATTTATGATGTCGTAATTTCGATATTAAGGGGTCGTGGGGTGTGGTATCGTAGAAAATATTTAAAAATACTTTTTTACTGCTTAAAGTGAGTCCTTTCGAATGATATTCCGCACATGAGGACAGAAAAACATTTCTTTCTCGAGATCAAAGATTTTGGCTCCTCTAAATTCTCGAAATAATATTTTTTGAGAAACGACCCGAGCGCCATCTTCGGAACATCTCACTGTAGCTGCGTGCCAAATTTCAAGTTAATAGGTTAAACCGTTTAGGAGTTAGAGGCATGTGACAGAAGGACAGACGGACGGACGGACAACCGAGTCTCAGGGTAAGCGTAAAAACCAATTTTACACGGCTATACAAACTGTCTCGAGCATTGTATTTTTCTGTCGACGTTAACTTCACTATAGTTTCACAATGGAGCTCTCAGCCAACTATTGAGTGGGAGGCAGTTTTTCTGAGTTTCTGATGGCAATACAACGGAAAATCAATAAAATTTAACCGCCTGTATCGACCAGGTTTTGCGCACTTTCCCTGTGCCTTCGTGCTAACGCGATACAGGAAGAGAGAATGACTGTTGGGTTCGGGTCTCGAGGAAGGAATGAAAATGTGCAGCAGAGGGGGAGCAACGTAAAAACCTGAGAAGACACAATACGATATTGAATTTCAACCTCTTCAGTCGCTTTGAATTTCACCATTGAAAACAATTCTCGACGATTCAACCCAACACCTCGCGACCTCGAATGCATCCACTTCGTATTTCCTTACTGCACTTGTCACATACTACTAAGTAATACTAGTACTATTATTAGCTCTCCGTCAAGTTTACTTTCATTTCCTTTTCTCTTTCTTATACTCTTCTCTTTTTGTCGCATTTACGAGGACTCACTTATGCATACTCAAGCGTCCCGCTATTCAACTTCGTGCAGAAACTCAAGAAACACATTTTTTTTTATTCTCGTCGTTTTTTTTTGCTTCCACGTCGAGGAAGCTTTGTTTTGAAGAAGAAAAAAAATTTGTTTCGAGATTTTAATACCAGAATACTTAAAATGCTCCAAATAGTCGGAAAATTCTATTTAGAAAAAATGTCCCGATCTGCGAGAGTGTGTGTGTGAGCGTGTGTGCCCCAGATGAAAGGCAAACCTCTGTAACTCGACGATGCACTGAGCTATTGAGCTGAAACTTCGTACACATTTAAAGCAGTGGCACACCTTTGTCGACTATAAATTTCCTTGCAATTCACGAATGCGTTGAGATTTTGTGGAAATGTGAAATTTTTGGAAAACCGCTGTTCTCACTCGAACAAATTGTAACAGATCGAGATAAAACATCGTACACAAATGCGGAATCATTGAAGGATTTTTGGTATTGAATATAACGAAAATCCACAAAGTGTGTAAGATTTCATGGAATTTTGAACTTTTTTTGAATTTTGTGTCTGCTCTAACTTCCTGAAATTGTCAGTCGGCCTGAAATTCTTTTACATAAGTGGAATATTATTGAAGGATAGTTGGAAATTCAAGAAAAAATTTCATCGAGACGTTTTAGATTTATGGAATATTGAATTTTTTGGAAAAACAGATATAGGTTTCTAAGAGTGCAATTTGTGTCGAACTTTTCCGGGGTAATATTTTGTATACAGATAGATTGTCTTTTTATGTGATTTTATGAAATTTCAAATTGTTCGATAAATTTATTTCCATGTTTTAGGATCGATGTAGGGAAAAAAAGCGGCAAGTTGAAACTTGCAAGTTGTTTCTTCGAAATGTCCCACATGCTCAAAGCCTCGTCTGTGAGGAAGCCAAAATTGAGAAAGAGGGGCTTCGAGGATTGTGTGACATTTCCAGTAAGCAATTTGCAAATTTTAACTTGTATTTTTTTTTTATTATTATGTGTTCCAACGTATACCATTTCGGGTTTTTACGTATAACCCTTCCCAATTTCATTTTTTTCCATTTTCACCCCTACCACTATCATTCCCCTCTATCCGCACTTCGCTAAGCTAACCTAACGTCCATTGCGTCCGCAGACGTCTTAGCTGCACTGTATCGCATTTGCTATGGACACAGGGAAACTGCGAAAAACCTGTGTCGATACAGACGGCTTTTTGTTTTGACTGAGTTTCAGTTGTGTTGCCATCAGAAACTCAGAAAAATAGGCTCTCGCTGAATAGTCAGCGTGCAAGCCAGTGCACGGCTAAGTGGAGTCACCCATCCGAGTTCTGACCGCGGCCAATACTGCTTAACATGGGAGATCGTCGAAGCCGCGCACCGACCGCGCGTCCATTGCTGTCGACTTAAATTTTAACTTGTATTTTTTTTACCTCACACACCGCTGCACGCGCTGAAAACCGAGTAAATTTGAAAAATTATTATAGAGGTTATATGTTGAAAAAAATATTAAATCGTTGATTTCACATTTTTTATTAATTTTACAACTATAAGAGAGAAAGTTAAAAAATTTTTTTGTTAAGTATTGATATTATTTTCTACGGGTATAAATGGACTACTGATAGAAACCATGGTGCCTCCTTGTCGACATCATAACTTCATCAAAAGTTATCCAATCTGCAAAAATAAAAAAGAATCTAGCTAAATAATCTAGTAGTAATAGTCTGAAGGAGGGATTTTTTTTTTTCAATAATAAAGATATTACAGTATTTCAAACTTTAGTATGCAATTTAAAAAAAATAGTGTTCAATCTATATAAATAAAAATCAATTGCCGCATGTATGACGGATCATGACTTGAGAACGGTTCGACTGATTTGGCTGATTTTGTTTTTGTAGTGTTCGTAATATTCAGAACAAGGTTTGTATGAAAGAAATTTTTTGGAAAATCCACCTGAAAAGTCGGAAATTTGAAAAATATGAAGATATAAAAAATATGGAAATAATATATGAAAATCTCAATAAAAAAAATGTGACGTTCAGTTTGAAAGTTCTGTTTTCGTAACAACAACAAATTCCGCATTGAATGTTGATATTTTGCGAAAAAGAATTTAATTGAAAGCGATATGTCATTTCGTGGTTTATTTCTTTGAAAAAAATGCCACCAGTCGGGTGTCCAATGCGGAAGTGATGATCCGTCATAGATGCGGCAATTGATTTTTATTTATATAGATGAAATATTAAATAATAAAAAAAATAAAAAATAAACAAAGCTCACTATCTCGAGGAATATTAATCTAAGCAATTGGGTCGATAGGACCTTTTTTATAGGAAATTAAATTTCCAACAAATTTTTCGTTTACAATTTTTTCGAAAAGTTAATTGTTTCGGAGATAACAGCAAAAAAACGAGGATTTTTGGTAAAAATCAACTTCACTGACCCGTACCAACTCATCAGTACAATTTACACTTTCGCCGCAAAAGGCACTTTTTTAGATTGTTTTATTCTGAGTAAATCGAAACCAAGAACAATATGATAGCATAAAATGCGACTGAGTTATAGAAATTTGAAAAAAAAAAAAAAAAAAAAATCGATTTACGTGTATTTTAGATAGAAAATCTTCTCACGCTTTGGGAAAGTACTTAGAATTAATATTAAGGGCTGTAACCTTCAGGGAATTTCTTTTTCGACATATCCAACAAAATTTCGGGTGGGTACTGAAAAGAAAAAAATAGTCGAAAAAAATCGCCCTAATCCATATATATATAAAATGAATCCCTATTTCCCTTGGTTACGCCATAACTTGAGAACGACTTTACCGATTTCATTCTTTTTTTTTTCAAGTTTTCTAATACTGTGTAGAAGGTTCTTACGGGAAGAAAAATTAAGAAAATTGCGCAGAAAATTGGAAAATTTCAGAAAACTTAACGTCTATTTAACCTTCGCGCGTTTGACAGTTTCCGCGAAGCAAATGTGATTTAATAGATGCATCGGTCGGCATCTATCGATCAAAAAATTCATTTATTAATTTCTTAGTTCACAGTCCATTCGAGCTGAACGTTTATCCAGTTTTGAGTTTGTTGAGTGAGTTTTTTGAGAAGTGTTTGTTCATCGCAATTAGTTCACCGCAATCACGGCTTATATTAAAAGTTTAATTTAATGTCGATTTTTGGTAAGTTTTGATAGACTAACACGTGGTATACATGCTTATACAGAAACACTAAAGGACTCAACTTTTTATTTTCAGTTACAATAAACACTATGTTTTTGAAATAATTTTGTTTTAAATTATTTATTCCAGTTCGAATTGAATATTCATAGCTCAGACAGCACAACGTCTGTCGGGTCAGCTAGTAATTTATAAAAAAATTCTCCAACCAAAAAATTAAAAAAAACCTTTCGTCAGACTATAGAGAAGTTAATTATCAAGATTTAAAAAATAAAGTTAAAAAACATTAAAAATGGACTGAGTTATCGTGCTGACATTGTCTAAAAACATAGTTTCGAGAAAAACGCGTTTAAAGTTTAGCCAGGTAGCTGTCTCAACTTGATGTCCGGTCACATTTATTGATATACCTTTGTATCAGAGTGGAATTTTCTTAAGGGATAACATCACTGTGACCCCCTGTTTTTTTTCACATTTTTCAAGAATTTTTTTTTCTGGGAAAAAAAGAGATTTTCGAAAAATTTTTTTGGGTTTTGTTCCTTGTTTATTAATGTATCAAAAAACATTTTTTTCACATTTTTCACGCCGCATGGTGGCGCTGGGGAAGCTCTCGCGTCAGGTGCTGTCATCTCGGCAGTGGTTCGCGGCACGCAGCAGAACTCTCTTCAACATCGATCCGAAAAAAATACCGAGTGTTTTCGTTAATAATATGATATTTTGAAGAGAAGTACATAGGGATTTGGAAAAATATTGTTTTAAAAAAAATAGGCACGCCTTTGAAATTAAAGAATGATTTTTGAGCAAAATTTCTCGTCGAAAATAGGCTATAACTTTTATAATTATTGAGATATCGACAAAATCCTATGTACTTCTCTTTAAAATATCATATTATTAACGAAAACACTCGGTATTTTTTTTCAGATCGACGTTGAAGAGAGTTCTGCTGCGTGCTGTGAACCACTGCGGATATGACAGTACCTGACGCGAGAGCTTCCCCAGCGCCACCATGCGGCATGAAAAATGTGAAAAAAATGTTTTTTGAAACATTAATAAACAAGGAATAAAACCCAAAAAATTTTTTTCGAATATCTCTTTTTTTTCCACAAAAAAAAATTCTTGAAAAATGTGAAAAAAAAACAGGGGGTCACAGTGGTATTATCCCTTAAAAGGTTTTTTTGAAAAATTCTTAAAAGTATAAAGAATAAAATAATTTAAAAAAAATGATTTTTGAAAATTTCAGGGGTATGTGAGCCCCTAAACTAATCGAACCGAATAATTTGAAAGTAGGTTAACTAATCCTACTGACCTTCGTGTATATTGTAAGCACCTGATGGTATAAAAATTCAACATTTTCAACTAAAAATGGAAAGGTCTAAAACAAAAATCCACATCGTTTTTATTTTACAGCGTAATTCCGAAAAATTTTACCCTTACGACGGCTAAAAACCCTAACTAACGAGCATTCATTTGCTCCTGTATCTGCAAAATTAACGAAATGGCACTTGGCCGAAAAATGCACTGGATAAGTGTTTTGTTTTAATTCGTTTATGCCCTACTGGCGCTACTTGCAGATCGGAACGCGAGACTTTCCTTACTCAATTTTCAGTTCACAGACGATTTTCTCGAGTGTTTGGGATCTTACATAGCAAAATACATCGTAAATCGCTTCTTGCACGATTAACTTGCGTATTTGGTCCATGTTGTCTTGAATGTTACCCAAATTTCTATGCTCCTCACTGTACCGACGCTGTCGGAGTTTCATTGCTTTAGCATGTTCTTAAGGGGGGAAATAGGGTTAGGACAGCGTTTTCTCAATGATTTTCATGCATTTTTTTGTAGTATAAAAAATGAATATAATTCATTGAAACTTTGAGAATATTTTATACATATATTTAAGTACTAGGGTCGGCGGCGCCGCCGAGTACAAGAGTTGAGGCCGTCATTCCCTTCACCGTACCCCCCCCCCCCAACCCGGGGGATCTATTATTATCTATTATCTATTATCTATTATCTATTATCTATTATCTATTATCTATTATCTATTATCTATTATCTATTATCTATTATCTATTATCTATTATCTATTATCTATTATCTATTATCTATTATCTATTATCTATTATCTATTATCTATTATCTATTATCTATTATCTATTATCTATTATCTATTATCTATTATCTATTATCTATTATCTATTATCTATTATCTATTATCTATTATCTATTATCTATTATCTATTATCTATTATCTATTATCTATTATCTATTATCTATTATCTATTATCTATTATCTATTATCTATTATCTATTATCTATTATCTATTATCTATTATCTATTATCTATTATCTATTATCTATTATCTATTATCTATTATCTATTATCTATTATCTATTATCTATTATCTATTATCTATTATCTATTATCTATTATCTATTATCTATTATCTATTATCTATTATCTATTATCTATTATCTATTATCTATTATCTATTATCTATTATAGGTGATATGTAATAGATTATATATTATCGGTGATATGTAATATGTAATATATATATTATCTATTATAGGTGATATGTAATATGTAATAGATTATATATTATAGGTGATATGTAATAGATTATATATTATCTACTAGGAGGCTCCACCCCCTGCGCGCTTCGCGCGCCAACCCCCCCCGGGCCATTCATTCGGCGTACCCCCCCCGCCCGCGGGCTATTCCATTCAGCGTACCCCTCCCCGGGTTGGGGGTACGGTGAAGGGGGAGGGAGTACGCCGAATGGAATTCATAATGATAATATTCCGAATTAAATAATGATAATATTCCGATTTTAGGTTCATATAGAGCGCAATACTATGAAGAAAGTAACTGCCAATTTTCATAACGATTGGTTGAAAACTTTTCAAACTAGCGTGTACGCAAGTTAAAAAAAAGTCGTTTTCAGAAAAACGCGTTTGAAAAAATAGTATCAAGAAAAACAAGCAATATGGGGTCGCTAATATCTTCGGTGTTTTTCGAGGAAGTTCTTCAAAAATTTTATAGTATATACTTAAATATATGTATAAAATATTCTCAAAGTTTCAATAAATTATATTAATTTTTTATACTATAAAAAAATTCATGAAAATCATTGAGGAAACGCTGTCGTAACCCTATTTCCCCCCCTTAATGGCCCATAACAATAGAACGAGTCGGAATTGTCATTTAAAATTTTGGGAACATATTTTTCAATAGTTTTACTAACAATTTATGAAATAAAAAAAAATTGATTTTTTGGACCGTCTAACCCTATTTCCCCCCTTAAAGACGTAAATAATTAGCGGTTTTGAGCGTCGATAAATTACCCGTAAGATTGAAAAGTCGATTATTCCGATTCGTCGATTCGTTACCGTGACAAAAAATTCCTATGATCACAATTGAGATAACTCAATAAAAAGTATCACGTCAGCGTCGTTATACTCGTACATTTTTGTTTACGTCATACTACGAAGATTCAACGAGATCGTCTCTGGTACACTTCTGTCTCGACTCCTTTCTTTCTCTTCTGTCTATATTTTTCCGTACTTCTCGTCGCTTCAATTCTCTCGCTGAGACGAATTAACGAGCCCTCGCGTAGAACACGTCGACAGAGAATACACGTAGGCTTCAACTCTCCGAGCTCTTACTTTTTACAACAGCCAAGGCTCATCTGCCGCAGAGTCACGCTTCCGGCGAAAAAACACACACACACGCACACACAAACACACGCACGCACACACACACACACACACACACACACACACACACACACACACACACACACACACACACACACACACACACACACACACACACACACACACACACACACACACACACACACACACACACACACACACACACACACACACACACACACACACACACACACACACACACACACACACACACACACACACACACACACACACACACACACACACACACACACACACACACACACACACACACACACACACACAGGCACGCATCTTGAAAATGTTATTACGTTATCCACAATGTAACGTCTTTCTCCGGATGGGGCTTGTACATCATCTTGCCCTAGTGGTTTTCATGCTACAATTCCTCCTTCATCACGGTCCTCTCTCACGTCGCTCTTCTTCACTTTTTGTTTAATCTTCTATTTTTTATATTACTTTTTTTCTTTTCTTTTCTCTGGTGCATCTTTTGCGCTCCGCGGTCTATAACACCCTCGACGCAGTGTGCCATGTATGCTTCACTGCTTTTTCTAACATCACCATAACCGGGCGGACAGAGGGAGCAGAATTACAGGAGATGTAAACCGTGCTTTTGCGAAGGAAGGGAGAGAGGGAGAGAGAGAGAGGTCGGAAAGATTAAGAGCCTGAAACTGCCACCCCCTTCTTCTAAGCTCTCTTTATCGAGCTGTGGAGCATTGTCGAGTCTAGCTGCGCATGGAAGAACAATCACTCATATTTTTCGTTTTTTTTTCCATTCCCTCTTCACGTTTCACTGTACACGATTTGTCATTTTTTTTTAAAGACGTCCGTGACAAAATGTGGAGGGAATTTCCAGTGTAAGTCCGCCATTGACAATCACTATATGATTCATTATTTAACAAGTACGCGCAGGTCATTCACACGGAATACGAACATTGTTGTAGTATATTCGTAGGGGATGAAAAATGCACATCGTTTTCTCGTAATTTTTGCTGCATTCACAAATTTTTCTCTCAAGGGGCTGTTTTGATTTTCTATTTGTTACAGAAGCCTTCTGTTTGCGCAAAAATTATGAGATAGGTGCAAGTTTTCATTCGCAACTATTTTCTCTCTCCCTTGACTTGATAGTGAATTTTGGGAACATACTTTTCAACAGTTTTACTAACAATTTATGAAATTAAAAAAAATCGAATTTTTGAACCGTCTAACCCTATTTCCACCCTTAATTGAAGTTCAAACTCAATTCAGCCCATCTCCAAATTATACAAAGAAAAATTGAACCCCGTTTAAACCAAGTCGGAGGAAACGAACTTAAGGGTGCGTTAAAACTATTGCTCACAAGGTTTAAAACGTATAATTAATTTTTGCTAATCGTTTCGTCCATTTAACATTGTAATAGACAGGATATTTCGATATGACGTCACACAAGTCCGATAGCATCCACCGAACGAGTTTGTCACCGCATTTCTGCATATTTGAACGTTATTGACATTGCAAATGAAAACGCACGCATCCACACATATGATGATATGAATATTTATATATATTAGTCGTTCGATGGATTTGTTTGCTGCAATACAGCGGCGTGCAACGTAATCTTAAGTTCGTATAAGGTTTCGCCCCCTACTCTCTCGTTCTTTTTTTTTTTCCTATCGGATACAGTAATGATGTGTATATATATACCTAAGAAAGCCTTCGTTCTTTTTTTCCGGCAAAATCACAGCCTCGTTCTCAATTCGCACCGGTGATAAAAAAAAAACAGCAACGGGCGTTAGAAAATAAGTGTCGTAGAGGAAAAAGAAAAACACTTTAGTGCCGAGCAATTTGAGCGAGCAATCTTTTTTTCCTCGACCATTCCGTGCTTAAGGAAAGGTTCCCGTCCAAATCGATGAAAAAATCGAAAAAATTTTTTTTGCTTAATTTCATCTTTATGTTGACGAGAATACGTGGGAGAAAGGATATTTCGATATACGAGGGGGGACCCAAAAAAAACGGGAATTACGCTGCGGCGGGAAGGGAGAGTGGGGGAACCCATTGCTCGACCAGGTGTCCGTTGGGGACACGTCTCCTGAGTTAGTGTGCGAAGTTCTGTCGCCGTGAGTGCATCGGTTCGCCCGTGGGAATTTTTGTAGTGAAACAACTTTTTCCATTCCGGCGAAAACGTGATGGCCGATTGTCGGGAGCGACGCGCGGCTGTGAATTTTTGTTTCCTGTTGGGGAAATCGGCCGCGGAAACTACTGTAATGCTTAAGACTGCTTATGGAGATGCTGCCCCAAGTAAAACGAGAGTCTACGAGTGGTTTTAACATTTTAAAAATGGAGAAATGCCAATTGAAGACCAACCCCGTTCAGGACGCCCCTCAACGTCAAGAAGTGACGAAAACGTCGACAAAATCAATGCTCTCATTCATGAAGACCGTCGCCGAACCATTGATCAACTTTGTGAGATGTCTGGGATATCATGGAGTTCAATTCAGAGGATTTTATCCAAAGATTTGCACATGAGCAGAGTTGCAGCCAAATTTGTCCCTCGCCTTCTCACAGACGAGCAAAGGGAGCGTCGACTTCAGGCATGTTTTGAACTTTAAAATCAGCTCGAAGAGGACCCTGAACTTTTTTCCAAGGTTTTTACTGGTGATGAATCGTGGCGCTACGGATACGACCCCGAAACAAAGCAGCAATCAAGCGTTTTGCCACTGTGGAGGAGGTAAAACAAAAATCGCTGGAAGGCCTAAAGAACATCCCGATAAGTGAATTTAAAAAATGTTTTGAACATTGGAAGAATCGTTTGCAGAGGTGCATTGTGGTCAAAGGAGAATACTTTGAAGGTGATCAAAATTTGGTGTAAAAATATTCAAAAATAAAGAAATTATGACGAAATTCCCGTTTTTTTTGGGTCCCTCCTCGTATGATGTAGTTCGCGAGATATACGGGGTCGGGCGGAGCAGTCTGACCTGATGGGTGAATCCACAGTAGGTAGCATAAAACTTTAAACGCGTTTTTTCTCGAAACAACGGTTTTCGACGCGCGGTACGCTCCACAGGTTCGAGGAATGCACCGATTTCAAAGTTTCACCGCTCAAATTAAAGCTAATTAAATTTGTGGGGCCCTGACGGAGTGTTTTTTTCGAAAAAATTATTGTAAATATTTCTTTTTTAACGTTAAAGCCCAAAAAAAGCATGAATAAATGAGTTATTCTTTTAAACAGCCGCCATTTTGTTTTAAAAGGCTTTTTAAAAAATCGGAAATCGATAGGACCCCACAAATTTCATCTATTTCAACAATCTTTTTGGTTTTTGGATTTCAGACCACTTGGTGAGGCTTCAGAAGGTTCCAGACCTTCAGAAGACCTCCAGAAGGCACATCACTTCGCGCCGGAAGCGGCTTCTTTGGCGGAAGCTGGAGCCGCCATTTTGAATTATTTTATTGTGAAAAAACTCAATACAATACTTCTTTTATATACAAATAAAACCCACAACAAAACTTTCGCAGAGTAATTTATTTTGTATTGAAAAAAAAATTCCTTAAATTGAGGTATTTTTGGGGTCTTTGGACGGGAACCTTCCCTTAACTGTTCATTCGCCGGTGTGGAGTGTGTTTTATCTACTTATCATACGTTACTCATTGTCCCTCTCTCCCTTTTCCCCCTTTTTACCCGTGCCGCTCGCACGTGTCTCGAGTGAAACTTGAACTTCAACCGTAAAGCTTCAGCCCGTTGACTGCCTCTTATCCACGACTTTGTCTCCGACCATTTTAACACCCCTATTTTTCATTGTAGTTGCCGCACGACCGGTATACATGTATATTGCTTTGTTGCCGATCCTCGGGAAAGTCACGCTTGTATTTATATACACGTATATATCGCTACCATGTAGTACGTGCCGTTATATAAACTCGCGTTGCAGTCCTATTACTCTTTCCTTTCCGAACGCCACCCTTTAACGAAATTCTACGGAATTCCTGGGGAGCTTTGCTGGCAGAACTTTTTTTTTTCTTCCTCATCAACTATACACACGTATCCCCGATGTCGAACGTGCATTTGCCACTGAATTGCGATTGTTATCCCTTGGAAGATCAACGGAATTCTCATTTGCGATAAATAAACGTACGGAATTTTTTTAATCCATTTTATCAACCACATTGGTCAATGTTATTAATGCTAACGAATAAGCTCTGTGAACCTGGAACCCGACTTAAGGAAATTAATTTTTTTTAAATTGCATACGTTTGTACTCCGTATGTACTCGTTTGTACCACCTTTTTTTATTTTTCGATTATCTCGAAAAATGGCCAAAGTACAGCTACCTGAAACTTTGAATCGGCTATATAGCTAACCCCCTTAAGGTACAAACGAAAAGGTCGGTGGTACAAACGGGTACTAACACCGAGGAAACAGAAGTGGTTTACAGATTTCGATTATCTCGAAAAATGGCCAAAGTACAGCTACCTGAAACTTTGAATCGGCCATATATCTAATCCCCTTAAGGTACAAAAGAAAAGTTCGGTGGTACAAACGGATACTAACACCGAGGAAACAGACGTCGTTTACAGATTCCGATTATCTCGAAAAATGGCCAAAGTACAGCTACCTGAAACTTTGAATCGGCCATATATCTAATCCCCTTAAGGTACAAACGAAAAGCTCGGTGGTACAAACGGGTACTAACAATGAGGAAACAGACGTCGTTTACAGATTTCGATTATCTCGAAAAATGGCCAAAGTACAGCTACCTGAAACTTTGAATCGGCTATATATCTAACCCCCTTAAGGTACAAATGAAAAGGTCGGTGGTACAAACGGGTACTAACACCGAGGAAACAGAAGTCGTTTACAGATTTCGATTATCTCGAAAAATGGCCAAAGTACAGCTACCTGAAACTTTGAATCGGCTATATATCAAACCCCCTTAAGGTACAAACGGAAAGCTCGGTGGTACAAACGGGTACTAACACCGAGGAAACAGACGTCGTTTACAGATTTCGATTATCTCGAAAAATGGCCAAAGTACAGCTACCTGAAACTTTGAATCGGCTATATATCTAACCCCCTTAAGGTACTAAGGCTATATACCTAATCTCCTTAAGGTACAAACGAATGTCTCTGCGGTACAATTGGGTACTAACGACAGACAAGCAGACGCCGTTTTTCAAATTTCGTTTATCCTGAAAATTGGCCGTCGTATGGCATCCAGTGATTTATATCTTAAGGTGCAAACGAATACTTGCCAAATCTTTCATTTCAACCCCCTTAAGGTGTGCGTGAGAAGTATTGATGATGCAAACGATGGAAAATATGAATCCTTTTCCCTGGATTAAGTTTATTTTTAAAGATCTCCAGGTAACCGCATCCGCAAATTAAAAAAACTCTGTATTTTTTTACCCCTCAAGATTTCGAAAAAAAAAAAAGTGGTACAAACGGGTACAAACGATTTTCTATCTTTCTAGAATCGCGTTACAAAAAATGTTTAAACTTCAACTCGGGTTCCGAGTATTTTTTACCCCCCCCCCCCCCCCCCTTAATTCTGAACCCCTTAAGGTACAAACGAAAAAAAAGTGGTACAAACGACTACATACGGAGTACAAACGTATGCAATTTAAAAAAAATTAATTTTCTTAAGTCGGGTTCCAGGTTCACAGAGCTTAACGAATAGACGATTGTTTTATCGCTACTTGAGGTGGCAAAGTCACCAAAATGTTTTGTCATATGAAAACCGTCATGATTTTGTTTGAATGGTAAAGTATGTTGTTTGCTGTCGGAGAAATAGAACGTTTTTCTTTCTGACAGAATTCCGAAACTCCTATCTGAGGAGGGTTTGTCTTGTAAGGTCAGTTTGATTTTTTTTTTCTGTAAGTTCTGCGAATGAATCGCCTGACAGACCGACGTCTGCGAGGTCTTAAACTTTGTTACAACATCCCCTGCGGGATCAGCCGAGCAGATTTCATACGGTGCTGGGCATTTGAAGTGGCAGGCGGATATCTTCGCCAATTTTCGCGAAGATTTGAAGAATTTGAAAATTTCAAAAAAGTACATTCAAGGAAATTTTATGATCTTTCGAACGAAACTGGTCCCATTGAGATTGATCAACAATTGCGCACGTGCGCAACGAAAATGTAGGGGGGCGGAAAATCGGGTGATCCGTCGACCTCGTGATTTAAGGGTTGCGGATGCGATGGAGGATAAATATGGTATTCAACTGAAGGGTTACGAACAGGCATGAAAACTAGTCCAGGAGCAATTAGATGCGCAACCCCCCGGTGGCAAGAGAGCGGTTAAAAGTGAAAATCTTTTGTCGGGACCAGCGCGAAAACTGTTCGACCGGTCGGCCTCATTTTTATCGTGGATATATTATTCACGAGGGCTAGTGACCTAGCGAAATGAAATTAACGTTATCCTTCCTCGGAAACGGCAGGGAGGTGCATCGTCGAAGTGCAATTTTGCAAATCTGTCAAAATTTTCGCGAAAATCGACGAAAATATTTGCATTCCACTTCAAATGTTCAGCACTGTATAAAACAAAAATAATAAAATCTACATCGCTCGAAACATCGAGCTGAGAAAGAAAATTCGCTGCGTTCCGTAAAATTAGTCGCAATATCTCCGGGATCGGGGAAAAATAAAATAATCCATCACACTTATCCCGTAGGGAAAGTTTTAACAAAGAGTTTGAGACCTCATTGAGACCCAATCGTGCGCAGTTAATTAGATATTTCGATACACTTCCCTGACCCGCTCTGAAACTGTTACAAAAAAAAACGAGTACATTAAGAAACGTTTCATGAACTCTTTGTTCTCTTTGTTGTAAGGTATTGATTTTTTTTTTGTTTTATAAAAAAATTTAACACCGAACATAGAGCGACCAGAAAAAAAATTTAGGGGGAAACGGAAAGTACGTTTTTACCCAGTTATGGCACGGTTTGAGGGGATGGAGTGCAGACTTCATCGCGAGATTGTGCGATATATACGAGGTCTGTTAAAAAAGTATCGCGAATTTTGAATTTCCGCGGGCTACGTATATTAGATTTTCGATTTTTTTGTGGCGTTAGGTTGGTACTCATGTCCCTCACTTATGCTGAAAAAATCGGCTATTTTGAATGTTTAGTTAATTGTTGACAGCTGTTTTGGTTATACGTGTTTTGGCTTGTCTTCGATTTTTGCCTATTCCAAAAAATGCATCAAAGAATCTGTATCAAATTTTGTGTGAAAAACAAAATTAAGTGCGCGGGCGCATTCCGAATGTTGACTGTGGCATATGGTGAAGCTACCTTGAACCAAATCAACGTTTATCGGTGGTACAAAATGTTCTCAGATAGCCGAGAAGATGCGAACAACGAAATGCGTTCCGGACGCCCGAGCACATCAACAACAGACGAAAACATTGATGTAATGAAGAAAATAATATTGGCCAATCGTCGAATCACCGTTAGAGAAGTTGTGGAGGAACTAAACATATCGATTGGCTCGTGCTATTCGATTTTTACCAATGATTTGGGCACGAGACGGGTCGCCGCGAAATTCGTGCCAAAATTGCTCAATTTCGAAGAAAAACAGTGTCGCGTTAACATTACTAAGGAGCTGTTGGACTCGGTCCGCGACGACCCAAATTTGCTCCAGAGGGTCATAACTGGTGACGAATCATGGGTTTATGATTATGACGTGGAAACCAAAGTTCAATCATCGCAATGGAAGCTACCGCATGAGCCAAGATCGAAAAAAGCGCGCCAAGTTCGCTCGAATGTGAAGGTTTTGCTCACAGTTTTCTTCGATTGCAGGGGCGTAGTGCGTCATGAGTTCTTGCCACAGGGTCGTACAGTCAATAAAGAATATTACCTGCAAGTTATGCGCAATTTGCGCGAAGCAATCCCCCATAAACGCCCGGATTTGTGGAAGAACAAAAATTGGCTTTTGCACCATGATAACGCCCCTGCTCACACATCGTTGCTTGTGCGCGAATTTTTGGCCAAAAACAACACTCTGATGATGCCGCAGCCACCGTATTCCCCAGACCTGGCCCCCTGTGACTTTTTCCTGTTCCCAAAACTGAAGAGGCCCATGAAAGGACGACGTTAGGCCACGATTGAAGCGATAAAGACGGCATCGAAGGGGGAGCTAAACAAGATCACATAAAATTATTTTTTCAGTGCTTCGAGGATTGGGAAAAACGTTGGCATTAATGGAATTATATCCGAGGGGAATTCCTTTGAAGGGGACAAAATAAATATTAATGAATAAATAAATACTTTTTGAAAAAACACAAAATTCGCGATACTTTTTGAACAGAACTTGTATAAGTGTTTCCGGTGGTGGTGGTGAGAAAAAGGCGTGAGACGTTGGTTACACGTCTCTGTGTTTCAGCCGCGTGAAGGAAATAAATGATCGTCCACGAAAGGGCAGTTCGCGCATAGGGGGTGGGATTGAAGCGAGATCCGTACGCTTTTTTTCTCGTTTTTCCTCGTCTTTTCTAGCTTTTTCTCGTTTTCTACTAGAGGCAACGGTCGATCGGTATAGCTACGGTGAGTTCTGGCAGCACAAAAGTTACGCGTAAGTGCAAGCTTCGAACGAATTCGAAGCTCTCTCTGCTACTGGCTCCTGTCCGTTGGAACGGTGAGCGCATAGCAGAGAGTATAAAGTACAGGAACGAGAGCCCGGAGAGCAGATGAGAGAGCCGCTAAGAGAACGTATATAGGGTGTCCCAAAACTAGCATGTCATTAAAAGTCTCATGCTTTTCGAGAAAAATCGTTTTTTTTTATTTCTCGAAAAATCGCTGCCTAGTACTTGTTATTCCGCGTACCATTGCTATAAAAGTCCAAATCGTAAGCAAATCAAAGTCCTAATTCACACTGAATCCTAAAGTGGTCAGAAAAATAAACGAAAACAGCGAGATAACAAGTATAGCCATTTTCAGCAAAATCGTCTTTTTTAATTTGTCGGACAATCGCTATTCTTGTTATTTCATTGTTTTCGTTTGTGTTTCTGACCACTTCAGGGTTTGGTGTGAATTTGGACTTTGATTTGCTTGTGATTTGGACTTTCATAGCAATGGTAGCAGAATAACAAGGTCGAGGTAGCGATTTTCCGAGTGATCAAAGAAGACGAATTTTCTCGAAAACCATGAGACTTTTATTGAAGTCATATTCGTTTATTCTGATAGGTCCGGAGCCAATCTCCCGTGTCACTCTGAGATGTTAGTTTTGTGACACCCTGTATGTAGGAATGAGGAAAAGCTCGAGTAAGCGCAAGAGCCTTGTATTTTCGATCAGAGACTCGGTGCTCAGTGGAGTGTCTGGAAAAGGCGCGTTGGGAAGAGCAGAGAGACCAGGAGAGGACACGAAACGAGATCGAAATGATGAGAGAGAGTCGCGAAGGGTCCATGAGAAGCTTTATCTGTTATGCTTCGTTCGTCGAGAGGGAGAGAGAAAACGAGAAACTCGGGAGCTTGCGAAAAGAGTGCCATGGATAATATACTCTAGATATGAAAGGGTTGTTTTTACGAACAGCAGTGGATGCGCCGTTATCGGCTTCGGCGCTCTCCCATGTTAAGCATTATTGGTTTCTTCCGGTACTGGGATAGGTGACCGCTCAACGGTGCGCTGGCTTGTACACTGACTACTGAGCGAGAGGCATTATACCCGAGTTTCTGATGGTAGCACAACTGAAATTTAGCGAAATACAGCCGCCTGGTATCATTCAGATTTTCCGCACTTTCCCTGTGCCCTTGTGCAACTGCTACAGCAGTGCATCAGGAAAGAGTGACTGTGGACACTCTTTAAGGGGGGAAATAGGGTTAGGACAGCGTTTTCTCAATGATTTTCATGAATTTTTTTATAGTATTAAAAATTAATATGATTTATTGAAACTTTGAGAATATTTTATGCATATTTTAGTATATATTATAAAATTTTTGAAGAGTTTCCTTGAAAAACACCGAAGATATTAGCGACCCCATATTGCAGGTCACAATCCAGACTCAGTATTTTGCGTACATTCTGGAAGCCGCAATTTTCATCTGAAATCAAACGAGGTTGGAATTTACTTTCATTATGTGTCCCTCTTCTATATGAACCTAAATGCTATCAAAAAAATAGAAAATTGAATTTTTTACAGTGGTCAAAACAAAAAAGCATGATGTTTTGCCATTTTTTACAACTTTATATGCAAAAAAAAATTATTTTAAATAATGATAATATTCCGATTTTAGGTTCATATAGAGCGCAATACTATGAAGAAAGTAACTGCCAATTTTCAAAACGATCGGTTGAAAATGTTTCAAACTAGCGTGTACGCAAGTTCAAGAAAAGTCGATTTCAGAAAAACACGTTCGAAATAATAGTACCAAGAAAAACAAAGTCAAGGCAGTCATAAATTTTCTTCGGTGTTTTTTAAGGAAATTCTTCAAAAATTTTATAGTATATACTTAAATATATGAATAAAATATTCTCAAATTTTCAATAAATTATATTCATTTTTTATACTATAAAAAAATTCATGAAAATCGTTGAGAAAACGCTGTCCTAACCATATTTCCCCCCTTAATGGCTTATAACAATAGAACGAGTCGAAATTTTCATTTAAAATTTTGGGACCATATTTTTCAATAGTTTTTCTAACAATTTATGAAATTAAAAATAAATCGATTTTTTGAACCGTCTAACCCTATTTTCCCCCTTAAAGTAGTAGTCTGGTAACTTAAGCCGATTTTCATGTCTTTTTTGCAGGGCGTTTTTTTTGTAGGAACATAAAAATTAATCGTTTTGGATATTTAGGATGTTTTTATTTACATATTAAAGATGCAAAAAAAAAATTGTTTGAAAAAATTTAATAGTTTATTATTATTATTATTGATCGAAGTTGGCACCTCGAAAAAAGAGCGCGTGGGTGGGGGCCACGAATTGTTCATGCCTTGAATGAGTTCAAAAACGACCGTTAACAGCATAATTCGTAAAATTATTTTTCGAGCTATCAGGCTAAAACTTGGTGCAGATTTGTTTTACTCTATGAGGAAGCCAAAATTGAAAAAGCCTCTTGCTCATAGAGAAAAATTTGTGAATGGGCAAAAAATGATGAGGAAGCAACATGCAAGTTTCAATTGGCACCCATTTTTATGATTTTCTAATGGCAACAAAAAATACGGTGGTAAAGTGTTTTGTTTGTTGAACCGAACCGAATCGCTGTCGATTTTTCACTGAACATATCGATTAGTTATGACTAACTTATCTAGTAATACGATTAATAAGGATTTTGCGATATTCGTGACGTAATTGTAAAATTACGACCTGTTACGGTATAAAGCTTTCTTTGCACGATAAAAATAAAGTTAATTCTAGACAAGCATCAAAATCGCTGACCTCGCCGGCAATAAAAAGACGCCCCACTTGCTGTGGAATACCCCATATATGTATAGATATATCTTAGGGTCGCGGGGGAGAATGTCGGTCGTTTCCGTCAAAGTTCGGGATTGTACGCCGGGTCATTGGGTCAAATCTACCGCCATGCATGGGGGTCAAGCCCGTCACACATATACACACGTTTACACGGCTCGGCATATATCGCTCGTGTGTAAGTGAACGTTATAAGAGACCTTTTACAATGCAAACTTTGCCCTCTGTGCTCTCTTACAGCGACGTAAAGCTCTCTGGCACTTAACCCCTCGTGGATATTTCGAAAAAGTTCGTCCCGAATATTGGTCGCATGGTTTAACAGCATCTAATGGAAAGTCAATGAATGTTTTTTTTTGCTCGATGAAATTATACACAAAGATGTCGAATTTTTTAATTACATTTGAAAAAGTTCAATTCCAAAGCTCCTGTTTGATAGATCGTTACATTTTTTATTTAAATTCGTTGGTTGATAAAATTTCCAGTCAATACTGCAATATTAGTTTCCAATAAAAAATACTAAGAACAATCATTAACGTCCCTTGGTACGTCAGCAATAAGACCCTACATAATTACCTACGAATAACAACGGTAGCAGAAAATATCCAAATGTTCAGCACACGATACGTGGAAATAGTACGGAACCACCCAAACACAATGGCCCGAGAAATCCTCGATAGAAGGAATGAAATAAGACGACTTAGACGCATTTAGCCTTTGGACCTCCCAAACAGAGAAATATGACACAAACAAACTCTTCGACATCAATTGTCGGGATGACAATGGTCCCTAAACAATGAATAACACCCCCATCACAATCATTGAAAGTCCCGTTGGGACTGATTATAGTTACAAATGAAAAGAAGAAAAAAAAAAACTGCAATATGGCATTAAATGGCAATGAAAAAAAGTACATTAAACTATAACAATACACATTTTAAATTTCTAACGGAATTAAAAAACTAAATTTCGCTCTTTGACATTTAACCCCTGTTGGATATTAAAAAAAAATCTGTCCTGAATATTAGTAGCATTGTTTATCGCCATTTAATGAAAAGTCAATGAATCATTTTGTTCCTCGATAAGATTATACACAAAGATGTCGAACTTTTTAATTACATTTGAAAAAGTTTAATTCCAAAGCTCCTGTTCAATAGATCATTAAATTTTTTATTCAAATTTGTTAGCAGATAAAGTTTCCAGTTAATACTGCAATATGGCTTTAAATGGCAATGAAAAATAGTACATTAAACTATAATAATAAACATTTTAAATTGCTAACGGAATTAGAAAACTAAATTTTGCTCTTTGACATTTAACCCCTCTTGGATATTAAAAAGAAATTTGTCCTGAATATTGGTCGCATCGTTTATCGACATTTAATGAAAAGTCAATGAATCATTTTGTTTCTCGATAAGATTATACACAAAGATGTCGAACTTTTTAATTACATTTGAACAAGTTTAATTCCAAAGCTCCTGTTCAATAGATCATTAAATTTTTTATTTAAATTTGTTGGCAGATAAAGTTTCCAGTTTATACTGCAATATGTCTAAATGTCAATGAAAAAAAGTACATTAAACTATAATAATAAACATTTTTAATTGCTAACGGAATTATAAAACTAAATTTCGCTTTCTGACATTTAACCCCTCTTGGATATTTCAAAAAAATTTGTCCTGAATATTGGTCACATGGTTTATCGGCATCTAATGAAAAGTCATTGAATGATTTTTTTTCTCGAATAAAATATACACAGAGATGTCGAATTTTTTAATTACATTTGAAAAAGTTTAATTCCAAATGTCCCGTTTGATAGATCGTTAAATTTTTTATTTAAATTTGTTGGCAGATAAAATTTCCCGTTAATACCGCAATATGGCATTAAATGATTGTCATTTAATAATATAATAGTAGAAAAAATAGTAAATTAAACGATGACAATGAACATTTTTAATTTTTCAATGTACTTAGAAAATTAAATTTCGACCAATTCCGTCGTGAAACAATCGAATAAAAACTCGATTGATTTTTCGTCAAAGAGCGAATATTTTTTCTTCATTTGTCCCCCGAGTTAAAAAAAAGCAGTCCTGTTTTGAGTCCTAATGGGATTTTATTCTTTCCTATGCATATACGCAGAGGAAGAAAAAAAAGCTATCGTCTTCTCTCTACCAAACTACTATTATCTCTTTCTCTCTAGGCCCCCACAGTGATCGCGGAACTCGATCCTGTGTGTGTGTGTGGGCGTGAGGGTGAAATTTGAATTTTTATCTGCTCTAGATACTCCTATATATAACCACAAAATGGCGAGAGAAACAAAAAAGCTTTTTATTCCAATCTCTTGTGGCTCCTCCTACGTTCAGTCAATTGGTTTTTACGATCAAACGTCCGTTATCCCATGACCCTTTCGCCCTATTCCGAAATTGCTATTTCTCCAGGGGGGGTGGTCGTGCTTTCCCGTCACGTTTATTTTTCGTTCATCACCCGTCTCTCGTCTCCACTTTTCATTCCCACGTAGTTCGCGTTCATCGAAACCACAAACTGTCCCTTATCACGTCTAGAGGATTGGAGAGGGTTTGACGCGGTCACAGGATTCGCTACAGAACAAGCCGATGTATATTATATAGTGAATGTTACAGGGTGTTAGTTGGTCGTCGTCCTCCTTCCGCATCGTCATTATCGTCGACGTGGGCCATCAGGGAGGACGAGCGCGTTATACGCGTTCTCGTCGACAATGCAAACATCGCGTTCACCCAGGGCGCACGTTCGTGTGCAACCCTCTGTCTCCCTTTCTCTCTCTCTCTCCCTCTCTATCACCCCCTTCGTGTTCTCTCTTTCTCTGTCTCTCTCTCTCTCTCTCTCGCGTATTCTCTTCAACATCAACCATCCCTTTCATCGTTTGCTTCCCTAGAACTCACCCCCCTGCTGCCTGCTCGCGTCCGCCGGCCCCGTTTTCCACACCCGTCTCCCCCGGCGATGCAACCAGCTATTTTTAGAACAGAGTGTATACTTTGCACACGACGCGCGAGCTTTGCATTTGCGACCCCCGTCGCGCGCGTCCGGTCGCTCTCTCTCTCTCTCCGCCCTCTCTCTCGCTGCTTTTCTCATTAATTTTGATTTTTCCAGACCGTAACCTACCCCCGAGATATAACGAGGCTTCCGGGCGACTCAGTCACTCACGACCTGCTGATATACCCTTTTTTTTTATCTTTCCTCTCTCATTTTTTTGTCTTCTTCTACGGCTTTTATATTTACATCCGCGTATACGTACATTATATACTTTAACCCTTCTCGTTACCACTTTTCTTCATTTATATACGTGTTTATGTCTTTCTCTGGTTTCAACATCGAATTTCATTGTGGCCGGATAGAAGCAGCTTCCTCACTCCATACTGCTTCTTGCACAGCACGCTTCAAATGTTGGCGAGACTCGGATCATCTCACGCACTTTTTCACATTTTTATTTTTATCCTTTTCCTCAGAATGACCAATCTTTTTTCGGCCTTTCGTTCCAGATCTACGAGCCTTGTCTGTGTGGACAAAAAAAGTTGCGAATTGAAACGCGTACGAGGTCTGTTCAAAAAGTATCGCGAATTTTGAATTTCCGCGGGCTACGTATATTCGATTTTCGATTTTTTGTGGCGTTAGATTGGTACTCGTGTCCCTCACTTATGCTGAAAAAATCGGCCATTTTGAATGTTGAGTTCATTGTTGACAGCTGTTTTTGTTAGACGTGTTTTGGCTTGTCTTAGATTTTTGCTTATTCCAAAAAATGGATTAAAGAATCCGTATCAAATTTTGTGCGAAAAAGAAAAATTAAGTTCGCGGACGCATTCCAAATGTTGACTGTGGCATATGGTGAAGCTACCTTGGACCAAAGCAACGTTTATCGGTGGTACAAAATGTTCTCAGAGGGCCGAGAAGATGCGAACAACGAAATGCGTTCCGGACGCCCGAGCACATCAACAACAGACGAAAACATTAATGAAATGGAGAAAATAATATTGGCCTATCGTCGAATCACCGTTAGAGAAGTTGCCGAGGAACTAAACATATCGTTTGGCTCGTACTATTCGATTTTAACCAATGATTTGAGCATGAGACGGGTCACCGCGAAATTCGTGCCAAAATTGCTCAATTTCGAAGAAAAACAGTGTCGCGTTAACATTGCTAAGGAGCTGTTGGACTCGGTCCGCGACGACCCAAATTTGCTCCAGAGGGTCATAACTGGTGACGAATCATGGGTTTATGGTTATGACGTGGAAACCAAAGCTCAGTCATCGCAATGGAAGCTGCTTTTTTGGAATAGGCAAAAATCGAAGACAAGCTAAATCACGTCTAACCAAAACAGCTGTCAACAATTAACTAAACATTCAAAATGGCCGATTTTTTCAGCATAAGTGGGGGACACGAGTACCAACCTAACGCCACAAAAAAATCGAAAATCGAATATACGTAGCCCGCGAAAATTCAAAATTCGCCATACTTTTTGAACAGACCTCGTATTAATTCTCCATCATTTTGTAATTTTCGTAACTTTTCCTCTGCGACCTAGAGGCTTTTTCAATTTTGGATTTCTCATGCGGGAAGCTTTGTGTATCTGGAAAAATAATGAGGAAGCCATATGAAAGGTTCAATTTGCATCATGTTTGTCTCCCTTAAGTTGATTGTGGAAAGTTCGTTCGATTTATAATGTATTTCAATGCATTCCAAATCAATTCTTGCCGGAATTCAATGCCAAATATCCTTCCATAGTACTGAATTGATGTAGGAAGTAGTGCCCTAACTTATTTTCATGACACATATCGCTTCTACGGTCATAAATTTGAACCAACAAGAGATTTCTTATAGAATGTAAAGAAAATTTCAAGAATTAAAAATGTAATAAAATCTCAACCCTTTCATCGATTTTTGCCAAATACAATAACAATCATTATTCAATGATACTTTATTCATGAATGAAAAAATAACCCAAGATCTCCAAACTTTTGGTAAACGAAGCAGTAAAACATTTTTTTCGAAAAATTCAAAAATTCATAAAATTCGAACACCTCAAACAATTCTTGCCTAATTCAATACGAAATATCCTCGAACTCTTTAATGCAGAAAGTTTTTACTCGATAGCTGAAAATGTACGAAAGAGCGATAACGCACAATTTTTTTGAAAATTTACAAATGGCGTAAAATCGCCAACGGTCAAGTAATTACTAAGAAAAAAATTGCAGCAAACTATAAACGTTCGATGCCACAAATCCGTGAAAAGTTTTCAAGAAATTCGTTCAAGTCGGTCTCGAGATACGACAAGTTGAATTTTTGGAGTCTATCACAAACGCAAACATACACAGTGACATTTTATTTCTAGATGCGATATTCTGATGTTTTGCCACATTTTAAACATATTGATATTAAAAACTCAAAATTTTGCTTGTAACCAAAACAACGAACCTCCTACGGGGAAGAAAAAATTACTTATTCATTTGATCGATCGGTTTATTTATCGCTAGCATGTAACGTTGCTATTTGCATCAAGTAACTATACGTGCCTGACGCTCTTGATCACGACCGTAGAATTCTAAGGAGACTGCAATCCAGGACTTCTAGGTCAAATGAAAAGTTGCTCGGGAGAGGGCACACTCTAAAGTTACATGGGCCCTGAAAAGTCCAACGATGTGATTCCGTGATAGAAATTTTGATGTTAGCAGAATTTTTGTTATCCAATTCTATTTTAGAACGGGTTATCAAAAAGCCAGGGTTAAAAATACAACGGGCACAGGGTCATTTTTAAGTGTAATGAATGTAGAATACGAATCGATACATTAGTTTGTTGTCGCGTCACTGGGTGTAGTATCGCTCGAAGGTTGAATGGTAAATATGTTCTTTTTTCCGCCTGGAAAAAATCATAATATATCGCTTACCAGTTTCTCAGAAATTTTTAGATATTTTATCGAGCCCAGAAGAACGATGATATTGTCACTGCATCAAGCAGTCCCAGTCTCGCCAATTTTTCGATGGGAATACATTTTGAAATTTTTGAAATTTTTCAAAACCTGATGAATCAGGTAGGAACTCCGGCTGGAGGGATTGAATCTAAACGTTAAAAATGATTATTACAAATTTCATAATGTTACGCCGCCGCCATTTCCAGTTTCCACATCATGACGTATAACACAAAGAAGTAATTCTGCAACAATTGTGTTGTTGCAAATTTTTAACATTATAATCAAACTTCACAATGGTCTTCGCCAGTAACCGTTGAATGTATATATTTGGACGTATTATTGAGCTCGTCTCTTTCTCTACCGAGTATATTTATTAGTTCCTCTTAGATTTTGAGCAGTGAAATTTTGAGAAAGCAATTTCCAAGTTTCCATTTTCACCTTTTTTCTTGTTCCATTTAACATTTAACTTCTGAAAGTTTCACAGTCATTTTTACATTAACGTCTACACCTGGTGAATCAAGTAAGAACTGGTTGGGGGGTTCAAGGGCTGAAGGGATTGAATCCTGACGTGAAAAATGGTTATTATCACAAGTTTCATAATGTTACGCCTCCGCCATTTCAAGTTTCCACATCATGACGTATAACACAAAGAAGTAATTCTGCAACAATTGTGTTATTGCAAATTTGTAACATTATAATCAAACTTCACAATGGTCTTCGCCAGTAACCGTTGAATGTATATATTTGGACGTATTATTTAGGTCGTCTCTTTCTCGATCGACTATATTTATTCGAGCGAAGAATAAATATACACAGATATATATATATAAAGGCGAGTATCGAGTGATGCGATACTTGGCCTGGTTCCATTTCAAACAGGCATATGCTATGCTTTATTGCTATTGCTTATTGTATGCTTGTTTTTGTTGTTGTCATCGTTGTCGACGACGTCGTTGTCGTCGTGTTTGGGCTTCAGAAGCCGCACCGGGGAATACTATAATGGATATACAGGTGGGTGTAGAAGCCCCCGTGTCTGGTTTCCTGTGTCTGCACAAGAGCGAGAAAGAGAGAAGTCGGGGAGAGACCGCGAGAGAGATAAATATAAATTGAGAGAAAGCCTCGCGTCGCACTTCCTCGCGACGAAGTCGGTTTTATAAGCTCTCCCCGATAACAATATTTGTCCGAAGGAGAGAAAGAGACTATCACACAATGATGTAGATATGAGATCAAACGACAAAGTTCGTCTCGAGTGCCAACAAACATAATTCGAATAAAAAAAAAAAACATTCCAATCCGAATTACCTTTGAAGTATTAATGAATATTGGTCGTAACGAAAAACAAAGTAAACGCATCTTTTGCATAATTAAAACAAATTTTAACGAATTATCTTTTTTTTAATACTAAGTATACGAATAATCGTCGCGTTTAAGTATTTCTAATAAGTTTTTTTCTCCAAATCATTTTCAATCGCATGTGTTTGAATACACCTTTTTCACGGTCACTTAATCCTTCTCGGTTGCAGCTCCACGCAACTGGGCGAGACTCGGTGACGCCAACTCCTCTACCCTCGTACCAAACGAACCCTACCTATTTCCTCTTTATCGTTGTTCTCCATCACCCTTTTTTCTACCCTCGGCAAATCTCCTTGACTTTGCATAATTTCTCATAAACTCGTGATGCTTATGTAATACAGCTTTTCTGATCATCAAATATGCTTTTTCACGTTTTGCTCGTTTGTTTCCTGAATTTTTCTCTTGGGATTAAAAAAAAAATAACCTCTTGCCAACACGGAATGAACTCTTAATATCGCAGCCCTATCCTATACTTTGCTGTACTACGCCGTTCTCGTAGAGACTTCTGAGGAAAACGTTTCGCTAAATTCTTTTGATCCCCCTATCGTATAGGTCGCAGTGCTGCATCGAATAATAAAACTGTATTGGCAACGCTTTAGCCCAGGCACGCGCTAAAGCTTTTTCGACTCATTGTGATTTGAACCGAAAACGAAACGTATTCGTATAGTAACTGTGAACGTCTGTGCTCGGTTACCAAATAGTAGGATTTCCACAAAATGTGCTGCTAGGGTTACGTACAGAAAGCACGAAACCCTTATTTTCAGACTCGGCTGTTCGTCTGTCCGTCTGTCCCTCTTTCGTAGGTCTTTAACTCCTAAACGGTGTGACCTATCAACTTGAAATTTGACGTGCCGCTAGAGTCAAATGTTAGGAAGATAGCTCTCCGGTCATTATGGAAAAAAATATTTTTTCGACAATTTTCTCGGGCCAATATGTGTGGTTCTCAAAAAAGTCTTTTCCTGTACTGGCGAGCGGGCTATTGTTACAAAGCGCTTAGAATAAGAATATTAAAGTTGGGGAAATTATTTTTTAATATTTTTTCCGATGAATATTTTCGTCGATATCCATTAGAAAGTTCGTTTTTCGTTTATCAGACCCAAGCCACCTACCGGTTAAATTTGAAGCTGCATCGAAAATTCTGAGATATTTGTGATATATATGAGGGCATATAAAAATCCCTTAAGGGGAAAATAGGGTTAGGACAGCATTTTCTCAATGATTTTCATGAATTTTTTTATAGTATAAAAAATGAATATAATTTATTAAAACTTCAAGAATATTTTATACATATATTTAAGTATATACTATAAAATTGGTATATGCTATATACTATATACTATAAAATTTAAGTATATACTATAAAATAAAAAAGACTCAGCATTTTGCGTACATTCTGGAAGCCGCAATTTTCATCTGAAATAAAACGAGGTTGGAATTTACTTTTATTACATGTCTCTCTTCTATATGAACCTAAATGCTGTCAAAAAAATAGAAAATTGAATTTTTTACAGGGGTCAAGACAAAAAAGCATGAATGTTTGCCATTTTTTACAACTTTATTTGCAAAAAAAAAATTATTTTAAATAATGATAATATTCCGATTTTAAGTTCATATAGAGCGCAATACTATGAAGAAAGTAACTGCCAATTTTCATAACGATTGGTTGAAAACTTTTCAAACTAGCGTGTACGCAAGTTCAAAAAAAGTCGTTTTCAGAAAAACGCGTTTGAAAAAATAGTACCAAGAAAAACAAGCAATATGAGGTCTCTAATATTTATATACTTAAATATACGTTCAAAATATTCTCAAAGTTTCAATAAATTATATTCATTTTTTATACTATAAAAAAATTCATGAAAATCATTGAGAAAACGCTGTCCTAACCCTATTTCCCCCCTTAATGGCTTATAACAATAGAACGAGTCGGAATTTTCATTAAAAATTTTGTGAACATATTTTTCAATAGTTTTACTAACAATTTATGAAAAAAAAAAATCGATTTTCTGAACCGTCCAACCCTATTTCCCCCCTTAAAATGTTCCAAAAAATCGAAAAATCACATTTAGAAAAAAATGTCTGGATGGATGCGTGTATGCGTGCGCTAGGGGTGGAAAATTGACGACGTCGTGACTTCGAAAAATTGGAATTTACAAAACATCTTGGGAATAAGGCTGCAAGTTGAAACTTGCCAGATTGCTTCCTCGAAATGTCGCACAACGTTCAAAGCAAACTCCTCCATCAGGACACCAAAATTGCGAAAGATATAATTCTTTATAGTGGAGACTTTGGGCATTGTGAAAAAATTTCAAGGAACGTTAAGTTTCAACTTGAAAGCTTTTTTTTGGAATGTGTGTCTTTTCCACGTTTCGAACGTATTTCCAAGGCATTGACATTGACGACTGGAAAAAACAATGTTCACGATAACAAAACGAGGCCTCTATGAGGATGGAAAAAACAAGCATTTTGTCGTCTGGAAGCGGAAGTTCGAAAAATCAATGTTTTTATTCAATATGTATTTTAGCCGTAAAATGTCGCGAGCTCTCAGTCGCACGTGTTTTATTGATATATAAAAATAAATAAAAGAAATCGATAAATACCCGAGATTATAGAGACATATCGAGAGAAACACGGACGGTGAATAACCGGCGGTGTGACAAACGACTTTGCCTTTTATGCAGATATATGACTATATTTCGTTTTTTTTTTTCGTTATACAATATAGTGATACGGGCGTATGTGTGGACGTGTAGGTAGCGCGGAGCCTTATCAGAAGCAGAGGGACATAAAAATCGAGCTTCGGGGTTTGACTAAAGCTCGTGTGCTCTAGGAAAAGAGGAGGAACCTCTACGCAAACCCCGGAGGCTTATCTTTTGTCGTTACCTCTCTTGTTCCATACGCTTTTCCTCCATCTTCTTTATAAAAAAAAAAAAAATCTTCCCCCCATTACTACCCCTCTCGTTGCTGCCGCCACCTATTTTCTCGTCTCGTTCCTTCGTTATTCATTCGGTCAGCGTTTTCCCTATGCTCACGTTAATTTTTTTTATTTTTTCAAAGAAGAATAAAAAATGTTCTGCTGCTGTTGCTTCTTCTTCGTTAAGGGGGGAAATAGGGTTAGACGGTTAAAAAAATCGATTTTTTTTTATTTCATAAATTCTTCGTAAAACTATTGAAAATTTTTCCCAAAATTTTAAATGAAAATTCCGGTCACTAGTCACTATTTTTTCAAACGCCTTTTTCTGAAAACGACTTTTTTTGAACTTGCGTACACGCTAGTTTGAAAAGTTTTCAACCGATCGCTTTGAAAATTGGCAGTTACTTTCTTCATAGTATTGTGCTCTATATGAACTTAAAATCGGAATATTATCATCATTTGAAATAATTTTTTATTGCAAATAAAGTTGTAAAAAATGGCAAAAAATCATGCTTTTTTGTTTTGACCCCTGTGAAAAATTCAATTTTCTATTTTTTTGATAGCAGTTAGGTTCATATAGAAGAGAAACATATAATAAAAGTAAATTCCAACCTCGTATGACTTCAGTTGAAAATTGCGGCTTCCAGAATGTACGCAAAATGTCGAGTCTGATTGTGACCTGCAATATGGGGTCGCTAATATCCCCGGTGTTTTTCATGAAAATTCTTCAAAAATGTTATAGCATATACTTAAATATATGTATAAAATATTCTCAAAGTTTCAATAAATTATATTCATTTTTTATACTACAAAAAAATTCACGAAAATCATTGAGAAAACGCTGTCCTAACCCTATTTCCCCCCTTAAGCTCGCAACATGATAGCCCACAACGATTTCAAAAGTGCGCGGATATATCGCATCGGCAATCTTCTCGTTTACGTGCAAACTTTTCGCCCGTACGATGCTCAGCAAATTTTTTTCTCTTTCGCTTCCATGCTCGCTTCACACTTTCCACTCACGTATCCTGTTCCCCTCATGTCCGGTCAGAAACTTCATTTTTTTTTCTTTCTTCTTTTTTTTATACATATACATTGTCAATCATAACAGTGGCTCGCGAGAATCGAGATAAAAAATTCCGAACGAAAAAGTTCTTGATTCACGTGAGGAGAAGTTATATCGCTACCGATGTTTTTTTCATCAATGTTCTTATCGCGATTTGGCAGAATTACAGTAATTGTAAAGTTGCAAGTTGAAAATTACAATTTAATTTTCTTCAAATTTTACACAATGCCCATTAGGGTGGCCCATTTTATAAAAATTTTTAAATTTTCGTGTTGACATATTTTCAAATAATTGTTGACTATAAACAGAGGCGTTATGATTTTTTAAAGATTTATAAACTCAAATATGAGTCTGCGCTAATCATCCAAAGTTTAAGTGAAATATTTGAACTACTGGCAATTTTAAGCAGTAAACATTGGTCAGAAGTCAAATGGTTTTATCGCAGTCCCTTTCAGGTAGAAAAATATCGCATGGACACATTGAACATTTCTATAGTCATGAGTAATACCTGCCCATGTACGAATATTGCAAATGCTAGCAGCAAGCAGCAAAAGTAGTGAGGGTACCGCTCAAAAGGATAAGTTATGTCGGTGTGATCTCTGTGCTTCGGCTTTCGGTTAGGATAATAAAAGAACGAAGCTCTTCGTGCCTACTCGGTTTTCTACCTCATGACGGGATGACGATTATCCAATTGTATACACTAGCAAAATTTTGCTTTCTATAATTTTAGCGAAATATCTTATGAAATATCACTTATCAGTGAAAAAAAGTAATTTACGTCAAAGCATCTTACTTCCGTAGGATTTTTTAGTAATATCAATTTGTGTTTACACCGACATACCAAGCGCTTGTGCGAGGTAGCCCCACCTCCTTTTGCTGATTGTTGCTAGCAACTGCAATATCCGTACACATACTATGATAATAATTATACCTGCACTAATGTTTTGATAAAATCTGTCAAAATGTTATTTTTTCACTAACAAGAGTTTAGCTTTTCAGAGATGTATTCTTTTTAATTTTATTGTTTTATATGACTCGGAAAAATTTAATTAATAAATTTCCAATATTAAATCATCTAAAATGTTAATGAAAAACTAAGCCATTAGCCATCAGAGATGTCAAATTTTATATACAAATTTAGTTGATAATGCATTTGTATCATCTATAGAACTGGAAGCTATTTTTATTGAAAAAAATCAAAGTTTGAAATGATGAAAAAATTAAATATTTATGGCACAGTTCAGTGAGATATTGTTCTCAATTTTTTGACTAAAATTAGTTATTATAATTAATGATTAAGATTCAAAATCATATAGTGGAATCGTGCGTCTCATTACCTCTCTTCACCGACACCTGAGAACCCTACCCGAGAGGAATATTTTTTTCAGAAAAGGGCTACCCAGCTGACCCTCTCATTTTCACTGTTTATGATACTTGTAAATGCACCTGATAATCCCAACACCTGATTCTTCTAAAAAACTCAAGAATTTTTCATCGTCTTTCTTTTAATAATGTAACGAAGCCAGATATTCCTTTTTTTGTGTAATGATAGTTCGATAGTTAAATAATCACTCAACGTATTTTGAATAAGATCCGTCCATTTTGAGGTAGTAGTCTGGTAACTTAAGTCGATTTTCATGTCTTTTTTGGAGGGCGTTTTTTTGTAGGAAAATAAAAATGAATCGTTTTGGATATTTAGGATGTTTTTATTTACATATTAAAGATTTAAAAAAAAAATTTTTTGAAAAATTTTTATAGATTATTATTATTATTATCATTGATCGAAGTTGGCACCTCGAAAAAAAAGCGCATGGTGGCCTCGGTGATTTTGGCTCTTGATGTTATCTGAAATCAAAAATTCTTGATAATTCTTAATCTATAGACATGTCATTCTGGTCGGAGCTACTGAAGTTAAATTTCATGGATAAATAACAAAATGGCGGACTTTGGAAAAAAACGTCCTTTTCCATTTTGTTATTTATCCATGAAAATTAACTTCAGTAGTTCCGACTAGAATGACATGTCTATAGATTAAGAATTATCAAGAATTTTTTATTTCAGATAACATCAAGAGCCAAAATCACCGGGGCCACCCACGCGCTTTTTTTTCGAGGTGCCAACTTTGATCAATAATAATAATAATAATAATAATAAACTATTAAATTTTTTCAAAAAAAATTTTTTTGTTATCTTTAACATGTAAACAAAAACATCCTAAATATCCAAAACGATTCATTTTTATTTTCCTACAAAAAAACGCCCTCCAAAAAGACATGAAAATCGGCTTAAGTTACCAGACTACTACCTTAAGCGGTCCGTAGGAGCCTTCAAAAACCCTCGATTTTCACCAAAATCGGATTTTTTATTTCAATAACAAATGGAAAAAAAAATATAAACAAAACTTCATTATGTTCATTAAGGGAGGGGGCCCGCAGCTGTTAGAGGTATAGCGTTAAAGGCCAGGAGATTAATAAGACAATAACTTCAAGAATATTGCTTAGATCGGTTTAAAATTTTAAGGTCATATTCTTGAAATGTTAAACAATAAGATAAGACAAAAAAAATGCGATTTTTCGAAAGTGAAAACCCTTACCCCGCCCTTAATGTTTTATAAACAACTTCCAGAAGAAAAACCTAAATAATCTCAATAATTATATCACCAAATTTTAATTAAAAAATTCATTACCCTCATCGTGGGCTAAAGTTCATAAAGAATTAAAATCATTAGCGTAGACTCATATTTGAGTTTATAAATCTGAAAAAAATCATAACGTCTTTTTTTATAGTCAACTATTACTTGAAAATATGTGAAAACGAAAATTTGAAAAATTATATAAAATGGGCCACCCTAATGTCCATAGATAGTGGATACAAAATGGCCGTCACTTTGACTCACCGTCAAAAGACACCGAAATGATGGTAAAATGTCATCGCCTTGTGACGCTTTTTTATTTTTTCAAACTCTACAATGCGAAATGGACAGTGTGTGTTCACTTATTTGACCGTCACTTTTGACACCTCTGGAATTACGCTTGCTAGGTGGAAAATGACGGTCATTTTATTTTTCGTCATTTTTCTATTCGCCAATTTTGTTTTTTTTTAACGATCAAATGACCGGCGATTTTTTGGGTACTTTTCCTTCGATATTTTTTTGTCATTTTAACTGACAACCATACCGATTTTTATTTTCTGACCGCGTAGATAATTTTTATGACAGTTCTGTCACTGTCATATGACGGTCACAGTTAGAGCGACCGCAAACATTATTCGTAAATTGAAACAAAAAAGCCATAAAATTTCAGCCCCTCTAGGAATCGTTAGAAAAATTATACGAAGTACAGGAATCGAATTTCTCAATTTGTCTGCGGATTTGCAACGTTGTAGCTCAAGTCGTTCTCACGATACACGACATTTAAATTTAGCAGTATGAATAAATGCACAAACATGCACGCGGACATTGGAACATTTTTTTGAATGTGATTTTCTAACTATTAGGGACATTTTACCATCACAAAGCTTCCTGGTACACGGACGCAATAATCATGAAGATTAACGCAAACTCGGTTCGGTTTTTTTTTCTTTTGCGGAATCCCGTTAAACAAAACGAGCGGAGCTTTTCTTTAACCTCGCCGGATAATAAATACGCGTTACTTCCCAAGTTTCATAATGTTCATATACATAGGTATGCATATGTATATTAGTAAACGTGCGTGTTCTTTTTTTCCTGCAGGAGCGTACTTTCACCATCAATTTTACACTTGTTCCAAGACCGCGAGTCGTTACGACGTAGGTTCCACTTCTCGACGTGCTTCCACACACGCCTATCGTTGTCTTTTCCACTCGTATCCACTAGCACACAAAGACCGTACGATATATATATATTAGGGCAATTTGTTTTTTCGACTATTTTTTTTTTTCAATCCCTACCCGAAATTTTGTTGGACATGTCGAAAAAGAAATTCCCTGGAAGTTACAGCCCTTAATATTAATTCTAAGTACTAATTCTTTAGTTCTTTAGTAGTATGAATTCTTTCCCTTAGCGTGAAAAGATTTTCTATCTAAAATACACGTTTTTTTTTTTTTTTCAAAATTCTATAACTCGGCCGCATTTTATGCTATCATATTATTCTTGGTTTCGATTTACTCAGAATAAAACAATATAGAAAAGTGCCTATTGCGGCGAAAGTGTAAATCGTACTGGTGAGTTAGTACGGGTCTCTGAAGTTGATTTTTACCCAAAATTCTCGTTTTTTTGCTGTTACCTCTGAAACAATTAACTTTACGAAAAAAATTTGTGGCAAATTTAATTTCCTACGAAAAAAGTCCTATCGAACCAAGTGCTTAGATTAATATTTCTTGAGATATTGAACTTTAACTTATGAGTAGTATAACATTTTTACGGTAATATAAACCGAAACAATTAAGAGTTAATTGTTTCGGAGATAACAGCAAGAAAATGAGAATTTTGGGTAAAGAATTTGGGTACAAATCAACAAAAAATGTAAACGAAAAATTTGTTGGAAATTTAATTTCCTATAAAAAAGGTCCTATCGACCCAATTGCTTAAATTAATATTTCTTGAGATATTGAACTTTTTGTATTTTTTATTTTATTTATTATTTAATATTTCATATTTTATAAATTGTATACTACTCATAAGTTAAAGTTCAATATCTCAAGAAATATAAATCTAAGCAATTGGGTCGATAGGACCTTTTTTGTAGGAAATTAAATTTCCAACAAATTTTTCTTTTACATTTTTTTCGTAAAGTTAATTGTTTCGGAGATAACAGGAAAAAAACGAAAATTTTGGGTAAAAATCAACTTCAGTGACCCGTACCAACTCACCAGTACAATTTACGCTTTCGCCGCAAAAGGCACTTTTTTAGATTGTTTTATTCTGAGTAAATCGAAACCAAGAACAATATGATAGCATAAAATGCGGCTGAGTTATAGAAATTTGAAAAAAAAAAAATCGATTTACGTGTATTTTAGATGGAAAATCTTTTCATGCTAAGGGAAAGTACTTAGAATTAATATTAAGGACTGTAACTTTCAGGGAATTTGTTTTTCGACATATCCAACAAAATTTCAAGTGGGGACTGAGAAAAAAAAATAGTCGAACAAAAAAAATCGCCCTAATATATACAGGGCGTCCCAAACTTGCATTGTGTATATTCCCGTGCATTACAATTATAATCTTTAATTATGCAATTTTTCTTCGATAATTTTGGAGGAGTCGTTTTTCCCCGGAGGGCCGTTCACCCCCTGTCTGCCTTATATACATACAAACATTAGTTTTTTTGCTGCTCGGCATCGTTTTTTCCCTCTATTCGGAGAGATGCATATCGTCATCCTGGTAAACTACATACTCGTATATATACAGAATGAGCGCAAACACACATCGTCGCTAACATCCATCTTGTACTATTTTTAGCGTCGTTTTATGCTGACCGAAGCCGAAAAGTTTTTCCGTATTATTTATAAAACTGTACCCACCGATCCTTCGTAATATTTGCACGTGCCATATAACGGAAAAATATCTATATAAACGCATCTGTTTTGATAGTAGCAGAGCCATAAGACGAATTGTATAAAGTTTGTACCATTGTATACCATTTTGTTTCGTTGTAGGTTGACTGTACCTTATGCTCTCTATCTCTTCCTCTCTTTCTCTCTCTGCGGTATTAGCCACAACGTGATCCACGTCAGTTATAATTAATCAACCAGACCAGGAGCTTTGGGATTGTGCTCGACGTTGAATAAACGCGAAAGAGATAGAGTGAAAGAGTGAGGGAGAGAGAGATGAGTGGAAAGGGGGAGATTTTCATCCAAGCGCATTGCGTTGTGGATGCATTATTTGTTTTCTCCTCTTGCACACAATGTTTTGCGTATATCCGGGTTACTTTGCCCAGAGCCCTGTGTCTATATGTTTCTATACATGTACGGCGAAAGAGCAGGGGGGGCGAGGGCTATCGAGAAATACCGATATTGGTTCTCTATGGTTATATATAGAAAGCGAATGGAATATGCGCTGTTGGTATTTCCCTGCAGTGCTGCAAATTCATTATTAACGAGTCAAAAATTTGATGCCAATCGACACAATCCATCCGTACACGTATTTTCGGTTCCTCATAAAGGAACCTTTGTTTTGCGTGCAAACTTTTTTGTTTTTCTCCCCAGATATTCCTGCCAAAAAGTTGCAAGTTATTTCAAATAGACAGAAAATCACATTTATCAATAAACACAATAAATTGTGACAATTAAAAGTTTCCACTTCACTTTTGCATTACTTTATCTCGTTGATATATCACCCTTTATCGGGAATTTATTTTTATAATTTTTATGCTTCCTCGCGGAGGATGCTTTGCGAAAAGAATTAAATAATGCGAAAGCAATGTGCAAGTTTTTAATTTGTACGCGTTTTTTCTCACTTCGATCTCAGCAATCACAGACTTTTTTTTTTAATTTAAATAAATTCAAAAGCCTGAACTGTTTCAATGATTTGACTCTTTATTCAATATCACATATCGTTCAATGATACTTTATTGGTGTAACAAAAAAAAAATTAGGCCAAAATCGCAAAATTCGCGGATGTTAGAATGATCACAGACTTTTTTTTTGAGATTTTTACAAACTTCGAAATATCATAAAATCCTTTGACGATAATGTATTCGTGTTTTTTTGTTGGATATCTCAAAAATTGCGGAAGCAATCGCAGTCATTTGTCGAAAAATTTAGAACAATCAAACGCTTTGACTGATTTTGACTAAATTCAATGCCAATTGTGCTTTAATCATGTTCTATTTATGAAACAAAAATTTAGCACGACATCTCAAAATTTACGAAAGTTAAGTTCAATATCACATATCGTTCAATGATACTTTTATCATGTAACAAAAAAAATTAGTCCCATATCGCAAAAATCGCGGACGTTAGAATGATCACAGACTTTTTTTTTTTTTTTTAGATTTTTAAAAACTTCAAATTATCATAAAATTTCAACCCTTTCAATGATTCTCACCAGATTCAATATCAAGCTTCCTTTAACAATACTGTATTCGTCGTTCTTCGAAAAATTCACAAAATGTATTACAATCAAACGCTTCGACTGATATTGACCAAATTCAATACCAATTGTACTTTAAAGTAGTAGTCTGGTAACTTAAGCCGATTTTCATCTTTTTTGGAGGGCGTTTTTTTGTAGGAAAATAAAAATGAATCGTTTTGGATATTTAGGATGTTTTTATTCACATATTAAAGATACAAAAAAAAATTTGTTTGAAAAAATTTAATAGTTTATTCCATTTTATAATTTAATAGTTTAACTTAATAGTTTAGTCCAAAACGATTCATTTTTATTTTCCTACAAAAAACGCCCTCCAAAAAAGACATGAAAATCGGCATAAGTTACCAGACTACTACCATAATGGTGTTCTATTTTTGAAAAAAAAAAATTAGCTCGATATCTCAAAGTTTACGAAATTTAGAGCAACCAAAAACATTTTTTGTCTCATCGTGTGAAATTTGACACTCGTTATAAACTTTTCCGTAAATCTTAAGACATAAAGGGCCTAAAGATGCTGAAGATGTTTGCAAAGTTTCAGCAACATCGGTCGAGTCATTCTCGAGATAAACTCATTATTTGATTTTTTAGGTTGCTACTGAGATACGCACACTAGGGTGGGTCAAATAAAATGCGCTCATCGCGAATTTTCATTACCCATTTAAATAACATGGAAACATTTTTTTTTACAAACACATTTTTGTAGAACATTTTATGCTCTACAAAAAAGCTCTCTTCTGTCCAATCGATAAAAGTAATCGTATAAAAAAATAATCGGTGATAATTAGCTCTAGATTCTCTCATATTTGTTTGGAACCAATTAGTAATATATTAGTAGTACACAGGGTGTCCCAATAACTATTAGCACCTTAGATATCGTCGAAACTATAAGGTTCACATAAATATTTGCTGAATCAAAATTGCACAGTACGAAGGGGGCCATGCAATGATACCAAAGTACTCACCCACACCCCCACCCCCTGGGCTGGGGGCGGGGCAACTTTGAAATCTTAAATGGGAACCCCCATTTTTTATTGTAGATTCGGATTCCCCATAAAAAAATACCTAGCTTTTGTCTCGTAACATCAACGGTTTAAGTCTAATAAAATTCCAAAGTTAAAAAAAAAATGTTTCCATGTTATTTAAATGGGATATGAAAATTCGCGATGAGGGACCTCTTAATTTAAATATGAAGGGCTCATACTTGCAGAGGTTTTTTTTGAGATGCCAACCAATACATTTTTCATTATATCCAGGAAAAAAAAATGAGTTATTCTATTTGACCCACCCTAACATACACACACACACACAACACACACGTCAAGAATTTTTTTCTAAATATAATTTTCTGACTCTTAGTGACATTCAAGCAATCTGGAATGAAAATGTCAAAGACATTTTTTTTTCACAAAAATAAACCCTCCACGAGGAAGCAAAATGTATAAAAAATGATTCCTTTACAATTGGAAGAACGTTTTTAACAATCGTCTTCTTGGACGATGATTTTTATCCTAATTGATAACGGTCGGTAACATTTCTATAAAAATAAAAATTCAATGAAATTCACAAATTTAAAACAATTTCAAGCTTATCCTACTGAAACTTTCTGCACCGTTGAGATATCGCCATGAAAGATACTTGGTATTGAACTTGGCGAGAATCGATAGAGGGGGTAAATAGTAGGATATTTTTTTTTTTTTCTAAATTACTACTAAAGAATAAAAAAAGGCGTATGCCAATATTGTTTTCTTACGTTAAACGACGTAGAATACGCTCTTCACACTTTAAACAATCGATATTCGCGTATATAGATGCTAAAAGGTATAGAGGGGTTGAGGAGGATTCGAGGAGGGCGCAAAAGAGGATAAAGGTTATAGCACAGAGAGATAGCGATGACGATGTGTGAAAAAGCGGAGGTGAACCGAACAAGGGCAACAAAACGAATTGGCGGGATCAAACAACGAGGCCATCACACACGCACACAAACACACACACACACACACACTCTCTCTCTCTCTCTCTCTCTCTCTCTCTCTCTCTCTCTCTCTCTCTCTCTCTCTCTCTTATATACTGCGTTTGTTTTGGTATGAGTAGTGTAGGCAGATGTATAGAACCCGACGTTTCGGTTATTGGATAGTTGATGGGAAGATCCTTTCTGCGTCATTCGTCGTCTCGCTCTAGATCGTACTTCTTCTTTTTTTTTCGTCTGTTTATTCTACTGGTGGACGAACGAACGCGGACGTTTGATTGTGCAAGATAGTGTATGTCTATGCGCAAAGCACATACAACGGTCCAAAGTAGCCGGAGATTGTAACTGATCGGTTAGGTGACCCAACCATCTCCCTCTGTCCGTCTACTGGCCTTCGGTATCGCTCGATCAGTAGTAATATCCGTATACGATCAGACGGCCGTACTACACAGTGCTCTCTCGGTGGAGAGAGCACTCTGCAGTAAGCCCGTCTAATCGGATACTCTCCCTCTGCTCTTGTAGAATGCATGGGCGAGGGGAAAGAGATCATAACTATTTTCCGGACAGTAGAGGAGAGAAAATAATTATGGATAATTATGAAGGATTATGATGAAGTATGATATAATAATTAATATAGGAAAAAGGGTGGAAGTTAAAACTTGCAGCTTTTTTCCCTATATGCATTGTGAATGGGTAATTTTTCGAATAAGTTGAAATTCAATAAAACCGTTTCATCCCTCTCACGAAATTCAATCCCGTTCACCCTGTCAATGACGTTCTGTCTAATGTTGAGTTTATGAAAAAAATTCAAAATTCCGTAAATCTCTCCTCGATCAATTATGGCCAAATTTAATTCGGAATATCGTTTAAGGGGGGAAATGGGGTCAGACGGTTCAAAAAATCGATTTTTTTTTAATTTCATAAATTGTTAGTATAACTATTGAAAAATATGTTCCCAAAATTTTAAATGAAAATTCCGACTCGTTCTATTGTTATAAGCCATTAAAGTGAGTTGCTCTCCTTCAGGCCCCGAGCGCGCCACGTGTTTCAAACGCGTTTTTCTGAAAACGACGTTTTTTGAACTTGCGTACACGCTAGTTTGATAAGTCTTCAACCAATCGTTTTGAAAATTGGCAGTTACTTCCTTCATAGTATTGCGCTCTATATGAACCTAAAATCGGAATATTATCATTATTTAAAATAATTTTTTTTTTTGCAAATAAAATTGTAAAAAATGGCAAAAAATCATGCTACTTTGTTTTGACCCCTGTACAAAATTCAATTTTCTATTTTTTTTTATAGCATTTAGATTCATATAGAAGAGAGACATATAATAAAAGTAAATTCCAACCTCGTTTGATGTCAGATGAAAATTGCGGCTTCCAGAATGTACGCAAAATGCTGAGTCTGACTGTGACCTGCAATAAGGGGTCGCTAATATTTTCGGTGTTTTTCAAGGAAATTCTTCAAAAATTCTATAGTATATACTTAAATATATGTATAAAATTTTCTCAAAGTTTCAATAAATTATATTCATTTTTTATACTATAAAAAAATTCATGCAAATCATTGAGAAAACGCTGTCCTAACCCTATTTGCCCCCTTAATAGTAACCAATCGATGTAAGCACTTTTTGGCTCGTTGGCTCAAAAATCACACAACCTTTAACAAGTGGTAGGTTAATCGAGTTTTCGAAAAATAAAAAATTCTGTTACTTTCAAAACGGCTCGATCGATTTTCTTCAAATTCAATCGCGAACATACTGTGGTGATAGTCTATTTGCAAGTTTTAGCCCGATAGGTCAAAAATGTCATGCTCTTAAGGTAGTAGTCTGGTAACTTAAGCCGATTTTCATGTCTTTTTTGGAGGGCGTTTTTTGTAGGAAAATAAAAGTGAATCGTTTTGGATATTTAGGATGTTTTTATTTACATATTAAAGATACCAAAAAAAATTTAATAGTTTATTATTATTATTATTATTGATCGAAGTTGGCACCTCGAAGTTGGCAGTCCGGGTCCTAACTTTTTTTCTACCGAACCGATTGCTTTCAAATTTTAACAGGCTACTTTACACACTTATAGTTCTCGTCGGAACTATCGACAAATTTGTTCACCCCTAACTTTTCATTTTACAATCCCTTCTTTGCTTAAGTCCTATTATTTTAGCAAAGAAGGAGTTGTAAAATAAAAAGTTAGGGGTGAAAAAATTTGTCGGTAGTTCCGACTAGAACTATAAGTGTGTAGAGTAGCCTGTTAAAATTTGAAAGCAATCGGTTCGGTAGAAAAAAAGTTAGGACCCGGGCTGCCAACTTCGAGGTGCCAACTTTGATCAATAATAATAATAATAATAATAAACTATTACATTTTTTCAAAAAAATTTTTTTTTGTATCTTTAATTTGTAAATAAAAACATCCTAAATATCCAAAACGATTCATTTTTATTTTCCTACAAAAAAACGCCTTCCAAAAAAGACATGAAAATCGGCTTAAGTTACCAGACTACTACCTTAACACATATTTTAAAAAAATTTTCAAAATCATGATGAACAAAAATAAAAGTAGTGAATCATCACGAAAGTCATAGTGAACAAAGGGCAGTTACTGCGCTTTGTCGGTTTAGTAACATCGATAACGCAAACATTTATCCGGAAACTTTTTTTTAAACACCATTTTTCAATGTTTTATCCTATTTAGAGTGTTCTGACATTGAATTTACAAAATTTGTTTCATTAACAAAAACATAGCTGCTTAATTAAATGGGGGAGCAAAGTAATTGATTATAGAAGTATCAAATATCACAAGTATTTAGAAATATTGATATTCATTTGAAATATGTATTCGAATTTTTTTTTTCTGTCAGTGATTTTTATTATTTCGTTCCCTCCGTTGTAGTATCTTTATGACAAACCTCTGGGGAAGTGTGCCTGATGCTTTGGGCTTTAGCGGAATAAAAAAAATTCCGCTAAATAAATTCGTTTTTTTCCATTTTCCACGCATGTCTAGCAACAACGGTATATAGCCTCGAGGCAATTGCATAATTCACCGATGAACCCGTGAACCTCTGTGTATACGAACTCTACCTATATATGTATATATACATTATATTCAACTTTGTATTCCCTCCGATACTCTGGTGATATACACACACGTTCTGAACTGTATCCTCGCTCCCTTATCCGCTCGCAAGCTTGAATAACAAATGAAGGTAGATAGGATCAATATCGGTGTTAATTACTTGTCAATAGAAAGCTTTGCAGAGGGACCACCGTCTCTTTCTCTCTTTGTCCCTTTATATCCCTCCCCCTCTCTCTCCCTCTCCCTCTTCCAATTTCCCTCGCGCTCTCTCTCTCTCTCTCTCTTTAGTCCTTACACAATTACCACATAACAGAGAGGACAATGCGGGAAAACATAATGAATAGGTAACGGTTATAATAACCAGCCACTACGTCCACTAGTACAAAGGTACATTGTGAAATATATATCGTATACATATATAAATTACGTACGGCTAAACTGCGTTATGAAACAAGAATTTTCCACTAAATTTTCGCAAACGTTAAATTCGGGAAAAATTAATATTTCTGAAGGTTGGACGTATCTTTATAGTCACATTTTTAAAGCTTCTGCGGTACAGTTGGGTCAATGTGCCGGCTAACATTGTTTATTTCCTCCCTCAATTGGCAGAGAAATTTATTTATTTTTTCAAACTCTCAAATATTGCTTTATATACTAATTTTTTAACCTTTTAAACAATCGATGTTATTGCAATGCTTAACTGTGATTTTATAGAGTATTTTTCGATAAACAAAATTTGCCATCGCTCATCAAGATCGAAGAAAAAATTGAAATTTGATGATTCTCATTTTTGACGATTCTCATTTTGGAGTTATTTGTAAAGGTATATATATTCCGATTATTTCTATCATGTAAATCATTGTACCGAAATGCTGGAAGACGAAATATTGCTTTCTCATAGAGGAAGCTTTGTTTTAGAGAGAAAAAAACTGTCCAGCTTTCAATGCCGTTCAAAATGTGTTAAAATGCATTGGAAAAACATATTTGCAAAAAATGGACGCGTGGAATTGATGGGGTTGTAAAAGTCACAGTTCGACAATTCTGGAATGGTTTAAGGGAGGAAATAGGGTTAGGACAGCGTTTTCTCAATGATTTTCATGAATTGTTTTATAGTATAAAAAATGAATATAATTTATTGAAACTTTGAGAATATATTATACATATATTTAAATATATACTATAAAATTGGTATATACTATATACTATATACTATAAAATTTAAGTATATACTATAAAATAAAAAAGATTCAGCATTTTGCGTACATTCTGGAAGCCGCAATTTTCATCTGAAATCAAACGAGGTTGGAATTTACTTTTATTATATGTCTCTCTTCTATATGAACCTGAATGCTATAAAAAAAATAGAAAATTGAATTTTTTACAGGGGTAAAAACAAGAAAGCATGATTTTTTGCCATTTTTTACAACTTTATTTGCAAAAAAAAATTATTTTAAATAATGATAATATTCCGATTTTAGGTTCATATAGAGCGCAATACTATGAAGAACGTAACTGCCAATTTTCAAAACGATTGGTTGAAAAGTTTTTAAATTAGCGTGTACGCAAGTTCAAAAATAGTTGTTTTCAAAAAACGCGTTTGAAACACGCGACGCGCTCGCGGCCTGAAGGAGAGCTACTCACTTTAATGGCTTATAACAATAGAACGAGTCGGAATTTTCATTTAAAATTTTAGGAACATATTTTTCAATAGTTTTACTAACAATTTATGAAATTAAAAAAAATCGATTTTTCGAACCGTCTAACCCTATTTCCCCCCTTAATCGATCGATTTGAAATATTGCACACAAGTATTAGACACTAGTAACCTCCGTATGGTATAACAATTTTTCGATTAATCGCTATAGATATTTGTCAAGGCTTCTGTAATTTTTCAGCTAACTGGTGAAAACTTTCTACTTGAATCGGTACCATAAAAAGATATCTGGTATTGAATTTAGAGAAAATCACTAAAAGCATTCTTAATGTTGTGGTATTTTCGATTTTTCGAAAAATGCATTGAAAATCAAGCAAATTTCCCGCAATCAAATTGAAGGTAAAAATTGTGGAAAATGCAACTTAAAAATTGCTTCGTTATTATTTTTACAGATACACAAACCTTCCACTATGCGAAAGTCAAAATTGAAAAAATCCTCTTGCTCATAGAGGAAAATTGGTGGATTGCGCAAAAATTATGAGGAAGCAATATGCAAATTTTAATATGCACCATTTTCGGTTATATGTTAATTTTAACCACTTGCAACTGTTACTCTTCTACTGATACAACTATATCATCGGGGTCAAAAGTAACAAATTATTTCCTCCATTGGAACAAATATACCGTTGGCCGAATGACTAGGAGAAGGGTTGTGATCCACAAAAATATTTTTGCAGCTAAGAGATGATAATTAACGAATTTATATATTACGATTAATTACTCGTCGTTACATTGAAATTTCGATAGAAATATAAAATATTTATTTCATCTCTGCACCATTCTTTGCGTACAATTTTTGCATTAATTTTTTTCAGCAATTTTTTCGCGCTTTGCTCGATTCATCTGACTACACTTCAATGAAGCACTCTTAAATAAAGAAAAGAAAAATTAAATTTCAACTATATTTCGAATTATTGCATCGAGAATAGTTGCATATTCGTTTTGGCAGTAGTAAAGTCCGCGTGTAGGTCAGACAGTTCCGTGTGTGTGTGCATTTAGTATGCCCGCAATTGGATGCTGTTCAAATCAATTTTATTGGCAACTCGCGAATTGAATCTATCGCTTTATCTTGTTTTTGGTGCATACGTGTTCCTATATGTACTTTAGAGAGTACATATAGGCTCACGTGGATTGTAGCAAATGCATAATTCACACCAGACGGACAGTGAACTACTTCTATCTCGCTTTTGATATACGAGTTCCCCCTCTCGAGGTACTATTAGGTCTATGTACGCTTACATAAGAGTGTAACTATGTATGCATATATATAAACATCCTATACATGTGGAGTAGATTGGCTGACTATATATATGTAGCTACTACTTTTCAACGTTCGCGCGGGGAATCTAGGGACCCTTATCGTTGGCATTTTGTGAACCAGCATGGACCACACGCGCAAATCGTAAATCTCGAGAACTTTGGCACCGCCACCCTTCGTAACTATCCGACTTTTGGTGTGGCCACCCGCATTTTCACTCACTCTCTTCTTCTCACTGCCCTGTCTCTCTCTCTCTCTCTCTCTCTCTCTTCTTCTTCTCACTGCCCTGTCTCTCTCTCTCTCTCTCTCTCTCTCTCTCTATCTATCTCTTTCTCCCACAAATACACACATACACACACTCTCTCTATAACCGATATTACTTTTGTCCGAAACTATCCATGGCATCCTCCCTATACTTTTGTGGGAAAGGCTATACGAGAGGGTAGGAGGAATCTCACACGGGTGTAATATCCTCCTTTTCTCTCTCTTCTCTCTTCCGCGCGATCATAAAGAACACTCAGTTACGAGTCGTTCCCGGCTTTACCAGCGGAACATGGTCTTCTAGTAAATAATAAATAAAGAGGACGTGAGAAGAGAGAAAAGAACGAACGTGAAGCAGATTTTGGAATCCGGTGATGGATAATATTTGAACAAAATAGTCAAAGATTCTTTTTTAAAGAAAAAAGTTAATCCAAAGAATATTTAAAACAATTACTCCTTTGTGCAATTAAGAACAATTGTGTTTTTTTGGCCCCCTTTAGATTGTATCGTATACTTCGTTTTTACTTTTCCGTAGAGTATCGACAAATGAAAGTCTGTAATTTAATAGTAATGATAAACTGCGGGACGTTTCACTATAATTCTGACCTTTGTTAAGGGGATGTCTCACAAAAGGTGTGAGTGTTTTATCGTCTGTCGCACGAGGACTAAGTTAGACCGTAATATTTTAGGCCCGACAGTTAGACATAAATATATGCAGGGTGACGCAGGTAGGTATCGAACCTTCAATCTTTCGATTCCGAATGATGTCCTCAGCATTACGACTTGATCTTTTTTTTTTATTAATTCCAAATAACTTTGAAATTAGGGTCATTAGAAAATGTTGATGAGTGGCAATTGCAGCGTCGAAGTTTTTAGCACTGAGAATCGTCGATTTGGGTAAATGGCGAGCTGTTAAATTGGCAATCATGGAACCGATTTTGCTACCATGGCGATTTGAGACTCGCGCACTTTTCGAACAAACTGACAGAGCAGACGGAGGTTATGCTGGTTAGAAAGATTTATCTCGATGTCTCGCTGACTTCGTTAATATCTTGCGAAAAAAAAATTTGAAAGCTTCATCGGGAACTATGTCATTTTTCCAAAACATCATTCGGCCGACGCCACATTTTTTCCGATAATCATATTACCTATAATTTCATTTTGCCGAAACGTCATTCGAAAATTCGGCAGGACCGCGGCTCTACAGATTACAACTGTACACCTACCCAACTGTCACGACCAAACTGACACGAGCATACGAATATTTCACAATATTGTCACGACAAAACTGTTCCCGAACAAAACTCTCACCATTAAAACTGTCACCACTAACTCTCCCCGATCTCTATTGGACACGTGCAGAATCTTCACGAACAAAACTATCACCGTCTAAACTGTCACGGTCTAAACCTTCACCATCTAAACTGTCACCGCTTAAATTGTCACCGCAGCAACTGTAACCGCGGCAATTGTCACCGTCAAGACCGTCACGGGCAAAACTGTACACGGCACTAACCGTCACCGCTTAACGCAAGATTTACCCAACTCACACTCGTAGACGCTGTACCCGTAGGTAAGAGCGCTCGGGCTGCTTCACCCAATGCGGCGCAATAGCGCGCGATATTTCGTGCGTGTCTGCTAATACTTACGTCATTCGCCGCTGTCGTCTCAACCTCAGGCTTCGCACCGCGCGAACTTACTTGTGCTCGGCGATCGGTAATAGCGGATACGCACGAAATATCGCGCGCTATTGCGCCGCGTTTGGTGAAGCAGCCCGAGCGCTCTTATCTACGAGTTCAGCTTATACCCGTGTGAGTTAGTTACCGCGCCTTGGCGCGGTGACAGTTTTGCCGGTGACACTTTTGTGCCGGTGACGGGGACTATTCTGCTGCGTTACAGTTGAGCGGAATACAGTTGAGACCGTGACAGTTTAGACGGTGATAGTTTGTTTGTGAAGATTTCTGCACGTGGCGAATAGAGATTCAGGAGAGTTGAGTGGTGACAGTTCGTGCGGTGACAGTTTTAATGGTGACAGTTTTGTTCGAGAACAGTTTTGTCACGACAATATTGCGAAACATTCGTATGCTCGTGTCAGTTTGGTCGTGACAGTTGGGTAGGTGTACAGTAGGGTGGTTCTTAAGTTGGTGATGTTGGAAATTCTTTGGTATTGTTCCTTGAAAGTAATCAACATATCCAGAAAAAAAATTGGGCGCACGCGGAACTTTGTCCAATAATTCTAACCGTCCGCACCGAGCTGTCGAATTTTTATATGAAAAAATGCATGCATTCATAATTTTGTTAAGAAAATTGTTTATTATTTCAAAACTATTCATGATAAAAAAATTTTATATTATGTTTTCATAGGAAATTTAATGCTCTACAAAAAAGGTATCTTGTAAAATTCTTGTGAATCTGATATTTATGACGTTATTAGCAAAAAACTGTCATCATTTATTGGAAAAGTCCATCATTATGGCCAAAACAGGAGTTTGACGTCAAAAAACTGCAATGTATTCTTCATATGCAATTAGAAATATGAAGAGATACGTAGTGCACTCAATAACAGTATGTGAACGATATTTAAATTTTCAATTTTATCAATTTTATTATCATTCATGATAAATTTTTCTTCTTTGATCGATAAGGACATTGATTCCTTTATCAGTTCCAAATCGATGGGTTTTCGAAAGATTTGAAATCCTCATTTTCCTCATTTTTTGATATCGATGTGAGCGAGTGGATTTCTAATGAAAATTATTTACAAGGCTTAAAAATAGTTAAAGGAATTAAAGTGGGTAACGATGTTGCAGAAAGAGGAGAGAAACTTATTACAGAGTACAATGATCGTCTCACTTATGATGAATATCAGAAACAATTCATTGTACAAATAATTGAAGAATATAAAAAAAAATATCCTAATATTAACAAAGCAACTTTGCTCCAACCGATGTAATTCATTATTGTAAGTTGATTTTTAAAATATATGATATCATTCATTATAATTCACAATAAAATTGATAAAATTGAAAATTTGAATATTGTTTACATTTCATTGTTGAGTGCGATACGTATTTCTTCATAATCTTATATACATATGAAAAATAAATTGCAGCTATTCGACGTCAAACTCCTGTTTTGACCATAATGATCGACTTTTGGAATAAATGATGACAGTTTTTTTGCTAATTACGTGATAAATATTAGATTCACGAGAATTTCACAAGATACCTTTTTTTGTAGAGCATTATATTTCCTACAAAAACGTTATATAAAATTCTTTTCTCATAAATAGTTTTGAAATAATAAACAATTTTCTTAACAAAATTTTGAATGCATGCATTTTTTCATATAAAAATTCGACAGCTCGGTGGGGTGGGTTAGAATTATTGGACAAAGTTCCGCTTGCGCCCAATTTTTTTTCTATATATGTTGATTACTTTTGAGGAACAATACCAAAGAATTTCCAACATCACCAAATTAAGAACCACCCTAGTGTACAGTTGGAATCTGTAGAACCGCGGTCCTGCCGAAAACTCCGGTGGTATCACGTTTTAGCAACATTTCTAAAGTAATGTCACTTTCGGCAAAATGACGAATCGGCCGAATGACTTTACGGAAAAATGACGTTAACCCCAGTACTGACATTTGCCCTCAATATTTTGCTGGATATCTTTCGCGATGTCTTGACTATGTTCCTCGATTTCTTACCGAGTATCTTCATCAATATCTTGCTCGTTGTCTCGTTTAGAATTTCTGTAATGAACATAAACTTTCCACTGTCAATTCGCTGGAAAAAAAAGCCCGCAAGCCTCGATCTTACGTGGCTTCGGAGTCCGACGCTGCTGTTGGTCGACTCGTGAACGTACTTGCAATTGCTCGAATTACAAAAATTCGTTTGGAATTTAAAGTAAAAGCCCGGTGATTTTGCTCGGGATGTCTCTTGAAATGGGACAATTTCCGGCTCGACATCTATTCCGAATCGACCTGTCTACTGTATTTTTCTCTTTTACCTCAATTTGACCGTTTCCTCTGCCTCCGGGGGCGGAATATCTATTTCTGTCAGTGCGAAGACGAAGAAGAAGAGATCTCGCGTGAATAGCCGCACACACAGACCCTTTTGTAGCTCATGAGTCTCCAGTATTCTTCCTTCTCTCGCTCTATCTCACAAACAATCCATCTTCCCCGGCGAATATGTCGCGCCTTGGTAACCGGATGTCGCATAGACAATGGCTCGTCGATGCCACACGAGCACTCTCCTCTCTCCAGTCACACAGACTCGCCAACCTCGAAATGTACGACCAGAAACTATGTGTATAGATGTGATCCGATATACCAGCGATCATATATCCGTCTCGTCTTGACACACATAAACCGCATTTCAAAGGATCTCTTCGCGTGAAATTGCTCGCACAGTATCTCTCTTATCATCCACGAGAATCTTCAAACTGTGTATGAATCTTGCAGAAGTGTGAAAAGAAGAAAAAAAAATATTATCGAGAGACAATGAGCGGCCCTCTAAAGTAATTCAAATGACGAAGAAATTCACGTTATTGGTAAAGTCTCGTGAATATTTTTCTTTCCGTTTTTACTGCGGTAGGAAAGTCGCGCAGTATAGTTGAAATTCGTGTCGGGGGCTGAAAGTCATCGGTGTAAAAGATCCAGTCATTTTTCTACCGTCATATCCTTGAACTCCGCGTTGCTGTGCAGGGCACACCTCTTATTTCTCGTGAAATTCTGCCACTCGCTCGGGAAAAAGAACGACGCGGACGTAGTGCAAGTGGTGCGGTCGTTTATATACAGTGCTGAGCATTTGAAGTGAGATGCGGATATCTTCGCCGATTATCGCGAAAATTTGACGAATTCGAATGTTTCAAAAACAGTACATTTGAGGAAATTTGATAATCTTTCGAACGAAACGGGTCCCATTGAGATTGGTCAACAATTGCGCACGTGCGCAACGAAAATGTGGAAGGGGGTTGGAAAATCGGGTGATCCGTTGACCTCGTGATTTAAGGGGGAAATAGGGTTAGACGGTTCAAAAAATCGATTTATTTTAAATTTCATAAACTGTTAGTAAAACTATTGAAAAATATGTTCCCAAAATTTTAAATGCAAATTCCGACTCGTTCTATTGTTATAAGCCATTAAGGGGGGAAATAGGGTTAGGACAGCGTTTTCTCAATGATTTTCATGAATTTTTTTATCGTATATAAAATGAATATAATTTATTGAAGCTTTGAGAATATTTTATACATATATTTAAGTATATACTATAAAATTTTTATACATATATTTAAGTATATACTGTTACGTCCCGATATGTCAAAAGGGGAGCGTAGCGAGTCCAGAATATGGGGTTGCCTCTTATTGCCTCTTAGACCGGAATGTGCCGGTCAGGGATCGAGGCACAGCGAGGGCGATCGTTGAATAAATTATTATGAAAATTATTATAAGAAGCAAGTATGAGCGTTCGGGCGTAGCGGGTTTTAGAATAAAATAAAAACCATGTCGAATTTTTTACAAATAACAAGCATTTATTATATACACTTTTCGGTTTAAGTTTTGATCATTTTAAAATTTCACAATTTTGCTTTCGCTTAGTTCAACACCTTTAATGGTGCTCACAATTTTGTTTTCGCTAAGTTTAACATTTTTGATGAATGTCACAATTCTGTTTTATTTCTCGGTTTAACAATCCTGGTTCACGCTTTATAAATTTGGGATTCCCGATTTACACTTTTGACGATGTTCACGATTTTCGTCGAACAGTTTAACATTTTTGATGCTGTTCACAATTTTCGTTCGTAATTACAAAATTTTCGATTCTCGAGTTTCGTTTCACGCACACTGACCTTTCGCACTGTCGCTAGGAGCAGTGTTTAAGAAAGGAGCCTCCGGGAGATCTGTTCTAGACTGTCGCTAAGATCAGTCTTTATGAAGCACGATCTCCGAAAGCAATGATTTACTGAACTTTTATGTTAACGTGGTCGACCATACTGTTCGACCACGGAGTACAACTCGCGATTACATTTCGTGATACGGAACTTTTATTTTAACGTGGTCGACCACACTGATCGACCACGAAGCAAATCGGACTAACATTTGAGGTTGACCATCGTGGTCAAGCTCCCGAGAACAACTAACTTACTTCTAATTTGTGTTAATCAAAAAGCGCATTTTCATTCTGCGTATGAAGTGGGAGATGCCGGCACGTGGGGGATGATTCGTTCCCACACGCCTCGACATCTACGTTATCAGGAATTTTGCTTGGCCAAGATGTCAGCAGAATCCCGCCTCGGACATAAGCCCTTGTCGTGGGAACGCGTACAGTGTTGAGAACGCTGACTTTTGAGTCAGCGTCTAGACTACATCCTGTGATAGGCGCGTTCAGTTTGCGGAAAGTGTTTTCAAGCGTGTGAACCGGTCGCTTGACCTTTTTGTGCCATAAGGGCCTATCTTAATGTTTACGCGAGGATTCCGGAAATCCGAGCGATTTTTGAAATCTTTATTTGTGAAAATAAATAAATGAAAAAATTAAGAGATGAAACGACCAATGGGATTTCCCAATGATTTGAAACCCCGGACGTAACAATACTATAGAATATTAGCGACCCCATATTGCTTGTTTTTCTTGGTACTATTTTTTCAAACGCATTTTTCTGAAAACGACTTTTTTTAAACTTGCGTACACGCTAGTTTGAAAAGTTTTCAACCAATCGTTTTGAAAATTGGCAGTTATCTTCTTCATCGTATTGCGCTCTATATGATCCTAAAATCGGAATATTATCATTATTTAAAATAATTTTTGTTTGCAAATAAAGTTGTAAAAAATGGCAAAAAATCATGCTTTCTTGTTTTGACCCCTGTAAAAAATTCAATTTTCTATTTTTTTGATAGCATTTAGGTTCATATAGAAGAGAGACATATAATAAAATTAAGTTCCAAGCTCGTTTGATTTCAGATGAAAATTGCGGCTTCCAGAATGTACGCAAAATGCTGAGTCTGATTGTGACCCGCAATATGGGGTCGCTAATATATTATAGTATATACTTAAATATATGTATAAAAATTTTATAGTATATACTTGAATATATGTATAAAATATTCTCAAAGTTTCAATAAATTATATTCATGTTTTATACTATAAAAAAATGTATGAAAATCATTGAGGAAACGCTGTCCTAACCGTATTTCCTCCCTTAAGGGTTGCGGATGCTATAGAGGGTAAATATGGTATCCATCTAAAGAGTTATAAACAGGGATGAAAACTACTCCAGGATCAATTGGATCGGCAACCCCCCCGGGTGGTAGGGGAGGGGGTTAAAGTGGTTATCTTTTGTCGGGGCTAGCGCGAAAACTGTTCGCCGGATTGGGCTCATTTTTATCGTGGATGCAGTATTCACGAGGATTTACGACTTTGTGAAAAGAAATTAGCTTTATCGTTCCCCGGAAATCGTGGGGAGGTGCATCGGCGAATTTCGAATTCTTCAAATTTTCGCGAAATACGACAAAGATATCCGCATTCCACTTTAAACGCCCGGGACTGTATATATCCATATATGTGAAAACGATTCCAGCGGAAGAGGTCATACAAAATTTGCTCTGTATTGCTGCGAGCATATTGCCTATACTCTCGCTCCCTTTTCACCTTTCCACACACGATCGCGTACTTCAAACACGAAAATTTCAAGTCCCAACGGGCCTCAGCGAACCTTCGATTGATTTGTCCACACCGTATACCGTGTACACGCCCTTTCCCCCCCATAACATCAGGCTCTTTGCGTCTTTTAAAAGCACATTATAGGACAATAATCCTCAGGGAATCAACTATTCATAATAATTTTGCTTCCTCTTTGAGGAACTTTTGTTTTTCCAAGAACAAAAATGTTTTTCATGATAATACGTTCAGAATGTGCCAAAACGTTGGAAAAGCGCAATTGGAAGAAACGTCCAGTAATACATACATTTCTCGGATTAACAATCTACCATTTCTTATTAATTATACCATATGTAGTTGGATTCTGGTATTTATTATCGGTGCGATGCCCTCGGATAACACGAGAAGTGATAACCGAAAATTCCGGAGTATATGGCTGTTGGCTCGGTACATCGGAGAGAGCTTTTTGGAATCGGGGTGAGAGTACGAGCGAGATAGAGCCATTAAGTGGGCACGCGCGCGCGATTGCCGGATGGGCTGTGATCAATTTCCTGCGAACTGGACACGAAGCTACTTTGAGGAGGGAAATAGGGTTAGGACAGCGTTTTCTCAATGATTTTCATGAATTTTTTTATAGTATAAAAAATGAATATAATTTATTGAAACTTCGAGAATATTTTATACATATATTTAAGTATATACTATAAAATTTTTGAAGAATTTCCTTGAAAAACACCGGGGATATTAGCGAACCCATATTGCAGGTCACAATCAGACTCAGCATTTTGCGTACATTCTAGAAGCCGCAATTTTCATCTGAAATCAAACGAGGTTGGAATTTACTTTTATTATATGTCTCTCTTCTATATGAACCTAAATGCTATCAAAAAAATAGAAAATTGAATGATTTACGGGGGTCAGAACAAAAAAGCATGATTTTTTGCCATTTATTACAACTTTATTTGGAAAAAATGATTATATTCCGATTTTAGGTTCATATAGAGCGCAATACTATGAAGAAAGGAACTGCCAATTTTCAAAACGATTGGTTGAAAACTTTTCAAACTAGCGTGTACGCAAGTTCAAAAAAAGTCGTTGTTAGAAAAACGCGATTGAAAAAATAGTACCAAGAAATACAAGCAATATGGGGTCGCTAATATCTTCGGCGTTTTTCAAGGAAATTCAACAATTTTTCAAAAAATTTCATAGTATATACTCAAATATATTTGTAAAATATTCTCAAAGTTTTAATAAATTATATTCATTTTTTATCCTATAAAAAAATTCATGAAAATCATTGAGAAAACGCTGTCCTAACCCTATTTCCCCCCTCAATGGCTTATAACAATAGAACGAGTCGGAATTTTCATTTAAAATTTTGGGAACATATTTTTCAATAGTTTTACTAACAATTTATGAAATTAAAAAAAAATCGATTTTTTGAACCGTCTAACCCTATTTCCCCCCTTAACTAGTGAGAGAGAAAGAGAGAGCTGTAAGTGCCTCGCACTCGCATATTTGAGTGTCTCACACGCTCTGATGCCCTCATCTCTATGCTAACACAATATCTCGTCCGCCTCCTCTCTCCACGACCGTATAAATCCATAGCAATTCCTCACCAGCGTATGACCGAACGACCATTTGTCGTATATTCTTCGTCGGAGTCATGTCGTATAGTTATAGCAGGGGCGCAACCGAGGACGAAAGTAACGTTTTGCATTTCAATCGAAATTCCAATGTAATAATATGCAATTAATCGTAATCTATGCATAAATTCGTTAACAACCATCTCTTACCTTAAAAAAAAATTGAAAATAAAAACTTGCTCATCGTTTCCTTCTCGTTCCTCGAAGATCAACGAAATTTCACTCTATGAACAATTAGCTTCCTTTAGTTTGACTTCCTCACAAAGCAAGTTTTAATTTTCAACTTTTGTCCACCCTCATTTGTGTATTGGACAAGGTGTTTTGCTTCAATGTGAAGTTCGAAATCGATTTACAGAAAATTCAAAATTTTATAAAATCTTAACGCTCGTGTCGATTCTCACCAATATGACCACGGTAGAGGGTATAAAATAATGTGCACATTTAACATTTTTTTTTTCTATGAGAAAGTGATTTATTTATAAAACTAATTACACATCCATTTAATATAAATTTCAAGCTAATGGAAAATATTTTTTTTTGTTTTTTTTTTTTTTTGTAATACAACATGGCCGACTACTGCTATTTGCTTTTGGTATCTTTTTTTCCGGGCGTGACATTTGGCATCCACAATTTTTGGCCGGAAACAAAAAAAAATTCTCGTTAATCTACATAGAATACCTAGAGAGGTACGTACGGAATTTGAAAAATATTGTTTTAGTCGAATTTTGTAGGTCTTGAAGGGGGGGGTAAGGTTAATTCGTACAAAAAAAGGCATGTTTTTGTGATGACGCAGTTAAAATCTCTTTATTAAAACTAATGGTACAGTAAAATATGACATTCAAAGAATATTATATGAAATTTTCACGAAGAAATATTAAAAAATACGGCAATGGCAGCAATTACTCGGACGTGTCTCGGAAAAAAGTAGAATTGCGGTGCCCCTCATAACTTGGTGCTGGATCATCTGAAATGAAAAAATGAAAGTTCATTTGTTAGATAATAGTTTTCCCCAGGTAACGCTGGGAGGGTTTTTTGAAATTTCAATTTTTCAATTTTTTGGAACATTTTGAAGGCAAAAACGCGATTTTTACGAAAAAAATCGGTTAATTTGTTATTGTAAAATAAAAATTATTAACAAATTTGAAAAAAACTCTCCAGCGTTACCTCGTAAATTATGTTCAGAATTAGTGTTCAAAATTTTAAAGGGAGCGGTGCTGCAGTTTTCAAGTTATGAGGGACACCGACTTTGAAAACGTGAGTTGTGAGGAAAACGCTTTAAAGTTTTGAACACTAAAAAATCTGGTATAAAACGTTTATAAGCGAATTTTATCGGCTTACCTCACACTGAATCGTCAGTGCCAGGTCCATAAAAGATGTTGCTATCATCAAAGATGTCTAAAGCACCTTTTTGCTCCTGTCTACGACGAGTCCTGCCTTCTTTAGTTTTTTTTTCAGCTTCCTGCTCTGCTCGGCTTACACGTATGGAGTCAGTTGATCGCGCCCAGTCATGAGCGCTTGATCCACTACTGATTCCCATGTCTTGCATGAAGGTTAGTAAAGCAAAAGAACCTTCATTGAAGACACTGGCTGAGACCAGAGTTTATTCTTGCACTAGACGGAACATTTGTAATCTGTTTACAGTTTTCTCACGACACTTTGATGTTAAATCCAATGCCTTCTTTCTTAGTCGAATGAAAATTTACTTTTCCATCACATTTCACACACTTCACTAGCGTAGCAATTGTTGAAAAGACTAATAAAAAATCAATTATCCTATAATGTATTTCAAGATCCTCCGTAACTTGATCTTCAACGGTCACTTTTATTTTTTTAACTGACGTGCTACTTGTTACAATGTCTTCGCTTTTAATCTCGAACCAGTTAATTTTCTATCAGATCTTGTAATTTTGTTAGGCATATTAGTAATAATTAAAAACAAAACTTGAAAACGGAGCTAAAATGATGCGAAAATAGGAACGCGCGTGTACGTCTGCTCGATAGAATATTTACTGCCACACTAAATTTTATACTCTACACTGACAATATAAGCAAGTTTGTACTTGCTTATATTGTAGTGTATAGTATACACTATATACTATATACACAATAGCAATGAATAAACTGTATACCTGTTCGACAGCTGCACTGCTAGCCCGACCGCCCGCAGCTGTTAGAGGTATAGCGTTAAAGGCCAGGAGATTAATAAGACAATAACTTCAAGAATATTGCTTAGATCGGTTTAAAATTTTAAGGACATATTCTTGAAATGTTAAACAATAAGATAAGACAAAAAAAAATTCGATTTTTCGAAAGTGAAAACCCTTAACCCGCCTTTAAACTTAAAAGATGAATTTCCAAGTGAAAAATTTCCCATAAAACTGCTCATAAAATGGAAAGTTTTTAATTAATCAGAAATTCCGTACTTCCTTCTCTGCGAAATACAATTAGAAACATAATTTCAAAATTTAAAGTCAATCGGATAAATTTGTCGAAGTTATTGTCGACGTTATACGCTCGAAGTCGGTGAAAAAAAATCTTTACTACTATTTTAACTTAACTTAATTTATTTTTATGGTGATAAAGCATCGTTTAAGCGAAAAAAAACATCGATTTTTTGAAAATTGTACCATGGCCATACCCCTTAAACATTTTGCAACGTCATTTAACTTGTGAAAAAAATTACACATTGATGGCTCGAAAGTTACGCGGGTTAAATCGTTAATGGATATTCTTTGAGAAATTCAAAATTTTATAAAAATTTGGGTACTATTAAATGATACTTCGTATCAAATTTAAACATAATCGATTCAGCCCTTTTAGATTAATGAAATTTTGAATTTTTCAATGAAATCGATATAGGTGTATTTTTAAGAAACTAGAGCGTTTAATTATTTGTTTATCGAGCCATGATTTTGTACATCTATTGGATACAATCGAGGGATGTTCGCTATTTAATTTGGAGAAATTCGATCGAGAGGTTTTGAATTTATAAATTTTTGAATTTTTCAAAAAAATAATATAGGACTTTGTGAAGACTCGAGACCGTGCAATTTTCGTTGAACTTTTTAGTTTGCACGAAAAAATTTTGCATATATATTGAATGTTATTGGTGAATGATTGGCGTCCAATTTTCCGAGAATCGGTGGAATGATTTTATGGAATTTCAAATGATTCGAAAAATCTGGGATTTACAGTACATGCAATACATGGAAGTACATGGTAGTACATGGAAACAAGCTCCAAGCTCAAACTCGCCAGATGCTTCAAAAAAATTGAGAAAAATATGTTTCTTTATAGACGAGGCTTTCAGCATTATGTGAAATTTCGAGGAAGCAGCTTGCAACATTCAACTTGCAGCTTTTTTTTATATTGCTTAATAATAAATTGTTTCCAGATTTCCGATAGAAATTCTGTTCCATTTACAATCCAAGCTCAAACTGGCCAGTTGCTTCCTCAAAATTGAGAAAGATATAATTCCTTATAGAGGAGGCCTTCAATATTGTGAATTTTCGAGGAAGAAGCTTGCAACATTCAACTTGCAGCTTTTTTGGATATTGCTTGATAATAAATTGTTTCCAGATTCCCGATAGAAATTCTGTTCCATTTACAATCCAAGCTCAAACTGGCCAGTTGCTTCCTCAAAATTAAGAATGATATAATTCCTTATAGAGGAGGCTTTCAATATTGTGTGAAACTTCGAGGAAGCAGCTTGCACCATTCAACTTGCAGCTATTTTTTATATTGCTTAATAATAAATTGTTTCCAAATTTCCGATAGAAATTGTGTTCCATTTACAACCCAAGCTCAAACTGGCCAGTTGCTTCCTCAAAATGGAGAAAGATATAATTCCTTATAGAGAAGGCTTTCAATATTATGTGAATTTTCGAGGAAGCAGCTTGCAACATTCAACTTGCAGCTTTTTTGGATATTGTTTGATAATAAATCGTTTCCAGATTTCCGATAAAAATTCTGTTCCATTTATGATCAGTAGAAAATTTCCGATCGGACAAACTGTTAACACTATATCATATGAAGATGACGAAAAATGGCCATTCTGAGCTTTACGATACCGCTGGAAGGGTGCGAAGTCAACATCCATCATATGTGCATGGAGACCTGGACAGGTTTGATCGAAATGCGAGGGAGTCTCTCTCTATCTCTCTCTCTCTCTCTCTCTCTCTCTCTTTCTTTCTCTCTGCCTCGCCCTTTCACAATAGCCTTGAGGCTATCCGTCGTGTGCGACGAGCATTTTCGTTCCAAGGTACGAGCAAAGTTCTCGCATCGCGAGCGTTCCCGAGGCCTCGTCCAAGTTTTCGTCGTCTAAACGTCGTCTACGTTATCGTCGTCTCTGAGCCCCTGCCCTCTGGTAGAAATGGCGGGAGCGACACGCGATCCAACAAAGGGTGAAAGAGGGAGGAAGGGTGAAGAGAGAGAGATGTAGACAGAGGGCGAGTGAGAGAGGGAGACGGAGTGAGGAAGAAAAATTGTAATATTCACTCTGGAATCACGCAGCCGAGGGTGCGTGGTTTCCGTTGCGACCTCGCACTCATTGGAAATATTTGTCATTAGAAAAAATAAATAATCTTAATGACAAAAAAATAATAATCTTAAATAAATAATCTTAGTGACAATTAAAGTGAAAATGAAATAGCAGACACAATAATATTCAATATGCCCCTTCGAAAGAAGTAAAAGCTACAAGTTCAATCTTGCATTCCTCTTCGCCAAAGTTTCACACAATGCACAAAGCCCCCTCTATAAGAAAATATATCTTCCCCAATCTTGGCTTCTGCGTGGGGGAAGCTTTGAGCATTGTGTGAAATTTTTTGCCTTTCTGGCAATTCTGCGCCCGACGATAAATAAACTACTGGACAGATTAATGTCTGCAAAGTGTTAGACTCTTTGTTACAACCAGCCCTATGTGATAAACGCGACAGAGTTTAGTCAAAACCAAAATTTTAACAGCTACATTGCTAGAAGCGTGACTGAGAAAAAAAATTTGCTGTGTTTCAACAAAATTGGACAATGTCTCTGAGGTCAGAGCAAGATAAAATAATCCGCTGTGCTTAATCCGTAAAGGAGATTGTAACAAAGAGTTTAAGAGTTCATAGACATTCATCCGTCCAGCAGTTTATTTTCAATCAGCTTCAGAATTTACAAATAAGAAAAAAATTCAAACTTCACTCACACCACAAATATAAGATTTACGAAACTTTGCTAGGAAGCAAAACGTTCTTTTTTAAATCGCAAACAGCCTACTCTATCAGCCATTCATCGAAACTTTGTGGCGACAAAATAATAGAGGTTTTAATTTTTCATATATTTTGGTGACTAGATCTCCTTAAGCTCGATCATATGAAGTCTGAATCTCTTGTGCTTCAATTTATCAATGTGGAATGATTCAAGTTGACCGAACAATAAATATTAGGGTAAAATAATTTATAATCATCTTTTCTTTAAAAAAAATTGAAATACCATAAAATATTAATCCCCTCTTCTCGTCAAAATCAGTACCTGAGATCCCTTAGCAAAAATTAGCAGCAAGCTGAATGGAAAGTGAATGGCAAACACGAATGGCAATGACAAAAATTCCATTGGAAGCCCTAATGGCATTGCCATTGCTTGTGCCTATGGAAAATGAATTGTAAATTTACCATTTATCATTTCAAAAAAAGGAAGTTAAGGAGGGAAATAGGGTTAGACGGTTCGAAAAATCGATTTTTTTTAAATTTCGTAAATTGTTAGTAAAACTATTGAAAAATATGTTCCCAAAATTTTCAATGAAAATTCCGACTCGTTCTATTGTTATAAGCCATTAAGGGGGGAAATAGGGTTAGGACAGCGTTTTCTCAATGATTTTCATGAATTTTTTTATAATATAAAAAAAGAATATAATTTATTGAAACTTTGAGAATATTTTATACATATATTTAAGTATATACTACAAAATTTTAATACATATATTTAAGTATATACTATAAAATATTAGCGACCCCATACTGCTTGTTTTTCTTGGTACTATTTTTTCAAAAGCGTTTTTCTGAAAACAACTTTTTTTGAACTTGCGTACACGCTAGTTTGAAAAGTTTTCAACCAATCGTTTTGAAAATTGGCAGTTACTTTGTTCATAGTATTGCGCTCTGTATGAACCTAAAATCGGAATATTATCATTATTTGAAATAATTTTTTTTTTGTAAATAAAATTGTAAAAAAAGGCAAAAAATCATGCATTTTTGTTTTGACCCCTGTAAAAAATTCAATTTTCTATTGTTTTGATAGCATTTAGGTTCATATAGAAGAGAGACATATAATAAAAGTAAATTCCAACCTCGTTTGATTTCAGATGAAAATTGCGGCTTCCAGAATGTACGCAAAATGCTGAGTCTGATTATGACCTGCAATATGAGGTTGCCAATATTTTATAGTATATACTTAAATATATGTATACAAATTTTATAGTAACTTAAATATAAGTATAAAATATTCTCAAAGTTTCAATAAATTATATTCATTTTTTATACTATAAAAAAATCCATGAAAATCATTGAGAAAGCACAGTCCTTACCCTATTTCCCCCCTTAACGCTTCCACTTATGAAGATTTGAGAGTATTGTACAAATTTCAACGTTAAGAGAGTAGTTAGCAGGCGGTCTCTTAGCAAAATTTACCATTCATTGTCATTAAGACATTTCTTAATGACAATGAATGGCATTGATTGGCTATGGGAAATGAATGGTAAAAGCTCCATTCATTTTCCATGCTTATTCCCATAAGCATCAGCAATGGCAATACCAAGGCGATTTTGAATGGAGTTTTTACCATTAATTTCCCATAGGCACAAGCAATGGAAATACGAATGGGATTTTGAATGGAGTTTGAAGCAATCGAAATTCAATGGAATACCATTGAATTTCGATTGCTTCAACGCAATGGCAATTAAAGGCACTTTTGCCAAGGGTAAAAACTCCATTGAAAATCCCATTCGTATTTCCATTGCTTGTGCCTATGGGAAATTAATGGTAAAAACTCCATTCAAAATCGCCTTGGTATTGCCATTGCTGATGCTTATGGGAATAAGCATGGAAAATTAATAGAGTTTCTACCATTAATTTCCCATAGCCAAGCAATGGCAACACGAATGGGATTTTCAATGGAGTTTTTACCCTTGGCAAAACTGCCTTCAATTTCCATTGCGTCTGAAGCAATGAAAATTCAATGGCATTTGAATGGCAAATTTTTCTAAGAGATCTCATTCTAAATACTCTGTTTATATTGCAATTTTTACGATACTCTCAAATCTTTATAAATGGAAGCGTTAACCTCCTTTTTTTAAACCGGAATAACCATTTTAACAGAGATTCCTCGATCAATAAGCAAAAGCTAATACTTCTTATATATCACGTTGTAATTACCAATATTGCTCAAGGGGGGAAATAGGGTTAGGACAGCGTTTTCTCAATGATTTTCATGAATTTTTTTATAGTATAAAAAATGAAAATAATTTATTGACACTTTGAGAATATTTTATACATATATTTAAGTATATACTATAAAATTTCTGAAGAATTTCCTAGAAAAACACCGAAAATATTAGCGACCCCATATTGCAGGTCACAATCAGACTCAGCATTTTGCGTACATTCTGGAAGCCGCAATTTTCATCTGAAATCAAACAAGGTTGGAATTTACTTTTATTATATGTCTCTCTTCTATATGAACCTAAATGCTATCAAAAAAATAGAAAATTGAATTTTTTACAGGGGTCAAAACAAAAAAGCATGATTTTTTGCCATTTTTTACAACTTTATTTGCAAAAAAAAAAATATTTTAAATAATGATAATATTCCGATTTTAGGTTCATATAGAGCGCAATACTATGAAGAAAGTAACTGCCAGTTTTCAAAACGATTGGTTGAAAACTTTTCAAACTAGCGTGTACTCAAGTTAAAAAAAGTCGTTTTCAGAAAAACGCGTTTGAAAAAATAGTACCAAGAAAAACAAGCAATATGGGGTCGCTAATATCTTCGGTGTTTTTCGAAGAAATGCAAACATTTTTCAAAAAATTTTATAGTATATACTGAAATATACGTATAAAATATTCTCAAAGTTTCAATAAATTATATCCATTTTTTATACCATAAAAAAATTCATGAAAATCATTGAGAAAATGCTGTCCTAACCCTATTTCCCCCCTTAATGGCTTATAGCAATAGAAGGAGTCGGAATTTTTATAAAAAATTTTGGGAACATATTTTTCAATAGTTTTACTAACAATTTATGAAATTAAAAAAAAAATCGTTTATTTGAACCGTCTAACCCTATTTCCCCCCTTAGTTTTCGTTACTGCCAACTAGGCAATTCATTTCAACGAGTTCACGCGCAATTTCAACGCACAGCTCGTTGGAAAATTATGTATGCACATAAATTAGTATTATGTTTGGTAGTGAAATGCAAGTGCGACGTATACGAAGCAATCGGAAAGGGCAAGAAGGCGAGAAATTAGAGCAAATCGCAGCCGGGGGTGCGGAGTGTACGATGCGCGAGAGAGCGCGCCCTTGAACGAATATAAAAACTTCCCTTATACTACCACTCTCGCTATAAATGCTCGCGTCATTTTCTTCCTCCCGGTAATTTCGTGTCATATATATGTACATCAATTATAGGTGTGTGTTTTATGATGGATGCCATTAATGGAGTCTTGCAATAAGAAGGGAGAGAGAGAGAGAGAGCAGAGCCAAAGGAAACTTTAAACGAAGAAAGCTCTGGCTGTAGGGGTCGCGACAAGAAAATCCTCGCGTATGGCATTGGGTTACAGTGAAACGTTTATAAAAACCGTGACGCACATTAGTTCCCGCTACACTCTCCAAGACGAGATTGCCGCAGAGAGCTTTTATGATTTATTTCTTTTTCCATTCGTTAAAATTATCATTATTCTAACATTTTAATTCTCCCTTTTTTTTGCTATCACCGTCTCGATTATCCTACACGTTCCATCCAGGAAGCTTCTCGAAGAAAACAAAGTGGTAATAGGTAAAAATAATATTTACGTGAAAAGGGAAAACAATGAAAGTGGGAAGTGAGCTCAAAGTTCAGAGGGGGTTGATCGGCATAATCTATTGTTTGTCGTTTTCGCCTCGAGTCACGTGTTATCACGGAAGAAAAATTCTCTTATAAACGCTAACCCTCCTCCATAATACACGTGTAGTGGCAAGAACACGAACTTATAAGGGGACAAAGATGTTAACGAATTATTTAACATCTTGGGGTCTTGGCCCTCTTTGTGTTACGTAAAAAAATAAATGATAAAAAAAATCAATTGAAATATTGTATCATAAAAAAAATCAGATAAAATTTCATTGCAGCCAAACATACGATTCCATTTTTTTTTCTGTTAAATACATTTTTGTTTTTATGCAAATTTCTTCGTTAATTCACGGCATAACTATCAGCTATTTAACTGTTCGTAGATTTCTGATGCAATTATCGTTATTCTAAAATCGTTCAAGGCCACTTCCGAACCCAAATCTTCTTACGTCGACGCTATATACGCTTGATTGAGGGTACCTTGTGGGCGGGAAGCTTTCGTGCAAGCAAACATTACACGTTCATATATATTTAAAAAACACATATATATATATATACATACAAAAGTTCGTGCTGTGTGAGAAGTCTGCCACGCAATCTACATAGTCGCTAGAAATTTGTATCTTCATTTTTCGTTCTTATACTCGAGTAACTTCGAAAAAATCTTTTTCGATAACGTAAAAACTTGTTCGATAAAATTGTTGACGACATAATAAGCAACTTTATCATTAACTAGCTGGACGCCGCGGTTTTACCCGCGTTAAATTTGAATTATTAGGAGTACAAATTAGTTCGGTCCGTTTTTTTTTATGGTGAAAAATGCATCTATGCTTTTGAATCGTTCCCATGGATTTCAATCGTACGGAAACTGCTCGTTGAGTCTCTCCCAATAATTCTGCAAGCTCCTCTTGCATCTGACTGGGATTTTCATCGAGTAATGCACTCCAAATCTTTGTCTTCAAATTTTTTTGGCTGTCCAGAGCGAGGCTTCTCTTCAACGCTGAAATCGCCATTCTTGAAACGTCGAAAACAATTAAGGGGGGAAATAGGGTTAGGACAGCGTTTTCTCAATGATTTTCATGAATTTTTTTATCGTACAAAAAATGAATATAATGTATTGAAACTTTGGGAATATTTTATACATATATTTAAGTATATACTATAAAATTTTTGAAGAATTTTCTTGAAAAACACCGGGGATATTAGCGATCCCATATTGCAGGTCACAATCAGACTCAGCATTTTGCGTACATTCTGGAAGCCGCAATTTCCATCTGAAATCAAACGAGGTTGGAATTTAATTTTATTATATGTCTCTCTTCTATATGAACCTCAATGCTATCAAAAAAATAGAAAATTAAATTTTTTACAGGGGTCAAAACAAAAAAGCATGATTTTTTGCCATTTTTTACAACTTTATTTGCAAAAAAAAATTATTTTAAATAATGATAATATTCCGATTTTAGGTTCATATAGAGCGCAATACTATGAAGAAAGTAACTGCCAATTTTCAAAACGATTGGTTGAAAACTTTTCAAACTAGCGTGTACGCAAGTTAAAAAAAGTCGTTTTCAGAAAAACGCATTTTAAAAAATAGTACCAAGAAAAACAAGCAATATGGGGTCGCTAATATTTTATAGTATATACTTAAATATATGTATAAAAATTGTATAGTATAAACTTAAATATATGTATAAAATATTCTCAAAGTTTCGATAAATTATATTCATTTTTTATACTATAAAAAAATTCATGAAAATTATTGAGAAAACGCTGTCCTAACCCTATTTCCCTCCTTGATGGCTTATAACAATAGAACGAGTCGGAATTTTCATTTAAAATTTTGGAAACATATTTTTCAACAGTTATACTAACAATTTATGAAAAAAAAAAAAAATCGATTTTTTGAACCGTTTAACCGTATTTCCCCCCTTAAAGCAGAAACCAATTGAAGAAAAGCAATTTCTTCCAATTAAAGCAGATAACTAAAATATTCCGCAAATGCTCCGTAATTAATACAAAATTTGACATATTAAACACAGTAAAAAAACAAGGTTTTTGTATGAAATATAAAGCGTTATAAACTGAATATTATTGACAGATGTCTAACCTCTCTGAAACCACCGAAATCAGCTGTCACTATCAACCATTCATAAAAGCCGGCGCTATCTTTTAAAAACGAACCGAACTAATTTGTACTCCCAATATATATCTGTTTCATACGCATTACGAGTACATAACCAAGCGCAGATCATTAACTATAAATACCATCCGAAAATTATGCAGAAAATCTAAAAAGACCAATCACTAAAAAATAAACCGACGCCGCCGCCGCTCCTTAGAGTCATATCATGAAGTTCTATAGCCTAGAGCCTTCCCGATTAAGGGGAGGAAATAGGGTTAGGACAGCGCTTTCTCAATGATTTTCATGAATTTTTTTATAGTATAAAAAATAAATATAATTTACTGGAACTTTGAGAATATATTATACATATATTTAAGTATATACTATAAAATTTTTGAAGAATTTCCCTGAGAAACAGCGCAGATATTAGCGACCCCATACTGCAGGTCACAATCAGACTCAGCAGTTTGCGTACATTCTGGAAGCCGCAATTTTCATCTGAAATCAAACGAGATTGGAATTTACTTTTATTACATGTCTCTCTTCTATATAAACCTAAATGCTATCAAAAAAATAGAAAATTGAATTTTTTACAGGTATCAAAACAAAAAAGCATGATTTTTTGCCATTTTTTACAACTTTATTTGCAAAAAAAAATTATTTTAAATAATGATAATATTCCGATTTTAGGTTCATATAGAGCGCAATACTATGAAGAAAGTAAATGCCAATTTTCAAAACTATTGGTTGAAAACTTTTCAAACTAGCGTGTACGCAAGTTTAAAAAAAGTCGTTTTCAGAAAAACGCGTTTGAAAAAATAGTACCAAGGGGCCTGAAGGAGAGCTACTCACTTTAATGGCTAATAACAATAGAACGAGTCGGAATTTTCATTTAAAATTTGGGGAACATATTTTTCAATAGTTTTAGTAACAATTTATGAAAAAAAAAAATCGATTTTTTGAACCATCTAACCCTATTTCCCCCATTAAACGGGCTATCTAATGCAAAAAGAATTTTTCAAATCGAACTAGTATTTCCTGAGATCAGCGCGTTCGAACAAACATACAAACTCTCCAGCTTTATTATAGTAGTAAGAATACTTTTGATAATCCTTGGAGGATAATTGGCGTCTACATCACTCATATCCACATTTATATTTGATAAAAATTTTCGTTATTAAAAGAAAAAAAAAGTCGGGCATATTATATAATACATAAAAGAAACGGTGGGTCATGTTCTCGCCAGACGATTTTGGAATGTCAAGTTATTTAATCTTCACGAAAAAAATTAGAGCAATGAAAAAAACAGACAAAGGGTGCTGGCAGCTCCTTTCTTGTGCGAAATTTCGGCACGCTCGATTAAGCCATTCCAGCGTTATAAAACATTGATTTTGCAACCTTATCGCACGCAAAAAACACACACACACACGCTCGTGCCCTCACACGTGCGCGCATAGATAAACAGACAGACGGACACTCACGGCAATGCGGACATTCCTTGTAAATGTGTGTGTTTTCCAACGTTTTGACACATTTTCAACACATTGGCATTGAAAACTGGAAAGAAAAATGTTCACTAAAGCAAGGCTTCTTCTACGAGTAAGGAAAGAGGAAAATAGTTAAAAAAAAAAATGCGGAAGCTCTGTTCATGCAGACAGAGGTGTTCGAGGGGGATATAGAGAGAGAGCCCGCAAGCTCGGTTAGGGTCAAAGAGAACCCCGTCACGTTATAGAACAAGCCGCACCTTGACCCGGCTAGGTGGGTATGTGTGTGTGTGTGTGTGTATGTGTTGCTTTTCGCGATCAAACTTCGCGCCCTCGCGAGTTTCTCGCGTGAGAATCAAGATCGAGAGTATAGACCTCTTTCTCACCCTCTCTCTCTCTTTTTCTCTCTCGTTCATAAACTCGCGTCATCATGTACCGCTGACCTTACCTGCCGGCGCAAACATCAGCGCGCAGTCGGCGTGCATGCACATTTATATAGCGCATATATAACTTGTATAAAACGAACGATAATCCGGTCTACAAGTTTCTCAGGGTTAAAAGGTTCGTAAGAGTGGGTGCACCGATTTGCCCGATATACTAATGAGAGGGAGAGAGCCCTCGGCCTCCCATCCCGGCGTTGCTTTGAGAGCTTCGCACGAGAGTAATCGAGAAGAGGCATCTCATACGCACTTTTTCTTCGACTTTATGTTTCAAGATTTCCTCGCGACTCCTCACACCTTTGTACGAGCTTTCCACATTCTCTCTTCGTATTAAAAAAAAAAAATTCAGTCCAATCGTGATCAGCGAGACAAAAAAAAATCGAACAAAGAAACATTATTGATTTACTTGTGTGTCAAATTTCAACCCCAAAGCTCAAACCAATTCCAAGTTATAGCGGTTTCAATTTTCCACCCCTCCACACACAGACGTACGAGGTCTGTTCAAAAAGTATCGCGAATTTTGAATTTCCGCGGGCTACGTATATTCGATTTTCGATTTTTTTCTGGCGTTAGGTAGGTATTCGTGTCCCTCACTTATGCTGAAAAAATCGGCTATTTTGAATGGTTAATTAATTGTTGACAGCTGTTTTGGTTAGACGTGTTTTGGCTTGTCTTCGATTTTTGCCTATTCCAAAAAATCGATCGAAGAATCTGTATGAAATTTTGTGTGAAAAAGAAAATTAAGTGCGCGGACGCATTCCGAATGTTGACTGTGGCATATGGTGAAGCTAACTTGGACCAAAGCAACGTTTACCGGTGGTACATAATGTTCTCAAAGGGCTGAGAAGATGCGAACAACGAAATGCGTTCCGGACGCCCGAGCACATCAACAACAGACGAAAACATTGATGAAATGAAGAAAATAATATTGGCCAATCGTCGAATCACCGTTAGGGAAGTTACTGAGGAACTAAACATATCGATTGGCTCGTGCTATTCGAATTTTACCAATGATTTGGGCATGAGACGGATCGCCGCGAAATTCGTGCAAAAATTGCTCAATTTCAAAGGGAAACAGCGAGATTTTTGACGTCATTTCTAATGTGCAATAACGTTTAAACCGTTGAAGTTGTCTTGATGAAAATTTACACGTGCATTTATTGATCCTTAGAGAATACTTGTACATAAAAAAAAAATTATTTTAAAAATTTTCATGTAGTTTTTTGCCTTGTTGCAACATGGTGCGCCTCAATCGGCGCCTACTCTCGACGATGTTGTATGCATCTGAAAAAAAAAATATATATATATTCTCAATCTGTATGAGTATTCTGAGCACTGGTAGCAGAATTGGTACTTAAAAAAAAATGTTGACAAAATGGCGGCCTGTTGAACTTTCATTAATGATATTTCATACATTTTCGGGTATTCGACGAGTTATAAAATGTCGGCAAAATTATTGTTCGACCCAATTCTGCTACCAGTCCTCAGAAACAGGCTACCTGAGGTACGTGCAAAATTTGAGCTCGATCGGTCCATTAGTTATCGAGATATCGTGGGCGCCGATTTGAAAAACATAGTTCTGAGACAAACGCGTTCAAAGTTGCTTCCCGACCGAGCTACCTGAGCGCGCGGCTTGCTTAGAATTTTTATTTCTCTGCTAATTGTTGAAATATCAATAAACGGTTTTCAGGAGCGTATGAAGAAAGGTCTAAGGAATAAGAAAATGAACGGCCTTAACATTGCTAAGGAGCTGTTGGACTCGATCCGCGACGACCCAAATTTGCTCCAGAGGGACATAACTGGTGACGAATCATGGGTTTATGGTTATGACGTGGAAACCAAAGCTCAATCATCGCAATGGAAGCTGCTTTTTTGGAATAGGCAAAAATCGAAGACAAGCCAAAACACGTCTAACGAAAACAGCTGTCAACAATTAACTAAACATTCAAAATGGCCAATTTTTTCAGCATAAGTGAGGGACATGAGTACCAAACTAACGCCACAAAAAAATCGAAAATCGAATATACGTAGCCCACGGAAATTGAAAATTCACGATACTTTTTGAAAAGACCTCGTACACACACGCACATCCATTTTGTCGGCCATTTTTTCGAAACGCGATTTTGGCATGTTTTGAAACGTTTTGAACGCTGTGACATTAAAAACACGACTTTTTATTCGTGAAAACATTAGCTTCCTCTACGGAGAAGTAAAATCACAAAAGTTTCATGTTTTGGGTACGTGAAACTTTTTTTTGAAAGTCACTAGTCCGTATGGAACGGACATTCAGCGTGAAAGATAAAAATAACGATGAAAATTGGCCGTATCCAATCGGTCTCATCGCACAAACTGCTGTCGTAGATCAACCTGGTCTGCTTAACTGTATTTATTGTGCTGTATATGCGGCCGCCCTACATGTTACTCTCTATACGGGGTAAGTTGTACGGATGCACTGTGCTATTCCCAACCAGCTGATCGGAGGTCAGCCCCGTGCGTACGATCCTCAATGTCACTCCACGTCTCTGAGCCCTTCTCCTACCGCGTATTTATATTTTTTGATATTTTTTTTAACTCAAGAAATTTCCGAAGAAATTGTCGTTAATGAATTTTCACGAATAACTAATCAATTGTCGAATGCGATAAAAAAATTGACAATAAGCCATTTTTTTCGAAACGAAGAGGTAACATTGATAAGAATAATTAATAAATCGCTAAAAATTATTTTAAAAAAGCGGCATTTATCTACTTGCACATTCCTTCCTCATTATTTTATCTCCCTCACAAATCTCCCTCTGTGAGCTAGTTTGATATTCAATTTTGTGGAAGCTTTGTGAACGAAATAAAATAATGTGAAAGCAATATTGAAGTTTCTAATTTGCATTTTTTTTTTATGAATTCAATTTAAGCTATTCTAACGTACCACGGGTTGCAAAGTATTACAATTCTTTATTATCATTCTGCAAAATTTTCTAAACTTAGAGAAATTCACTGATAACGTCACTTATCAGTGAATTTCTCTAAGGATTTCTCTTTTTCTTTTTGGAAAAGTCATTTTCCAAAATATACAAAAATCCAAATTTAACATTTTTTTTTCACAATCTTGAAGCTCTTTGCCAATTTATTTCAAACTCAATACCCAACGTGGTTATCCGTTAGCCTATTTTTATGGCTAGTACCACGTCTATAATTGAAAATTTAACAAAGTTAAACAAACATAGAATTTCGCATAAAATATGAAAATTTCAAACATTCGAAAATCAATATAATTTTAACCCTTCGGTCGATTCTTTCCAAATTTAAGTTAGTAGTTTGGAAACTTAAGCCGATTTTCATGTCTTTTTTGGAGGGTGTTTTTTTGTAGGAAAATAAAACTGAATCGTTTTGGATGTTTAGAATGTTTTTATTTACATATTAAAGATACAAAAAAAAATTTGTTTGAAAAAATTTAATAGTTTATTACTATTATTATTATTATTATTATTATTATTATTATTATTATTATTATTATTATTATTGATCGAAGTTGGCACCTCGAAAAAAAAGCGCGTGGGTGACCCCGGTGATTTTGGCTCTTGACGTTAACTGAAATCAAAAAATCTTGATAATTCTTAATCTATAGACATGTCATTCTGGTCGGAACTACTGAAGTTAAATTTCATGGATAAATAACAAAATGGCGGACTTTGGAAAAAAAAAACTTTTTTCAAAAGTCCGCCATTTTGTTTTTGTATCTTTAATATGTAAATAAAAACATCCTAAATATCCAAAACGATTCATTTTTATTTTCCTACAAAAAAACGCCCTCCAAAAAAGACATGAAAATCGGCTGAAGTTACCAGACTACTACCTTAATACCAATCGTTCCTTAAGGGGGCAAATCGGGTTAGGACAGCGTTTTCTCAATGATTTTCATGAATTTTTTTATAGTATAAAAAATGAATATAATTTGATGAAACTTTGAGAATATTTTATACATACATTTAAGTATATACAAAAAAAAGTTTGAAGAATTTTCTTGAAAAACACCGGGGATATTAGCGACCCCATATTGCAGGTCACAATCAGACTCAGCATTTTGTGTACATTCTGGAAGCCGCAATTTTCATCTGAAATCAAACGAGGTTGGAATTTACTTTTATTATATGTCTCTCTTCTATATGAACCTAAATGCTATCAAAACAATTGAAAATTGAATTTTTTACAGGGGTCAAAACAAAAAAGCATGATTTTTTGCCATTTTTTACAACTTTATTGGCAAAAAAAATGTATCTTAAATAATGATAATATTCCGATTTTAGGTTCATATAGAGCGCAATGCTATGAAGAAAGTAACTGCCAATTTTCAAAATGATCGGTTGAAAACTTTTCAAACTAGCGTGTACGCAAGTTCAAAGAAAGTCGTTTTCAGAAAAACGCGTTCGAAAAAATAGCGCGCTCGGGGCCTGGAGGAGAGCTACTCACTTTAAAGGCTTATAACAATAGAACGAGTGGGAATTTTCATTTTTCATTTTCGGAACATATTTTTCAATAGTTTTACTAACAATTTACGAAAATAAAATCGATTTTTTGAACCGTCTAACCCTATTTCCCCCCTTAATGAGAACTCCAATCGTGAAAGATATAATAAATTAACTCTAGTCCTCAAAACTTTTGGAAATTAAATCTATCTCAAAAATTTAAGAAAAATTGAATAATTTTATCAAACCCTCAAGCGATTCTTACCAAACTCAGTACCAAGCATCCTTGTGCTTAACCCCTTTATGTAGAAAGTTTTGACTCGATAGCCGAAAATTTACAAAAGTTCGAGCGATCACGCCCATTTTCCCGAAATTTTCAAAATGTCGTCAAATCTCTAATCCTCAAGTAATTCCCACGAAAGTTGCAGCAAAGAATGGAGGTGCGACGTGCCAAATTTGTACAAAATTTGCAAGGAATCGATCGAATCGTTTTCGAAATATAGCAAATTCAATTTTTGAAGCTTATCACATACACACGAACATTTTTTTCTAGACCTGATTTTTCAATGTTTCGGCATTATTTTAGACGACTTCTTTTGGCAAAAATTAACAGTAACAGTAGTTAATTAACTTCCGAAGATAGAAAAAAATGAAACTGAGTTAAAAATAACTAATACGAATGCACAAACTGTGTTATATAGTGCAGCCAAGAATTGGTATAGGTCGAACTGCAATGAGCTAACATTGGAGCAGCAGACATTTCCACAATTCCCTCGTTCTCCCTCGCTGGTGTGTTCTCCCGTGGCCTTTGGTCCGTCCTTGTCTGCATCTTTCCTACATTCCTATTTTACTCATGGGGCGGTGGGGGGAGGGTGAGGTTTGTTCCCTCGTGCGTTGTAACTCTTGTGGTCGAATTCGTCGGGTTTTAAGGTATGTCCACCTTCTCCCGAGGAGATACATACGACTATCGGACACTCTGCGGTCGACTATCGTCCTGTTATCTAGCGGTATATATACGGGCCGTTTCGCGCCAACTCGATCTTGCTGCGACCCTCACCACTTTAAACAAGTAAATTTCTTCACAGAAATGGAATTTTTTCAGACCATTTCGATTATGTCCCTCAATGTAGGTAGCACAACCAAATCAAGATAGAATTAAATTTTTTTTTTTTTACAAATTATGGAATTTTTCTTTTATTTATCTTATATTTTTTAAATAATTCCGTGTGACGAGGGGGAGAGCCTGAATTTGAAAAATCTTTTAATATAATTTAATATAATATATTAAATTATATTAAAATTTATATAATATATTATATTATATAATAATATTATATTAAAAAACTTTTAATATAATATAATATTCTTTTAATATAAAATAAATAACAAAAGAAAAATTACCGACAGCATTGGACGGGCGGTCGGTAATTTTGTATTTTTTATTACCGACCGGTTGAGCAGTATTGGCCGCGAACAGTATTGAGATGCGTGACCGCTTAATCGTGCCACTGGTTTGCGCGCCGATTACTGAGCAGGAGGCAGTTTTTTTTTATTTCTGATGGTAAAACAACTGAAATTCACTCAAAACAAAAAAAGCCGTTTGTATCGACACAGGTTTTCCGTAGTTTCCCTGTGCCCATGGCAAATGCGATACAGCGTGGCTGAGACGTTTGCGGACGCAACGGAAGTTACGTTAACTTAGCGAAATGCGGGTAGGAAGTGATAGGGGGAAAAATGTGAAAAAATGGAATTGGGAAGGGTCATACGTAAAAACCTGAAAGGGTATACGTTGGAACACGGAATAATATTTAAAAAAAAAGAAAAACAAAACGAAACACAAGAAAAATTGTAAAATTTCTTGACAAAAATGGTATTTCGATTTGTCGAAAACATTCTTATTTGCTAGCGAGGAATGTACAGTACATTCCTCGCTAGCAAATAAGACACATTTGAACAAAATCGATAGCTACTCTCATAGTGAAATTATTAGGTGGACAAGTAAGTTTTAAATGATTTTTTTACGAAAATTGGGTCTCAATAAAGACCCAATTGAGGTAACAATGGATTGTTACCTCAATTTGTTACCATTTTTGCACAATAAAAAAGACCCAATTTCCATAAAAAATCAATTGTTACTGGACTCCAATCTAGTAACAATTAAAGTCTTCGTTCAATAATGCCTCCAATTCTGCTGCTTCGAGAGTTTCACATCACCACTTTTGAAGCGTCTAATCCAGTACACAGAAATTGAAATTGATGTAGCATGGTCCCCATAAGCCTCACACAACAATCGATCAACTTCAGCTGCTTTTTTTCTTCAAACGGAGGCAGAAAAGTAAAGCTTCCCGCAAATTGCGTTTCGTTGGCACAAAAGTCGACATATTTGGAGTTCGGAAAAAAACTATGTTCTTTACAGTTTGACAAAATGACACATACTGAAAACTAAAGCCTACTGATAGGTTATGGTCTGATGCGATTGAATATTAGTAAAGCCATCTCTTGTAAATTCTTGTAAATTCTTAAAACTTTTACCCCCAATAACATTTGAGATTATTGCGACGACACGAATTTTTCGAAAAAAATCTGCAAATTCGTGCAAAGAATTTTACCATCGTCCACTCTGTAACATACTTGAAGGACGAATAAATCAATGAAAAATCATGCCATTCACAGTGAAGTCGATGTTGGCATGGAATGCTCCATATATACGTGTATATAACCGAAACCCAATGTCCGCTGAAACACCCCCATCGTCCTTACATCCTCTACGATTGTATAGAAACCAACTGTGTGTAGATACACGTGTGCATTAGCACAAGACTTGCGGTCGACAATCTTGCCTATTCTCTATACATACGTATTTGGCTCTGCATCCTCGTTTCGTTACTGCTTTTGAATTTTACGAGTCGAATTCTCGAGGTTAGTCGGTTACATCTGCCATTCTGCACACTTACATATATATTAGGCCGATTTTTTTTTCGACTATTTTTTTTCAGTCCCGACCCGAAATTTTGTTGGATATGTCGAAAAAAAAATTCCCTGAAAGTTACAACCCTCAATATTAATTCTAAGTACTTTCCCAAAGCGTGAGAAGATTTTCCATCTAAAATACACGTAAATCGAATTTTTTTTTTTCTTCAAATTTCTATAACTCAGCCGCATTTTATGCTATCATATTCATGTTCTTGGTTTCGATTTACTCAGAATAAGACAATCTAAAAAAGTGCCTTTAACGGCGAAAGTGTAAATTGTACTGGCGAGTTGGTACGGGTCACTGAAGTTGATTTTTACCGAAAATTCTCGTTTTTTTGCTGTCATCTCCGAAACTAAATGAAAAATTTGTTAGAAATTTAATTTCCTATAAAAAAGGTCCTGTCGACCCAATTGCTTAGATTAATATTTCTTGAGATATTCAACTTTTTTTTTTTTTTCTTTATTATTTAATATTTCATATTTTATAAATTTTATACTACTCATAAGTTAAAGTTCAATATCTCAAGAAATATTCATCTAAGCAATTGGGTGGATAGGACCTTTTTTGTAGGAAATTAAATTTCTAACAAATTTTTCATTTACATTTTTTTTGTAAAGTTAATTGTTTCGGAGATAACAGCAAAAAAACGAGAATTTTGGGTAAAAATAAACTTCAGTGACCCGTACCAACTCTCCAGTACAATTTACACTTTCACCGCAAAAGGCACTTTTTTAGATTGTTTTATTCTGAGTAAATCGAAACCAAGAACAGTATGATAGCATAAAATGCGGCTGAGTTATAGAAATTTGAAACACAAAAAAAATTCGATTTACGTGTATTTTAGATGGAAAATCTTCTCACGCTTTGGGAAAGTACTTAGAATTAATATTAAGGGCTCTAACTTTCAGGGAATTTCTTTTTCGTCATATCCAACAAAATTTCGGGTGGGGACTGAAAAAACTCACCCTAATATATATATCGTGTTTTTTGTCTTCACCGGGCACACCTTGGCTTTTTCCTATTCTTGTGTTTTAAAAATTGCAACTTTTGCTCGTGTTTGTAGTGCAGAAAACAAAAAAATCAATTTTAAGATCGATTTATCGAAATTTATCAAATGAATTTTTCATATTTGTTAATGAAAAGTTTACGTAGAATTTTGATAATTACCAGCAATGAAAATTGTTGTTTTCTTTCCCCCCGAATGACATTTAAATCGGTGATAAATCTGATTTAATCGACGAAGCGCGCTCTTTCAATCTGCTACCCTTAACCCACTATCGAAGAGAGACGACGCCGACTCTGTTAAATAATTGCACGTGGGTTAAGGTTTTTCTTCTTTTTATTTTTCCTAAAAAGAGGCGAAAGATATGTTCGAGATACTCGGGTGTACTCTGTATAGCGCTCCCTGGTGCACACACTTTATTGGCCTCTAAGTAGTAAAGTCCATTAAAAAGTCCGCCTACTCGCGGTGCTATACTACTGCATTATTCCTAGTGTGCGTTTCTCCCTCTAGACGCTGTGTTTACGAACATTCTCGGACTGTCCACCTCGTTCAAATGTACACTTTCGTTGCCCTGTACCGTTTATATTTTTTTTATCGTCCTCCATCTTGTCGCGTTCTTTTTTCATTACTCATATTTTATTAGCCACTATAAGGAAGACCAGGGTAAAACGGACCCCTCGAAAATTAGTCAGAAAAATTAAAACGGTGCAAAATTGTGTATTAACAAAATTATAATTATAATGACCGGAAATGTACGCAATTGGGGCCCTGATCCCAAAGCTCCCAGTCATTGAAACTTTTCTTTTTCGAAAATTTCAAACAACCAAAGAAAAACAGTTATAAACAGGGTTTTTCCCCATCTTCGAGGTCATTCTCAATATACCGAGACAATGCTCGAAGGTTAATCGACGCTACCGTTAATTTAAATTCGAAGGACTATGACGCCACTAGCGAAAGCATCGTCGGATATTAGAGAAACGAACAAATTTTTAACGGGGGTCATTTTGCCCCGGAATTCTTTTTCAGACGCCATATAAGACTGGTAATAATTTTCTTTATGGATGACAAGCAATGAATTTATGCTACTGACCGTGTTCTAGCAGCATTATCCGCCTTAGGGGGGCCATTTTGCCCTCCGGTCTCCGAGATATGTATATATATATCTACGACCAAACTTGGGTCCCTCGGTGGTCGTTCACTGAGAATTTCTTCCATCGCATTAAGGCGATACCAACCGATTAGTCGCAATTCAACTTCGGTGCTTGAATTTTTTATATTATTTAAACGACTGTATGTCTGTATTAAAAATTTAAACAATATTGCCCGTAATAGTTTCATCGCAGTGCGATATAAAAGTCGGCCACTTTCGTTCGAATAAAGCACGAAGCCTTACGGAAACCGTCGGCTCCGGGGCTCTGTTATCACCGATTTGATGCACAATCGACCAATTAAGCTCTTTGAGAAACTCACAGTCACGACAAATTATAATAGTTACAACGGATAACGTAAAAAAATTGAAAAATTCCATTTCGCCGTGAGAATCGAACTCATTTTCATCAAATTGATTTTCACTCATAACTTATGTGCTTGTGACGTAACAATCGCTTCTAAAGCATCTGGGTCGGTCTAAAGCATCTTGACGAGACTCGGTTGTCCGTCGTTCTGTCACGGGCCTCTAACGCCTAAACGGTTTAAGGGGGGAAATAGGATTAGGACAGCGTTTTCTCAATGATTTTCATGAATTTTTTTATAGTATAAAAAATGAATATAATTTATTGAAACTTTGAGAATATTTTATACATATATTTAAGTATATACTATAAAATTTTTATACATATGTTTAATTATATACTATAAAATTTTTATACATATATTCAAGGTAGTATTCTGGTAACTTAAGCCGATTTTCATGTCTTTTTTGGAGGGCGTTTTTTTGTAAGAAAATAAAAATGATTCGTTTTGGATATTTAGGATGTTTTTATTTACATATTAAAGATACAAAAAAAAATTTGTTTGAAAAAATTTAATAGTTTATTATTATTATTATTATTATTGATCGAAGTTGGCACCTCGAAAAAAATCGCGTAGGTGGCCTCGGTGATTTTGGCTCTTGATGTTATCTGAAATAACAAATTCTTGATAATTCTTAAATTATAGACATGTCATTCTGGTCGGAACTACTGAAGTTAAATTTGACTACTGAAGAAAAAAAACTTTTTTTTCCAAAAATCTATAGATTAAGGTCTATAGATTAAGAATTATGAAGAATTTTTTATTTCAAATAACATCTAGAGCCAAAATCACCGGGGCCACCCACGCGCTTTTTTTTCAAGGTGCCAACTTCGATCAATAATAATAATAATAAACTATTAAATATTTTCAAACAAAATTTTGTTTGTATCTTTAATATGTAAATAGAAACATCCTAAATATCCAAAACGATTCATTTTCATTTTCCTACAAAAAAACGCCCTCCAAAAAAGAAATGAAAATCGGCTTAAGTTACCAGACTACTACCTTAAGTATATACTATAAAATATTAGTGACCCCATATTGCTGATCACAATGAGACTCAGCATTTTGCGTACATTCTGGAAGCCGCAATTTTCATCTGAAATCAAACGAGGTTGGAATTTACTTTTATTATATGTCTCTCTTCTATATGAACCTAAATGCTATCAAAAAAATATAAAATTGAATTTTTTACAGGGGGCAACACAAAAAACCATTATTTTTTGCCATTTTTTACAACTTTATTTGTAAAAAAAAATTTTTTCAAATAATGATAATATTCCGATTTTAGGTTCATATAGAGCGCAATACTATGAAGAAAGTAACTGCCAATTTTCAAAACGATTGGTTGAAAACTTTTCGAACTAGCGTGTACGCAAGTTCAAAAAAAGTCGTTTTCAGAAAAACGCGTTTGAAAAAATAGTACCAAGAAAAACAAGCAATATGGGGTCGCTAATATTTCATAGTATATACTTGAATATATGTATACAAATTTTATAGTATCTACTTAAATATACGTATAAAGTATTCTCAAAGTTTCAATAAATTATATAAATTTTTTATACTATAAAAAAATTCATGAAAATCATTGAGAAAACGCTGTCCTAACCCTATTTCCTCCCTTGATGGCTTATAACAATAGAACGAGTCGGAATTTTCATTTAAAATTTTTGGAACATATTTTTCAATAGTTATACTAACAATTTATGAAATAAAACAAAATCGATTTTTTGAACCGTCTAACCCTATTCCCCCCTTAACCTATTATGTTGAAATTTGGCATGTAACTGAAGTGAGACGTTTCGAAAATGCTGCTCGAGTGATTTTTGAAAAAATAATTTTTTCGCGAATTTTAGGGGTCAAAAATCTGTGATGTCGAAACATATTTTTTTCTATCCTTACGAGTGGGGTAACATCAGAGAGGGCTTACTTCAAGGATTGGAATAATTCTGCTTGATAGGCAGGACCGCGGTTCTACAGATTCCAATTGTACACCTACCCAACTGTGACTACTAAACTGACACGAGCATACGAATATTTCACAATATTGTCACGACAAAACTGTTCACGAACAAAACTATCACCGTCTAAACTGTCACGGTCTAAACCTTCACCATCTAAACTGTCACCGTCTGAATTGCCACCGTCTAAACAATTACCGTTTAATCTGTCACCGCTTAAATTGTCACCGCAGCAACTGTAACCGCGGCAATTGTCACCGGCAAAACTGTCGCGGGCAAAACTGTACACAGCACCAACCGTCACCGCCCGTGAGATTTACCCAACTCACACTCGTAGACGTTGTACCCGTAGGTAAGAGCGCTCGGACTGGTTCACCAAACGCGGCGCAACAGCGCGCCATATTTCGTGCGTGTCCGCTAATACTTACGTCATTCGTCGCTGTCGTCTCAACCACAGCCTTCGCACTACGCGAACTTACTTGTGCTCAGCGATCGGTAATAGTGGACACGCACGAAATATCGCGCGCTATTGCGCCGCGTTTGGTGAAGCAGCCCGAGCGCTCTTATCTACGAGTTCAGCTCATACCCTTGTGAGTTAGTTACCGCGCCTTGGCGCGGTGACAGTTTTGTGCGGTGACGGTTAGGACGGTGACGGTTGATGCAGAATACAGTAGACGCCCTGATCGTGTAGACGGGGACTATTCTGCTGCGTTACAGTTGCGCAGAATACAGTTAAGACCGTGACAGTTTAGACGGTGATAGTTTTGTTCGTGAAGATTTCTGCACGTGTCGAATAGAGATTCAGGAGAGTTGAGTGGTGACAGTTTGTGCGGTGACAGTTTTATTGGTGAGAGTTTTGTTCGGGAACAGTTTTGTCGTGACAATATTGCGAAATATTCGTATGCTCGTGTCAGTTTGGTCGTGATAGTTGGGTCGTGACAGGTGTACAGTTGGAATCTGTGGAACCGCGGTCCTGCCGCTTGATAGCATGAATTCTGCATGAAGTCATATGAGAAGTTGGAAGGAACACTATAACGATGTCGAAATTGTTATTAGTTTTTGAGATATATGAAATTGAATGAAAATATCAGTTGCCTAACGTCTACACCCTGCTGAACCGGTTTTTTGTATTTCGTAAATCTGAAAGTCTCACATTCTTTAGCCAAACGAACAGTCATACAATGTACGATGCGCACTTTTCTAATAAAGGCAATATTGCCTCTTTGGGAATATCCTCACCCTCTTATCACGCTTTCGCGACTTTTCCTCTCAACTGTGAATTCTCTATAACCCCCTGTCACATATCAAGCCGCTCTTCGTCCGTTCTACGCCTCGTTTCTCTGCCAGCGAGTAACCGGTAAGGGTTCGCGATCGTGTGAGAAGGCTCGATCGCGTTTCAATCGCGACAAGGGGTGAAAGAGAGGGCGTGAGAGAGGGGGAGGTTACGGTTCGATGGCTTTCAACAAGTAGAGTGAGAGACAGAGGGAGAGGGAGCTTTCGAGAAAGGATGACACTCGATCGAAAAGTGCCTCGTTGTTACAAGCCTGGTGGGGAGGACCTTTACTCTCGTGGAGATGCACACTCCATATTACGTACTATATCGATTGTTGGTAAACAAAAAGGCGTCCCTCGTACGATTTAACACGTAAACTATAATGCGCGTTAGGCCCTTCTATCTGCTACCAGTAGTTATATTATATATTCCGTGCAACATATACTCGAATCTGCACGTATACATCGATTTACCATTTATACAGTGCTGGGCATTTGAAGTGGAATGCGGACATCTTCGCCGATAATCGTGAAAATTTGACGAATTTCAAAATTTCAAAAAATTACATTCAAGAAAATTTGATTATCTTTCGAACGAACTGGGTCTCATTGAGATTGGTCAACAATTGCGCACGCGCGCAATGAAAATGTGAGGGGGTGGAAAATCGGGTGATCCGTTAGTCTTGTGATTTAAGGGTTGCGGATGCGATAGAGCGTAAATATGTTATTCACCCAAAGGGTTACTAGCAGGGATAAACACTACTTCAGGAGCAATTGGATGCGCAACCCCCCGGTGGCAGGGGGGCGAGTTAAAGTGTAAATCTTTTGTCAGGGCCAACGCGAAAACTGTTTCACCGATTGGGCTCATTTTTATCATGGTTGGATTATTCACGCGGATCTACAACATCGTGAAAAGAAATTGACGTTATCGTTCCCCGGAAACAGTGGGGAGGTGCATCGACGAAGTGCAATTTACGAATGCGTTAAATTTTCGCGAAAATCGGTGAAGATATCCTCATTCCACTTTAAATGCCCAGCACTGTATATACATATTTTTGGTGAATCATACACGGTACTCTACTTTGAATCTCGATGGCCCTCCTTCCGCTCTCTTTTCTCAGCGTTTTATCTATACATCCATCCAACTGTCTCTCATCCACTTTTCTTTCGCGTCATCTTCCTCTTCGTGTATATACCTTGATCTCCTCAACGACGAAAGTCTCTTGGATCGCTCCTCTATCCACCTATCTCTCCTCCTCTCTCTTTCTTCCTCTAGACAATAACAGCGACACGGAAAAGCATATTGTACAAGCCCTTGGGCAAAATGTGCCATTGACGAGTACTCAATGGCAGCCAATGGAAAAGGCCAGTTACCATACACTTTCAATGAAAATTGCATGAGATAATCAAGGGAAAAGTTTTAACGGTAGCAAGCTGAATGGAAAGACAATGAAAAACTCGAATGGCCATTTCTTTCCATAGAAACCGAATGAAATGTCAATGGGAAGCTTGAATGGCAGTTTCGTTTCATAGAAACTGAATGAAAATGCCAATGGATTATGAAGGATAATAATATTGCCATTGATTTTCTCATAAGCACAGGCAATGGTGATGCCAATGGAGTTTTTAATGGAATTTTTGTGATACTATCCAAAATTCAATGTTGCGATAACGGTCAATTAATGGTAATCTATACATTTACTGATTAACTGCCAAACCGGCAGCAATGGATGCACCCTTGGTACTCTTCGGCGGATCACCCATATTAATCACGAGCTTTCACCCGCGCTTTCACCCGCATTAAATTTCCGTCCCTCCATTCAACGCGCCCCCGCCGCTCCTTATGGCCGTAGCATAAAGTTATATAGCGTAAAGCCATCCTTAATAAACGGGCTATCTAATGCAAAAAGAATTTTCCATATCGGATTAGTATTTCCTGAGACTAGCGTGTTCGAACAAACATACAAACAAACTCTCCAGCTTTATTATAGTAGTAAGATTATTGACCGCCGCCAATACTTAAATGAGTGACCGTTAAGGGAGGAAATAGGGTTAGGACAGCGTTTTCTCAATGATTTTCATGAATTTTTTTATAGTATAAAAAACGAATATAATTTATTGAAACTTTGAGAATATTTTATACATATATTTAAGTATATACTATAAAGTTTTTGAAGAATTTCCTTGAAAAACACCGAAGATATTAGCGACCCCATATTGCAGGTCACAGACTCAGCATTTTGCGTACATTCTGGAAGCCGCAATTTTCATCTGAAATCAAACGAGGTTGGAATTTACTTTTATTATATGTCTCTCTTCTATATGAATCTAAATGCTATAAAAAAAAATAGAAAATTGAATTTTGTACAGGGGTCAAAACAAAGAAGCATGATTTTTTGCCATTTTTTACAATTTTATTTGCAAAAAAAAAAATTATTTTAAATAATGATAATATTTCGATTTTAGGTTCATATAGAGCGCAATACTATGAAGAAAGTAACTGCCAATTTTCAAAACGATTGGTTGAAAACTTTTGAAACTAGCGTGTACGCAAGTTCAAAAAATTCGTTTTCAGAAAAACGCGTTTGAGAAAATACCGTACCTGAGTGACCGCTTGGTTATACACGTGGCGCGCTCGGGACTTGAAGGAGAGCTATTCACTTTAAGGTAGTAGTCTGGTAACTTAAGCCGATTTTCATGTTTTTTTGGAGGGCGTTTTTTTGTAGGAAAATAAAAATGAATCGTTTTGGATATTTAGGATGTTTTTATTTACATATTAAAGATACAAAAAAACATTTTTTTGAACAAATTTAATAGTTTATTATTGTTATTATTATCGATCGAAGTTGGCACCTCGAAAAAAAAGCGCGTAGGTGGCCCCGGTGATTTTGGCTCTTGATTTTATCTGAAATCAAAAATTCTTGATAATTCTTAATCTATCTTAGAATGACATGTCTATAGATTAAGAATTATCAAGAATTTTTTATTTCAGATAACATCGAGAGCCAAAATCACCGGGGCCACCCACGCGCTTTTTTTTCGAGGTGCCAACTTCGATCAATGATAATAATAATAATAAACTATTACATTTGTTCAAACAAATTTTTTTTGTATCTTTAATATGTAAATAAAAACATCCTAAATAGCCAAAACGATTCATTTTTATATTCCTACAAAAAAACGCCCTCCAAAAAAGACATGAAAATCGGCTTAAGTTACCAGACTACTACCTTAATGGCTTATAACAATAGAACGAGTCAGAATTTTCATTGAAAATTTTGGGAACATATTTTTCAATAGTTTTACTAACAATTTATGGAATTAAAAAAAAATCAATTTTTTGAACCGTCTAACCCTATTTCCTCCCTTAAGCCATGGCTTGCTACATCGACTACTCAACCGACCTGTATTGGTAAGGTTTTCCGCAGTTTCCTCGTGTCCTTGTGAAAATGCAATAATATCGTGAAATAGTGGCTGTGGACATCATTTTGTCGGGAGGGAAGAGGGTCTTATGAAATTAAATGGAAATGAGAAAGGTAGGGAACGAACGTAAAAACGTTAAAAGATATACGATGGAAACACTATTGATAATTTTGAAAGAAACAATTTGAAAACGTACAAATTAAAAACTTGCACAGTTCTCTGTCATTATTTTATCTCGCAATGTGTAACTTCCTTATTTTTACCTGTTTTTTTCTGATTTCGATTACGACAACATTTTGATACCACGTACATTTAAACGTTCTTAAATCGTCTAATATTTTCGTTATCGACGTATGTACATATTTCCATTAGTGGAAATCGGAAAATCAGTCTTTCAACGTGATACAAGAATAATCAGATGAATAAATATTGAATCTCACGTATACGATATTTATATATACAGTTGATACAGAGGTGGTGAGTGAGGGAATCGTGCCAAATTGCTGAGTAAATAAACCCCAAAGGTTGATACACAAGAGCCCACGAATTCACGATCGTATATATATATATATAGGTACACTATTTATATGTGGCGTTTCGTGACAAATTTACGGTACTACAAACGTCACAATTTTTAGAGTCTTACTGTGTAATACGATGTATTAATGAATTAATTTTTTTCGTGATTAGAATATACGGCTATTTCCTTTACCAATGTGAATTTTCATATTCATGGAAAATTATATTTGTTGGAATGTAAAATCCTCCGAGATGGTGAGATACTACGTTAAGGAGTTATACGGAGTCAGAAAACCGAATAAAAGCCATTTTTCGAGAATTTTTCCTGGAAAGCCATTTTAATTTATTAACGTAAAAATTTACATACATATTGTGGTAACTTTTAACTTTATTTTCGTATTTTTTATTTGTGAAATTGATGATTTTTAAAGCTGCTATAGCCGATCTCCGGGAGCTCCTGTAAAAAAAGACGTCTTGCCATGAGCACGATATCTGTGGATTGGATCATTTTAAATGAAATAACAAAAAAGATTTTGTTAATATAAGGTATTATCTAGTATTTAATCGAAGGAATAAGAAAAATATTGATTTTTAACAAATTGGCAGCTTCTCAAAAGAAAATTTCGATTTTCGATACAAATTTTGGCCTTAAATTGTTTATACAATGGAATATATTTGTCGGCGAGAAAAAAGGTTCGATTAATCACTGAAAAATATATTGATAAAGTTTGTGTAAAAATTTGAGACTGCTCGGTTTAGCCGTTTCCGAGGAATCTTGCTCACCGACTTTAAAAGCACAGTTTTGAAAAAAACGCATTCAAACTTACGACGCAACTTTCAAACGCTCCGAGACGTCTTACAACATGCGTGTAACTTTGAGAATATTTGTCAGATTGACATGAAATTTTCTGTGTATATACTTAAGGGAGGAAATAGGGTTAGGACAGCGTTTTCTCAATGATTTTCATACATTTTTTTATAATATAAAAAATGAATATAATTTATTGAAACTTTGAGAATATTTTATACATATATTTAAGTATAAACTATAAAATGTTTGAAGAATTTCCTTGAAAAACACCGAAGATATTAGCGACCCCATTTTGCAGGTCACAATGAGACTCAGCATTTTGCGTACATTCTGGAAGCCGCAATTTTCATCTGATATCAAACGAGGTTGAAATTTACTTTTATTATATGTCTCTCTTCTATATGAACCTAAATGCTATCAAAAAAATATAAAATTGAATTTTTTACTGGGGTCAAAACAAAAAAGCATGATTTTTTGCCATTTTTTACAATTTTATTTGCAAAAAAAAAAATATTTCAAATAATGATAATATTCCGATTTTAGGATCATATAGAGCGCAATACTATGAAGAAAGTAATTGCCAATTTTCAAAACGATTGGTTGAAAACTTTTCAAACTAGCGTGTACGCAAGTTCAAAAAAAGTTGTTTTCAGAAAAACGCGTTTGAAAAAATAGCAAAATGCTGAGTCTGATTGTGACCTGCAATATGGGGTCGCTAATATCTTCGGTGTTTTTCAAGGAAATTCTTCAAAAGTTTTATATTATATACTTAAATATATGTATAAAATGTTCTCAAAGTTTCGATGAATTACATTCATTTTTATACTATAAAAAAATTCGTGAAAATTATTGAGAAAACGCTGTCCTAACCCTATTTCCGCCCTTAATGTCTTATAACAATAGAACGAGTCGGAATTTTCATTTAAAATTTTGCGAACATATTTTTCAATAGTTTTACTAACAATTTATGAAATTAAAAAAACATCGATTTTTTGAACCGTCTAACCCTATTCCCCCCTTAAGGCCTTATATACGCGATTTCGCCGATTTTCGACAGTACTTTTCTAGACGCGGTTAAAATAAAATGACGCATATATTGACAACATTTTTTTTGCAGATCATTTATGCACATGGTTAAGTACATGTAAAAAAAATCAGAAATATTAACAAATGGCGGAGATATAACATAATAAAACAATGTATTTTTTTTGCGCGCGCGTTGATGGTGAACGTTCTCGGCATCGATGTGGGTGTCTGAAAAAAAAATGAACATATTTATAATTGCATAATGAATGTATCTTCAGTGTAAACCAACAATATTATTTAAAAAAAAATTATTATAATAAAAATTCGAAACTTAAAATTTTTTTACTCAATTTTCTGTCGGTATGTTATTTTTTATATTTTTTTGTGTCATTGAAATTTGTGTTTCTGTAGTTCACACGATAGGTGATGATACTTAGAATATGTTGTAAAAATTTCAAAGCGATATGAACCTTCGTTGAAGAGTTAGAACTTTCACAAGGTTCAAAAAAGTGAATCGTGGAAAAACGGCTTTGAAGTTGGCGGTCGGGCGCGCCGCGGGGATCTATTATAAATACAATCTTACCTTATTTAATAACAATTTTTGGAATCTTTCAATTCTGTAAAGCTTAAAATATTCCTAACCGTTCAGGCTAATAGGATCAAAAATATAAAAAAATGAAAAATTTTGACATTTTTCCCGTATATAAGGCCTTAAATATATGTTTTTTTTAAATCCTGACTACGTGTGATCCCTTGAGGTCAGAAATAGGGATGATTTACTATTGAGTGTTTTTTTTAAATTATATTACCAACATACTCGTTGAACAAAAAAATTTTCAGGATTACCATACTCAATAGATTCTTTCGATTTGTTTTGTTCCACCCCGTACACTATAAGGGTACGTAAAACCAGTTGCTGAATTTCTTTCTTTTTCTTTGCTCCAACGTACACCCTTTCGGGTTTTTACGTATGATCCTTCCCAATTCCATTTTTTTTCCATTTTTACCTCTATCACTCCTTAACTGCACTTCGCTAAGCTGACCTAACTTCCATTGTGCCCGCAGACGTCTTAGCTACGCTGTATCGCATTTGACACGGGCACGGGAAAACTACGGAAAACCTGTGTCGATACAGACAGCTTTTGTTTTAACTGAGTTTCGGTTGTGTTTACTACATCGGAAAGTCAATGAAACTGCCTCCCGTTCAACAGTCGGCGCGCCAGCCAGTGCACGGTCTAAACGGTCGTCCATCCAAGTAGTGATCGCGGTCAAAGCTGCTTGACTCGGATAATCGCCAAAGCCGCGTACCCATCGCGCGTTCGGCAGGACCGCGGTTCTACAGATTCCAACTGTACACCTGTCACGACCCAACTGTCACGACCAAACTGACACGAGCATACGAATATTTCGCAATATTGTCACGACAAAACTGATCCCGAACAAAACTCTCACCAATAAAACTGTCACCGCACAAACTGTCACCACTCAACTCTCCTGAATCTCTATTCGACACGTGCAGAAATCTTCACGAACAAAACTATCACCGTCTAAACTGTCACGGTCTCAACTGTATTCTGCGCAACTGTAACGCAGCAGAATAGTCCCCGTCTACACGGTCAGGGCGTCTACTGTATTCTGCACCAACCGTCACCGTCCTAACCGTCACCGCACAAAACTGTCACCGGCAAGTTTTGCCGGTGACAGTTTGTTAGTCACCGCGCCAAGGCGCGGTAACTAACTCACACGGGTATGAGCTGAACTCGTAGATAAGAGCGCTCGGGCTGCTTCACCAAACGCGGCGCAATAGCGCGCGATATTTCGTGCGTGTCCACTATTACCGATCGCTGAGTACAAGTAAGTTCGCGCAGTGCGAAGGCCGTGGTTGAGACGACAGCGACGAATGACGTAAGTATTAGCGGACACGCACGAAATATCGCGCGCTATCGCGTCGCGTTTGGTGAAGCAGTCCGAGCGCTCTTACCTACAGGTACAACGTCTACGAGTGTGAGTTGGGTAAATCTCACGGGCGGTGACGGTTGGTGCTGTGTACAGTTTTGCCCGTGACAGTTTTGCCGGTGACAATTGCCGCGGTTACAGTTGCTGCGGTGACAATTTAAGCGGTGACAGTTTGAACGGTGACAGATTAAACGGTGATTGTTTAGACGGTGACAATTCAGACGGTGACAGTTTAGATGGTGAAGGTTTAGACCGTGACAGTTTAGACGGTAATAGTTTTGTTCGTGAAGATTCTGCACGTGTCCAATAGAGATCGGGGAGAGTTGAGTGGTGACAGTTTGTGCGGTGACAGTTTTAATGGTGATAGTTTTGTTCGGGAACAGTTTTGTCGTGACAATATTGTGAAATATTCGTATGCTCGTGTCAGTTTGGTCATGACAGTTGGGTAGGTGTACAATTGGAATCTGTAGAACCGCGGTCCTGCCGCGCGATCACTGCTGTCGATTCTTGCCATTTGTTGAGTAGGCGGACAAAGAGAGAAGCCTCGATTCGACGCTTTCTCTTGTTGGACGTAATCGATTGAGAAAGGTGACGAAGGATGAACAAAGAGATGAATGAATAGAGAAGAAAGATATATATAACGTTTAAATGCAGGGGATAATCGATGATGGTACGAGATAACGAGATCTGAAGATCCTTCATCGTTTCTTAACCCTTAACACTTAACTCGATGATACCTTCACTGTAGATGTCTCGTTATTTCAATTTCCATCTCATACTTGCCTCATCCTTGTCGACACGCTTCTCTCTCTTCTCCGTCTCTCTTTCTCTCTATCTATCTCTATATCTCTCGACACCGTTTTACAACTCGAACTGATACGATTACCATAGAATTTTCTATTATATACTTCTCTATTATCTATATCCATGAATTTCCACGAGAAAATGGAATTCTCATGGAATTAAATCTTCGGACGTGATCATTAAGATTCATGAATTTATATGGAAGTTCGTTTTTTCCTTTTATCTCCATTATTTTTCAACCGACAGCAGTTTCCGGTTGGGGAATAATAGTTCCAAGTGACGGAGGAGAGAAGGAAAAAAGACGAATTTTTCTTTATTCGCGTTCTCGTGTATATTCGACTTCTGTAACGACGACAAGGATAATTTTTCTATCGTAGTAGTTCGACTATATTCATGATAGTTAATGCAGTACCGCACTACTGAGATTGAAAAAGATTTTACATTTGGGGGTAGAACCTTTGTGAATTTTTTTAATCGTACAAGCTTAGCTTCGTTACGTCTACGGATGAGGGGGTGAATAACGAACACCTAAGGGCAACATTTCGTTACTTAGGATAACTCGATTATCTATATCCATGAATTTCTACGAAAAAAATTGAATTCTCGTGGAATTAAATCTTCGGACGTGATAATTAAGATTGATGAATTTATATGAAAGTTCGTTTTTTTCTTTTTTTTTTCCATTATTTTTCAGCCGACAGCAGTTTCCTGTTGGCGAACGCTCAGATCGTCGACTTTCCTATCGTCTACTGCAACGAGAGTTTCTGCAAGATATCAGGCTACAACAGAGCCGAGGTTGGTCTATTAAAGTCTTCTTTTTGTTATCACTTTATACGTTAAATTGACAGGGAAAATAAATAGCGCTACCTGAAAGTTGCATATTCGCTTCTTCTTCATTATTGTGTATTGACAAATTTTCCTGTACGAGGAAAATATCAATCTTTTCAATTTTGGCTTAGTCAATTTTGGCTTCCTCACAGAGGAAGCTTTGTATCCGCGCCAAAGCGATGAGGAAGCAATATGCAAGTTTCAATTTACACCATTTTCCTCTCCTTCAATTTGATAGCGTGAAATGTGCTTGATTTCGAAATGCATTTTTCGAAAAATTGAAAATACCATGTGGAACGCTTTTATCAATTTTTCGATAAATTCAACATTAAATATCCTTTCGTGGTAATCAAATTCGTATAGAAAGTTTTCACTGGATAGCCGAAAAATTGCACGACCTCCGAATTTATAGAAGTTTGTTATTGTAGTCTCGTCAAACACACGAATACACACACGCTCATACATCCATCCGGACATTTTTTGATAAATATGGAGCAAAGGGGACCCACTTCCGATTGACTTGCCTATATGTTGTGTAGGGACCCTTCCTGAACAACTTTTTCCTCTGACACAATTGGGGGTCGTTATTTATTGAAAAGTTATTAACAAATAAAGTTAATAATTCATATAGCTATTTTTCTTATACCAGCCAGTCCTAATCATCTTGTCCTTCACATTTGTTGTTACGAATACACCCCTGAGTAGCATATAAAAAGTTTTATCCGTCGCTCATTGTTTGTTAAAAAGTTATTAACAAAAAAGTTTCATAAATCAAACATTAACTACTTGTTCTAGTGTATGGTGAACAGCACACGCATGAGAGGGGGGGCTGCGCCCCCTGCAATCCTCCACTCACCAGCCCAAAAACAACCCAAAAACAGCCCAAAAAAAACCCAAAAACAACGCAAACAAACGTATAAACAAACAATTATTTGTTTTATTCATTATTTGTATTATGAAGCGGATACATGGTACTCATAATGTCGAAGAAACTGTCGATACGCTGGTCGACAGTTTTGGTTTTGTTTGTTTATTGGGTTTGGGTTTTTTTGTTTGGGTTTGTTTTGGATTTGTTTGTTTATTGGGTTTGGGTTTTCGGTTTTGGGTTTGTTTTGGATTTGTTTGTTGGGTTTGTTCGTTTGGGTTTTGAGTTTGTTTTGGGTTTGTTTGTTTGTTTGTTGGGCTTGTCTGTTTGTTTCTTTAGGTTACTGGGGTTGTTTTGGGTTGTTTTTGGTTTGTCTATGGGCTGGTATGCGGTGGGGGCAGGGGGGCCGCAGCCCCTCCGGTCATACGTGTACTGGCCACCATGCAATTATTTCATATTCTATTTATGAATTTTCTTTTGTTAATACATTTTTAGCAAACAATGAGGACGGATAAAACTTTTGGTATGTTACTCAGGGGGGTATTCTTAACAACACATGTGAAGGACAAGATGATTGGGACTGGCTGCTATAAGGATAATAGCTATATGAATTATTAACTTTATTTGTTAATAACTTTTTAATAAATCACGACCCCCAATTGTGTCAAAGGAAAATGTTGTTCAGAAAGGGTCCCTAGACAACATATATTAAAGGCAAGTCAATCGGAAGTGGGTCCCCTTTGCTCCACATTTACCCATTTTATTTTGTAAATATGAATGTTCCGAATTTTTAAACTGGCATTGAAAACTGAAAAAAACATGTTCACGAAAGTAAAACTTCCTCCACATAGGAAGAAACAAAATTAATGATAATTGTTATAAAAATAATTGGTATCGTTATAAATTATACTTGGATGAAATAGCTATATGACACGTTATGCTGGACACAACACTTTCACTCAAATCTCCCTCTGACAATCGAGCACCCAACTCCGTAACTTCGCTCGATAGATTACCACGAGCCGGATAATAAGATTTATGACGACGCCTTTCCGCCCTGTCTTTCTAACTTTTCTTCTCTTCGGACTCCATTATTATGCATATCCGCGAAACTATCAGCATTTCGTAACCAAATGAATATATATAAAAGGCTCAAGTGTTTTATCGTTGAATTGAATCGTTCGAGTTTTTTAGCAGCGTCACGATTATTCTTCGGTTGGCCACTTCAAGTTACTAACAGCACGACGAATTAGTCAGACGCGAGTATGAAATTGAGTAAATATAGATATGTATTTTTGGCTAAAAAAAACGGAGAGATAAACAAAAATTAATGTAATTATTATTGTGTAGCGTAATTCCTAAAAATTCGACACTTACGTTATAGACAAAAGAAAATCCTAACTAACAAGCCTTTGTTTGTTGTTGTATGTGCAAAATTAACGAAATGACATTTGGCCGAAAAATAAACGGTAAACGTGGAAGAGTGTTTTGGTTTAGTTCGTTTATATACCATTGGCGCTACTTACAGTGGGTCAAAAAAGTATTCATAAACCTTGTTTTTTCGCGATAACTTTATAGACATAAGCGATACGCAATGAAAGTCAATTTTATTTAATAGTACATCAGGTACAGAGATAAACAGCAAATGGAGAATTTTTTCCCAGGAATAATAGAAGAATTATGCAAAGAAAAACGAAAATTTTCGGGCCAAAAAAAAATTCGTACACTTACGATTGAGCTAAACCTCGATATTCACTCACGGACGGTCTGACCTCTGCGTACAATGTAAACAAGTCTTCGTTTACACAATGGTTTTGACCTATTCCATGCGGTAGTAGATCTTCAAGCTCCGAACAGACACGATGGCAAAGAAAACAGAAATATCAATATCCATGCCAGATAGAGTGATTTTTCTTCGGAAACGCGGTGAAAGTTATCGAAAAATTAGTAAAGAACTATATCTAAGTTTCGCAACAGTGCAATATATAATAAAAAAATACGAAAGAACAAACAGCACAGAAAATAAGCCACGAACCGGTCGACCGAAAATACTAACGGTACGAGAGCCTCGGAGTATTGTTACAGAGGCTACAAAAAATCCGTTCACAAGTGCTTGCAATTTAGCGAATGATGTTGCGTCAACATCGGGGAAGAGCGTGTGTCCCCAGACTATTCGAAACGTTTTGCATTCTGCCCAAATATACGGCATAACTGCCCACACAAAACCATTAATTAATAATATAAATCGAGAAAAACGTTTCGGTTTCGCAAAAACCTACGTAAAAAAATCTATAGAATTTTGGAAACGTGTCGTATTCTCGAATGAATCGAGGTTTAACAACTTCGGGTCCAATGGAAAAAAATTCGCCTGGCGGAAACCAAATACCGAGCTCCGGCAGAAAAATTTAATACCGACTGTAAAGCACGGCGAAGGAAGCGTCATGGTTTGGGGCTGTATGGGATATTATGGCATTGGTAATCTGGCTTTTATAGATGGTACAACGAATGCCCAGAAGTATATCGACGTGTTGCGCAGCAATTTGAAAGCAAGTGTAGATAAAATGGGCCTGGATGGAAATTTCTACTTCCAACAAGATAACGACCCGAAACATACTGCCATGAAAACGAGGGAATGGTTACTCTATAATGTCCTCAAACAATTGATTACACCACCACAATTTCCGGACACCAATCCTATTGAAAATGTATGGCACTTGGTGGATGTAGAAATTAGAAAAAGAAAAATAACAAACAAATCCGATCTCCAAAGAGTGGTTTTAGAAGAATGGACGAAAATAGCAAAAGAAACAACGCAAAACCTAGTAGAATCCATGCCTAAGAAACTCGAGGCTATAATTGAAGCAAAAGGGATGCACACCAAATATTAGTTATAATTAACAACTATGATGATGTAGGTCTTCACTATAATCGTAAGTGTATGAATACTTTTGTTCCCCGAAAATTTTCGTTTTTTTGGTATAATTCTTCTATTATTCCTGGGAAAAAATTCTCCATCTGAAGTTTATCTCTGCACCTGATGTACTATTAAATAAAATTGGCTTTCTTTGCGTATCGCTCATGTCTATAAAATTATCGCAAAATACTTTTTTGACCCACTGTATAGCCGCGAACGCGAGATTTTCTTTACTCAATTTTCAGTTCAGAAACTATTTTCGGGTGTTTTTTTGGGGCCTACCTGGCCCAGATTTGAGATTACAATACCAAAACATATAGTAAATAGCTTTTCGCACGATTAATTTGCATATTCGGTACATTTAATGTTACCTCGATTTCAATGGTCTCCACTTTATCGACGCTCTTGCATTTTCTCATCGCCTTACACATGTATGCTTCTTACATAGTATTTTCGCACTATGTTACCACAATTCGGTATAACTCCGAAGGCTGTTAGCAGATCAATCCACATTTTTGTTCTCCCTTGGCAAAAAATAAAAGTTGGCCATGCCAAAAACGACTTTTTACCATGAAAATTAGTCACCATTCATATAGATTTTTTTATTTCAGTGTAGCTGCACTTATAAAAAAAAAGTTCTTTCTTAATGTGTCAATTTTATTTTTCTCAATTTTTTCAGGTGATGCAAAAGTCATGCCGATGCGGATTCATGTACGGCGAGCTGACGGACAAAGAAACCATAGCGAGGATCGAGGAGTGCCTGGAGGGACAGATACACGATCAGTTCGAGATTTTGCTCTACAAGAAGAACAGTAAGTTTTTTTTGCAAATGTTTAATTTCGTTTTTTTTTTGCTTTGGATGCTACAAGCTCGCAATTGACGGAACGTTTGTGTTTGCACACGTGTCAGGAATTAATATCCCCGGGGATTCGTGCTTATCGAAGTCATAGGAGTGGATCGAAATTTGTCTCTCAACCTCTCTATCTTTCTCTACATTTATTACCATATATAATCGTGTATTAGAAAATATTTTCACTTTAAAAGCCTTCGTCATAAATAAGGCGTTTAATGTATATTTTCCATGAAATCAAACTTGAAAAAATAAAATAATAATAAATCAATGCACGTTTTGATACAGTATAATTTTATTTTTTACACAAGCACTTGTGCTTTCTCTCTCTTTTTATCTCTCGCGACGATCTCGAGCGAGCGAGTTGGTCAGAACGTATTTTATGGTCGATTGAAATCAGTGAGAGACGAGGGTCGGTGGTTTTTATGGATAAAGGTAAAACAGATATGTACAACACGATTCGCGTGAGCTCGCGGTCAACGATTTGTGATAAAACGCGGAGACGGCAAAAGTCACATTTGATGAAGCGAATCAATTTTTTTTTCATTTGCCACTACAATAATTCCAAGTCTCCGAGAAGGAGGGAAAGAAGAAGGACAAATTTTTCTTTATTCGTGCTCTCGCGTATATCCGACTTCTATGACGACGATAACGACATTTTGCCTATGGTAATCGTTCGACTACATTCGTGATAGTTAACGCAGTACCGTACTACTGAGATCGAGAAAAATTTATTACATTTCAGGGTAGAACCTTTGTGAATTCTCTTAATCGTACAACCTTATCTCTGTTACGTCTGCGCGTGAAGGGGAGAATAACGAACATCTAAGGGCAACGTTTCATTACTTAGGTGAACCTGAACTGTTTAAATGGAATGATAAATATTTCGAAAAATATTTATCGAAAGAAATATTAAGAAATATTTTTATCAATCCTTAAAGCAAGCCCTTTCAAATAATACCCTACTCATCAAGGCAGAAAGACATTTTTCTCGAGATCACACATTTTAGCCTCACCAAGTTGTCGACAATTTTTTTTTTCCAAAGTCGCTCGGCCACCGTATTCGGAATAGATCACTTTAGTTGCATGCCAAATTTCAAGCTGATAGGTTTAATCGTTTAGGATTAGCAAGCCTTTGACAGACAGACGGACTGACGGACGGACGGATCGCAAAAACTGGTGGTAGCCATTGCCCGCCATGGGCCATTGGTCATTACCATCTCCTTACCGTACGGTGACATTTTAGTTACCGTATCGGCAATTTTTTTCACAAACTTTCGTCACTAACGGGGCGTCAGCTAGGAAACGGAAAAATTTCAAAAAAAATGCAGCTACAAATTACGATTTTTGTTGTTGTTTTTATCCAACTTTGGGCAGGACCGCGGTTCTACAGATTCCAACTGTTCACCTACCCAACTGTCACGACCAAACTGACACGAGCATACGAATATTTCGCAATATTGTCACGACAAAACTGTTCCCGAACAAAACTCTCACCAATAAAACTGTCACCGCACAAACTGTCACCACTCGACTCTCCTGAATCTCTATTCGACACGTGCAGAAATCTTCACGAACAAAACTATCACCGTCTAAACTGTCACGGTCTCAACTGTATTCTGCGCAAGTGTAACGCAGCAGAATAGGCCCCGTCTATACTGCCAGGCCGTCTACTGTATTCTGCACCAACCGTCACCGCACAAAACTGTCACCGGCAAAACTGTCACCGCGCCAAGGCGCGGTAACTAACTCACACGGGTATAAGCTGAACTCGTAGATAAGAGCGCTCGGGCTGCTTCACCAAACGCGGCGCACTAGCGCTCGATATTTCGTGCGTGTCCGCTATTACCGATCGCCGAGCACAAGTAAGTTCGCGCGGTGCGAAGGCTGTGGTTGAGACGACAGCGGCGGATGACGTAAGTATTAGCGGACACGCAGGAAATATCGCGCGCTATTGCGCCGCGTTTGGTGAAGTAGCCCGAGCGCTCTTACCTACGGGTACAGCGTCTACGAGTGTGAATTGGGTAAATCTCGCGTTAAGCGGTGTCGGTTGGTACCGTGTACAGTTTTGCCAGTGACAGTTTTGCCGGTGACAATTGCCGCGGTTACAGTTGCTGCGGTGACAGTTTGAACGGTGACAGATTAAACGGTGATTGATTAGACGGTGACAATTCGGATGGTGTGAGTTTAGGTGGTTAAGGTTTAGACCGTGACAGTTTAAACGGTGATAGTTTTGTTCGTGAAGATTCTGCACGTGTCCAATAGAGATCGGGGAGAGTTGAGTGGTGACAGTTTGTGCGGTGACAGTTTTAATGGTGAGAGTTTTGTTCGGGAACAGTTTTGTCGTGACAATATTGTGAAATATTCGTATGCTCGTGTCAGTTTGTTAGTGACAGTTGGGTAGGTGTACAGTAGGGTGGTTCTTAATTTGGTGATGTTGGAAATTCTTTGGTATTGTTCCTCAAAAGTAATCAACATATCTAGAAAAAAAATTGGGGGCAAGCGGAACTTTGTCCAATAATTCTAACCCACCCCACCGAGCTGTCGAATTTTTATATGAAAAAATGCATGCATTCAAAATTTTGTTAAGAAAATTGTTTATTATTTCAAAACTATTTATGATAAAAGAATTTCATATAACGTTTTTGTAGGAAATATAATGCTCTACAAAAAAGGTATTCTGTGAAATTCTCGTGAATCTAATATTTATCACGTAATTAGCAAAGAACTGTCATCATTTATTCCAAAAGTCGATCATTATGGTCAAAACAGGAGTTTGACGTCGAATAGCTGCAATTTATTTTTCGTATGTATATAAGATCATAAAGAAATACGTAGCGCACTCAACAATGAAATGTAAACAATATTCAAATTTTCAATTTTATCAATTTTATTGTGAATTGTAATGAATGATGTCATATATTTTTAAAATCAACTTACAATAATGAATTACATCGGTTGGAGCAAAGTTGCTTTGTTAATATCAGGATTTTTTTTTTATATTCTTCAATTATTTGTACAATGAATTGTTTCTGATCTTCGTCATAAGTGAGACGATCATTGTACTCTGTAATAAATTTCACTCCTCTTTCTGCAATATCGTTAACCACTTTAATTCCTTTAACTCTTTTTAAGCCTTGTAAATAATTTTCATTAGAAATCCACTCGCTCACATCGATATCAAAAAATGATGAGTTGATTTCAAATCTTTCGAAAAAAGCCATCGATGTGGAACTGATAAAGAAATCAATGTCCTTATCGATCAAAGAAGAAAAATTTATCATGAATGATAATAAAATTGATAAAATTGAAAATTTAAATATCGTTCACATACTGTTATTGAGTGCACTACGTATCTCTTCATATTTCTAATTGCATATGAAGAATACATTGCAGTTTTTCGACGTCATACTCCTGTTTTGGCCATAATGATAGACTTTTGGAATAAATGATGACAGTTTTTTGCTAATAACGTGATAAATATTAGATTCACGAGAATTTCACAAGATACCTTTTTTGTAGAGCATTAAATTTCCTATAAAAACACAATATAAAATGTTTTTATCATGAATAGTTTTAAAATAATAAACAATTTTCTTAACAAAATTTTGAATGCATGCATTTTTTCATATAAAAATTCGACAGCTCGGTGGGGTGGGTTAGAATTATTGGACAAAGTTCCGCTTGCGCCCAATTTTTTTTCTGGATATGTTGATTACTTTCAAGGAAGAATACCAAAGAATTTCCAACATCACCAAATTAAGAACCACCCTAGTGTACAGGTGGAATCGTGTTGGTTAGAACCGCGGTCCTACCCAACTTTGGAACCTTTCGATACCTCAACAATTAGGGGTGCCCCATCATATTATGTATACATAGATTTTTTGTAGTTGTATCTTTATTTTCAAAACGAACGCAAGTCGACATCATTTTTTGTAAAAGCTACGAATTTTCGACGTGTCTCACAGGACAGAACGTAAATCTGTTTTTGGAGATAGAAAATAAAAATTCACCGAAGAGCAGATAAAACGGAGATAAGCTTACACGATTTCACAAAGTTCACAAACGTTCTTCCCCTCGAATAAAATATAATCGAATGAATATATATTACAAATACGATTTTTCTCGATTTATATCTAGAATTTATATTACAAAATAAGAAAAAAATCGTTGCTGCTGCTGGTGTGTTTCTCGCATGAAAAAAAAAATAAAAAATAAAAAATAAAAACAGTCTCGAGACGTGTGATACCAAAGCAAAATATAATTTGCCTTTGACCCCCTCGCGCAAAAGAACGCACACTTTTTTGTGTCTGTCTCTCTCTCTCTCTGTCTTTTTCTCTCGTGTCTGTAAATCGTGATTTTTCCACAATCGCATAAATTAATTAAACCTATGTGTGTTTGTATGAGCAACGATTTTCTAAACTAAACGTTTGAAGTTATACAAAATGTTGCAATTACTCGTGTTCAATCGTCACGCGGCTATGTATAATCATTCACTCATCGCTCTCGCGACAGATCAATATCATAGCATTTATTCGTTTCTTTTTTCTCGTCTTCTCATTCCTGGATCAATTTAATATCACGAATAGCATCGATGCCATGCAATTGAATTTCACTCTTTGCGTCCAGGAAATATGAAAATCGTTAAATTCGTCATATTCACTCGATGGAAAAGGAATACATTTTTCATTCCCTACTTATTTTTAGAAGGCTAATTAATTTTTTTAATCTACACGAAATTCCAACCCCCTAGTTAAAGAATTTTATTTTTAGTAAGAAAAAAAAATAAAAAATCTCCATTGGTATGGAAACAACAAAATAATCGAGGAAATAATTCTGTTTAAAGGTACCCCACGAGGTTAGTCCTATCACGAGTACTCAATGAAAAGAAAACACGAAAATCACGCAATAAAAATGATCGTGACGCACTGTAAGTGAGCCTGTAAAAAAATCTTTTCAATAGCAAACGGTTTTCCTTCGTCGGCCACTGTATACTAACCCCCTAATATAGATGAAATAACGATAATAATAATAACTGCCTTGGAACTTGAACAGCCGTAACCGTGAATTTATCGATTATTTTCATAAATTGTCGCGCGAAAGGTTGACACGGAAATCGATCGTCGTTATTCTCGCGGGTCTCGTTAAACCACTTCTTTTGCTGGATGAAAAAAATAATAATAATAATAAAAATGAATCCAAGTTACGAATTATATCCCCAAGGCCCCTTCGCGGATTGACCTCGATTTTTCAAAACCTCCACAGCGAGAAAGCTCATCGCTCCTCTGCTAACTCTTTTGCTTGCGCGTTAGTCTCGAACTCTCGCGTCTTCTTGTTCGCGAACGCGCGGGACGGGCTCTCCCGCGTCGGGAGAATATAAAAATATCCGTCACCGCGGTGACCTCGATATCTCATCATCGTCTCTATGCTCTATCTCACGTGTACCAGCATATGCGATTTATCTATAATAATAAAAAATAATTGTTCGCTACGGGAAACGTCACGTTTCGAGTCTCGAAGAAAATTGTAAGGAAATCACTTTTACGAGATTCAGATGGTACATCGGTAAAGCAATTCTGGCATTCTGTTTTTTTTTTACTTCGAATTACAAGAGTGGATACTCGTTGATTTAGTTCGGAGAAAGGATTTGAAGGTTTGTCGTTGGAAAAATAATTGTTATGAAAGTTGGTGATTTTTTACTTTCCACCCATCAAAGAATTCATACACTTGGGGCCAATTGAAATAATGTAAGACTAAAAAGTGAGGGCGAAATGCTGAAATTTGTAAATTTTAAAAAGGTGCAATACTGTGGTAGTTTTTTTTTTACGATTTTCCAAACTCTTTTGTTTATTGATCAGCCCCTAAAACCGTTTCTTAGATTTTTCATGATAGTTTCAAGGGGGGAAGTAGGGTTAGGACAGCGTTTTCTCAATGATTTTCATGAATTTTTTCATAGTATAAAAAATGAATATAATTTATTGAAACTTTGAGAATATTTTATACATATATTTGAGTATGTACTATAAAATTTTTGGAGAATTTCCTTGAAAAACACCGCATATATTAGCGACCCCATACTGCAGGTCACAATCAGACTCAGCATTTTGCGTACATTCTGGAAGCCGCAATTTTCATCTGAAATCAAACGAGGTTGAAATTTACTTTTATTATATGTCTCTCTTCTATATGAGCCTAAATACTATTAAAAAAAATAGAAAATTGAATTTTTTACACGGGTCAAAACAAAAAAGCATGATTTTTTGCCACTTTTTACAACTTTATTTGCAAAAAAAAAATTATTTTAAATAATGATAACATTCCGATTTTAGGTTCATACAGAGCGCAATACTATGAAGAAAGTAACTGCCAATTTTTAAAACGGTTGGTTGAAAACTTTTCAAACTAGCGTGTACGCAAATTCATAAAAAATTGCTTTCAGAAAAACGCGTTTGAAAAAATAGCAAAATGCTGAGTCTGATTGTGACCTGCAATACGGGGTCGCTAATATCTGCGGTGGTTTTCAAGGAAATTCTTCAAAAATTGTATAGTATATACTTAAATATATGTATAAAATATTCTCAAAGTTTCAATAAATTATATTCATTTTTTATACTATAAAAAAATTCATGAAAATCATTGAGAAAACGCTGTCCTAACCCTATTTCCCCCCTTAATGGCTTATAACAATAGAACGAGTCGGAATTTTCTTTTAAAATTTTGGGAACATATTTTTCAATAGTTTTACTAACAATTTATGAAATAAAAAAAAATTGATTTTTTGAACCGTCTAACCCTATTTTCCCCCTTAAGGACGATACACTGTCAAAAAAAGTTTCTCTTATATCGAGTAGAATTGATTTCGTCAGTGAGGAATCTCAGCCCTCAAATTCATTCATTTGACGAGAAAAAGAAATATCCGCGTTGTGCGTTACGCTTATGTCGAGATTGTTGTCGTTTTTACATGACGCATTTTATTGTTAACTAGTTACTCTTTATGCAAACTGATAATCCTCTCGTCGAAAGAGGCGAAATGCTATTTTATTCTTTTTACGATCGTAGAGGACGCACCTAACCTACAAAGCAGCGCGCACATCGATTCTAGTTTGTTAAAAGGGGAACAGTTTTTCACCGTGAATAGATGTGTTACGGACGACGATTCCTAGAATATCAATTCTGACCTCTTTTAATTTCAATCCGCCATTTCGGACGCGTCGCATCCTGTAGTATCCAGAATGGCGGTTTCTAACCTTTTTTTAATTCAGTCACTTTGGATGCGCCATTTCGCGACTATAGTTTTCGTTCAAAATGGATGACTGAAATTGAAGACGCTTAGAATCCGCCACTCGGCGAACAATTGCGCATTGGCATTCCAAAATGGCCGGCTAAAATTGGGGAAAGGTTAGAATCCGCCAAATGACACATACAGAATGGTGGATTGAAATTGAAAAAGGTCAGAATTGGTGTCATTGAGATTACAAGCTCGCTGAATTCAAATGTTATATCTGGAGTTTGAAAAGTCAAATTTAATTACATAGTTACAGGGTGGTGTGACGTTTGAGAATAATTTGAGATAAAAGCACAGTATGACGTATCGGATTTTGGCCCGTTTAAATAATAAATTACTGGCTCAAGGTACCTATTTATATTCATCGCGTTGAATCCGCCATTTTGAATTATAAAATTATAATGTCATATTCGGATTTGCCGAGCTCAAAAATCGTTGAAATCATTAAATATCCATTTTCATGATAATTTAATTATTTTTCCAATGTTGAAACTGTCATTTTGAATTTTGAAATTCTGATAACATATTTAGCAGTCTCGAAAACCTAAAAATATGAATTTTGATAAAGACAAGAATAAATTGGCTTTTTTTACGGTGAGCATAAACGCGCTCTAATGCACCGATCAAGGGTTGAAAATAAACTGTCACTAAAAACTGAACACGCTAATAAAAAAAACATGGCAACGTTTGAAAAAAGATTTACCATATAATTTTTATATTAAACAAAGATAAAGTTAAACTTTTGGCGTTTATTTCTCCTCTATCTTATCGAGTGTCCTCTACATATTCGCTAACATCCCTCTTTTCTAAATATCAAAAAACAAAATAAAACTCGAACGCAAAATTCTTGCAGACATCAATTTATCGAAAGTCATAAAAATTTGTTTCACTGTCATACTTTGGTATCACGATCAAGGGTTGAAAATAAACTGTCACTAAAAACTGAACACGCTAATAAAAAAACATGGCAACGTTTGAAAAAAGATTTACCATATAATTTTTATATTAAACAAAGATAAAGTTAAACTTTTGGCGTTTATTTCTCCTCTATCTTATCGAGTGTCCTATATATATTCGCTAACATCCCTCTTTTTTAAATACCAAAAAATAAATAAAATTCGAACGCAAAATTCTTGCAGACATCAATTTATCGAAAGTCATAAAAATTTGTTTAACTGTCATACTTTGGTATCACGATCAAACGTACCATCAGTACACTATTATTTAATGTTTTGGGTTTAAGTTCATTCGTTGAAACATCGAAAAATATTTTGACCAGAATTAATGATAATATTTTTTTTAATTTCCATCATTACGAAATGATATTGAGAGGGGAATTAATGACGTCGATTTGCCGATGTACTAGCTTAAGGGCTCACATACTCCTGCGCGCGCTGAAAACCGAGTGAATTTGAAAAATTATTACAAAGGTTATATGGTGAATTAAAATTAAATTGTTGATTTCACATTTTTTTTCTTAACTTTTCAACTATAAGAAACAAAATTTGTTAATTAAAAAAAATATATTAATATTATTTTTTACGGGTATAAATGGACTACTGATGAAAACCGTGGCGCCTTCTTGTCGACATCATAACTTCACCAAAAATTATCCAATCTGCAAAAATAAAAAAGAATCCAGTAAAATAATGTAGTATCAATAGTCTGACAGAGGGAATTTTTTTTATTCAAAAATAAAGAAAGTACAGTATTTCAAACTTTATTATGCAATTTAAAAAAAAATTTGTGTTTAATAATTTATAAGAAAGTGTCCAACCAAAAAATAAAAAAAAACATCTCGTCAGACTATAGAGAAAATAATTGTCAAGATTTAAAAAAAAACTAAATGTTAAAGAATATTAAAAATTGACTAGCGTGCTGACACTGTCTAAAAAAATAGTTTCGAGAAAAACGCGTTTAAGGGAGGAAATAGGGTTAGGACAGCGTTTTCTCGATGATTTTCATGAATTTTTTTATATTATAAAAAACGAATATAATTTATTGAAACTTTGAGAATATATTATATATATATTTAAGTATATACTATAAAATTTTTGAAGAATTTCCTCGAAAAACACCGAAAATATTAGCGACCCCATATTGCAGGTCACAATCAGACTCAGCATTTTGCGTACATTCTGGAAGCCGCAATTTTCATCTGAAATCAAACGAGGTTGGAATTTACTTTTATTATATGTCTCTCTTCTATATGAACCTAAATGCTATCAAAAAAATTAAAATTGAATTTTTTACAGGGATCAAAACAAAAAAGCATGATTTTTTGCCATTTTTTACAACTTTATTTGGAAAAAAAAAATTATTTTAAATAATGATAATATTCCGATTTTAGGTTCATATAGAGCGCAATACTATGAAGAAAGTAACTGCCAATTTTCAAAACGATTGGTTGAAAACTTTTCAAACTAGCGTGTACGCAAGTTCAAAAAAAGTCGTTTTCAGAAAAACGCGTTTGAAAAAATAGCAAAATGCTGAGTCTGATTGTGACCTGCAATATGGGGTTGCTAATATCTGCGGTGTTTTTCAGGGAAATTCTTCAAAAATTTTATAGTATATACTTTTTATAGTATATACTTAAGTATATGTATAAAATATTCTCAAAGTCTCAATAAATTATATTCATTTTTTATTGCATAAAAACTGAATATAATTTATTGAAACTTTGAGAATATTTTATACATATATTTAAGTATATACTATACAATTTTTTGAAAATCTTTTGAATTTCCTTGAAAAACACCGAAGATATTAGCGACCCCATATTGCTTGTTTTTCTTGGTACTATTTTTTCAAACGCTTTTTTCTGAAAACGACTTTTTTTTAACTCGCGTACACGCTAGTTTGAAAAGTTTTCAACCAATCGTTTTGAAAATTGGCAGTTACTTTCTTCATAGTATTGCGCTCTATATGAACCTAAAATCGGAATATTATCATTATTTAAAATAATTTTTTTTTGCAAATAAATTTGTAAAAAATGACAAAAAATCATGCTTTTTTGTTTTGACCACTGTAAAAAATTCAATTTTCTATTTTTTTGATAGCATTTAGGTTCATATAGAAGAAAGATATATAATAAAAGTAAACTCTACCCTCGTTTGATGTCAGATGAAAATTGCGGCTTCCAGAATGTACGCAAAATGCTGAGTCTGATTGTGACCTGCAATATGGGATCGCTAATATCTGCGGTGTTTTTCAAGGAAATTCTTCAAAAATTTTATAGTATATACTTAAATATATGTATAAAATATTCTCAAAGTCTCAATAAATTATATTCATTATTTATACTATAAAAAAATTCATGAAAATCATTGAGAAAACGCTGTCCTAACCCTATTTCCCCCTTTAATGGCTTATAACAATAGAACGAGTCGGAATTTTCATTAAAAATTTTGGGAACATATTTTTCAATAGTTTTACTAACAATTTATGAAATAAAAAAAAAATCGATTTTTTGAACCGTCTAACCCCCCTTAAAGTCTCTGGTAGGTAGTCGTCCCAACCCGATGTTCGGTCACATTGATTGCTATAACTTTGCAACGGAGTGGAATTTTCGTTTAATATTTTTTTTCAATTCTTAAAAGTATAAAGAATAAATATCTGTAAAAAAAAACGAATTCTTGAACATTTCAAGGGTATGTGAGCCCTTAATTAATCTCATTGTCGCTTTGCGAGTTCATTTTCTAACCGCACTCCATCGTGGTATCGTATCAGATCGACGTTACGGAGCGAAAAGTAGATATTTTATAGTGTCAGTAGCAAAATTTCCTTGCAATTTAAACCTCTAATTCTCTAAGCTCTCACTCAGCTTTTCTTCGTTTAAGCTTTTAACAAAGTCGTTTAATTAAGGCGCTTCTCACCCGGATAAATGGTTTATTAAACATTTAAACGTGCTAAATTTCGACTGTCCCCGGGGTATCAGACTACCTTATCACTTAATGTCGTAAGTGACGAAGGAGTTTCGCGAGCCACATACATATATGCATATATATATATCTGTGTGTCTGTACAGTACAATTCCGGGACGATAGTAAGTACGTTCGTGAGGCATAACGGTGCGCGCGAGTTTCTCCGTTAATTGGGCGCGAGACTTATATGGTAACGAGCAAACGCGTCGGGAACTTGGTAATTGATCGAGAAAATTCACGTCAGGAAGTTAGCCGCTCTTCCAACCACCCCCGCGAGAGGCTTACAACGCAATACATACCGTTGTACGAAAAACGTCGCCGCCCCAAAAAAAAATCTCGTAGAGCATATGCGTAGTGAAACTAATTTTCAATTTCTTACACTTTTCTAACCACTGTATACGTATACATATTTATATAATAGAAAATTGCCGGGATATTGGATAAAAAATTGTAATTAAATCATAATTGCTAGGGTAGTTTTTTTTTAATCTGTCCGTAATTCCCATCTGTGATGTTTTATTGCTGTGTAAGCAATGTACTGAATTAAAAAATCCATATAGCGATTAGTAGTTAATTTGTATGGTAAAAAGCAATTTTTTTGTTTGTTCGACTATATTTTTTGTCAAGGCCGAAAAAAAATTGTCGATCGATCTGTTGTAACCTTCGAAAGTTTTATCCCAATTGTCGGTAACGTTGTGGGTAATACTACTTAATATACGTAAAGCTATTTCAACTGTAGTTAATGGGCTGAAAATGACTAGTTGTTCTGACTAAAGGTACGTAGTTAATTTAATTCAATTCTGAATTAACGAAGAAAAATATTCTTCATTGCTTCTATCAATGTAGTTCAGTTGTACCGTGCATTACGTTTCTTTACATGTGAAAGATCTGCTTTACCGACGGAATGCGATTCAAATCTTTGTCCAAACGCAATTTTCCTAAACTATCGAACCGAACGATCTGAAATTTGGTCATATTATTCTGGACATCTCTATCCATATCGTAAAGATCAGAAATCATTGAAATTCAAAATGAAAATGTACAGTGAGTGTAGAAAGTATTCGTACACCAGCACATTTGCTGATTTTATCCCAAATGATAAAAGATAACAACTGGAAAACAACTGGAAAACTACTGGTCACAATAAACCATCCATTTATTAACCATAATTATACAAAAAAGAATTAATAACTTTATTTGTTTTTTTTTAAATGATAACAATCGAAAAATCTACCGTTTTGGACGTGTGAAAAGTATACGTACACTTGAGTCTTAGCAGTTAAAATTTATTCTTGAACTGGGAGAATTTAAGTTTCAAAATGAAAACAAAGCAGCGATCTGCTTTGTTTTCATTCACTTTGTTTACATTCGGACACTCCGTATGAGTCTTCCTACCTATTGTATACCAGTAGTTTGTATTGAATTATCAACGATAAAAGGTCGAAAAGGCAAAGTAACTTCTGAAGAAGAGAGAAAAATTATTTTTAACTTGTGTAATCAATGCAAAACCCTAAGTGAAATATCGAAGATCGTTGGAACACCCCGCTCGACAATACAATCAATAATTGATCGATTTGGAGAACGGAAAACATTGAAAAATCAACATAGAAATGGTCGACCGTGTGCATTGACAGATAGAGACAAACGGTTTATTCTGTGTAAGATTGAAGCGGATCCAACAATTAGTGCGCAAAATATTGTGAGTGGCCTCTTGGATCGTAATGTTAGTGTCTCCGAAAGTACAGTTCGCAATGTGTTACGTGACAATGGTCATCATGGCCGAGCTATACGTAAGAAATTTTGGGTGAATGCGATAAATCGTAAAAAAAGACGTCATTTCGCTAAAGAGTATCTCGATAAAGATGAAGCCTTCTGGAACTCTGTTATTTTCTCAGATGAGAGCAAATCTAACATATTTGGATCCGATGGCAGGCGTATGGTGTGGAGGAAAAGAAAAACAGAATTCGACCAGAAAAATCTGCGGCCCACTGTTAAACATGGTGGTGGTTCTGTTCTCGTTTGGGGGTGTATGAGTGCAAGGGGTGTCGGAAAATTACATTTCATTGAAGGTACTATGGATCATCGAATGTATATTAACATTTTGAAAAACAATTTGCGTGCCAGTGCCGAAAAATTAGGGATTTCGGATAATTCCATTTTCCAACACGACAACGATGCTAAACATACCGCGCGCAAAACCAAAGAATGGTTATTATACAAGGTAACAATTGAATTGGCCTTCTCAATCGCCGGACCTTAACCCCATAGAACATCTATGGAAAATCTTGAACGATGGTGTTCAAAAACAGGTTGTTTCCAGTCGGCAAGAGTTAAAACAGGCCTTGCAAGCTGAATGGAAGACTATCTCGCCAAATATCACACGCAAGCTTGTGGAATCTATGCACCGACGACTCCAGGCCGTTATAAATAGCAATGGCTATCCGACAAAATATTAAAAATTATTATTATATTATAAAAAATTAAAGTTAAATCATTTTTCGTACGGTGTACGAATACTTTTCACACTCCCAAAACAGTAGATTTTTTGATTGTTATCGTTTAAAAAAAAATAAAATAGAGTTATTAATTATTTTTTGTATAATTATGGTTAATAAATGGATGGTTTACTATGACCAGTTGTTTTCCAGTTGTTTTCCAGTTGTTATCTTTCATCATTTGGGATGAAAACAGCAAAAGTGCTGGTGTACGAATACTTTCTACAGTCACTGTACATTTTCAGCTAAAAACGAAGTGGTCTAAAACAAAAATAAATATAATTATTGTTGTATGACACGATTCCGAAAAATTTTAACCTAACGATACAGACGGATAGAAAGCCTAACTAACGAGCATTCATTTGTTGCTGTATCTGCAAAATTAACAGAATGGCATTTGGCGAAAAAATATACGGTAATTGTGGAAAAGTGTTTTGGTTTAGTTCGTTTATGTACCGCTGGCGCTACTTGCAGAACCCGAACGCGCGATTCTCCTGTGAATTTTTAATTCACAGACAATTTTCGAGCGTTTTTCGGCTCCAATCTGGCAAATTAGAAGTTGCAACACAAAAATATATTTAATTTAATTAGCTGAAAACAATTTAACAACCGTATTAACTGTTTATAAACGATAAATCATCGATGATGGGAATTTACAGCAATTTTATCCTTCGTATAAAACATTTTGCTGAATTGAAAAGAAATAGATTTCAACCACCGTATAGTTATCGTTAAAACACTATTTCAGTGGCTACATCGGGGACTACTGAGTTTTCAGGTTATTTTGGGATTCGAGCAGTTTCAATTTTAACGTTCCCAAAGTCCATTATATCGAAAGAATATCCTGAATAATGCTCTTTGATATAAATATATGTATACATGTATGTATATTCTTCGCTCAATCCCACTTTTATTCTCTTAACTCTCTTCTCTTCCCTCAAATCCAAACTTGGACTATCTGTCATTCTAACTTTTTCCACGTTATTCTTCACCGTTCGACTGTATTACTTACCACGAAACTTGATATCTCCGTTTCTCTGTCTTCTCTATAAGCCAATCTCTGCCAACTTGGCCACTTTTTTTCCCTCTCGGATATATTAAATATTTTTCCGTTTGTAGTATACAAATTCAGAACGAATATTGTGAATTATTTCAGATTTTTTAAACAAACCGTTGAGATACATGTTTTTTTTTACTTTGAAATCGTGAAAATTATTGGTTGCTGGAAAAACGTTCGCCATCATAAAACTTTTTGTTTTTCGTTCAATTTCCAATAAAGATATGTTCATGTCATTTTGACAATAAAGTGCCGAAGATGTAGAAAAAAATAATGAGTCATTCGTATCAACCGGATGCTAGTGATCCCGTAGGTTATTTTTATCGGAGCACGTACAATAGATGACAAATTCAATTTACACTTGTACATATTTTTTACATATCTAATCCCATATGACTCGTGCGATGAAAAAAAGAAAGAATATAATAACAGCGACCTCTCGACTCCATCATCCCCCCCTAGACTCTATCTCTCGCATCACATTCTCTTTTTTCCATTATTCAATTTAGTCACGGCACGCATGCTTCATAAACTAGACTAGATGATTCGATCGAAACGTGTTCTTCAATGTGCTGTTAATAAACGGCTGTGGCACTTCTCGATGTGTGTATCGTCAAAACTGGCTTGTTCGAAACACTACTCCTTTTAGAAGGCAATTGATGATAATGGCTTTTTGAACTACCCTTATTTATATAAATAAACATTTGTCACGTTTGCAGCTTTTACCGTGATGTATTACGCAAATAATCTTAGATATGGGCGTTGAAATAATAATACAAATAAAAATAGAGGAATCTGCATTAGGGGTAACTGAGGAGGTACGATCATTCAAGACCGATTGACAATTAATTCATAAATGCTTATAAATTATTTTCGAAAATTTAACGCAACGGTAAAATCCGTTCAGAAGATACTCCAATCGTACAAAGAATATTGATTATGCCGACCTAACGTGATTCATGATTTGTTAAAAACGAAAAAGACAAAAAAATATAGAGCTTGATGATAATGGCTTTTTGAACTACCCTTATTTATATAAATAAACATTTGTCACGTTTGCAGCTTTTACCATGATGTATTACGTAAATAATCTTAGATATGGGCGTTGAAATAATAATACAAATAAAAATAGAGGAATCTGCATTAGAGGTAACTGAGGAAGTACGATCATTCAAGACCGATTGACAATTAATTCATAAATGCTTGTAAATTGTTTGCGAAAAATTAACGCAATGGTAAAATCCGTTCAGAAGATACTCCAATTGTGCAAACAATTTTGATTATGCTGACCTAACGTGATTCATGATTTGTTGAAAATGAATAAGACAAAAAAATATAGAACTCGATGATAATGGCTTTTTGAACTACCCTTATTTATATGAATAAACATTTGTCACGTTTGCAGCTTTTACCATGATGTATTACGTAAATAATCTTAGATATGGACGTTGAAATAATAATACAAATAAAAATAGAGGAATCTGCATTAGAGGCAACTGAGGAGGTACGATCATTCAAGACCGATTGACAATTAATTCATAAATGCTTATAAATTGTTTGCGAAAAATTAACGCAATGGTAAAATCCGTTCAGGAGATACTCCAATCGTGCAAAGAATATTGATTATGCCGACCTAACGTGCTTCCTGATTTGTTGGAAATAAAAAAGAAAAAATGCATAGGGCTTTTACAGAGTTCATTTGAAATTGTACCGTGATTGATTGATTATTTTCCGATTTATTTTTCGGGTCTTTTATTTCGTCATATACGAACTGAAAAATGATATAAAGCGTAAATTTCATTTCCCGCGTAGTATATCATTTATTTGTGAAGTTATTCTTATGCCACTCTATGTTATATCGATTAATACTTCCATATTATCAGGAAGTGCTATTTGAAGGAATTTTTCAATCGAGACAAAAGTAAAATGGGCAGAAAAGTAAGAATAAAGAATTAGAAAAAAAGATGAAAATTGAAAATTACACATCAACCCGGTCAAAATTACCCCAAGTTAGGTGGTTTTACCAAAAATTCAACTCCCTTCAGGAGTCGAAATAACTCTGCTCCGAGGTACGGCAATTTTTGTTTAACTTCACTGACATTCTACACACGAAGGGGTAGGTAGGTCTAGAACTACGTTTTTTTAGTAATTTTCGTGAATTTTTTTCGCAAGAAAAGAATGTATATAATTTATTGAAACTTTGAGAAGATTTTATCCATATATTCAAATAAATATCGTAATTTTGTTGAAGTATTTTCTCGGAAAATATGGGCTGCCGCCGATCGGGGGTCACCATCAGACGTAGCTATTTGTGTACATTCTGGAGACCACATTTTTCATCTGAAATCAATAGGGTTTTAAATTTACTTTAAGAACATGTCTTTCTTCTATACGAACCTAACTTCCCCCGACAAAATTGAAAATTGGATTTATTTAGAGGTGTTTACAAAAATTAGCATAATTTGAAAAATTATGCTCTTTTTTCAATTCTATCGGAGGAATTTAGCTTCATATCGAAGAAAGACATACCCTCTAAGTACATTTGAAACCCTATTAATTCCAGATGAAAACTGTAGCCTCCAGAATGTACACAAACAGCTACCATCTGACGGTGTGCTCCGATAGGTGGCAGCCCATATTTTCCAAGAAAATACTTTTAAAAAATTACGATATTTATTTGAATATATGAATAAAGTGTTCTCAAAGTTTCAATAATTTATATACATTCCTTTCTTGTCAAAAAAATTCATAAAAATCACTAAAAAACGTAGTCCTAAACCTATCTCCTCCCTTAAGAGGAGAAATAGGGTTAGGACAGCGTTTTCTCAGTGATTTTCATGAATTTTTTTATAGTATAAAAAATGAATATCATTTAATAAAACTTTGAGAATATTTTATACATATATTTAAGTATATACTATACAAATTTTGAAGAATTTCCTTGAAAAACATCGAAGATATTAGGCCCCATATTGCAGGTCACAATCAGACTCAGCATTTTGCGTACATTCTGGAAGCCGCAATTTTCATCTGAAATCAAACGAGGTTGGAATTTACCTTTATTATATGTCTCTCTTCCATATGAACCTAAATGCTATCAAACAAATAAAAAATTGAATTTCTTACAGGGGTCAAAACAAAAAAACATGATTTTTTGCCATTTTTTACAACTATTTGAAAAAAAAAAATTATTTCAAATAATGATAATATTCCGATTTTAGGTTCATATAGAGCGCAATACTATGAAGAAAGTAACTGCCAATTTTCAAAACGATTGGTTGAAAACTTTTCAAACTAGCGTGTACGCAAGTTTAAAAAAAGTCGTTTTCAGAAAAACACGTTTGAAAAAAATAGCAAAATGCTGAGTCTGATTGTGACCTGCAATATGGGGTCGCTAATATCTTCGGTGTTTTTCAAGGAAATTCTTCAAAAATGTTATAGTATATACTTAAATATACGTATAAAATATTCTCAAAGTTTCAATAAATTATATTCATTTTTTATACTATAAAAAAATTCATGAAAATCATTGAGAAAACGCTGTCCTAACCCTATTTCACCCCTTAACGGCTTATAACAATAGAACGAGTCGGAATTTTCATTTAAAATTTTGGGAATATATTTTTCAATAGTTTTACTAACAATTTATGAAATAAAAAAAAATCGATTTTTTGAACCGTCTAACCCTATTTACCCCCTTAAACATCGGCAGATAGCATCAATAATAATGCGCATAAATCTTGTTACACGACGAGGACAAGAAAAATGGAAAAATTGATCAAATTTCCGCAGTTTCCCCTATTTCAAATTTTTTTTAAATAATTCATAGTAATCAGATTTGTAATTTTGTTACTTCTGTTTAAACCCTACAATCTATTTAAACTAATCTATCTATTTCTCTTTGTACCTCTCTCTGTCTCTTCCTCTCTCTACTATCCATATTTATATCTCTCATGCTATCTCTTTTATGTCCTTTTGACCTTTCGATACCATTTGCCAAGTAGTGTAATATAAAAAATTTTCTATTTTTTTTTACTTCATCGAGGCATCGTTAATGATTGTTTTTTCATTCAATTTTCCGATTGGAATGAACAGAAACACCGCTATGGCTTCTGCTACAAATAGCGCCGATAAAGAACGAGCGAGATCTCGTTGTGCTGTTTCTCCTGACGTTCAGGGACATAACGGCGCTGAAACAGCCGATCGAGACCGACGACAGCAAGGGTGGTCTTTCGAAATTCGCAAAACTCGCGAGATCGGTTACGCGCTCGAGATCGGTTCTCGTCTCGCAATTCAGCTCGCATCTTCCAGCGTTGAAGGACACTGCATTACCAACGACCGCGAAACAATCACATTTAGCCCATGTAAGTACTTATAACGTTTTAAATTTTTCTATCGTAAACTGATGTTCATTCGTCATAACGATCAACCGGTCGTTTTGAAAATTCGATGGCGAATGAATTTCTAGAGTGGTTGATGATTTTTTTTATTTATTTATTTTTTAACAACACATAAACGTCGATCGGAAATTTCTCTATTACGCGAGAAAAACGATCGACGCTGTCGACGTATTTTCTATTCAGACCTAGTATCAATTTGCCCAGATGATGTCCCTGAGCGGCGACGTCATGCCACAGTATCGTCAGGAAGCACCCAAAACACCGCCGCACATACTTCTACATTATTGCGCCTTCAAGGCAATATGGGATTGGATAATTCTCTGTTTGACATTTTACACGGCCATAATGGTACCGTACAACGTGGCCTTCAAGAACAAAACGAGCGAGGACGTCTCGCTACTTGTCGTCGACAGTATCGTCGATGTTATATTCTTCATCGATATTGTCCTCAATTTTCATACTACATTCGTTGGCGCCGGTGGCGAAGTCGTGTCCGATCCAAAGGTGAGGGGGCCTGACGCTCATTTTGTCGACGGAACAATTAATTTACCGTCGATACTTGCGAAAATAGAGATTAAAGTCACCGATGTAGGAACAATTGAATGAAAAAAAAAAACGGAAAAAATTGTGGAAATTGAAACTTGCATTTTGCTTCCACTTCATTTTTGGGCATTTACAAATTTTCATCTGTGAGCGAGAGACTTTTTTCAATGTTGATTTTCATTGATGATCAATGGAGGAAACTTTGCGTATAGGCAAAAATTAGCAGGCTGCAATGTGCAAGTATCGATTTGCATCTATTTTTTGTTTCTATCTCTCAAGTTGATAGTGTGAGATTCGCTTGATTTTTGATGAATTCTTGTCGATAAATTGAAAATATAAATAGAGACTTTTCGAAGAATTCGAAATTTCATAAATTAAAAACACCTCAATCGAGTTTCTTTAAATTCAATGACGTATTTCATCCATCGTCCATTTGTGTAAACCTTTTAGTTATGCTAAGTTATGCTGAAAAGAAACATTTTTTTTTAATTTAAAAAAACGTGTAAAATCTGACCGTGTGGATCATACTTCACGGAATTTATTTCAAACGAAGGGGGCTAGCAGAGTTCCAATTGCGTGACTCGTCACACAGGCACAGAGACGGACATTTTTTGTTAAACGCCAAAACCGTTCAATTTAAGGGAGGAAATAGGGTTAGGACAGCGTTTTCTCAATGATTTTCATGAATTTTTTTATAGTATAAAAAATGAATATAATTTATTGAAACTTTGAGAATATTTTATACATATACTTAAATATATACTATAAAATTTAAGTATATACTATAAAATAAAAAAGACTCAGCATTGCGTACATTCTGGAAGCCGCAATTTTCATCTGAAATCAAATGAGGTTGGAATTTATTTTTATTATATGTCTCTCTTCTATATGAACCTAAATGCTATCAAAAAAATAGAAAATTAAATTTTTCACAGGGGTCAAAATAAAAAAGCATGATTTTTTGCCATTTTTTACAACTTTATTTGCAAAAAAAAAATTATTTTAAGGGGGGGGTAGGGTTTTAAAGGCGAAAAAAAAGCATATTTTTATGATTTTTTTGCGGCGACATGAGTAATATAATTTTATTAAATAGAATTACATATTATTGTACAACTATTGAAGTATCTCAGAAAAAATTTTCAATGAAAAATATTGATAAATAAGCCGGTGACGTTGAATCTCCAGAGGCGCCTTGAAAAAAAGTGGTTTTGCGGTGAACATTATAACTCGTTACCGGATCATCTGAAACAAAAAAATTGATATGCATTTTAAAGGTGATGTATTTCTCGAGGTAATCAGGAAGAGTTTTTTTTTTTTTTTTTTTTTTCCATTTTTTGCAGCACTTGGAAGTGAAAAACGCAATTTTAGCTAAAAAAATCGCGCTTAATTTGTTATTAAAAAATTGAAAGGATTGAAAAAAAAAAAACTCCTGATTACCTGTTGATTTATGTGATGAAGTAATGTTTAAATTTTCAAAAGGATCGGTTCAGTAGATTTTGAGTTCTAATGTTCACAAACTTCAAAAATGACGTTTTCGGGAAAATCGATTTAAAGTTTTTTATACGTACCGAGCGGCTACCGAGCAGGTATAAAAATCAGGTATCACGGCCGGTCGTTTGAAACGCTGTAACTCCGTTAGTTTTACTCCGATTGACTTAAAATTTATACACAATATTCTCGACATATTGTTCATTCAGAAAAAAAATTTTTTTAAATGCAAAAAAAATTATTTTAAAACCCTACGCCACCCCTTAAATAATGATAATATTCCAATTTTAGGTTCATATAGAGCGCAATACTATGAAGAAAGTAACTGCCAATTTTCAAAACGATTGGTTGAAAACTTTTCGAACTAGCGTGTACGCAAGTTCAAAAAAAGTCGTTTTCAGAAAAACGCGTTTGAAACACGTGGCGCGCTCGGGGCCTGAAGGAGAGCTACTCACTTTAATGGATTATAACAATAGAACGAATCGGAATTTTCATTTAAAATTTTGGGAACATATTTTTCAATAATTCAACTAACAATTTATGAAATGAAAAAAAAATCGATTTTTTGAACCGTCTTACCCTATTTCCCCCCTTAAAGGATATTTATCATTGAATTTGGAGAAAATCGATGAAACCTTACAAAATTAATGATATTTTTAATATCTCGAAAAATGCATTCAAAGTCAAACAAACTCTACATTTTTAAAATAAAGGAGAGAAAAAAGCTGGTGCAAATTTAAACTTGCACATTGTTTCATAATTTTTCTGCATTTTTGCGTACAAAGTTTCCCCTATGAGGAAGCGAATACAGAAAAAGCCCCTTGTTCATGAAGTAAAATTTGGAAAATGTGCAAAATCAACAAGGATGCGATATACAAGTTTCAATTTGATTTTCGGAAAAAGTGAAAAGTTTACCAACCAAACAGTAAATGCAAATCTTTCAATCCATTCTCTTTAACGAACAGTGATTCATTTATTAAAATACAGTACTCGTAAACTTTCATAAGTACAAATAAACTTATCAGTAAATAAAAAGAATGACCTATAATTAACAAAAAAAAGTTTATTATCGGTGTCGGATAATTTATTAGTCGACCTACGAATTTTCCGTACATAAGTAGTTTTTTTTTTCTTTTTCGAATCAAAATCAACAAATAACATTTGTGCGTGTTTGTGTGTTTTCTTTTTAATTTTCAGGTCATAAGAATGAATTATCTAAAATCGTGGTTCATAATAGATTTATTGAGCTGTCTGCCTTACGACGTATTCAACGCTTTCGATCACGACGAGGACGGTATCGGTAGTCTCTTCTCGGCGTTAAAGGTCGTGAGACTGTTGCGATTGGGACGAGTCGTTCGTAAGCTGGATCGTTATCTAGAGTACGGTGCCGCGATGCTCATCCTACTTCTGTGCTTCTACATGCTGGTCGCACACTGGCTAGCCTGTATCTGGTACGTCACATTAAGGTGATTTCACCCTACGAACACGTTCTCTAAGGTAACCCGCCCCCCATACAAGTGACTGCTCCATTCGCGTTCATCTTCATCCCTCTATCCCCCACCCCACAAAAAACCTCTTACTCTCTGTGCTTGTCCCTCGAACGAGAAATTTTCTTCCATAATCCTGCTCTTCCTTGGGACTCGAGGGATTGGTGATCTTTCTCGTTGAATTTTTTTTTATCTCCACTCTAGTCTCCTTTGCCGACGATTTATCTGGATGGCTTTTTAACAGGCTGCACGGATTATGTGGGCGCACAAGTTCCTTTATTTCTCTACAAGAAGAACAAAAGGGCTATTTCCTATTTACAAACATTCACGCGAAGAGCGCACGATACTGTAACAGCTTTTTTCTTTAGATCTAGATCCGTAACGGAGATGTGCAAAATGAAATTTTGCGATTCATCGTGCGATATTCGATACAATTTGTATTATACTATTTTCGTTATTTTAAGGGCTCACATACCCCTGCGCGCGCTGAAAACCGAGTAAATTTGAAAAATTATTCTGAGGGTTATATGGTGAAAAAAAAATTAAATTGTTCATTTCACATTTTTTATTAACATTTCAACTATAAGAAAAGAAATTTTAAAAATTTTCCTGTTAATATTAACATTATTTTTTACGGATCTAAATGGACTACCGATGAAAGCCATGGCGCCTCCTTGTCGACATCATAACTTCACCAAAAATTATCCAATCTGCAAAAATAAAAAAGAATCCAGTAAAATAATGTAGTATTAATAGTCTGACAGAGGGAATTTTTTCTTATTCAAAAATAAAGATATTACAGTGTCTTAGACTTCAGTACGCAATTTAAAAAAAAATAGTGTTTAATAATTCATAAACAATTTTGCAAGTAAAAAATTAAAGAAACCTCTCGTCAGTCTATAGAGAAAATAATTATCAAGATTAAAAAAAAAAAGTTAAAAACATTAAAAATTGACCGAATTATCGTGCTGACACTATTTAAAAACATAGTTTCGAGAAAAACGCTTTTAAAGTTTCCGGTAGGTACAACGTAAACCCGATGTCCGGTCACATTTATTGCTATAACTTTGTAACAGACTGGAATTTTCTTAAAAGTTTTTTTTCTCAAAAATTCTTAAAAGTATAAAGAATAAAAATCTGTAAAAAAAATCGTTTTTTTTTTTTAATTTCAGTGGTACGTGAGCCCTTAAGGGAGGTTAAACACCGACATTCCCACTTCAAAACTTTCGACACATTTTTCTTGGCAATGCCTGTATGGAATTTAACGAAATTTTGCCAGTCGTTTTAAAAGAATGAAACGAAAACGGCGCGACTTTTAATAGCACGTTAATTGAAAAAAATCCATTTTGCCCATCTTCGATAGATAAAACCTCAGAGAACTCTTAGAGACAAACTTCGATAGAGCCATTCGCTTCGACATTATAGCATACAAACGTGCCTAAAACTTAGAGAAATTTCGTGGCATGTCTCTCGTTTATTTTCGTGCTTGTGAATATGAAAAAATGAAGTGAAGAAACGAATGAAAACCAAAAAAAAAATCGAAGCCTCTCTCTGCATTTGCCTCGACAATATTATTAACACATTTTCTCTCGGGCAATTGCGAGAAGCTCTCCTCGTTCACAAATCTTCTCGTACGGCGTTCAAGGTATTCGATAGGGAGATCGGATGCCGACAGTGGTGTACAATACTCGTGGCTCTGGAAATTGGCCAATGTAACACAGTCGCCGTACAGTTATCTGTGGACGAACGCGAGTACCGTGCCCGAACTCATCGCCGGACCGTCGAGACGAACGATGTACGTCACAGCTCTATACTTCACGATGACCTGTATGACCTCTGTGGGATTCGGCAACGTCGCTGCCGAGACTGACAACGAGAAAATCTTTACCATCTGCATGATGATAATAGCCGGTAACGTTTTACCATTCTTTCTTTCTAAAAATAATAAATAATTAAAAAGCTGCAAATTAAAACTTGCCAACTTTCTTAAAATTTCATTCGATGCTCGCAAACCCTCCTCTCATAAGAAATCACCATTTTTCTCAATTTTGGCTTCCTCGTGGAGGAAGCTTTGAGCTTTCAGTGAAATTTCGAGGAAGCAACTGGCAGATTTCAATTTGCAATTTCTTCGGCAGGACCGCGGTTCTACAGATTCCAACTGTGCACCTGCCCAACTGTCACGACCAAACTGCCACGAGCATACGAATATTTCGCAATATTGTCACGACAAAACTGTTCCGGAACAAAACTCTCACCATTAAAACTGGCACCGCACAAACTGTCACCACTCAACTCTCCTGAATCTCTATTCGACACGTGCAGAAAACTTCACGAACAAAACGATCACCGTTTAAACTGTCACGGTCTCAGCTGTATTCTGCGCAACTGTAACGCAGCAAAATAGTCCCCGTCTACACTGTCAGGGCGTCTACTGTATTCTGCACCAACCGTCACCGTCCCAACCGTCACCGCACAAAACTGTCACCGGCAAAACTGTCACCGCGCCAAGGCGCGGTAACTAGATCACACGGGTATAAGCTGAACTCGTAGATAAGAGCGCTCGGACTGCTTCACCAAAAGCGGCGAATAGCGCGCGATATTTCGTGCGTGTCCGCTATTACCGATCGCCGAGCACAAGTAAGTTCGCGCGGTGCGAAGGCTGTGCTTGTGACGACAGCGGCGAATGACGTAAGTATTAGCGGACACGCACGAAATATCGCGCGCTATTGCGCCGCGTTTGGTGAAGCAGCGCGAGCGCTCTTACCTACGGGTACAGCATCTAAGAGCGTGAGTTGGGTGAATCTCACGTTAAGCGGTGACGGTTGGTGCCGTGTACGGTTTTGCCCGTGACAGTTTTGCCGGTGACAATTGCCGCGGCTACAGTTGCTGCGGTGACAATTTAAGCGGTGACAGTTTGAACGGTGACAGATTAAACGGGGATTGTTTAGACGGTGACAATTCAGACGGTGACAGTTTAGATGGTGAAGGTTTAGACCGTGACAGTTTAGACGGTGATAGTTTTGTTCGTGAAGATTCTGCACGTGTCCAATAGAGATCGGGGAGGGTTGAGTGATGACAGTTTGTGCGGTGACAGTTTTAATGGTGAGAGCTTTGTTCGGGAACAGTTTTGTCGTGACAATATTGTGAAATATTCGCATGCTCGTGTCAGGTTGGTCGTGACAGTTGGGTAGGTGTACAGTTGGAATCTGTAGAACCGCGCTCCTGCCATTTTTTCTTTTCCCTTCATGACCCCGAAATCCCAAATTCTTCGAATAATTTGCAATTTTGTAAAATCACTGCGTCGATTCTCGCGAAATTTGATCCCGATCATTCGTCAATGACTTTTCGTCTATACAGAAAATTTGACACGCGGAAGCTAAAAACTTCAGCGCAAATTGCACGAGCTAGAGTCTTGAAAAGTGCCTTTGTCGGGTTTTTTTTAATTTCAAAATTCCATAAATTCAAAACGTCCCGATCGAATTTGTCCTAATTCAATAACGAGCATCCTTCGATAGTGCCCAATAGATGTACGAAATTTTGACTCGATAACCAACAAAATTACACGATCTAAATTCTTAAAAAATACTTATATCAATTTTGTGAAAAATTCAAAGTTTCATAAATTCATAACGCCTTGATTGATTTTGTTGAAATTTCATACGAAATATTCTTTAATGGTGCCCAATCGATGTATGAAATTTTCGCTCGATAGCCCAAAAAATACACCAGCCTTAAGGGGGACCACTAGTGTGACTGCCCAAAAAACAAGGTGATTTTCGCGAATTTATTGGAAGAAAAGTATTGCATCGAATGTTTTGAAATTTTGAGGACATATTTGTGTATAAATTATGTATATACAGTAATTTTTTTATTTGAAAATATTCAACTTTCAGCGAGTTATGCCCCATCTCCCGAGTCTCCAAAAAAAAAAGTTCTCCCACTGTTGCAATGATTGCGGCCATCAGAGTGCCTGAAATAAAAACAAACAAAAAGTCCGTTAAAGGGGGAAATAGGGTTAGGACAGCGTTTTCTCAATGATTTTCATGAATTTTTTTATAGTATAAAAAATGAAAAAAATTTATTGAAACTTTGAGAATATTTTATACATATATTTAAGTATGTACTATAATAAAATTTTTGAAGAATTTTCTTGAAAATTCTTCAAAGACTCAGCATTTTACGTACATTCTGGAAGCCGCAATTTTCATCTGAAATCAAACGAGGTTGGAATTTACTTTTATTATATGTCTCTCTTCTATATGAACCTAAATGCTATCAAAAAAATAGAAAATTGAATTTTTTTACAGGGGTCAAAACAAAAATGCATGATTTTTTGCCATTTTTTACAACTTTATTTGCAAAAAAAAATTATTTTAAATAATGATAATATTCCGATTTTGGGTTCATATAGAGTGCAATACTATGAAGAAAGTAACTGCCAATTTTCAAAACGATTGGTTGAAAACTTTTCAAACTAGCGTGTACGGAAGTTAAAAAAAAGTCGTTTTCAGAAAAACGCGTTTGAAAAAATAGTGACCGCTCGGTTATACACGTGGCGCGCTCGGGGCCTGAAGGAGAGCTACTCACTTTAATGGCTTATAACAATAGAACGAGTCGGAATTTTCATTTAAAATTTTGGGAACATATCTTTCAATAGTTTTACTAACAATTTATGAAATAAAAAAAAATCGATTATTTGAACCGTCTAACCCTTTTTCCCCCCTTAAACTAGAATGTATTGCCTGTACAATGACGCAGGATTGTGAAAAAAAATTAAAATCCAACAAAATGGCGATGTTTTAAAAAAAAAGTTCAAAATTACGCCGAAAAATCTGATGGTTTTTTACGTGTCAAATTGATATTTTTTTATCCAATCGAAAAACTGGCGGGTCATTGTATGAACGGAAAAAAACTAAATACGCTATAAGAAAATTCAAGTCGATCGGATGATTTGTATTCGAGTTAGAACTGCAGCAAATTTGACAAATGTCATTTTGAGAAAAGTGCGTTGAAAGTTTGTGAACCTTTCGGTTTTTAAAGGTTCACAAACTCTTTAGAAGGCTGTAGTTAAAAAATTATTTGAGATTCGCACTTGAAATTTTAGTATTCTATTCTTGACAGTATAGACTATCGAAAAATACAAAAAAAAATCGCTTTCTTGAAAGTGTCACACTAGTGGACCCCTTTAACGAACGCCTATATCGATTTTTCGAAAAAATTCAAAATTCTGTAAAATTGGAACGTCTCGAACGATTTTCTCCAAATTCATAATCGAACAATATATTTGATGATAGTCTAGTTGTGTAAAAAGTTTTCGCTCGGTAACTCGAAAATTACACGACTTATGCTCTTAACACACTTATTTTTGCAAATTTTTTAAATCTTACAGAATCCAATGAAAAAATTTGACAATTGTCACAAAAGTGGCATCGAAAAAAGGGCCTTTACTGCTTGACTTGCGTGCCAAATTTTAACCCGAAAGCTCAAGCCAATTCGGAGTAACAGCGTTTTCAATTTTTCACCCCTATCACACACATCCGCATATTTAAAAAAAAAACAGTGATTTTTCAATGTTCTGTAACATTTTGAATACAATGACATTAAAAACGCGATTTTTTGTTCATTAAAATAAACCTCCCTCTACGAACTTAACGGAGAACACCACTGTGACCCCCTGTTTTTTTTCACATTTTTCAAGAATTTTTTTTTGTGGGAAAAAAAAGAGATATTCGAAACATTTTTTTGGGTTTTGTTCCTTGTTTACTAATGTATAAAAAAACATTTTTTTCACATTTTTCACGTCGCATGGTGGCGCTGGGGAAGCTCTCGCGTCAGGTGCTGTCATTTCCGCGGCACGCAGCAGAACTCTCTTCAACGTCGATCTGAAAAAAAATACCGAGTGTTTTCGTTAATAATACGATATTTTGAAGAGAAGTACACAGGGATTTGGAAAAATATTGTTTTAAAAAAAATAGGCACGCCTTTGAAATTAACTTTAATTTCAAAGGCGTGCCTATTTTTTTTAAAACAATATTTTTCCAATATTTTTAACAATATTTTTTAAACAATATTTTTCCCTGTGTACTCCTCTTCAAAATATCATATTATTAACGAAAACACTCGGTATTTTTTTTCAGATCGACGTTGAAGAGAGTTCTGCTGTGTGCCGCGGAAATGACAGCACCTGACGCGACAGCTTCCCCAGCGCCACCATGCGGCGTGAAAAATGTGAAACAAATGTTTTTTGATACATTGATAAACAAGGAACAAAACCCAAAAAAAAATTTCGAATATCTCTTTTTTTTCCCACAAAAAAAAATTCTTGAAAAATGTGAAAAAAAACAGGGGGTCACAGTGGTGTTCTCCCTCAAGAAGTATGGCCAGGGTAGCGCGTATAAAATCATGTGCACATTTAACAATTTGTTTTTCTATGAAAAAGTAATTTATTTATAAAACTAATTACACATTCATTTAGTATAAATATCAAGCTAATAAAAAAAAATTTTTTTGTTTTTTTATTATACAAAATGGCCGACTACTGCTATTTGCTTTTGGTATCTTTTTTCTAATTGTCGTGATAATTAACTTCAACAATTTTTACCCGTGTGACTTCAAAATTCTAAACTGTGTTTCTAATTGCCTTTCGCAGTGAAGTACGTATGGAATTTCTGATTAATAAAAAACTTTCCATTTTATCAGCGATTTTATATGAAAATTTTCATCAACAAGCACTTTGTATTCTGCTTCTTCGTTACAGCTCTACTCTACGCAACGATATTCGGTCACGTGACGACGATAATTCAGCAAATGACATCCGCGACAGCCAAGTATCACGACATGCTTAATAATGTCCGTGAATTCATGAAACTTCACGAAGTACCGAAGGCACTTAGCGAAAGAGTGATGGATTATGTGGTCAGTACGTGGGCAATGACGAAGGGTCTCGACACCGACAAAGTTCTCAATTACTGTCCGAAAGATATGAAGGCCGATATATGCGTTCATCTAAATCGCAAGGTCTTCAACGAACATCCTGCCTTCAGGTATTTGTCGATTTTAATCGCTTCCTCGTGGAGGAAGCTTTGTTTCGGTGATAAAAATATGGTTTTTTTTTCAATTTTTATATCAGACCATGTAAAATGTACCAAAGTCGAAAAATCATAATTAGAAAAGAATGTTTGGACGTAGCATGTCAGTGGTTCACCCTAAAAATCAAATAATAGATGTATCTCGAGAATTACTCGAGCGATCTCGTTCAAACTCTGCACGCATCTTCAGCATCGAACCCTCTTTATTTGTTAAAGTTTTTAGAAAAATTTATCACGTACTTCGAATTTTACACGACTTTGATTAGTCAAAAAATATTTGTGGTTGCTCTGTGTGTGTGTGTGTGTGTGTGTGTGTGTGTGTGTGTGCGTGGCAGTCTAAAAAAATTCAACTTGCTGTGACTCAAGATATCTCGCTAAAATTTGTCACATAATTAAGGTAGTAGTCTGGTAACTTAAGCCGATTTTCATGTCTTTTTTGGAGGGCGTTTTTTTGTAGCAAAATAAAAATGAATAGTTCTGGATATTTAGAATGTTTTTATTTACATATTAAAGATACAAAAAAAAATTTGGTTGAAAAAATCGAATAGTTTATTATTATTATTATTGATCGAAGTTGGCACCTCGAAAAAAAAGCGGGTGAGTGGCCCCGGTGATTTTGGCTCTTGATGTTATCTGAAATAAAAAATTCTTGATAATTCTTAATCTATAGACATGTCATTCTGGTCGGAACTACTGAAGTTAAATTTCATGATAAATAACAAAATGGCGGACTTTGGAAAAAAAAGTCTTTTTATTTTAGCAAAGAAGGGGTTGTAAAATAAAAAGTTACGGGTGAAAAAATGTCTCGGTAGTTCCGACGAGAACTATAAGAGTGTAGAGTAGCCTGTTAAAAATTGAAAGCAATCGGTTCGGTAGAAAAAAAGTTAGGACCCGGGCTGACCAGAAAAACATTGTTTTGAGAATAACTTCCAGGCGGTCTCGAAAACTCATTTTAACTCCGGAAGTATTTCGAATTTTGGTCGGAAATTTTCACAGTATATTCTCAAGACATTGTACTTTCAAATTAAGCAAAAAAAAATTTTCGATTTTTTTAACCCAAGTTACCAGACTACTACCTTAAAGCATTGACTCTTCTTTTTCCAACATAAATTTCGTCAAAATTTATGCAGTGATTTAGATTTTGGAGAATTTTGAATTGGTTTTGAAATTCCCTAAGATTGCTGCCTCTTTAGATATTGAGTTGAAATTCGACACAAAACTAGAGGATACTTTAAGAATGTTCGGTATTGAATTTGACGAGAACCGATAACGAGCTTCAAATTTTCTGAGATTGTGAATTCTTCGAAAAAATGTCCACGAACGATTTATCACGAGTAAACTTTCAGCTATGAATGTCTATCTTTTTTCACAACCGAGCTGACTTTAGAGGATCTTTGATAAATAATTTCGCGAGAATTGAAAAAATACCTAGATTTATAAAAAATGTTGCAATGTTGGGAAAAAATTATTCAAACGTTGAAACTCAAGCAAAACAGACTATCAAGCGAATTGGACGAAAAGAAAGGTTTTGATTGAAAATTAATAGACATTGTTTCCTCATAATTGTGTTATCAATTTTTCGAAAAATAATCCAACACTCAGGATCAAGCTGACGGAAAGAAAAGTATGTGTAAATTGAAACCTGACCATTGCATCCTCATGATTTTTCCAAAAGCGCAAAGTTTCCGTTGTGGTAAGGTGAAAATTACGAAAATCTACTTGTTCATATAGAAAGATTCGTGCATGGACCAAAATTACTAGTAAGCAATGCGCATCAAATTGAACTTTGTGACTTTTATCAAATAATTCTTCCGGTCGGTCGGCAACCGGAAATTAAATTTTACACGATGTACAATAATGACATTTATTTTCTTACATTTCATCCGTAAATCCTAATTGAATTTTCGTGATTTTCCGTTTTTTTTTTCTTCCTAGATTGGCGTCCGATGGTTGTCTACGAGCTTTAGCGATGCACTTTACGATGTCGCACAGTGCACCGGGAGATTTGCTCTATCATACCGGCGAATCGATAGATTCTCTGTGCTTTATCGTGACGGGTAGCCTCGAGGTGATACAGGACGACGAGGTCGTCGCTATACTCGGCAAGGGCGATGTATTCGGTGATAGCTTCTGGAAGGATTCGGCGGTTGGACAGAGCGCGGCGAATGTTCGTGCACTCACATACTGCGATCTTCATACAATCAAGCGTGACAGGCTTCTCGAGGTCCTTGACTTTTATCAGGCATTCGCGAACTCGTTCGCGCGAAATCTCGTCCTCACTTACAATCTCCGTCATCGGGTAAGTCACTCATCGGACAATTACGATTATTTTTCGTTTTTTTTTTTTGTCCTCTTCCACATAGATTTTCGCTAATTTTTCAAAATTTACACGCTCATTACCTTCGTAGTAGTTCATTCGTTCATTCGTTACCTTCGTAGGAGAACTTTCATTTAAAAAAATACCGGTTACCAAAAAACGATTCTTTAGAATTTTTTAGAACTCTCTCTTTGTCTTTTAGCTATCGGTATAATCTTTCGGAGTTAAAATTATCATTAACTGATAAAGTAGTGATTGAGAATTTTTGGTATTGAGTTTGCGGAGTGTCGACAGAGGTTTTTAAAATATTGGGCAATTTTTAAATCGTTGAACAATTACAAATATGTTAAACGAAATAAACATTATTTGACCGAGCCTTTAGGAATTGATAACTTAAGGTGCAGGCGCTCGACGATTATTTTTAATTAGTCGGAAAAATTGTATCGAAAATCAGATTCAAATGTTAAAAATTGCGGGAATGATTTTTTTTTAATCAATTATTTTTTAAATACAACTTCTCTTGAAATTGTTCATACTACAATCTGAATATCTTCTTACATTGTCAGAAAAGCATTTCCATCAATCTCTCCTTTGGAATTTTTTATGCAATCGTTTTTTTTTGTTTGGCAATTTCGTTTCTCCGTCAATTGGGCACTTTGGAAGGATGCTTGATATTGAATTTAGAGAAAATCGATTGAAGCATTCTATATTTGTGGTATTTTCCCTTTTTTCTCCCAAAAATTCATTATTAATCAAGCTAACCTCACGATGCCAACTTTAAAGGAGTCTAAAATGATGCAAACTGCAATTTAGGTATTGCTTCCTCTATGAGGAAGTAAAAGTTCGAAAAGCCTTTTGCTCATAGATGAAAATTTGCGTATACGTAAAAATGATACGAAACGATATGCACGTTATAAATTGTAACATTTTTTTTTGGCAATTTCGTTTCTGCGTTAATTGGGCACCTTGGAAACATGGTTGATATTGAATTTAGAGAAAATCGATTGAAGCATTCTATATTTGTCGTATTCTCATTTTTGTCCCCAAAAATTCATTATAAATCGAGCTACTCTCACGCTGTCAACTTTAAGGGAGACAAAAATGATGCAAATTGAAACTTACATATTGCTTCCTCTATGAGGAAGTAAAAATTAAAAAAGTCTCGTGCTCATAGATGGAAATTTGTATATAAGTAAAAATGATGATGAAACAATATGCACGTTTTGAATTGTACCATTTTTTTTTTGGCAAATTTGTTTCTGCGTCAAATGGGCATCGTGGAAAGATGCTTGATATTGAATGTAGAAAAAATCGATTGAAGCATTCAATATTTGTGGTATTTTCATTTTTTTCTCCCAAAAATTCATTATAAATCAAGCTAACCTCACGATGCCAACTTTAAAGGAGACTAAAATGATGCAAATTGAAATTTACGTATTGCTTCCTCTATGAGGAAGTAAAAGTTGGAAAAGTCTTTTGCTCATAGATGAAAATTTACGTATATGTAAAAATGATACTGAAGCAATATGCATGCTTCAAATTGCAATATTTTTTTGTGATTGGAAAAAAAATTGAATCATCGAATCATCTAACCTGTAGATATTTTATTTCTCATATAATCTCCGTAGCACAGCAGGAGTTTTCATAAACATTCGGTTTAATTTATATTCGCTTAAAAACATACGAAGGATTATAGCACATTATCGACTGTATATTATATATATATATTCATTGTTAAACGACATTCATAAAGTCACGATAATGACGATTTAACGGTGGGACATATAAATCGTTAATATTTCATAGCCAAGTATAAATTACGTCGAGTCGTGTCCTTGTTCAGTTTTTTTAAATTACTTAAATGGAAAACGGGGACGAAGAGGGCGTAGCTTACGATTACACGTTAAGGCCGTTCCGGATACGACAAATTCTTGTTCCGACTCTTCTCGTTAAATTGAATCGATATAATTTCGCGAGAATTCGCTCTATCATTACTCTTCGATATTCACGATTCGTACGTTTAATTCCACACCATTTATCTCGTAAATAAAATTCGTTTAAAGTTTTGTTTTTCTCTCTCGTCGCTTGCTCCAACTTTTCCTGATAACAAAGTCATTGGAGCAATTCGTGATCATCGCGATAAAATTCGTAAACTTTCGATGTGATAGTATTCTCACTTCTCTCTCTCTCTCTCTCTTTCTCATAGTATTTTCTTTCTTATTCTAAATACGCGTCTCGAAGTATCTTTAAAAATTGTTTGAACGATGGCACATAAAGATCACGGGTTATTAAGGCTAACAGACAATATTCACGATTACTCCGAGTGTCTTTTTCTTTCGCTTTCGTTTTTTTTTTTGGTGCTAACTCTCGTTCTCTCGACGTGAGAAACGATAGGTTCATTCGGGCGGTTTGTCACGGATACCATCGCTGTGCATTTTGCGTCCCGAAAGTTCGAGCATAACTTTCGAGGTGGGATCCTGATCGAGAATCGATTTTGAATCTCTGTTTTCCTCGTCGTTCTCGGGAACGGGTCCAACGCCCCAAACCTCGAGATGTTTGATCTTGAAATTTTCCTTGCCGCTCAATTGAACGTAATTCTGAAAAGTTGTGCACGATATACTTGACTTTCCGGTGCCGTATTCGCAATCGAGCCAAAGACCCGGATAATTCAATTGACCACCGATCAATAATCCATTCGGCATTGTTTGCTGATGAAGATTTAAATATTGATAATGATTGTTATAACCAGTCGAGGAAAATGTTAATATATCGGGTTCGAGTTTAAAAACGAAGCAACTCGGATTGCCCGTAAAATTCGGACCCAATGACCAATTGTCCGAGGCAAAACCACCGAACACATGATCGTCCGTGTCCTGGACAATTATTATCGTGGCACCTTGCATGGAAACACGTCCGAGCATCGTTGAAAATGATTCGCCGTGCACCTGACTGGAAAATAAAAATCTCCATTCGTTGCGCAAATCGTGCGGCAAGCTTAGATTCAAAAAGAGAACGTCGCCGAGTCCGAGGATACTCGGAAAGTGCGGAATATTCTCGAGTCCTTTGCAAAACGGCAATAAATTCAATTCGTTTATGCGCGCACCCGTGTTTTTGTCGCCTTTCTTCTGCGAGGCGAGAAAGAGACATTGGAAAACGTGCGATTGTATTTTCTTAAATCCAACAGCTTGAACGAACCAATTTTCCACTTGTTCGTTCGTCAATATCTCACCGTACTTTATCACCTCTTCGCAAAGACTTCTCGAACGCATTCCTATTCTTCTGGTATTCACGGTACAGCCTATACTGCTCCAACTCGTATAATGAGAATTTGTACAATTTTTCTGAAGTCTCAGATAAGAATTTATCGTCGCTTGAACGTAACGGAGAAAGGTTTCCGTCGGTAATTCGAATTTTTGTTCATCATCGGAAAATCCATTAAACAACAGACTCGCACGTTCCTCGGGACTTCCGCGTACCGCAAATACGTACAATCGTCCGAAATTCTCGCCGTTTATCGCCGACACCTTTTTACCAGGCTCGTGACACAGAAATCTCACAACTGATTGTAACAAAGCATCGTCCAGATGGGTCGACCAATGCTTGAAGATATCCTCGCGTTTTATCGAACCCGAACTTCGGGACATTGACTTAAATATATTCTCGACCAGCGTCACTTCCTCCGCTGATAATATATTCGCGGAGGATGCCGAACGACTCGAACCGTGACCCATCTGTTGGAAATTATTTACAAAAACAGTTAAAGTAGTCATTCGAAATATTTTGCTCGCGGAAATATAACTATATAATTGTACAGGATACATTTAGAAAAGATTTTTTTTTATTCAACTATTATACACAAGTAGAGAATGGAAAAGGCAGAAATCTAGGAATTTTTTTATCAGAGATGGGATTTTACAAAATTATACTAATTTGAAAATGAAAATCTCATTTCTCGGGTTCTTGCTCGAAGCTTAAAGGCACAAGCGTGTTTTTCATTTGCTTTCTTGACCTTTTATTCAATAGAAAAATTAAAAAATCTCATGATAACTGTGAAACATTGGAGAATCTTACAATACATAATCAAGGAGGGGTTGGGGCGGCGAAGGGTGAATATAAACAGAAAAATCTGTAAGGAAAATCTCGATTGTTGTAAAAGTTTTTTCGTTCAGATGCGAATTTAAATAATTGTAAACAAAGCATTTTTTCCAATATCGAGCGAACATTTTAATAATCGAATTCTTGCAATTCTTTATACATCGTTTTGAATTTTTTGTTTTTACATGACCCAAAAGACATTTCGAGTATTCTCTCTTTTCGGATTTTCGACACAACCTTTTCTTCGCATAATAAAAAAATAAAAGCTGTTTTTTCAAACTAAGTAGTAGAGGAGGCCTTGCTTAATGCTGTATGCAAATAAATAATCAAAATTAAAAATTGTATAAAGCACAGTAGATGTTTACAACGTACTGGATATTGGCTTCAGAAACAGAGTGGTAAATATGTACGATCGTAAATTACACAATATTGGTATTTTCAAAAATTTTCAAGAATATGTATATTAGGGTGGGTCAAATAAAATAACTAATTTTTTTTTTCCTCGATATAATGAAAAATGTATTGTTTGGCATCGCAAAAAAACCCTCTGCAAGTATGAGCCCTTCATATTTAAATTAAGAGGTCCGTCATCGCGAATTTTCATTTCCCATTTAAATAACATGGAAACATTTTTTTTTTAACTTTGGAATTTTATTAGACTTAAACCGTTGATGTTAGGAGAGTCTTTTAGCACATTTTTGTAGAAAATTTGATGCTCTACAAAAAAGCTCTCTTGTGTCTAATCGATAAAAGTAACCGCACAAAAAATAATCGGTGATAATTAGCTCTGGATTCTACGAGATAAATATCTCGTTTATTAGTACATAAATTTCAAATTTTTTAACATTTCAGTTATCAATATGAATAAATATACTACTAATATATTACTAATATACTAATATATTACTAATATACTAATATACTACTAATATATTACTAATTGTTTTCAAACAAATATGAGAGAATCCAGAGGTTATTAGCACCGATTATTTTTCGTACGGTTACTCTTATCGATTATACACAAGAGTACTTTTTTGTAAAGCATCAAATGTTCTACAAAAATCTGCTAAAAAACTTTCATAACATCAACGATTTAAGTCCAATAAAATTCCAAAGTTTAACAAAAAATGTTTCCATGTTATTTAAACGGGAAATGAAAATTTGCGATGCGGGACCTCTTAATTTAAATATGAAGGGCTCATACTTGCAGAGGGTTTTTTTGAGATGCCAAACAATACATTTTTCATTATATCGTGGAGAAAAATTATTAGTCCCTTTATTTGACCCACCCTAATGTATATACCGTTCCAAGAATTCCATCAGTTTAGTGATGCGACGAATCATTGCCTGGAACTTAGCAACGTTACTCTCAAAAAATCATTGGCGGCAAAAAAAAAAAATTGTAACTGCTCTGCGCAACAATTTTTTGGATAGCAATAATCTTCCGAACATAAATTGTAAACACAATTATTCCTGTTTCGTCACCGGTATTGCAGCAAGTAGGAAAGTATTTCACCTAACGGGAACCTCCGCAGGAACAGAAAAATAGAATCATAAAAATTTGTTGCGAGCCTCGCTGGATCCGTAAAAGTCTTCAGCAGATAGAATCCGAGTCAAATAATTTTTGTACCTTTGCCGATATTGTAGAACGTAGAAGAAAACCATTTCATCTAACAAGCACTGCTTTTGATTCACAAAAATTTTAATTGTTAATGTGCGAATGGAATAGCTTGCGAAGAGTGATCTCTGTTAATGATATCGGAGCAAAATTGCTATTCTTTCTTGCGATGAATTATAATTTTAAATTAAATTTTTTATTATAAAAAATGTTATCATAAAAATTTCAATTACATATGAAATTTTTATCTCGAAAAATCGATCACGAAAATGTTCCTAACATGGATTATCCTGAAAGTCTTTAATTGCGTTTGTTTTCAAAATGAAAATTGGAAAAAACAAAATTTTTTGCACGAACCTTGACGTCGTAGTACCGAAAGTTGCGTTTTTCGCACTGTTTTACATAATCACATGTTCGATTCCTTTTTCACGCGAATCTCGAGTGAACTATATTATCGTCTACCTCGTGCATCGTTGTTCGAAGAATAATTGAAACTGTACTCCGACGTGGGATACGAGAGAGCGAACGACGATAAATAAAATATTTTGAGGTTACGTGCGCGTTTTTAGTCTGCTCGCGTTTCCCAAGAACTTATCGACTGACGTTTCGGAGTATGCGCGCGCATCACCCTCAGTATATTCATTTTTAACCCTTTCTTCGTTTATAAATGAACCAAACCAACACGCGTTTTCTCATTCCCTTTTTCTTCCCTCTCTGATACGACTCCAAGATATTTTTCATCGTTTTCCCCCGTTTACGTCTTGTAAACGCGAACGTAAAGATTAAAGAAAGATGCGACAATGGAAACAAACGAAAAAGAATACTCTTCCGTCGTAACGATAGAGCGGTATGTCGTTTTTACCCGCGCATTCGTTCGAAAAGCTTCTTTCTTCTCGAAGAAGAAAGCATGTTTTTACTGAATCCCATTTAGTTACGATTACAGAATTACGTTGCATGTGCTCGCGTGACTATTCGAGCAATGCCTCGTTAAACTTTTTATTATCCGCAATATGTAACATCCCTCCACGAGCGTTTGTAGTTAAAAATAAGTTTTTTTATATCAACGATGACTGTCGAACGTAGTGTTGCTCCGATTTCACGAATAATGGCGAATCGTTTTCGTACCAAAGTGCAAAGGTAGAAATGGCCGCTCCTCGTTACTTCGAAGTAGATAATTCAATTTCCCTTTATTCGCATATCCCAGAGTTTATATTGAATAGTAATTGAACGTACGGTTGAAGTTTGAACTTTTTTGAGATAAAAAAAAAAGTAGTATGCTCCGAGGTTTCAGAATGAGGCTATCGTGAGAACGGAAGTAATGGGTAACGAAGAAATAAAAGAGTTTTTACTACTTTTTTTTTAATACAAAGTTTTCTCGACAAATGTTCTTTTTGTTTGTAATAAAAAAAAGTTTGAATAGCCCACAGTGTTAATGAATTTTGTTGGATAATGAAAGTTGAACTAACGATGGGGATGAAATGTAACGAGTGCCGTTTGGAGAACACATTTTTTTCATAATATTTCTATTTATTATTATTTTTGTCCTGATGATGAGGAAAAAAACGTACAGATGAGAAACTTGCTTTGCACATTGATACAGTGTGATGCTTCTACTGATTTAGCTAATTTAGAATTTTGATTTTATTTCAAATCTGACGCACTTATACCGTAGGGGAGAATGTAAAGCGAAAGAATCGCGTACAAGCACATCAGAATTTTCGGAAAATCAAAAGATTCAAACTCAACTCAAGATTCAAATTCATTAATCTTGTTCATGAATTTTTGAAGATTTCTAAATAATTTTACAAAACTCCTTACGCTTCAATTACATATTAATGTAATTTAATTTTTCGACATATTTTATAGTGACTTCCGACCCTCTTAACCATTTATTACAAAATTGATTAATCTTATTTATAAATTTCTAAAGATTTCTAAATAAATTGATTAATCTTATATATTTCTTAAGATTTCTAAATAATTTTACAAAATTCCTCCCGCTTCAATTACATATTAATATAATTTAATTTTTCTACATATTGTATAATAACCTCCAATCCTCTTAACAATTTACTAAAAAATTGATTAATCTTATTTATAAATTTCTGATGATTTCTAAATAATTTTACAAAATTCCTTACAGTTCAATTTCATATTAATATAATTTAATTTTTCGACATTTTTTACCGTGACTCCCGACCCTCTTAACAATTTATTACAAAATTGATTAATATTATTTATAAATTTCTGAAGATTTCTAAATAATTTTACAAAATTCCTTACAGTTCAATTACATATTAATGTAACTTAATTTTTCGACTTATTTTTTAGTGATTCCCGACCCTCTTAACAATTTATTACAAAATTGATTAATCTTATTTATAAATATCTAAAGATTTCTAAATAATTTTACAAAATTCCTTACAGTTCAATTTCATATTAATATAATTTAATTTTTCGACATTTTTTACCGTGACTCCCGACCCTCTTAACAATTTATTACAAAATTGATTAATATTATTTATAAATTTCTGAAGATTTCTAAATAATTTTACAAAATTCCTTACAGTTCAATTACATATTAATGTAACTTAATTTTTCGACTTATTTTACAGTGACTCCCGACCCTCTTAACAATTTATTACAAAATTGATTAATCTTATTCATAAATTTCTAAAGATTTCTAAGTAATTTTACAAAATTCCTTACACTCCAATTACATATTAATATAATTAAATTTTTTGGCATATTTTTTAGTGATTCCCGACCCTCTTAACAATTTATTACAAAATTGATTAATCTTATTTATAAATATCTAAAGATTTCTAAGTAATTTTACAAAATTCCTTACACTTCAATTACATATTAAGGGTGAACACCACTGTCACCCCCTGTTTTTTTTCACATTTTTCAAGAATTTTTTTTTGTGGGAAAAAAAAGAGATATTCGACAAATTTTTTTGGGTTCTGTTCCTTGTTTATTAATGTATCAAAAAACATTTTTTTCACATTTTTCACGCCGCATGGTGGTGCTGGGGAAGCTCTCGCGTCAGGTGCTGTCATCTCCGCGGCACGCAGCAGAACTCTCTTCAACGTCGATCTGAAAAAAAATACCAAGTGTTTTCGTTAATAATATGATATTTTGAAGAGAAGTACATAGGGATTTGGAAAAATATTGTTTTAAAAAAAATAGGCACGCCTTTGAAATTAACTTTAATTTCAAAGGCGTGCCTATTTTTTTTAAAACAATATTTTTCCAAATAAATACCGAGTGTTTTCGTTAATAATATGATATTTTGAAGAGAAGTACATAGGGATTTGGAAAAATATTGTTTTAAAAAAAATAGGCACGCCTTTGAAATTAACTTTAATTTCAAAGGCGTGCCTATTTTTTTTTAAATAATATTTTTCCAAATCCCTATGTACTTCTCTTCAAAATATCATAATAATAACGAAAACACTCGGTATTTTTTTTCAGATCGACGTTGACGAGAGTTCTGCTGCGTGCCGCGGAGATGACAGCACCTGACGCGAGAGCTTCCCCAGCGCCACCATGCGGCGTGAAAAATGTGAAAAAAAATGTTTTTTGATACATTAATAAACAAGGAACAAAACCCAACAAAATTTTTCGAATATCTCTTTTTTTTCCCACAAAAAAAAATTCTTGAAAAATGTGAAAAAAAACAGGGGGTCACAGTGGTGTTTACCCTTAAAATAATTTAATTTTTCGACATATTTTTTAGTGACTCCCGCCCCTCTTAACAATGTATTACAAAATTGATTAATCTTATTTATAAATTTCTAAAGATTTCTAAGTAGTTCTACAAAACTCCTCACGCTTCAATTATATATTAATATAATTAAATTTTTTTACATATTGTTATTGAGCCCCAACCCTCTCAACAATTTATTACAAAATTGATTAATCTTATTTATGCATTTCCAAAGATTTCTATATAATATTACAAAATCTCTTACTATTTATTTCCATATGTGTACGAAAGCGTGGATTATTGTTGAATTATGTTGCAGCTCATATTCAGAAAAGTCGCGGACGTTAGGCGCGAGAAGGAATTGGCAGAGAGGCGAAAAAACGAGCCGCAGCTGGACCAGACGCAGGATCATCTCGTGAGGAAGATATTTTCGAGGTAGGGCCCAATACGGTGCGGGTTTTAAAGGGAACGTTGAACGAACGTGTTTGAGAACGTCGTTCTTAAATGTTCATTAATTACATGTTATATATATACATGCTATCATATATAAAGGTATATATATATATACATATATATATATATTATATACATAAATATTAAACAGCTTAACGTTGCGGCGCGATTACTGAAACACAATGTTTTTTTTTTCTCCTCCATCCATTTCAAGATTGCAAAATGGTATAAAATCAAAGAGATTCGTGTTTCGGTCCTTCGCGTTCAGCCAAAAGCTCAATATTATTCTCGTGCACATATAATATCGTGCAATTATCACGAAGAACCAACGAACGAAGAGACGCGGCGGCGTTTTTTACGCCAAGTAATTAAAAACAAACGAAAAAAATAAACAACAAAAAAAAAACAAAAATGAGAGAATTTTTGAGTAAACGTCTGTCGCAGTCTCCGGTACACTATGTTGGCATACTAATCATAATATTCATTATATCTACACATACCGACGAATAATTGATCACTTGATGATAAATATCAGCGTTTAATATTTTGTCATTCATTAAAAAAAAAAAACAAAAACAAAAACAAACTGAAACAAAAAAAAAAGTACAAATCCGCATCATGTGTTTGATGATATATTATTCGATATTGCGACTGTTGATCGTTGCGCCTGGCTGACGGGCTGTGTCCGAAAAGGTTCAAGACCGACGGGGAGCCACAGATCAGCATGACGAGGATCCTAACTAGCCGACCGACCCAGGATTCCGACGAGGAGCTCACCGTGAACGTCCTACCGCCGTGGCCGAGTTTTAGGCAATTTCATTTATTACGTATTTATTTATATTCATTATCCTTTAATTGGCCACATATATTATATTTCTGCTACGTATTATTATCAACATTATTAATTCCTGTATCTATTAATTATCTATCATTATTATTATTAATTCATTATTATTATTATTATTATTATTATTATCGTTATTATAATTCTCTTATAATAGACATAAAAACATGATTATATATATACATATATATATATACCTATATAAATACATATTTATCCATCGTCATGCCCGTATACATATTACATGTATCTATATAAATATCCATTTACACGAAAGAAAAAAAAGAAAAAAAAAAAGAAAAAAAACGAGAGCAATGATATTCAGCCATGTTCAGCCTTACAATCGGCGTTTCCCAACGATCACCGATGCCTTTTTTCTTATATCATCATTTTCAACAACAACAACAACAACAACAAAAACTACTAACGCTTCACGCCATCATGAGAACGAGAGAGAACGGCGAACAAATAAAATAACAAAGAAAAAAAAACATCATTAATTTATGTGGTAGAAGTTACGAACGTTCGGGCAAAAAAAAATTGAATGTGGTTAATTAAAGAAAACTTACTCCTTGAATGAACGAGAGCATATATTCGTATAAAACCCTCATGATTTAGTCTGTTAATCGGCTTAAGAGTCGATAAAATGAAGCTCTGACTCAATTTTGTTAAAAAAAAATTGTTTCTCGGATTCCAAGCTCGTGTCCTGTTTTTTTTTCGATTTTTTAAAGACACTGATAGGACTCGCTATTATGTTAAATAAATATAAAACAAAATATTTCGACAAGGAACGTTGAACGCCCGAACGGAATATGGTCTTTCTGACCGACGTCGATCAAGGTTCCTTTCCTAAATATTTTGCTTTATATTTTTTTACATACTAGAGAGTCCTATTAGTCTTCTCGAATAATCAAATAACAGGGCACAAGCTTCGAATGCATGATATAATTTATTTTCAACAAAACCGTGCCGGAGCTTTCATTTTATCACCTCTTAAGCCTAGTTGACAGGCTAAATCATGTGGTTTTTGTACGAATATATAGTCCCGTACAATTGAGGAGTAAGTTTTCTCTAGTTAAGCACATTCAATTTTTTTTTGCCAGAACGTTCGTACTTTCAACGACATATTAATTTTGTATATTAGGGCGATTTGTTTTTTCGACTATTTTTTTTTCAGTCCCCACCCGAAATTTTGTTGGATATGTCGAAAAAGAAATTCCCTGAAAGTTACAGCCCTTAATATTAATTCTAAGTACTTTACCAAAGCGTGAGAAGATTTTCCATCTAAAATACACGTAAATCGAATTTTTTTTTTTTCAAATTTCTATTACTCAGCCGCATTTTATGCTATCATATTGTTCTTGGTTTCGATTTACTCGGAATAAAAAAATCTAAAAAAGTGCCTTTTGCGGCGAAAGTGTAAATTGTACTGGTGAGTTGGTACGAGTCACTGAAATTGATTTTTACCCAAAATTCTCGTTTTTTGTGCTGTTATCTCCGAAACAATTAACTTTACGAAAAAAATGTAAATGAAAAATTTGTTGGAAATTTAATTTCCTACAAAAAAGGTCCTATCGACCCAATTACTTAGATTAATATTTCTTGAGATATTGAACTTTAACTTATGAGTAGTATAAAATTTATAAAACATGAAATATTAAATAATAAAAAAAATAAAATATTAAAAAGTTCAATATCTCAAGAAATATTAATCTAAGCAATTGGGTCGATAGAACCTTTTTTATAGGAAATTGAATTTCCAATAAATTTTTCGTTTATATTTTTTTCGTAAAGTTAATTGTTTCGAAGATAACAGCAACAAACGAGAATTTTGAGTAAATATCAACTTCAGTGACCCGTACCAACTCACCAGTACAATGTACACTTTTGCCGCAAAAGTCACTTTTTTAGATTGTTTCATTCTGAGTAAATCGAAACCAAGAACAATATGATAGCATAAAATGCGGCTGAGTTATAGAAATTTGAAAAAAAAAAAAAATTCGATTTACGTGTATTTTAGATGGAAAATCTTCTCACGCTTTGGGAAAGTACTTAGAATTAATATTAAGGGCTGTAACTTTCAGGGAATTTCTTTTTCGACACATCCAACAAAATTTCGGGTGGGGACTGAAAAAAAAATAGTTGAAAAAAAAAATCGCCCTATTGTATATACATATACGTGACACCCGCGTCTCATCAGCTTGACTAAAAAGAAAAAAAACATTGCTTAAACACGAGTTACTCTCGTTTATTTTTGTTTTTTTTTTTTAATATACATTTTTTTTACTCCAAATTGAACCTCTCGTTATTAACGGGATACCGCGCGGTATTAACGCGCTCGCGAGGCTCGACGTGGCGAGACTTCCGATGTACATTGTTTTCTTGTTTTTTGCCACCTCAAACCTCGCTTGTTTTTATTACATATACTGTATATTATTACATATCATTTTCAAGAATGCTAGAGTGCTGTAATATATACGCCTTTTTAGAGGGTTATGCGCATTATTTATCTTCTTCTATAAAAACTTATTACTACATTATTATTAATTATTTATCTTAGCCCCGTCGAGACATCTCGAGCGGATAATTCACTCGACCGTTTTATTTAGCACATATATATCTAGAAATATGTACACTGGGATCTTGATTTGATAAACAAAGTGGGATACGGAAGTTTTTATAATCGAAGCTGCCTAAGTCCAGCCCCTATGAAACAAACAGCCAATCACGCGCTTGCGCCAGGACCGTGTCATAAGATATGATCGAGGGCGCCCTTTCCGTCGTATTTAAGGTTATGTACATGGAGACTAGAGTAAAGGAGTCCGATCTCTAGTGGCGAGCGTATGAAAAATCTGTACTTAGAAATCTGTCGTATAATGGTTTCAGATTTTGCCAAAAGCATCTTGGTCGTCGCCACTGTCTCAAGTGAAGTCAGCAAGTAAACTGCACTGGAACTCTAGCTGAACCTAGCCGCCTACAAAAAAATATATACATGACTCTTCAGTGTTATCACGCGTAATTATTAACATAAAAGTTCTATCAAACTATTAATTACTGTCCAATCTGTGAGAGAACATTTTATAATCAAAGCTTACAATGCCAACAACGATACGTAGCGTCAGAAATCCTGGGAGCATTGCAAACTTGCCAAATTAAAATGAGCAATGCTACAAACTCTTCTCAGTACATTAAAATTTTCATATAACAATGAGATAATGTACACGATATCGTAGGCATTTTTTTATTACATGGTCAATCGTCTGTACTTTTTATATTTATTGTTCGATTCAAAATTTGAAAGAAACAAAAAATTATTTAATAAGTGAAAAAAAGCTATGAATTAGGAATTATAGGAAATTAAGGTTAGTCGACAATCCTTCATCTACCACACTTCAGATCGCTATGTCGAGTCTTTCCACCAATCGTGAGCCGTTTGCGACATCAGCGCCAGTGTCGGCAGCCACAAGCATCATTTTACGGATCTCTTATCCCGCTTCAGAAGTACGAAGATCCGACTACACTCTAGTCTCCCATGTTCGTACTTCTGAAGAGGCATTGGAAATCCAAACAATAAGGCTTGTGCCAGTCAACACTGCGAGGCACTCAGGTCGGAAAAATCTAACCAGTGGTAAGGAGAGACTCGACATAGCGATCTGAAGTGTGTCAGATGAAGGATTGTCGACTGACCTCAATTTGCTATAATTCCTAATACAGATTGATAGTAATTAATAGTTTTATATAACTTTTATATTAATAATTATGCGTAATTACACTGGAGAGTCATGTGTATATTTACTGTAGGTAACTAAGTCCAGCTCGGTTCCACGTGCAGTTCAGTTCTTGCTGACTTCACTTGAGAACTTTGCGACGACAGAGACGCTTTTGGCAAAATCTGAAACCATTACACTACGCAATTCTGAGGACGAATTTTTCATACGCTTCCCGTTCGAGATCGGGCTCCTTTACTCTGATCTCCATGGCTGTGACGTCCATATTTTTTTATATAAATATACTACGTTATGCTACGTGCAAGCGACCTAGCCTAAAAGGGCCCTAATGACTTTTAAGAGAAATACGACTACGATCCTGGCGGTCGTGAAATAGATGCGTCCCAATCATCGACAAACGGGGCAAATGAGTGAGGATTTTCTCAAAATTGAGATTCTAGTGTATGTATATACGAAGGTTCTCGTAAAATCGAGAATGAAAAATTTCTCGGAAATAATCTCGTACACAAGAAATGGGGGCACGGTGAATATTTTTCTTTTTTTCGTTTTTCTTGCTCATTATTTTACTTCCCCGTGGAAGCTTTGTTTTCGTGACAAAAAATCGTGTCTCTATTGCTATTGTGTTAAATATGTTCCAAAATATCGAAAAATTGTGTGTATGGGTGGGTGTGTGTATATGAAAAATTTTGTATGCAGATAGAATGTTATTGGAGGATGATTCGGATCGAATTTCGCGAGAATGGCGATGAAACATTTATTATATTATGAAATCTCAAATTATTCGAAAAATGTTGGATTTACAATTAACGTGGGGAAAAGCCTGTACGTTAAAACTTGCAAGTTGCTTTCTCGAAATTTCTCACAATGTTCAAAGCTTCCTTTATGAGGAAGTAAAAAAAAGTATATAGTTTCTCATAAAGGAGAGTTGAGCAGTGCGTGAAATTTCAAGGAAGCAACTTGCAAGTTTCGTCTTGCAGCTTTTTTTCGCAGCTAAGATAGTCGACGTGGTTTACACTCCGTGCTCTCTCTCTCTCTCTCTCTTTCTCTGCGTTAATTATAAAGTCGACTGGCCATTCAGATGGGCAGAGGGATAGAAAGGGGTATGCAAGTGTGGAGGTGTCGTTTACAGTTTTTTTTTTTCTTTTAATACATTTATAAACATCGAAGAAAGGGTTGTATAGAGCGAATACAAGGCTATCTATCTCTGTTTATATTTATCATTTTCTATAACACTGTCTATCCCATATCATCTCTCGCTCTCTCTCTCACTTTATCTCGAGGATTTTACTTTTCATCGAGCTCAATTATTTTCAGCCTATCGTAACGTTATTGAGTAATCGTTAAAAATGGAATTGGCCGAGGGATATAATATCGCAAGAGCACTTTCCTTTATATCTCTATCACGAGAGGCCTTTGACCCGTCTTTCTTTCATCATCCCTTCTCAGTTTTATTTTTTTCTACCTATTTCTTTTTTGTACCATGACCTCAGCGGACTATCAAACACTCGTTTGTACTACTAAGGTGAAGGAACCCAATTACTATGCACCTATACAGTGCATTAAAATTATAATTCTTGCGACATAACGTTAATTCCATTGCATCATCGAGGATTTTAATATGAAGGAAAGATAAGTACATTCATTGGTAAATCTGTGAAATGTTAAATGTTAAAAACCGTTGTGATGCGGTATATGTTTTGTGTTGTTTATTTTAGTTTTTCGAAAAAATAATCTACATGCGATGATCTGAATTTTGAATTTTTCCCGAAGTTCAAGTTTTCGCGTCGCAATTGTAAAATTGCTGCGTTTAAAATGTGTAAAATATTTTGTAAATCGAAAAAATTCTCCTTAAGCTATGTCAAAATTTTTATTTCCAAAAAGTATAACATTTTTCTTATATCGTTATTAAAATCATTACCATTACTTCGAATAGTGATAATTACATAATCGTTTTACCATTTTTAACATTATTTCAAATAATAGCATTAATGGTAATTAAACATTCGTTTTACCATTATTGCGAATAATGGTAATTGAATAATCATTTTACAATTATTACCATTATTTCAAGTAATGGTGATTAAATATGCGTTTTACCATTATTAAAAATAATGGTAATTCAATAATCATTTTACAATTAGGACCATTATTTCAAGTAATGGTAATTAAATATTCGGTTTACCATTTTTACCATTATTACGAATAATGGTAATTGGATAATCATTTTACAATTATTACCATTATTTCAAGTAATGGTGATTAAATATTCGTTTTACCATTACTACAAATAATGGTAATTGAATAATTATTTTACAATTAGGACCATTAGTTCAAGTAATGGTAATTAAATATTCGGTTTACCATTTTTACCATTATTACGAATAATGGTAATTGGATAATCATTTTACTATTGTTACCATTAATTCAAGTAATGGCAATTTAATATTCGTTTTACCATTATTACGAACAATGGTAATTGGATAATCATTTTACAATTATTAATATTATTGCAAGTAATGGTAATTAAATATTCAGTTTACCATTTTTACCGTTATTACAAATAATGGTAATTGGATAATTATTTTACAATTGTTACCATTATTTCAAGTAATGGTAATTAAATATTCATTTTATCATTTTTACCGTTATTACAAATAATGGTGATTGAATAATAATTTTACAATTAGGATCATTATTTCAAGTAATGGTAATTAAATATTCGGTTTACCATTTTTACCATTTTTACGAATAATGGTAATTGGATAATCATTTTACAATTGTTACCATTATTTCAAGTAATGGCAATTAAATATTCGTTTTACCATTTTTACCATGATTACGAACAATGGTAATTGGATAATCATTTTACAATTATTAATATTATTTCAAGTAATGGTAATTAAATATTCAGTTTACCATTTTTACCGTTATTACAAATAATGGTAATTGGATAATTATTTTACAATTGTTACCATTATTTCAAGTAATGATAATTAAATATTCGGTTTACCATTTTTAACATTATTATGAATAATGGTAATTGGATAATCATTTTACAATTATTACCATTATTTCAAGTTATGGTAATTAAATATTCGGTTTACCATTTTTACCATTTTTACGAATAATGGTAATTGGATAATCATTTTACAATTGTTACCATTATTTCAAGTAATGGCAATTAAATATTCGTTTTACCATTTTTACCATGATTACGAACAATGGTAATTGGATAATCATTTTACAATTATTAATATTATTTCAAGTAATGGTAATTAAATATTCAGTTTACCACTTTTACCGTTATTACAAATAATGGTAATTGGATAATTATTTTACAATTGTTACCATTATTTCAAGTAATGGTAATTAAATATTCATTTTATCATTTTCGCCGTTATTACGAATAATGGTAATTGAATAATCATTTTACAATTAGGACCATTATTGCAAGTAATGGTAATTAAATATTCGGTTTACCATTTTTACCATTTTTACGAATAATGGTAATTGGATAATCATTTTATAATTGTTACCATTATTTCAAGTAATGGCAATTAAATATTCGTTTTACCATTATTACGAACAATGGTAATTGGATAATCATTTTACAATTATTAATATTATTCCAAATAATGGTATTTAAATTTTCAGTTTACCATTTTTACCGTTATTATAAATAATGGTAATTGGATAATTATTTTACAATTGTTACTATTATTTCAAGTAATGGTAATTAAATATTCAGTTTACCATTTTTACCATTATTACGAATAATGGTAATTGGATAATCATTTTACAATTATTACCATTATTTCAAGTAATGGTAATTAAATATTCATTTTGTCATTTTTACCATTATTACAAACAATGGTAATTGAATAATCATTTTACAATTATTACCGTTATTTCAAGTAATGGCAATTAAATATTTGTTTTACCATTTTTACCATTGTTACAAATAATGGTAATTGGATAATCGTTTTACAATTATTACCATTATTTCAAGCAATGTTAATTAAATTTTCGTTTTACCATTTTTTTCATTATTTCAAATAATAGCAATTACATAATCATTTTATCATTGTTACCATTATTTCATATAACGGCAATTCAATAATCTCTGCATTCTGTTTCGTCAGTAAACTTGCAACTTGCCGTTTATCGAATTTGTCAAAAAATGTTCAATAAAATTGACAAAGCACTTCAAGCTTCTGCCTATCAAATGGTGCAAAAAAACTAGTTATATGGTTTTATCTTCGAACGTTTAGTAAATTATCAATTTGTGTTAGACAAATGTACAAGCCCGAAAAAAATATATTTCACTATTATTCGTACAATATGTTGTCTTTCAAAATAAGCTTTCATTCATATCTTTCCGAATTCGCGTTTGAAAGCTATTTGAATGCGCGAAAATACTGTATAAAAAATATTCATGCATAAAGAATCAAAATAACAAATAAATCATATCACTTATCTAATTAATTAAATCATTAACTTCGTGTAAAATCAAGGTATTGTCCAAGTGTGAGAATTCTGAAAGTTTAGTAGAACATTATTTGACAAGGAAAATAAAACATAAAAATTCCAAAATTGCACCAATAGCGCAAATTATTTTTCAAAAGAATTTAATAAATTAGAATTTTTTCCAAAAATCAACATGTACGATTGAAATTTTACCGTAAATTATCATAATTATTTTTCAATGCTAAAACTATAAGGATTGTCACGGATTACTGTCGTTTAATCGACAGAAAATTTTGTTAAACAATTTAAAAACAAACGTTTACTCATCCGATACGAGTATACGAATCGCTAATCTTCATCCCTTTAATCGCCGGATCCTATTTCCTTAAAAACCCTATATATATTTACTCACGACTACTACTACTATCTCGAGTTCGCGAGGTGCATGTTATATACACACTCTAGGATTCAACTTTCTCTCTGTCACCTGTACTTCAAACTTTTTATATTTACATCAGATTAATTACCATTGCGCGCCCACTCGAGAAACGACTAGATTATGTGTGAATGCCCTGATCAATATTATCATTAATAATTTTAAGAAAGAATGAAAAGAAGAAAAAAAATGATAATACATATTTTTATTTTATTTACTAATTACACAAGGATTTTCAATGATCTATAGTTTTTCGAGAGGCGTATTTATACCATTTACTGTATTGATACGTCGGTGCGACAGTGAACGCGATTTTTCTTCGTCTAAACCTGCTATTAAAAATCAATTATACAAAGCTCGTTAGGAAAAAAAATATTGACGCTCAAAGTTTCACGTTAAATAAACAATTTTTACAGAAGAAAGTAAAAATGATTTCACGTCATTATAAGCGTTCACGGTCTTTCACCGATTCCCGTATGTTTATCATCATTTTATCACAGAAAAAAAAAAACAAAATTATTTCTTTCTTTCCCGTAGGCACACCAAAGTAGGTTGCTCGTGAACACCGCTGGAGCTGTACCCTTTATAGCCTCTGTAGCCATTTTGTAATGATGTAAGAACGCTAACAAAAGTATATACAAAAAAAAAGAACAAAGAAACTGACAATTATGTAAAGGACAATAAACCCGTATATATTAATATAAATAGACGGTGCTATATATATACATATATACAGAGAACAGAGAGGTGCAATCGTGACAAAGACGAAAGTTTCACGGATTTTTGTATCGAACATATTTTCCTTCCATGTTCAGCTCTCGTTTCTTCTTTCTCTGGTCTTTTTCTTTTTTTTTCTTCCACGAATGTGTGCGCATATTTTTCGTGAAATTGATAAATCTCGCCAGCGAGAGCGTGTCTGAGAGAAGAAAAAAAAAAAACTTTTTCCCTCTGAACGGAAAAGAAAAAAATACGAAGAGATTGAAAGACGTCGAATAAAATAACACGGCCTCGCCTGTCTATTCATCACTCTATGACACATTATATCTTCTCGTTGAAATATTAACAAAAACCGCTAGAATATTATCCCGTCGCGAAAAAATTCAACTGTTCTGCGACATCGATCCGGAGAACAATCGCTAATTAATGTTTTTTTCTCTCTCTTTTACTCTTTGCCTATTATCGATACAGATTTCGACGTGAGAGACACGCGGCTGATGTGGAAAAGGGCGACAGCAAGGAGAGCAAGGACGGCGAAACGTCACACTCGAGAAAAGCCTCGTCCACCGACGAAACTCCTGCAGCACGCCCGAGAACGAGCAAATGGGGACGGTTACTCGGTAAGGTTTTGAATATATATCGGACATTTCGTAACAAATCTACTTGGCTTTAACCCTCAACCTCTAGGATATGGTTCACAATTTTTCATATTGTTCCTGCAACTCTAAAAGTCATGTAATTTTTTTTTCTAGATTTTTTCCGCTAAGCACTATATAGTTATGATTTCGAAAAAAAATTATTTTACAGAAAGCAATAGGTTAGACGTGTAAATTAAAAATCTGAAAAATCCTCTGTCAAACATAAAAAATTTTTAAACATAATCCAAAGTGAGCCAGCTTTTGTTAATATTTTTTTTTTCATTTTGATTCTGTTCGAAAAATGTTTGATCAAGTGGACTTTCCAATTTCAACCCTCAACCTCTGGAATTTGGTTCACAATTTTTCATATTGTCTCTAGAATACAATTCTAAAAGTCATGTAATTTTTATTTCTAGATTTTTTCCGCTAAGCACTGTATAGTTAAGATTTCGATGAAAAATTATTTTACACAAAGCAAGAGGTTAGACATGTAAATTAAAAATTTGAAAAATCCTCTGTCAGACATAAAAAAATTTTTAACATAATCCAAAGTGAGGCGGCTTTTGTGAATATTTTTTTTCGTTTTTATACTGTTCAAAACATACTTGATCAAGTGGACTTTTCAATTTTAATCCTCAACCTCTGCGATTTGATTCACAATTTTTCATATTGTTTCTAGAGTACAATTCTAAAAGTCATGTAATTTCTATTTCTAAATTTTTTCCGCTAAGCACTATATAGTTATGATTTTGAAAAAAAATTATTTTACAGAAAGCAAGAGGTTAGACGTGTAAATTAAAAATCTGAAAAATCCTCTGTCAGAAATAAAAAAATTTTAAACATAATCCAAAGTGAGCCGGCTTTTGTTCATTTTTTTTCATTTTTATTCTGTTCGAAAAATACTTGATCAAGTGGACTTTCCAATTTCAACCCTCAACCTCTGGGATTCGATGCACAATTTTTCATATTGTCGCTACAACTCTAAAAGTCATGTCATTTTTCTTCCTAGATTTTTTCCACTAAGGATTATATACGTATTTTTCAGCGACGGAATGAAAAAACTTGTAACACGTTGCGAGAAATGTGTTAGCCTTAACGGTGACTATGTCGAAAAATAAATATATGATTCTGAAGCTTAAGAATTGTACTTTAATATACAGTACTTTTTGCCCAATCTTGCTATTTGTTTTTGTTCTTGTTCTAACAAGCATGTGTGCATTACTTTTCAGCCTACCCTCCTAGGTATGATTTCGAAAAAAATTGTTTTACAGAAAACAGGAGAAAAATTGTTTGTCGAACATCAAAATTTTTTTAAACATAATCCAAAGTGAGCCTGTTTTTGTTTTTTTTTTTCGTTTTTATTGTTCGAAAAATACTTGATCAAGTGGACTTTCCAATTCTGGCAATTTATGGCGAGTAGTTTTTCTGATTTGGCCCTTTTGAAATTATGGAAGTTTGATATTTGCAGCATTAGCACAAACACACATATATGTGTACAAATAATAAAGATTGCTTCCTCATTATTTTATCTCGCTGACAAAGCTTCCTTTGTGTGGAAATCAAACATGAAAAACTAAGTTGCTCATAGAGGGAATTTACGAACGAACATAAAATAATGAGAAAGTAATATCCAAGTTTCTCCATGTCACGTTCTTTTCCCCAAACCTCTCCTTACTTCCCAAAACCGAGAGTTGTTTAAAATTTTTTTTTTCGCATAACGTATCCTCGAGTCCACTCGATATTTCTTCTAATAAAGAAAAAAAGTTCACCATACAATACGAATAAAAACTAACGAGAGCGATTCGAACAAAAGTTTCTTGAAAAACTTGGCAAGATCCTACGATTTTTACCATATTTCTCTCGTTATATAAAAAAAAAAATACATGTATCCCAACCAAGTATCCAATCTAAAAAATGTACGTTCATTCGTGAATTAACATTTGCAGGAAGTTCGAGTCTCGATTCGGGAAGCGAAACGGGTACGGGTGCCGATACGTTCAAGAGATCATTGAGCGCGAGAGATTCTCGTCCAAGTTCGAGCGCGGGTACGAACAAGGTATTTCCAAAGCTGGGTAAACTCGGTGGAACGATAGAGGAGCCGAGCGAAGTGGAAACATTCAAGCCAGAGGCATCGAACGGAACGCCGCCGACACTGGGTGTCGAGTCGAAGCAACTTTCGTTACGTAGACTCGAGAGTTACGACGGTGGTCTTATAACGGCACAGCCGGGACAGGATCGTGAAATTCTCGCTGCTGTATTGGAGGTTAAGGTCGATCTTAAACTGGAGGTGCAACGGGTTAATCAGCGTCTCGCAAAGCTCGAGGATATGTTAGAAATATTGTTGAATAGATTGCCAGTAACGTCGGCAAACGTCGGATCAACCGTACCGGCATCAAGCGCGGCAAGTCCATCGTTGATATTATCGATGAGTCCAAAGCAACAGCCGAGAACGACGATCCCCGAGTCGAGAAATCAACAGTCGACAATTTGTACGAATCAGCAACCAATAGCAGCGTCATGCTCGTCCGTGACGACAACAACGACAACGACGACACCGACAAGCCCGACGTTGATTGGCGGACAAGGACAAAATGACGCTGGCACACAGACGCCATCTGTATTAACGGACCAAAAAGTCACTCTGTCGGCGCTCGATTGTACCAGAGAGAACGTGCTAGCAGCGCCAATAGCCACTAGTTGCGAGCGTGTACAGGTTAAAGAAACCTCGCAACATCATCATCATCATCATCATCATCACCATCAGTCGGAGAGAACGAAGGATTCGTTGAGCGGCGATAGGCACATTGGCCAAACGATCGATTATCAAACTTCCTCGTCGCGTGAGGTTAACAAAGAACTTCTCGAGAGGCTCGCACAGGCGTCAACGTCGCGCGACGATTGTGGCGCTGGTAGTGGCCCACTGGGACCTCTGATACTTCGTAAACGTCGCAGTAAATCGAGAAACAAAGGAGCCGCTCCCCTCGCACCACTCGCTACGCAACCGATGAGCCCTACCGAAGCTACCGAAACAACGCAAATGCTCGAGTGCGAGGAACGCGACAATGTTTGTGCCGAGAGAAGTGAGAGGACCGAGAGAACCGAGCGTAAAAGGCCACCACCGAGGCCCCGAGAGTACTTGTGAAAATTCACGATTAACGAAACTTTTACTCGGTACCTGCGGCTCTCACGAATTATTCGTTTTTTCATCACGATCAGCGATTGCCGTCAATCGTTACTTTGAAATAACCGTTTTTCTTTTTCTTCTTCTCTTTATCTGTCCCACGTGCGTTGTTTCAACATCGATTGTTTTATTAAATCGCGCTAAATTGTTGAAAAAAAAACGAGCCACGGTTTAGTGAAGAAACATCGGATTAAAAGGGCGACACCTGGTGACGAGAAATCGAAGAAATAAATTTAAATGAACGTTCCGTAAGGCTCACGTTCAAATAGAATATTAATGACCAATATATCACTTCTATCTCGTGAAGGTGTTTTATCAAAATGTCTTCTTTTGCATCTTTGGGTAAATACTACATACCGACCACTTCCCACTTCGAAAGTTTCAACACATTTTTCTTCGAAATGCTTAAATGGAATGTAACGAAATTTGGCCGGTCGTTTAAGATGAATGGCACGGATATAATTCCGCTCTTGTTTTTTTCGTCAAAATATGTAAGTTTACGTTATTTTCATTAAAAACTTTGAATATATTTTGCTCGGAATTAGCTGCAATGACAGATCTCTGTCGGTAAGTGCTATATTCTTTTTTCGCACTTTTGGAGAAACGCATAGTGGCGCCATCTCGGTGCCATCACTGTACATAGATTACTAGAGTTTCATTGAATTCGATGCAACTATTGCCGAGAAAAATATGTTGAAAGTTTTGAGTGAAAAAAAAAGTAAGGCCGTTTCCGTGCCATTCTTTTACAAAGACTGCGCAAAATTTCGTTACATTTCATTCGGACATTTTCACGAAAAGTGCGTTGAAAATTTTGAAGTGGGAAAATGTCGGATATTTAGCGAAGCCTCAAGGAGAAACGCTCCGCACTAGTCAAATGAGTGCTACATTTTTAAGATCGTTTATACAAAGTCTCATGCATAAATTGATATTTTCCCGTCAAGGAATAAATATTTCATTGACAATTGAACAAGTAGATGCGAATAAATAGCAATATCACAGTAACGAAAGACGGCAATGTCTGATCACGATTTCACGAATCGTGGATCGTCTCGGTGGGACCGGCGAGTGGAAACTTTTTGTTTTGTTTCTATTGTTGAAAAGTGTGTAAATAAGTGCGAGATATGAGTTCTTGCGTTGCGGAGATTTTGTGTCGATAATACACGAAACTTTTATTTCTTATTAATTCTGAAAAGAGACGCTTTAACTGAAAAAAAAAAAAACGAGGCGAATGAGTTTGTTGAATAACGAATAATCGAAATTGGATTATGATCGCAATTTAAAAAAAACTTGGTATATCGCTCATCGCATACACACACAGTCAAACGTACACACACACACACACACACATACATACACAGAGAGAGAGACTAAAAACTGATCGATAAGCTATCGTATAAACGTGTAAACTCTATTATAACGATATCAAAGTGTTCGGACGACGATCGATTACAAAAAAAAAAAAAGAAAAATACAACAAGTGCTCATCGCGAATTGCTCTGTTTTCCGAGGTGGCGGAATCTCTGCGATCGCTATATAACATTTTATTCAAAGATGCTTATACAATATATATATTAATATATATATATCTGATTCCTTGCGCGAGTCATTGACGAACTGGAGGAACGAGTGAGAGCGAGAAGTAAGGTCGATAAGGCAGGACCGCGGTTCGACAGATTCCAACTGTACACCTACCCAACTGTCACGACCACACTGACACGAGCATGCGAATATTTCGCAATATTGTCACGACAAAACTGTTCCCAAACAAAACTCTCAACATTGAAACTCTCACCGCACAAACTGTCACTACTCAACTCTCCTGAATCTCTATTCGACACGTACAGAAATCTTCACGAACAAAACTATCACCGTCTAAACTGTCACGGTCTCAACTGTATTCTGCGCAACTGTAACGCAGCAGAATAGGTACCGTCTACACTGTCAGGTTGTGTACTGTATTCTGCACCAACCGTCACCGTTTCAACCGTCACCGCACAAAACTGTCACCGACAAAACCATGGAGCCTAGAGTAAAGGAGTCCGATCTTCGTACTCTGAAGCGGCATAAAAAATTCAGCAAAAAAGGTGTCGCTGCGGTCGCAAGTTGGTCCGAGTGAAGTGAGCAAGAAATAAACTGTACGTGGAACCTTGCTGAAGCTAGGGCACCTACGGTCAATATACACATGACCCTTCGGTGTAATGGAGTGTCATCACGCGTCATCGTTAATATAACAGTTTTATGAAACTTTTAATTACTGCCAATCTGTAAAAGTAAGAACATAGCATTATATCGACTTTATAATACACTAACAAAAAGAAATGAAATAGTTTCGTAAAGGTTACAAAAAAAACCAATGTGATTTATATTTAACGAAATCTAAAGTACAATAGGTGAGGAGATTGTGCATTAATTACTCCAGGATCAATAAATAACTATAAAGACATCCCAGTTAAAAAATACAGACGATGAGCGTGTAATAAATAATGAGGTCAACATCGGGTTTGGGTTGTTGTTGGACTGGTGTGTGGGGGGTGCACGGGGGCGCAGCGAACCCGCTCATACGTGTACTGTTCACCATACACTAGTATAAGTATTTCATGTTTGATTTATGAAACTTCTTTTGTTAATAACTTTTTAACGAACAATGAGCGACGGATAAAACTTTTTGTATGTTACTCAGGAGGTATTCTTAACAACACATGTGAAGGACAAGATGGTTGGGAGTTGCTGGTATAAGGAAAATAGCTGTATGAATTATTAACTGTATTTTGTAACTGGGATGTCTTTATAGTGATTTATTGATCCTCGAATAATCAATGCACAATCTCCTCACCTATTGTACTTTAAATTTCGTTAAATATAAATCACATTGGTTTTTTTTGCAACCTTTACGAAACTATTTCATTTCTTTTTGTTAGTATATTATAAAGTCGATATAATGCTATTCTATGTTCTTACTTTTACAGATTGGCAGTAATTAAAAGTTTCATAAAACTGTTATATTAACGATGACGCGTGATGACACTCCATTACACCGAAGGGTCATGTGTATATTGACCGTAGGTGCCCTAGCTTCAGCAAGGTTCCACGTACAGTTTATTTCTTGCTCACTTCACTCGGACCAACTTGCGACCGCAGCGACACGTTTTTTGCTGATTTTTTGAGGTCGTTTTTTTCGGCCGTTCCTCATTAGAGATTGCACTCCTTTACTCTAGGCTCCATGGACAAAACTGTCACCGGCAAAACTGTAACCGCGCCAAGGCGCGATAAATAACTCACACGGGTATAAGCTGAACTCGTAGATAAGAGCGCTCGGGCTGCTTCACCAAACGCGGCGGAATAGCGCGCGATATTTCGTGCGTGTCCGCTATTACCGATCGCCGAGCACAAGTAAGTTCGCGCGGTGCGAAGCCTGTGGTTTAGACGACAGCGGCGAATAACGTAAGTGTTAGCAGACCCGCACGAAATATCGCGCGCTATTGTGCCGCGTTTGTGAAGCAGCCCGAGCGCTCTTACCTACGGATACAGCGTCTACGAGTGTGAGTTGGGTAAATCTCACGTTAAGCGCTGACGGTTGGTGCCGTGGACAATTTTGCCCGTGAAAGTTTTGCCGGTGACAATTGCCGCGGTTACAGTTGCTGCGGTGACAATTTAAGCGGTGACAGTTTGAACGGTGACAGATTAAACGGTGATTGTTTAGACGGTGACAATTCAGACGGTGACAGTTTAGATGGTGAAGGTTTAGACCGTGACAGTTTAAACGGCGATAGTTTTGTTCGTGAAGATTTTGCACGTGTCCAATAGAGATCGGGGAGAGTTGAGTGGTGACAGTTTGTGCGGTGATAGTTTTAATGGTGAGAGTTTTGTTCGGGAACAGTTTTGTCGTGACAATATTGTGAAATATTCGTATGCTCGTGTCAGTTTGGTCGTGACAGTTGGGTAAGTGTACCGTTGGAATCTGTAGAACCGCGGTCCTGCCGTCGATGAGGCTGTTTTGCGAGAATATCTTGTTATATAAAAAGAAAAACGATTAGAACGAAAAATCAAATTGACACCATCGGATACAGTCACACTGTATGAGATTTTTTTGTTGTTTGTTTTTCTAAGCATAAGTAAAGAAAAGCTTCAAGTCTGCACCTATCGCTTTGAGAAGAAAAAAAATAGAATGACTAATGAAACGAGACAGGTAGAAGAATGTGGGGAGGGTTTTTGTTTTTTTTTTCAGGATGTACATAACATGTTCGAGGAGTAATAGATTTATGAGAATTGTTTCTACAGCTTATTGCCCGACGAAATATTGTAGAAACAATTTTTCGAGGTTCGGTACTTTTTCAACGTGACGGAAAGTCCTTGAGGGACAAAAATTAGAAAATTAAATTGAAGCAATATACAGCGCGTGCCCAACGGGAGCCAATGGTGATATAAATATTAAAAACAAAACAAAAAACGATTGAAGTGCGAAAGAAGTATAATTTAAGATATACGCTGTTTTGTGCTTTATCCTGAGTTCCGCATTGTGCGGCAGTCATACACACACACACACACGTACTTACATTCACAGACAGATGAATTAAAACATTTAGTACAATCAATAGGGAGCCCGTTACTCTTGTCCACAATGCACTAAAAAAAAACGACAATTTTTTTTTTTTAATAAGGTTCAGTATCACGTACTGAATGTAAATGAACAAAATGGTGAACTTTTTTGTCTGAAATTAATATTCTCAAAGTTATAACGCGTTCAATGTTGCGCTACTGTGTGCAAGGCTAATAAAAACGCGTTATAACTTTGAGAATATTAATTTTAGACAAAAAAGTTTTAAATAAACGTTGTGGAAAATGTATGGATTTAAAAGATAAGTTATTAACATTTTATTGTTTAAACAATTACTAGGAGAGATAAAGGTCAAAAAGTGAATGAATAAATTTTAACAGTCGTACAAGTCGTAAACGGTAAGTGATACACAAAAAATTATATGGAAAAAAAGATGGGAAATTCAATTATCTACAAGAAAGGTTATTACCATTTTTGGCCTAAAGTGCACGGTAACGGAGATATTGGCCAATACGGTTTTCCTCAAAATGACGGCACCTCCGCTCCCTTAATTTGTAATCATTTTGTTCATTTACATTCGGTACGTGATACTGAACCTAATTAAAAAAAAAAATTATCGTTTATTTTTAATGCGCCACAATATTCCCTGTTGATTGTACTAATTTGCCCACGGCCGGAGAATGAGAAACGCAAGAAAAAAATGAAGAAACGGGGCAAAGTTAAAAATTGCTTTTGCGACGGCTTCTACGAAACATCGAAATATCCAGTATAAATAACAAACAGAAAAAAAAATATATATAGCGTAATGTGCGAGTATAAGTGCGTAACACGATATTTAGATAGAATTATCAATAGCATTAATATCCGGGAATAGATTTTAAGTACGATTGGTTCTCGATTAAGGTGTTTACAGCTACAGCAGCTATATTTCGGTCAAATGAGTTTTGAATTTTTTTTTAACATTTCCTCTGACCAGTTTCGTCGAGTTATCGACGATAATGCGCGATGATTCGTACGAAAAAACCGTTTTGTCTCTCGTCAGCATCGGTTGAGTTGTGAAATGATATAAAAATAATTGCGGAAGGCCTTTTATGAATTTTTCGAATCGCCATAATTCCATTTCTATTCTGTCTTCATTTTGTGGAATTGTTTCTGTTTTTTGTCAATTAGTTTTTCGAGAATCGGCGTCTGCATTTTGCGCGCCGCTTTGCAGGTTAGTTTCGTCGTTTACGATCGTGCGTTCTGAAGTGTGCGCATGATCGAACGCTTGGGCACAACATCCGAAAGCCAATCATAATGCACGAGTTAGCCGGTTTCAGTAATAAATCGCTTTTCGAGATAGGTTATAGAGATTAGGGTGGTTCTTAATTTGGTGATGTTGGAAATTCTTTGGTATTGTTCCTCAAAAGTAATCAACATATCTAGAAAAAAAATTGAGCGCAAGCGGAACTTTGTCCAATAATTCTAACCCACCCCACCGAGCTGTCGAATTTTTATATGAAAAAATGCATGCATTCAAAATTTTGTTAAGAAAATTGTTTATTATATCAAAACTATTTATGATAAAACAATTTTATATAACGTTTTTGTAGGAAATATAATGCTCTACAAAAAAGGTATCTTGTGAAATTCTCGTGAATCTAATATTTATCACGTAATTAGCAAAAAACTGTCATCATTTATTCCAAAAGTCGATCATTATGGTCAAAACAGGAGTTTGACGTCGAATAGCTGCAATTTATTTTCCGTATGTATATAGGATTATGAAGAAATACGTAGCGCACTCAACAATGAAATGTAAACAATATTCAAATTTTCAATTTTATCAATTTTATTGTGAATTATGATGAATGATGTCATATATTTTAAAAATCAACTTACAATAATGAATTACCTCGGTTGGAACAAAGTTGCTTTGTTAATATCAGGATATTTTTTTTTATATTTTCAATTATTTGTACAATGAATTGTTTCTGATCTTCGTCATAAGTGAGACGATCATTGTACTCTGTAATAAGTTTCACTCCTCTTTCTGCAACATCGTTAACCACTTTAATTCCTTTAACTATTTTTAAGCCTTGTAAATAATTTTCATTAGAAATCCACTCGCTCACATCGATATCAAAAAATGAGGAGGTGATTTCAAATCTTTCGAAAAAAGCCATCGATTTGGAACTGATAAAGAAATCAATGTCCTTATCGATCAAAGAAGACAAATTTATCATGAATGATAATAAAATTGATAAAATTGAAAATTTTAATATCGTTCACATACCGTTATTGAGTGCACTACGTATCTCTTCATATTTCTAATTGCATATGAAGAATACATTGCAGTTATTCGACGTCAAACTCCTGTTTTGGCCATAATGATGGACTTTCGGAATAAATGATGACAGTTTTTTGCTAATAACGTGATAAATATTAGATTCACAAGAATTTTACAAGATACCTTTTTTTTAGAGCATTAAATTTTCTATACAAACACAATATAAAATTTTTTTATCATAAATAGTTTTGAAATAATATACAATTTTCTTAACAAAATTTTGAATGCATGCATTTTTTCATATAAAAATTCGACAGCTCGGTGGGGTGGGTTAGAATTATTGGACAAAGTTCCGCTTGCGCCCAATTTTTTTTCCGGATATGTTTATTACTTTCAAGGAACAATACCAAAGAATTTCCAACATCACCAAATTAAGAACCACCCTAATAGAGATGTACTATTTTTTGGTTGGTGCACCATTTCTGGCCATTTTCAATGTTAATATATATTCCAATCGTTGTTTTTCCGCATTCTCATAATGCTACTTCGATAATTAGTCCTACAAGTCTACAAAATTAACTACTCGACGTTACGCAAATTCGATTATATTGAAATTTTTGTGCTTTAGAACTCGGCGGCCGAAATCGGACAAAAATTGGCCACGAATGGTACATCTACCCTATTTCGTGACATGACTGCTTTTATAAGGAGGGACAAAGTGAGAAAAAATAAATGCTAACAAGTTTTTAGCGATTCCAATGATTCGAGGCGTGTAACCAATGTGTTTTCTGCACCATTGGACAATAAATTATAGGTCGAATTTGCGAAATTGTCAAATTTCATTGAGCATTTTTTGTTTTGTTAATACAAAAATATGATTAATCGAGCTGTTAGCGAGATCGAAGCAGAAGAAAACGATGAGAATCGTATATATTGAAAAATTTCAGCATTCTCTCTCACGTGAGAATATTTGGTGTGCTTTGAAAAGCCGTATTATCCATCAGGATTTCTGATTTTTTTTTTTTTCCCAATTATTTTCACATTATTTATTAGACGTACAAAACGGGTCGTCGAGCCATAGGTATAATCGTGATAAACTAATGCGATTTCAAAAATTCACCAAGGTCTTGCCCTTATAAAAAAAAATCCTTCAACTCTCTTGACCATTACATAACGCTGTGGCTACAATAAAATTGCGAGGGTGGTTTACCAAACTATAGTTAGTTATAGGATGCGAATGTGATTGAGGGGTCTCTCGCGAGTCGTTTAAAAGAAAAAATAATGTGGAGGAAAAAAATTAGTGAGAAAAAAAAACAGCAAGCATTGCTCGGTCGTACGATGTTTGCTCGGTTTTAGGTCCGAAGAAATGGATCAATGGGACAAAAAGTGATATTTGTGGCTAAAAGCTAAAAAATATTCGTCATATGGATTACGCGGCCCTGTATTATTATAGATTGTATAATTATTATCATTATTATTGTTAATATTCTGTTGATTTTCATGGTACAGTAGTCGCAGAATTTTTGATAATCGAGATACCGTAGTGGATACGTCTCGTCCTTGACCTATTATTTATTATTAAAAGCATGTGAAAGACAATGAGAAACTCGAACGGCGTCGGTATAGTGGGAACCTTAGAAATTTGGGTAACATACATGAAACATATACCAAACACGCAAATCAACCGTGCCAGAAGCGATTCACAATATATTTTGGTATTGTACCTTCTAATTGGCCGAGTAGGGTGCCAAAAACTCTCGAAAATGATCTTTCAATTGAAAATTGAGTAAAAGAAAATGTTGCGTTCCGGTCTGTAAGTAGCGCCAGTGGAATATAAACGAACTAAATCATAACCCTCTTCCACGATTAACATGCATTTTTCGGCCAAATCCCATTTCGTTAACTTCACCGATAGAGCGACAAATAAATGCTCGTTAATTAAGTTTTCTATTCGTCCATATCGTAATGGTGGCATTTTTCGTAATTAAACTATAAAATAATAATTATAACCATTTTGAGTTTGAGTTCTTGGTCGTTGAGCTTCTTTAGAGCTGAAGAAGTTCATTTCTATTTTGAACTTCGAGATTTTCTGGTTTTTATGATAGAGACGAAAGCGTCCAGAATTACTTGACCAAACTTTAAATCGTTCGCGAATGGCATTTTGGCCGAGAAGATTTCACTGCATTCTGTCGATGAAATACAGAGTCGGTAAAACAGACCTTTCGCATGCTCTTAATGGCACAGTTGGCGTGGCTCGATGATGAGAACCAATCGCACCAGAGTTTCGAAATCGATTTGTCGATGTGAAGGTAGCTGTTATTGTGTTTTAGTTTTTTTTTTTAATCGACAATACAGTGTGCCGTATGACCGGTTTATACGAAGCTGGAGAATGGACCTAAACGCGCGTACACGTACGACACACATCGGGAGCCAAACAGCAATATTAGTTGTACATATAAAAAAAAACTATACATATTGTAACTATACGATTGTATATAAATATATATATATATATAAATATATATATATATTTATGCGAATGGTACACAATGCGTGTGTGTGTATGCGCGTGTATATAATATTATATATAGAGGAAAAAGGAATATAGAGAGCGAGAGATAGAGAAAAGGCGAATCAATTGTCCTCTCCGTTTAGATACGCAAAAGGAAAATTAATAAATTAATAAACTTAATATTGATTTATTAATTAATTATTAAACATTATGTATGGCTATGGAGCTTGACGGTGTAAACCCCCCTCCCCACCCCATCGGTCACTACACACACACACACACACAAACACACACATCATGATAATATTATATTGTATTATTATCCTGTATTGTATTAAATTAACCCAAATGAATTATTACAATGAGTAATGAGATCTTTTTAGTTTTCTTCGTAGCCGAAATCTCATCGTTCGATGGCCGGTGCGAAATTCTCGATTTTCTAATGAATTATAAAAATTATCCTCGTTGGATAAATGAGAGGGAACGAGAGATGGAAAGGAAGTGGGACGACAACATAATTATTAAAATTGTTCTTTAGGATTCACAGTTGAATGAAAAGATTTGAAAAAAAAAACAGAGATTCAGCAAAAATATGAACAAACGAACGAAAAGCTATTTTTCAGAAAAAAAAAAAAACCCCGAGGCGCTCGTGACCAACGCTGATACATTTATACACGCGCATGCACATTACAACATTATACTATAAATATTTAAATATATATATATATATATATATATTAGGACGATTTTTTTTTCGACTATTTTTTTTTCCTCAGTCCTTACCCGAAATTTTGTTGGATATGTCGAAAAAGAAATTCCCTGAAAGTTACAGCCCTTAATATTAATTCTAAGTACTTTCCCAAACCGTGAGAAGATTTTCCATCTAAAATACACGTAAATCGAATTTTTTTTTTTTTCAAATTTCTATAACTCAGCCGCATTTTATGCTATCATATTGTTCTTGGTTTCGATTTACTCAGAATAAAACAATCTAAAAAAGTGCCTTTTGCGGTGAAAATGTAAATTGTACTGGTGAGTTGGTACGGGTCACTGAAGTTGATTTTTACCCAAAATTCTCGTTTTTTTTGCTGTTATCTCCGAAACAATTAACTTTACGAAAAAAATGTAAATGAAAAATTTCTTGGAAATTCAATTTCCTACAAAAAAAGTCCTATCGACCGAATTGCTTAGATTAATATTTCTTGAGATATTGAACTTTAACTTATGAGTAGTATAAAATGTATAAAATATGAAATATTAAATAATAAAAAAAATACAAAATAAAAAAAGTTCAATATCTCAAGACATATTAATCTAAGCAATTGGGTCGATAGGACATTTTTTATAGGAAATTTAATTTCCAACAAATTTTTTCGTTTACATTTTTTTCGTAAAGTTAATTGTTTCGGAGATAACAGCAAAAAAACGAGAATTTTGGGTAACTCACCAGTACAATTTACACTTTCGCCGCAAAAGGCACTTTTTTAGGATGTTTTATTCTGAGTAAATCGAAACCAAGAACAATATGATAGCATAAAATGCGGCTGAGTTATAGAAATTGGAAAAAAAAAATACTTAGAATTAATATTAAGGGCTGTTACTTTCAGGGAATTTCTTTTTCGACAAATCCAACAAAATTTCGGGTTGGGACTGAAAAAAAAAATAGTCGTAAAAAAAAAATCGCCCTAATATATATGTATGTATATATGGAGAATTCTATACCAAATCATACAACTTTGGGCCTTAATCTAACAATTTTGATTTTCCTGATTGTTTTTTTTTTTCTATATTATTGACACTACTGAAGACACCATCTGTGATTGTTTCAGATTTTTTTTTTCCATCCATTCGCATTTTATAAATTATTGAATAATTACGTGATTTAAAATTTCAAAAAAATCTAACTCAATGAAAAAAGTTATATCGAGAAAAACAACATCAATTTTTTTCGTCTTGCAATGTAGTTTGACCTTAACAGTTTGAAGAAAAAAATTTTAAAGGTCGTATTAATAACTTTAACCTAATGTAAGGCAAGAAAAATTGATTGTCGATAAGAGCGCTCTCTGCGATATCAATATAACTACCAAATTTGACTTCAGGACATTTTTCAATTTTTTTTTCTTCTCAAAAATGACTATTTTCAATTTATTTTAAACGTGAAAGTTGATGATATACGTTTTTCGCATCTCGAAACGATCGATCGATCTTAAACGATGTCTCAACATTTTTTTACGACTCTTAATTTTAAACTTTGCATTATAAAAAACTAAAACAATTAATGTGGTTGTTAATCTCGATATGATTTTTCTTTTTGTTATGGAGTTTTATTCTAATTACTTAGAGTCAAGACGCTGCCGCGTCGCTCGGCAATTCATAGTGTGAAAACGGAAGAAAAAAAACCAGAAAAAAAATTCGGAAATGGTTTTTTCAGTAGTAAAAACGATATACAAAAAAATTAGAGAAATGAAAATTTATCAGTACCAAAAGTTGCATGAGTTGACATAGAATGCTCCCATATATATATAAAGTAATGGAGGAAATGAAGAAAAAAGGGGTGAAGAGAGATCATTGAATATTATATTATTTCACGTTATTCGAAATGAATTAACGAGAATTATACAAAAAGTTTGTTAAATAGGTTCTAGATGACGAGACGATATAGCTGGCTCTATACGTAGTTCAAATTCTATGCGAAAGTTTAAATGCTGTTGATACTCTAGAGGGCTAAGAAGTTAAAAAAATAAAAACGAAAGAAGAAAAACGCAATGAAGTGACAAAAGTCATCAGAGATGCGAGCACACAACATTCGAATGAAAAACCATTTAAAACACAATTCTCTAACGGAATAATTATAAATATGTGTGTGAGAAAAAAATCCTCATTCAAAAGAATGATTATTCAAAATTATTCTCAATTATTCGAGGTAAAAAACCCATATTTATGTTACAATAATTATTCATATGTATTTTGTTATGATGTATGAGGAGTACAAATTAGTACGGTCCGTTTTTTGTGGTCAAAAATGCATTTATGCATTTGAATCATTCCCATGGTTTTCAATCGTACGAAAACTGCTTGTTGAGTCACTCCCAATGATTCTGCAAGTTTCTCTTGCGTTTGACTCGAATCTTCATCTAGTAATGCCTCCAATTCTTTGTCTTCGAATTTTTATTGGCTGTCCAGAGCGTGGCTTGTCTTCAACGCTGAAATCACCATTCTTGAAACGTTGAGACCAATTAAGTCTGGTAACTTAAGCCGATTTTCATGTCTTTTTTGGAGGGCGTTTTTTTGTAGGAAAATAAAAATGAATCGTTTTGGATATTTAGGATGTTTTTATTTACATATTAAAGATACAAAAAAAAAATTTTTTGTAAAAATTTAATAGTTTATTATTATTATTATTATTGATCGAAGTTGGCACCTCGAAAAAAAAGAGCGTGGGTGGCCCCGGTGATTTTGGCTCTTGATGTTATCTGGAATCAAAAATTCTTGATAATTCTTAATCTATAGACATGTCATTCTGGTCGGAACTACTGAAGTTAAATTTCATGGATAAATAATTGGAAAAAAGTTTTTTTCTCCAAAGTCCGTCATTTTGTTATTTATCCATGAAATTTCACTTCAGTAGTTCCGACCAGAATGACATGTCTATAGATTAAGAATTATGAAGAATTTTTTATTTCAGATAACATCAAGAGCCAAAATCACCGGGGCCACCCACGCGCTTTTTTTTCGAGGTGCCAACTTCGATCAATAATAATAATAATAATAAACCATTAAATTTTTTCAACAACATTTTTTTTGTATCTTTAATATGTAAATAAAAATATCCTAAATATCCAAAACGATTAATTATTATTTTCCTACAAAAAAAAGCCCTCCAAAAAAGACATGAAAATCGGCTTAAGTTACCAAACTACTACTTTAAAGCAGAAACCAATTAAAGAAAAGCAATTTCTTCAAATTAAAGCGGAAAACTAAAATCTCCCGCAAATGTTGCTTAGTTAACACGAAATTTGACATTTTCAACACAGTAAAAAACAAGGTTTTTGTATGAAACTCAAAGCGATATAAACTGAATATTATTGACAGATGTCTAAGCGTCATCTTTTGAAAACGAATCGAATTAATTTGTACTCCCAATAAGTTTTTATGATTTTTCATTCGTACACCCGTGCCCATCATTGTCGAACGCAAAAATTCTTCGCCCTCGAACAAGCTCGTTTAACTGCCTTCCTCTCTACAATAAAAAAAAAAAAAAAAAAAAAAAAGCTTCGCGATGAGCGAAACTGGATACATAAATAATATTATTTTTGCATCGCTTCGAGGACGGGCGGAGGGGAAAGGATTGATTAGCGATTGACAAAAAAATTTGATAGAAAAAAAGAACGTAAAACAAACGCTCTCTTATTATTCGTAATAATGTACATTTTAAATCAGTGAAAAAAAAAAGGAGGTCTAATCGTCATTATGATAAAGCGATAAATACATTAAGCAGCTAACAAAGAGGTATACGGAAAAAAAAATTGTTACACGAGATCGAGACAAATTTTTACTATATACACAAACTCTCATACATATACAAACACACACAAACACAAACACACACACTTCGTCCAATTTTTTACCTGGGCAGCTCATTTTTCTGATCATATATAGAATTTCGATAAAGAGTTTCAGGAACGTTGTCATTATTGTAAAACTATATATTCGATTTTCCGGGAGAGTCAAGTGCCCGCACGCGGAGATCGGCAAAGTTGATTCTATCAATTAACACTTTGGAATTTAAATTTCAGATATTATTAATTTTTTTGTTGCATTCCAAATGAATTCGTTGCTCGAAAAAAATGTCGAGATATTCCGATATTTGTGTAATTGAAAAAACAATTACAATTATTTTTTCTGTTTCTTCAAATTATCAATTTTTTCACTATTCTTTCCCTCCATAATGTATCACGTGTGGAACGAAGGAGTAATAATAAAAGAGAAAAAAAACTTTGAATTACAAAAATCAACGTTTCAATATTTATAATTGAAAAATCAAATTTTCCCAATCTCTGCACTGGATTCTCCTTTCTCGCCGCTTGTACTATACCCCGATTTGTAAAAAAGAAAGAAAGAAAGAAAAAAAAGAAAAAGAAAACGAAAACTCTGTTTTCTTCACTGATGACTTTTTCGTTCGCAACTACTGTCTCGTGACTACCGAAACGAGTAAGTTGCTTTCGAGCTTATACTATAAAATAAAAAGAAAAAGAAACAATTGAAAGTTAACCATATATATTACACCACCAAACAACAGGCCATAATTCCATTAAAGCGCTATATCCTTCGCGTAACATCTTTACCATTAATAAAAATTAAAATAAAAAGAAATCAGTAACAACAACAACAACAACAACAACAACAAAAAGAAAAAGACAACACACTCTACTTCGAGTTTTGCTTTTAAAATCTGTATATTTAATATTTATACAAGTTAATCCAAAAATAAAGTGTATGTACGTTATCGTACGTATATATATATAGGGCGTCAAGTGTTTTGTCGAGTTTCACAACCCGTGAGTGAAAGATTAATGAACGACAACGAGAGGGCCGACAACCAAGAAGAAGACGACAAATATATAAATATATATACGTATTGATATATGCTGAATAACCGATTAACGTTATCAAATTATCCTTCAACCGTCGTCTCATTGAGATTAAAACCTCCGCTTGTAAAAACAAAACAAAAAGAAAACTATTCGTTCTCGTGTGCCTTCGTCATTCCGGCAAAAACTTTTATTTTCTCCGGAATTACGTTAAACGACATAAAGAGTGGGATAATTTATGGTCAATGTAATTCGAGTCTTTTTCGAATTTGAGAATAAGTTTTAAGGTAGTAGTCTGGTAACTTAGGCCGATTTTCATGTCTTTTTTGGAGGGCGTTTTTTTGTAGGAAAATGAAAATGAATCGTTTTGGATATTTAGGATGTTTTTATTTACATATTAAAGATACAAAAAAAAATTTGTTTGAACAAATTTAATAGTTTATTATTATTATTATTATTGATCCAAGTTGGCACCTCGAAGTTGGCAGCCCGGGTCCTAACTTTTTTTCTACCGAACCGATTGGTTTCGAATTTTAACACGCTACTCTACACACTTATAGTTCTCGTCGGAACTACCGAGAAATTTTTTCACCCCTAACTTTTTATTTTACAACCCCTTCTTTGCTAAAATAAAAGGACTTTAGCAAAGAAGGGGTTGTAAAATAAAAAGTTAGAGGTGAACAAATTTCTCGGTGGTTCCGACGAGAACTATAAGTGTGTAGAGTAGCCTGTTAAAATTTGAAAGCAATCGGTTCGGTAGAAAAAAAGTTAGGACCCGGGCCAACTTCGATCAATAATAATAATAATAATAAACTATTAAATTTCTTCAAAAAATTTTTTTTTTGTATCTTTAATATGTAAATAAAAACATCCTAAATACCCAAAACGATTCATTTTTATTTTCCTACAAAAAAACGCCCTTCAAAAAAGACATGAAAATCGGCTTAAGTTATCAGACTACTACCTTAAGAGAATAAAATTAAAAGAAAACGAAGTTTCAAAAAGAAATACAATTTGAAAAAGTAAAGTTGTGGAAATTTCATTTTTCCAACGTGCATCTACGAATTAAACGATTGAAAAGTTTCGTTGGCCAATAATCGTCCAACTATTCGCATATAAAAAAAAACCTTATACTATATATAATTTACAATTTGAATTCCATGAAGTAACTCGTATATCCTCTGGCTCCCTCACTATACACGATTCTCAATGACGTGTATATAAAATCCTGGATTCTCGATCTCGTCGAATGGCTTGAAGTCACCGTATATCGTGTGATTGACTCCTTTCGTAAAAATTTCATCCAGCATATCCCGAAAAACGTTGAGTTTGTGAGGATAATAAGAGAGCCTGAATTCGCTCGTGTTTTCGGGATCTTCGTTGTGCTTCTCGCTTGGCTCGAGAGATATGAGGTAGTCGAGAGTGACTATCGCTGGTTTTCCACACACATAAAGCACCGAGGTCTTGATATCAGTCATATGTTCACTCTGGAACAATTGCATGACACCATTTAATTATTTTTTTTCTTTTCATTGACCTCTCTCGTGTGATAACGATAACAATTCTAGTTATTTATTATCGTACGTGTAAATATAGAAATGTGCAATATCAAATTTTGCAATAACATTTTTAATTGAGTGCAATACTTTATTTACTGCACAGTAGACTTGCGGTAAATAAAAAAATTGCACTCTAATGTGCAAAATCGAAATTTGCACATTTCTATAATGCAATTTCTAATTTACTGCAAATAGACTTGCAGTGATTAAAAAATGGCACTCAATGCAAAAAATTATTGCAATTAAAAATTTGTATGTTTTATTGAAATTATGTTTTTTTTTTTTCTTTGGAACATAGACTCACATTGTAGTAGATGCATTTTGATGGTGTGCTGCCAGTGTTCATGATGTAATCATAATTTCTATGATCGATCAGGAAGAGACCACCGGGTTTTACGCAACGCTCAAAATTAGCGAGGGCTTGTCTGTTGAAAAAATAAAATAAATAAATAAACAGATGTTCATTTTTAATATTAACTTAATTTCTCGATTTTTTTTACGTAGCAATTCGTATTGAATATCGCATATCTTTGTAGTTCGAACCTTTGTTCCCTCTGATCGCCAGAAAAGTCCGGCATATGAGCGAAACTGTTACCCAGGCATATTACAGCATCGAAACCAGCGTCCACCAAATTCTTTATGTCCTCGGGCAAGGTCAACCAGTTGGCTTCTTCGATTACTGGCAAATATTAAGGTGAGAAATGGATGTTCAATTTTTTTTTTCATTTCCTTCCTTATGGAAAGAGCTTTGTTTTCGTGAAAAAATGGAAAAAACAATCGTATTTTTAAGGGTTTATACGCAGTCAGAATTTAAAAAAATGTACTGCTTTTCCGAAATGTGCATATATTCAAGTACATACACAGAAAATTTCATGTCAATCCGACAAATATTCTCGAAGTTACACGCATATTTGTGAAGACGTCTCTCTGAGCGTTTGAAAGTAGATTTTGAAAGTTTTAATGCGCTTTTCTCAAAACTGTGTTTTTAAAGTCGGTGAGGAAGATTCCTCGAAAACGGCTAAACCGATCAGTCTCAAATTCGTATACAAGGTTTATAAATATATTTTTTAATGATTAATCGAAGGTTTTCCCTTGTCGATAAATATTTTCCATTTTATAAACAATTTAAGGCCAAAATTTGTATGAAAAATCGAAATTTTCTTTTGAGACATCGATATTTTGTTAAAAATTCATATTTTGCTTATCCCTCCGATTAAATACTAGATAATACCTTATATTAACGAAATCTTTTTTGTTTTTTCATTTCAAATGATCCAATCCAGAGATATCGTGCTCACCGCAATACTCCATTTTTTAGACGAGCTCCGGGAGATCTTCTATTGCAGCTTTAAAAATCATTATTTTCACAAATGAAAAATATGAAAATAACGTTAAAGATTATCACAATATGTGTGTTTGCAGGAAAGATTCTTGAAAAATCGTTTTTTTTGGTCTCCTGACTGCGTATAACTCCGCAATGTCATTGCGTTCGAAAATGTTCGGGAACACTGGAAAATCAAATTTAGAAAAAAATGTCGGGATGGATGTGTTTGTATGATAGGGATGCAAAATTGAAATTATTGTAACTTCGAATTGGCTCGAGCTTGCGAGCCGAAAATTGGGACGCCATTAAATCAGCAGAGGCCCTTTGTTTACTATGATTTTTGTGACAATTGACAATTTTTTTTGGATTTTATAGGATTTTGAACATTTTCAAAAATTTTTGTTCAGAGTATAACTCATTATCCAGCTGTCGCGCTAAAACTTTCGGCACAAATAAACTATCATTAAATACCAGCTCATTACTGACTTTGGTGAAAATCGATCCAGGTCTTCCAAAATTATAGAATTTCGAATTTTTCAAATCACTACACAGTATGAGACTCAAGAGTGTGCAATTTTTCGGCTATCGGGTCAAAACTTCCTACATCACTTGGGTAACATAGAAAGATATTTGCTATTGAATTTAGAGATAATCGATACACAGCATTCTATATTTTCCTGGTATTATCGATTTAAAAAAAAAACATTCAAAATCAAGCAAACCCCACACTATCAACTGGGATGAGAGAAAAATGATCCAAATTGAAAGTTGGTTATTGCTTCATCATTTTTGCGCATACAGAATTGAAAACGTCCCCAGCTTATTGTGCACATTAATGTTTGAAAATTATGAAAATTATGAAGAATTATGTAAGTTTTAATTTGCACCATTTAATTACAATAATTCGTCGACAAGTACAAAAAAAACAAAAGTATCGAAAATCATGGGGCAAGATATTTGATAAAATCCGTTTAGACGCGAAAAATAAAAGATTAGCCTCGGAGCGTTGAAGGTCTTGACGAACCGAGCGGATATTGTTGATCTGACGTGATAAAGTGAGTCGGCGGTAATAAACGACGACGATAACAAACGTAATATGATTCGTGGGTGTATGCCTCTTACTTTTATCGCAAAGAAGCAAGTGTATCTAACGGGGACAGACGAAATCTAATTTATCAATTAATAATTGACATTTTAATTTTTATCAGCTATTGATTGTTTTTTTTCTGTATTTGTAGATATAAAATTTGTCATGATTCCAGAAATTATTGACCAAAGGTTGTCCGGGACTCGTCCGAATTGGTTGCCACTTTGTGAGTCGTTGGTTACTTTTAATACAAAAACTTCTTGAGAATTCTTTCAGATTTTTTTCTCGATCTGAATCTACATTTTACGCGTCCGTCAAATAATTGACTTTTTAAAAATACTCAGTTGAAATAATTTAATAGCAGATGTTAAAAAGTCGAAGATTGAAAAGGAAAAATTGACGATCCCTAGTAATTCGGAATAGCCGTGCTTCAAATGAAATTGAAAACCTTGTAACGATTTATGGTAAATTTGGAACAGCAGTTTTTCCAGTAAAATTGAAGAAAAAAAATTACGATACATAGTACATTTGGAACAGCAGTGTTTCAAGTAAAATTGAAAAAAGGAATTTACGAGTCATAGTAAATTTGCAATAGCAGCTTTTCAGATAAAATTGAAAAAAAATGAACGATCCATGGTAAATTTGGAACAGCAGTTTTTCAAGTAAAATTGAAAAAAGGAATTTACGAGTCATAGTAACTTTGCAATTGCAGCTTTTCAAATAAAATTGAAAAAGAATTTTTTAAGATTAAAAAAAATTGAAAATAAAATTGAAATAAAATTGAGAAAATTGAAAAAAATTGAAAAAAATTAACGATCTATAGTAAATTTCGGACAGCAGTTTTTCAAGTAAAATTGAAAAAAAAATGTACGGTTGATAGTAAATTTGGAACAGCAGTTTTTCCAGTAAAAATGAAAAAAATATTACGATACATAGTACATTTGGAACAGTAGTGTTTCAAGTAAAATTGAAAAAAGGAATTTACGAGTCATAGTATATTTGCAATAGTGGCTTTTCAAAAATAATTGCAAAAAATTTTTTGACGATTCATCATAAATTGGGAATAGCTTTTCAAATAAAATTGAAAAATAATTGACGATCCGTAGCAAACTTTGAATAGCAGTTTTTCAAGTAGAATGGAAAACAAATTGACGATCCATAGTAAATTTGGAATGGCAGTTCTTCAAATAAGATTGAAAAAAAATTGACGATTTACGATAAATCTGGAGTTTTTCAAGTAGAATGGAAAAAAAAATTGACGTTCGATAGTAAATTTGGAATAGTAGTTTTTCAAGTAAAATTGAAAAAAAAATTGACGATCCATAGTAAATTTTGAATAGCAGTTTTTCAAGTAGAATGGAAAACAAATTGACGATTCATGGTAAAATTGGAATAGCAGTTTTTCAAAAAAAAATTGACGATCTATGGTAAACTTGGAACGGCATTTTTCAAGTAGAATGGAGAAAAAAAATTGACGTTTGATAGTAAATTTGGAATATTAGTTTTTCAAATAAAATTGAAAAATAAAAATGTGCATCTTTTCCGCTTTGTACCAACGGGAGTAACGAGAAGAATCAACACTTACATTGACCACTCGCAAACAAAAGAATGCAACTGTGATTTAACAAGTAAATTGATGTGACTTGCGTTCTTTTGTTTGCTAGAAGTAGGACATAGGACGAAAATGAAATGAGAACAAATCTCTCGCATTCATGAATCGTCGTTACAACGAACCTCCATTTTGTGATTGTTACAAGGTCGGAACGATACTTTTGTTTTGTACTCTCTTAACAGACGGAATTGTCCTCAATCTCGTGAATTATCGTTCCAAACTACACCAGCGAAAAAAACATAACATATTTGAAGAAAAAAAAACGAGATTAAGAAGAGCATAATCAAAGAGATGATTCGAATTCGTACTCATCGTTCGAGCGATAAACTTGTTGACCTATATTGTCGCAATTCTTGGTGATTTGCTCATAAAATAACCCGATATTATTTTTCTCAGACATACCGTTCAAACGTAATCGCAGTATTTCATTGCGTAAAAAATAGGACACTGATAACAAAAAGTTTCATGAATTCTTGTTTCGCAAATCCATATGGTTCTCTGACATTAAAAGAAATCCTTTTGAAGAAACGAGTGTACGTGAAATCTTGGCTGATAAAATGTGATGTAACAATTAAATTTCGTTTCGCGTCCTCATAAAATAAAGCATAAAATAAGACATAAAATAAGGCTCTATTCTTCGTGATGGTTAATATTGAATTTGGCGAGATTTAACGAACAAATTTTATGAGTTTCAAAGTTGTTGGTAAAATCTGGGATTGATAATACAAGTAGGGAAAAAATTGGAAGGTACAACTTCCAAATTGCTTCCTCAAAATTTCACACAATACTCAAAACTTTCTCAAAGTGTGAAATTTCGAGGAAGCAATTTGCAAGTTTCACCTTGCAATTTTTTCCCTGCTTGTATTGTCAATCCCAGATTTTACCAAAAGTTTTGAAACTCATGAAATTTTGAACCCAAAATTGAGAAACATATCATAGGGGTTTCAGACAAAGCTTTGAGCATTGTGTGAAATTTCGAGGAAGCAATTTGCAAGTTTCATCTTACAGATTTGAAATTTTTTTTTATTGCATACCATACCTCTGATTATGCTGTAAATTTTACGGAATCTTTCGATATGTGTGGAGTACCAAAAAAATGTAGAATGAGCATCGTCATACTATAGGAATAAAGAAAATAATATCCGAGCGAAAATCTATCATGGAAAATGTTATATATATACCAGGGCGATTTTTTGTTTCGACTATTTTTTTTTCTCAGTCCCCACCTGAAATTTTGTTGGATATGTCGAAAAACAAATTCCCTGAAAGTTACAGCCCTTCATTTTAATTCTAAGTACTTTCCCTTAGCGTGAAAAGATTTTCCATCTAAAATACACGTAAATCGTTTTTTTTTTTTTTCAAAATTCTATAACTCGGCCGCATTTTATGCTATCATATTGTTCTTGGTTTCGACTTACTCGGAATAAAACAATCTAGAAAAGTGCCTATCGCGGCGAAAGTGTAAATCGTACTGATGAGTTAGTACGGGTCACTGAAGTTGATTTTTACCCAAAATTCTCGTTTTTTTGCTGTTATCTCCGAAACAATTAACTTTACGAAAAAAATGTAAATGAAAAATTTGTTGAAAATTTAATTTTCTACAAATAAGGTCCTATCGTCCCAATTGCTTAGATTAATATTTCTTGAGATATTGAACTTTAACTTATGAGTAGTATAAAATTTATAAAATATGAAATATTAAATAATAAAAAAAATAAAAAATAAAAAAGTTCAATATCTGAAGAAATATTAATCTAAGCAATTGGGCCGATAGGACCTTTTTTGTAGGAAATTAAATTTCCAACAAATTTTTCATTTACATTTTTTTCGTAAATTTAATTGTTTCGGAGATAACAGCAAAAAAACGAGAATTTTAGGTAAAAATCAACTTCAGTGGCCCGTACCAACTCACCAGTACAATTTACACTTTCGCCGCAAAAGGCACTTTTTTATATTGTTTTATTCCGAGTAAATCGAAACCAAGAACAATATGATAGCACACAATGCGGCTGAGTTATAGAAATTTGAAAAAAAAAAATTCGATTTACGTGTATTTTAGATGGAAAATCTTCTCACGCTAAGGGAAAGTACCTAGAATTAATGTCAAGTGTTATAAATTTCAGGGAATTTCTATTTCGACATGTCCAACAAAAATTCGGGTGGGGACTGAAAAAATAAAATAGTCGAAAAAAAAAATCGCCCTAATATGTACGTATGGACTTGAGGGATAATTACTCACCTATAGTTACGTGGCTTTATGGAATCATGAGTGATAATTTTTTTCCTGATAAAACCATCGATTATCTACGAGTAAATCTATTGTTTTTCTGGATCCTCACACAGACATGACTTTTCTACTCCTATTGTATGAAAATGCTCATTCTGAAAATGTTCTCAAGGCCACTGTACACGTTGTTGAAAATTCTCTACAATTTACAGGATAATCAAAGATGTCGGATCGAATGAGAAAAAGGTATTTTTGTTTGTTAAAAAATCACGTTTGCAACGAGTTAAATATAACTAACCACTGCATTGAAAAGTTGAGAAAACAAAACTGAACTGTCGTTTCTCGTCAATTTTTGTTCTATATCTTATAGAATATAAAAATACGAGAAGAAATTTGTAACTCGGAAAATACATCAATAAAAATATTCAAATAATTCACAAAAATTTTTACTGAAGCGATACCAAAAGTTGGCATATAATAAAGGAGATATCTTCAGAGAAAAAGAAACATTATTTCCAATATATTGAACTCGTGGGCAAAACTAACTCGGGAAAATTTTTAGCGCAACATCAAATTTTTTACACGTAGAACTAGGGATCAATGTTTGGTTTTAGTCAGAATCGATTAATGGTGTTAAAGTTTAATCAAATTCTAAATGTCGAAATGTAATTTCGTGAAATTTTAATAAATCAATTCTTTTATAAAATGTTATGAAATTAAATGTTTATACTTTGCCAAATATAAACATTTGATTTAAAAAAAAAACAGAAACAAATGTTCAACGATTGAGTTTAATGAATGTGAAAAAGCCTTAAAATACGAAATGTTAACAATTCTTCCCAATGTTTTTTTTTCCCCTGTTAACAAAGTTTCATCGTACATAAAGAAAAACATTATTTCCTTGTAAGTTACTACAACATTATTTCCTTATAAGTGAAGTTCGAATTTATAAGCTTTTTCTTCGCTTTGTTCGTTCTCATTGGTTTACCCCAATTATCAAAAGCCGGTTCCTTCCGTCTGTCCCATCTGGATTTCAGTGCGTATTTCAGCATTTTGTCAGAAGCATCGACGCTCACAACGTTGAAACCTTCCTCGAGCAATAAAATCGAATCGACACCGGTGCCACAGGCAACATCCAAAATTCTACGACAGCCTTTTTCACGAAGAAGCCCAACGAGAAAGTCCTTGTAATTCTTCGTACGTTGATTCTTATCGCCGATGAATACTTCCCAAACTTTAGCAGCTTTTCCATCGGCATACTGATCCCTCACACCCTCGGCTGCTGTTCCCAACGAACGGGTTCGAAATACCGAATCCATCATTCTCGTTTGGCGTTTACTATTATATGAAAAAAAAAAAAAAAACAACACACACAAAATACCACAGTAAATTTCTCAATTATCACTTTGTGGATTTAACCGAATGAATTCTACGAATCGTATCGTCGCGTTAACAGTCAATGAATGCTCGACGACGTGGAATAAACTGATGAAACTCTCGGGCATTATAAACCTTCTTATATATCACGTACACACTACGAATATCTTCGCTGACTCCAAACAATATATATAGCGATTTTACCACCACTCTTATTTCAAGTGACAAACACCCGTACGAAATGATGAAACTGTATCGGATGAAGAAAAAAATTAAAATTCAGCTGTCCAAACAAGTTGTACGAATCTAAAAACGGTATTCAGAAGAATGAGGAAAGTCTTTGATTGAGGAAAAATATTTTTAAATACATTAAAATACGTTTTTGTGGACTATCGATAATTCAAGAGCGTTACTATTTAACGAGTAGGTTAGAAAAAATTTTAATCGGCTGGCAAATAAAAATTGTGCGAGTGTTGTTTGCCCATTGTGATACGGAGATTTGTTATATGTGTACGGAAATTTTCGTAATCTCAAACTCGGTGGCACGTCACCAATATTTCTTCGTGAAATTCTCATCGAATTAAGGGGGGAAATAGGGTTAGACGGTTCGAAAAATCGATTTTTTTTTCATTTCATAAATTGTTAGTGAAACTATTGAAAAATATGTTCCCAAAATTTTAAATGAAAATTCCGACTCGTTCTAGTGTTATGCGGCATTGAGGGGGGAAATAGGGTTAGGACAGCGTTTTCTCAATGATTTTCATGAATTTTTTTATAGTATAAAAACTGAATATAATTTATTGAAACTTTGAGAATATTTTATACATATATTTAAGTATATACTATAAAATTTTTGAAGAATTTCCTTGAAAAACACCGAAGAAAATTTATGACTGCCTTGACTTTGTTTTTCTTGGTAGTATTTTTTCAAACGCGTTTTTCTGAACACGACTGTTTTGAACTTGCGTACACGCTAGTTTGAAAAGTTTTCAACCAATCGTTTTGAAAATTGGCAGTTACTTTCTTCATAGTATTGCGCTCTATATGAACCTAAAATCGGAATATTATCATTATTAAAAATAATTTTTTTTTGCAAATAAAGTTGTAAAAAATGGCAAAAAATCATGCTTTTTTGTTTTGACTCCTGTAAAAAATTCAATTTTCTATTTTTTTGATAGCATTTAGGTTCATATAGAGGAGAAACATATAATAAAATCAAATTCCAACCTCGTTTGATTTCAGATGAAAATTGCGGCTTCCAGAATGTACGCAAAATGCTGAGTCTAATTGTGACCTGCAATATGGGGTCGCTAAGATTTTCGGTGTTTTTCAAAGAAATTCTTCAAACATTTTATAGTATATACTTGAATGTATGTATAAAATATTCTCAAAGTTTCAATAAATTATATTCATTTTTTATACCATAAAAAAATTCATGAAAATCATTGAGAAAACGCTGTCCTAACCCTATTTCCCCCCTTAAGGAGTATGGCCACTGTAACGGGTATAAAATCATGGGTACATGTAACAATTTTTTTTTGTATGAAAGAGTGATTTATTTATAAAACTAATTACACATCTATTTAGTATAAATATCAAGCTAATAAAAAATATTTTTTGTTTGTTTTTTTGTTATACAAAATGGCCGCCTACTGCTACTTGTTTTTTTTTAGGCGCTCCGCGGCGTGAAATTTGGCATCCACAATTTTTGACCTAGAACAAAAACAAAAAATTCTCGTTCATCTACATCAGAATACCTAGAGATGTACGTACGGAATTTGAAATTTTTTTTTTTTTTCCGAATATTGTAGGCATTTTAATTTAAAAGGTGAATTTCCAGTGAAAAATTTCGAGTCAAACTGCTCATAAAATATAAAGTTTTTAATTAATCCGAAATTCCGTACGTACTTCTCTAGGTACACTCATGTAGATTAACGAGATTTTTTTTCTTTCCTTCTACGTCAAAAATTGTGGATTCCAAATGTCACGCCGCGGAGCGCCTCAAAAAAAAAAGATACCAAAAGCAAATAGCAGTAGTCGGCTATTTTGTGTAACAAAAAAAATATTTTTTATTAGCTTGATGTTTATACTAAATAGGTGTGTAATTAGTTTTATAAATTAATCACTTTTTCATACAAAAAAAAATTGTTAAATGTGCACATGATTTTATACCCGCTACCGTGCCCATAACCCTTAAGGTAGCATTGTTTCAAAACTAATTAAATAAGTTGAACATTGAAAAAATTGTTTTTACAAACTTTCATCGATAAATTGACAATAATGCCCGATAATTTGGCCCAAAGGATGTGCTCGAAACATTGAAAAAACATATTATAAAAATGTATTATTGAATTACATTGATCTATTTGTCAATTGTCCAATAGTTGCGATTTCGTTCATTTTTCCGTACCTAGAAACGGGACCCTTATTGTGAGACTCGGTTGTCCGCCTGTCCTTTTTTCACAGACCTCTAACTCCTCAACGGTTTTAACTATCAAATTGAAATTTGGCATGGAACTAGAGTGAAATGTTCCGAAGACGGCCCCCCCGACTCGGTTTTGGAAACAAATGTTTTCGCGAATTTAGAGAAGTCAAAGTGTGTAATCTCAATAAAAAAAAATTTGTTCTGTTCTGACCAGAGGGGTATCGTTCGAAAGAGCTTACTTTGAGGATTGAAAGACGGTTTATTAATATTTTTTCGATCAGTATTCTCAACAATATTCATCAAAATGTTCGTTTTTTTTACTATGTCCCCAACCCCCTTAAGTTAAAAACTACCGTGTCGAAAATTGTTAAATAATTATGATGTATAAAGGCACATGAGATTTTTAGAAGAATACTCTAGTGATGTCGAAATTATCGTTGATTTTCGAAATATATGAAATTTAATAGAAATATTTAGTACATTAGGTTAAATTTTTCATAAAATTTCTCCATTAAAATATATATCAAAAATCTGTAGATTACACGATTCTAGTTGCAAATAAAATATTTCAAACTGTAAACAATGGCGTTTATCAATGATCTATATTGGTGAATTTACAGACAATCTTCCAACGAAGAAAAATTGCTATCGAAAGAAATTATTAAACAAACAACGTCGCTTATTTTTTGCTAAAAATAGACGACGTGATTTTAAAAAAAATGTCAAAAGTCAATGAAATTAGCAATATTTTTCTGTCAATGGTTTTTCACGGTAAAACATGCTGCAATCCACACTTCATTACTGTTCGTCAATCGACAAAAGTATGTAAAAATCATATTTTTTTAAGGTGGTAGTCTGGTAACTTGAGCCGGTTTTCATGTCTTTTTTGGAGGGCGTTTTTTTGTAGGAAAATAAAAATGAATCGTTTTGGATATTTAGGATGTTTTTATTTACATATTAAAGATACAAAAAAAAATTAGTTTGAAAAAATTTAATAGTTTATTATTATTATTATTATTGATCGAAGTTGGCACCTCGAAAGAAAAGCGCGTGGGTGGCCCCGGTGATTTTGGCTCTTGATGTTATCTGAAATAAAAAATTCTTGATAATTCTTAATCTATAGACATGTCATTCTGGTCGGAACTACTGAAGTTAAATTTCATGGATAAATAACAAAATGGCGGACTTTGATAAAAGAACTTTTTTTTCCAAAGTTCGCCATTTTGTTATTTATCCATGAAATTTAACTTCAGTAGTTCCGACCAGAATGAGATGTCTATAGATTAAGAATGATCAAGAATTTTTTATTTCAGATAACATCAAGAGCCAAAATCACCGGGGCCACCCACGCGCTTTTATTTCGAGGTGCCAAATAAATAAAAACATCCTAAATATCCAAAACGATTCATTTTTATCTTCCTACAAAAAAACGCCCTCCAAAAAAGACATGAAAATCAGCTTAAGTTACCAGACTACTACCTTAAACGACGATCATTTAACTAAGAAGATCCAAGTTTAAAGTTACTTCCTTGAAATTTCACACAACGCCCCCTCTATAAGAGAGTCGAGAGAGGGTATAAGAGAGTTATCTTTTTCAATTTTGACATCCAAATAAAGAAAAGTTGGAGCATTGTCTGAAATTTCAAGGAAGCAACTTGCAAGCTTCGATTTTCCGCTTTGTTTTCCCTACACATACCCAAAACTTCGAATGCACCTAAATCAATTTTTCGAAACACTTCAAATTCTATAAATTGTCAAACGCCGTGGATGATTTTCTGCAAATTCAATAGCGAACAGTATTTGAACGATAGTCTATTTGCATAGAACGTTTTAGCCGGATTGCCCGAAAATTTCATGAGTCATGAGTCATGTTCTTAACGCACATTTTTAAACACATGTTTCAAAATGTTACGAAATCGAAACAAACAATTGTCACAAAAATCGTAGTGAAAGAGCCGTTATTGATTTACTTGCGCGCCAAATTTGAGTCCGAAAGCACAAACCAATTCCAAGTTGGAGCGATTTCAATTTTGCAATCCCATCGCACACACGCACATCCAAACATTTTTGGTCAATGTGATTTTCCGATGTTTTGGACATTTTCAACACAATGGAATTGAAAAAACGATTGTTTTTTTTTTCATCTAAACAAAGGTTCGTCTATGAAGAATTAAAATGACTATAACAATGAATAACAATTAAAAAAATTCATTCATCGACCGCTCAAGAAAATTTCAACGGAAACTTCGTGCTTATCACATTATTCCGATTTAATGAGAATAACATTTTTATTCTGTCCCACGATAAACACCTGATGAATCACAAATATTTATCACAACTATCCAATGAATTCAGATGTTTATCGTTAGACCTCTTGGTCACGTTATATAAATGTTATTCTGACAATGAGCATTGTGACGTAATTCGGGGAATTCAATGCGGGGACTTTACACAGTGTCGGAATCAATAACAACGTAGCATCCTAGTGCAACACCCCAGATCAACGTTCTCTCCTGTGTTCTGTGTCCAGCTTTAGCTAATTACGTTGCTAATGACTTAACACGAGTGTAGAATCCCTGTTCGCAAAACCCGATAATTTCACTTGTCACCATGGCCGAATGAGCTAATGCAACAGGTTACGAACATCCGGCTTTAAGGCCTCGACAGCGAAACAAGACACAGAGAATAGAGTATGGAGCGGCTAATTAAGGGGGGTAATAGGGTTAGACGGTTCAAAAAATCGACTTTTTTTTTATTTCATAAATTGTTAGTAAAACTATTGAAAAATATGTTCCCAACATTTTTTATGAAAATTCCGACTCGTTCTATTGTTATAAGCCATTAAGGGGGGAAATAGGGTTAGGACAGCGTTTTCTCAATGATTTTCATGAATTTTTTTATAGTATAAAAAATGAATATAATTTATCGAAACTTTGAGAATATTTTATACATATATTTAAGTATATACTATAAAATATTAGCGACCCCATATTGCTTGTTTTTCTTGGTATCATTTCTTCAAACGCGTTTTTCTGAAAACGACTTTTTTTTAACTTGCGTACACGCTAGTTTGAAAAGTTTTCAACCAATCGTTTTGAAAAATGGCAGTTACTTTCTTTATAGTATTGCGCTCTATATTAACCTAAAATCGGAATATTTTCATTGAGTAAAATAATTTTTTTTTTGCAAATAAAGTTGTTAAAAATGGCAAAAAATCATGCTTTTTTTTTTGACCCCTGTAAAAAATTCAATTTTCTATTTTTTTTATAGCATTTAGGTTCGTATAGAAGAGAGACATATAATAAAAGTAAATTCCAACCTCGTTTGATTTCAGAAGAAAATTGCGGCTTCCAGAATTTACGCAAAATGCTGAGTCTGATTGTGACCCGCAATATGGGGTCGCTAATATTTTATAGTATATACTTAATATATGTATAAAATATTCTCAAAGTTTCAATAAATTATATTCATTTTTTATACTATAAAAAAATTCATAAAAATCATTGAGAAAAACGCTGTCCTAATCCTATTTCCCCCCTTAACGCTTTCCACGCACAAAGGATCATTGCTGTACAGTATAGGTAAAGTTAAGTCAGCTGCAGCATTACATTTTAGTAAAAAAATTGTGCTAAATTAAAACGAAAATTGGATCTTCAAAAATTGGCATATTGCAGTGGAATTTTCGAAATAATGCGACGACTATAATTGTCTATGTTTAAAGGAAGGGTCCATCGAAGTATTCTAGCTAACGATAATAATGTTAGCGAAGTGTTGTCAATTTTTATTCGTCACGGACAAAGCTTTGTTTTCGTGAAAACATTTTTTTATCCCTCCGTTTTCAATGCCAATGTGTTCAAATGTCACAAAACGTCAGAAAAATACGTTTACAAAGAATCTCCCCATGGATGCGTGTGTGTAACGAGGAAGCCAATGTTGTAAAAGTCTCTTGCTCATTAAGGAAAATTTGTAAATGCCCAAAAATTGTGAGGAAGCAATATACACGTATCAATTTGGATCAGTTTTATTTGGGCATCAAAATGAACATCAAAATTTGAAGACGATTTTTAGCACTTATAAAAATTGAGAATATGACAAATTTGCCATGATCGATTTATCGTGATGAAATACTGAAATAAGCAATGAAAATTTCGACCAAAAAATATCAAAAATCATAGTACTTATTAGCATTGGTTGTTTAATTTTTGTGGTCGTGTTGGATACTAGTTTTTTCTTTTTTTTTTCGAAACCTAGAATAGATTTTACGTAAAAAGTATCGTATAACATCAACCCCTATGTTCACTAGATTTGACAGTGTGGATTTTCAAATGCACGAGTTGTCAAATTGCCTACATTCATATCCGAAAACCTATCGATCGTAAGTAATATTGCTATTGGGATCTTTTCACATTGGTATGAGGTAAAGTTCAGTTTAAAAAATGTTAAACTTCCAAAAAATAATGTCACAGAAAAATCGTTACAGTTTTTTTATTAGGGCATATTAATAACATGATTCTTTAAAGTCGTTTTTTTTCCATCTTCAGTTAATTCTATGTGAAAAAAAACCCATAGCAATTATTCTCACAACCAATAGATCCCGAGATATTAATTTTAAATACTACAATTTTCGTTATTAGTGGTTGAATTAAAAAAATCCTACCCGAGTCAACTACGCGCATCAATGAATAAGGGGCGAATTTTCGAATGTTTTGTAATTTTCGGAAATAACAAAGATTCAGCATTCCCTTATCATTATTTCTTGTGCAAATCTATACGGTATGTTTGACTGTTAATTCGCTGACTTAATAAAAATTGACAACCCTTTGATAATTTTATTATCGATAGCCAGAAATTTGCTAACGGTCTCAATGTACGATGTTCAGCTCCCATATGTATCAATTCCCATAATTCTCAATTCCCTATCTATGCAGTTGCCTCAGTGTCCAATTCCCATTACGTTTAACTAAACCTGCGGTGCTTCAGTTTTGGCAATTCGTTCGATCGGACCAGAGATCGTCTCGACTGTCGTCGTGCCCAATTCTCATAATTCCCTTCACGTTCAAATGGAGGGAGCTGTACGTTGGACTCGCACTGTTCAAACAAAGCGTGCATTTCGACGTTGTTTACGGAAACTAGCATGTTTCAGATTTCTTACGAAAACAAACACGCTTGATATCTGCGCGAAAACTAGCATATTTCGGCTTTTACTACGAAAACTAGCACATTCCGATATTCGCCACGAAAACTAGCATGTTTCGGCTTTTACCGCGAAAACTAGCAGGTTTCGACTTTCACCGCGAAAATTAGCACGTTTCAGTATCACTGGAAGTGTTTCTCATTTTTTACTCCACGTTTTTTGAACATCCTTTTTTACTCCAAATTGACGAAATATTTATGCTCGTCATATTATACTGTTTTATTTTTTGTTTGAATTTATATCATACATATTTTACCGTTTGAATTTTGGTCTGCTAGGCTCATCATAAGATGGCAAACGGCAAATGCCTCGTCATTTTGGAGTAAAAAAACCATGGTAAAAAAAATTAGAAAAAAGGAAATCGAAAACAATTGCGGTGTATGCAAAGTTAACAATGTCAGTTTTTTCCCCACTTGCTACTTCGTCCAAGACCTGACATTTCTCGAGATATCTCAATCGATCGTTTTGAAGATTTTGTCAACTGTACTTTATACTTATACTGTACTTTATACTTTAGTTGTTGATCACTCCAAGAATGTGTTTTTTTTTTTACGAAATAAAAAGACAATGAACGATTCTTCAAACTGTAAGTAGAATATACTTTTTATAAACAATAATTTTGTTCAATTCCATCGCTGACTCCGAAACTTGAAGTCATGAAAAATATCATTGATGAACAATTTTAGTTTTTGAGTGGTGGAATGTTGCGTATCGTATTTGCGAATCGTATTTTCAATAATGTTATAATTTTTTTAATAGAAAACGAATATAAATGTTTAAGGGTATACGGGCGATACACCCTTAATGTTTATCATTTATTCCTCATAGTGCTCCCGAAAAAATTATTTGAACATTTGTGAAAGTTCCGAATCTTATTCGATTTAGTTCGGCAAATATACTACTTTTTCCGGTGCAAATCGAAATATGCTAGTTTTCGCGGCGGAAGCCGAAACATGCCACTTTTCGCGATGAAAGCCGAAACATGCTAGTTTTCGCGTCGAATATCGAAACGCGTTGATTTTCGTGGTGGAATTCGAAACGTGTTAGTTTTCGTAAGAAATTTGAATCGTGCTACTTTTCGTAAGCGGCGTCCATTAGAACTAATACCCAACGTTCGCAGCTCTCTCTAAAGGGAGCTGAAAATTATGAGAACTGAACAATTCGTACGATTGAGATCGTCCCGAAATTCAGATGGACCTCCCTTTATAACACTTTAACATGAATTACTATCGTTTGGACAACAATAACAGTGGATGAAACGATTAAAAGGAATTTAAACTTATTTGAACTAATACGTAAAGCTGTAACGTGAACAAAAAAAAAACGTACAACCAAATTCCGAGTAACGAGTCGTCGTAAAATATATTGCAATGACATGACAGGGGATACGTTATTGAATAAAGAAAAAAAATGTTTTTTCAAAATGTCTAAAAGTCCTCGATCGAAAAATAACTCGTCGGTTAAGTACTCGGGATATGTAATCGTTGATTAATTAAAACGATATCATAGAAAATTCAACGTTTTATGAAAGACGACGCAGTCGAGACTAAACTCTACAATGATATTTGACGATAATATATCAAGTTTAGTACAATACGAAGTAATTACGTTTCTCACGAACGAAATCGGTTTTTGTTTTGTTTTTGTTTTTTTTTCCTTTTCTTTTACTCTCGACGAACGATTACATGGTAGATTTCCATTTTTTTTCCGCTTTTTTAAATCTTTAATATATATATGTATGTATATATATATATATTGGCAGTTGTTTGCGTGAACTATTGAAGATTCGTGAACTATACAATAAAAATTGGAAGATATCGCGAAGCAAAGTGATCGCGCCCGAGCGTTATAGGAGTTGCGAAAATTAACGAAAGTAGAGAAGAGTCAAAAATTTCTTTTTTTTTTTCCTTCAATCCCATCACTACCCGACGGTTCTTGTTTTGTTCATTTTACGCACCACTACTGTGACAATTATGAGTTTCACGAGCGGTAAACAGAGAGGCAGAAAGAGATAAGGACAGACAGAGAGTACGTATCGCGATCCTCGTGGGTATATACATTTTCGATTTTTCAGCAACCAGGTCTTTGTTACACGCTCGTTCGATTATCGATCGTTATAATCATCGTCCTTGCCTATGATCCTATCTATATTTATTTATTCACGGTATTGTCCCGTCGCGACGATTCGCCGCCACGATCGACAGTCTCATCGCGGTCAAAGACATAAAAAAAAAAGCCCTCTGTCGTCAATTTACGAAGTAACGAACGCGATATCGCTTAAAGGACAAATTAATCGAAAGTCTACGCGCGATGGATTCGCTTTTCTTTTTTTTTTTCTTTTTTTGCACAAGAATTCATTCCTTATAGTTGTGCGACAGAATTTGTTCTATATCCGCTGATAGCGCGAACGGACTCGAAAGAACGCCGGGGAATTTTCTGTCATTTATTTCTCTGCTTATTCGTCAATATCAAATCAACAAACTTTCTCTCGCACTCTACTCCACTCTCTGTCTCTCTCTTTCTCTCTCTCTCACTCTTGCATCTCGGATAATCGCTCGGACGCCGACGTTCACGTATCGCTCAGCTTCGTCTTCCTCAACCTCCCCGTCTGTTGCTTCGCAGCCTTCTATAGGCATCGGCTTCATATACTCTTGAGATCGTCGGGCATGTCGTTCTTGGGATGTTTGTTCTCAAAGTGTTGCTTGTACGTCTTCGGATCTGGCATCTGGGCCTGTTTCGGAAAAAGCAAAACAAAATGGTATTAGCATCGATATTTAAAGAATAAAAAAGGAGGAAAAGGTACAGAAAATCGAAAATAACGCTACAGAATCAATAAAAAGGAAATCAAATGAGAAAACGGAAAACTTTAAATAAAAAATTTAAATGTTTCGCTTTTACAGATCTGCCGCATAAACAATAATTTAATTTACTTTGCACACTGCGCAAACGTGCACGAGTGCTTTTTGCGCAGCTTTCTTTTGATCGTTGGCGCTGTGTCCTTGTTGTTTCTTGATCTTTGCTGTTTTCTCGGCGGCTTTAGCCTGAGATTGAATTTTCTGATGTCCGCGAGCCATTCTGCAACAAGAATGTTGACAAACATTGTAACAAAGAATTAAAAAAAAAAATACAAGGAACCATCAGCGATATTTATCCTCGGGACTCAGAGCGATAACGCTGTTTATTGATAAAATAAGGAAAAAAAAAGTGTCAAGAGAGCATTTATTACTTTCACATATCGAGGAAATCAATTCTTCTACTTTGCTCTCTTTAGATCGCTCGCCGAGTCTAGCATAAGGTAAGTACGTTTTTATTGTTTTTCGTTTGTCCTAAAAAGCGTATTTGGCACAGTCCAGCAAGTTTAGACGAATTTATCATCGTCATTCACGCACTCCTCGTTCATCGTCGTTCCGTGATTAGAAAATTCTACGAGAGAACAGAGAAACCCGAGATGCTGTTTCTGCCGAGAGACGATCTCGTTCGACGTTTCGGGACATATGGAGAGAAACGACGTGCGCGACGTTTCTCCTTTCTTTTTTTTTCGTTGTCTTTTTCATCAATTTTCGACGCTTTGGCATTTGTAGTCTCGCGTGATCCGGAACAGGAACCGGGATCACGTACCACATATAAATTTTATAATTTAAAAAAATCTTACGCATATACATGTGTATGTAATTAGAAAAAAAAACCGAGCAAGCTTGCAAAAAATACTTTGCTGCTCGCTTACCTGTTCAAACGAGGAGTATTAAATTGTGCCTTGAGGCAAAAAGAGCCTATTTTGTGTCACAGCAGGTGTGCGCTTTACTATTTGGTTATGAGGAAAACTTCTTTTTTTTTTGTCTCTCTCTCTCTCTTTTTTTTTATTATTCGAGGTGTTTCCGGTGCACGCGCACAATAAGCGGCGAGAGCTTCGGCAAGAAATTTTATTAGCACAATGTGCGCTAGTGCCAACACACGAGTAAAACGCGCGAGTAGTAGACCTGTGTACGTGTGTGTGATTGGGAAAACCGTTGTTCAAGGGAAAGAAAAAAGGCGAAAGGGGTGCCCGAGACCCCCGAAAACTTCTTATCTATCACCTCAGAGTTTTCCGCTAGTGAGATCAATCGCGTTTTTATATTAACAGATTTGTTTGCACAGTTAACGACGCGCGAATGTCATGAAAATGTTATAAACTGCGGGGAAACTGCAAAATTTTCACCGAATAGAACTTGCGTGAACATAGCGTCGAACGTGAAACTTTAATCGATTCTAGTTACAATCAGGATCTGCAAACTCCCATGTTAAAAAGCGCAGCCACTGTTTGTAAAGCTATCTATGTACTCTTGGACTAGCGGAACTAAAATGATATGCATCCAGCCGCGGCGCGCTATTTGAATGAAGAGTGGGCATGAAAATAAAAAATCGGTCGGTATAGTAGATCAAAGACAGATATTTCAAGAAATGAAAAAAAGTTATTCCAGTACTTTATTTGCAAATCATTTATATATGTATATATACAGATGTATATTTACATTCATTTATATTAAGTGGATGAAATGTCATTTGTATTATAAAATTTGATGTACATTATCGAAGCCACCGTCTCTTTCTCGGGTCGCAACAAAATCGGACCGAAACATACCGCCGCTGAAAGGAATTTATTCGTTAATTATTAATTTTTTCTGCCGAAGGAATTTCGTTATAAACGGAATTTTTATTTGTTTATTTCAATTACCTTTGCAGATGTTTAATCAATAGCATTAAAATATCGAAACGCGGTTTTGACAAACGATAGACAAGTGTATGCACATCGCTGATGAGTGATTCTTGTGATTTCTGATCTATAACACGAAAAAACAAACACAAAAATTACTTCTATCGGGCGTTGAATGACAATTTTTCGAAAGACAATATAATCTGTTGTACGTACTGGTAGAAATTGTGAGGCTGCTGTACTATTGAAAAGTCATTATAGGCTCCGACAACATTCTTAAGTATGTTTTCAAAGCGCTCGTTATAGTTTTGTTCTTCCGATTCGAATCTATCATCGAGATTGATTTTGTCAAATTTCCTCCTGTCCAGTCCTATTGCCAGAAGTTTGTTGATCTTCGATGCCACACCGACGACTCAATAAGACCTTGTTCCTCAAGACGAGGGAGATTAAAGATATTGATTTTGCTCTATTAGTGTTCATTATTTTTATTAAATAAGTTTTGTTCGTTGAAACATTGTATAATGCTTAAACGTTAGAAAAATTACTTCATAATTGAAAATTAATTGTCAGAGAACAGACCTACCCTTGTCTTCGAGAGCGGTGATACATCTAGTATCACCGCTCTAATCCCTTCCTCTGCAAAGTTATGAGAAATGCCGAAATTCGAATTCTTTGAAAATAATAAAATTAAAAAAAAATATAAACAAATAAAATACATTATGTATTATTTAAATACATTTGTGGTGCAAGTAACGTAAAATTTAAAAAAATTAGAAAAAAAAATAAAGTCTCCACATGGGTAAACGGAACCCACGACCGTCAAAACTATAAACTCGAGCTCTTGCCGCTGCGCCCACCGGTGATCGAAGATTCTTCTACAAAAACTTCTTATGTATTAATAAATGCGTCAAAATTTGTATTATCTCAAATATTGCCCATCTGGCCCTCCCACTTGGGTCACTCTCTCTCCTCGTCAACGCCCCCAACCGCCCCTAACATATCCTATGAATTTGAGCGAAATCGGTGAATGACAAGTCGTGAAGATCCCCTTGTGAATAAGTCGGTAACGGGTAAAAAGCTTGCCAAGATCTAGTTCTACTTTTCGCTCCTACTATATAGGTTGCGCTAGCCGTGCATCGATAGTGGCGCACACTCTCTGTACTCTTGGTTTCACGGGAACTAATAATAGAGCCGTGGTTTTTGCATGCGGAGTTTCCACACCCTGACTGTGTACGTGTGTGTGATTGGAAAGCCGTTGTTCAAGGGGAAAAAAAAGGCGAAAGGGGTGCCCGAGACCCCCGAAAACTTATCTATCATCTCAGAGTTTTCCGGTAGTGATATCAATCGCGTTTTTATATTAACAGATTTGTTTGCAAAGTTAACAACGCGCGAATGTCATGAAAATGTTATAAGCTGCGGGGAAACTGTAAAATTTTCACCGATTAGAACTTGCGTGAACATAGCGTCGAACGTGAACCTTCAATCGATTCTAGTTACAATCGAAACTCGGACAAGCCTGGTTAAAAAAAAACTCTCGTAGTTCGAAAAAGTTCCATTCGGCTTAAATCCAATAAAGTCTTTATGGGATATCGTAAAATTGCAAGTATCGTGGCCCAACGAATAATTGGAAATCGACAAAATCTAACGACGCGCGAACTTTGAATAAAAAGTTTACAGCAAGTGTAAACATAGTGAGAAAATTTACGAAGTTGGCAATACCACGAAAAAAGTGTGTGCTTCTCCTAGAGGGTCCAGTGTGAGGATGCGGAATAAATGACGCGTTTGCGCACACGCTCTCCTCGATAGGAGCGATCGTAGCGACGCGCCATGTTTTGCCTTGAGGTGAACACGTAACTAGATAGTTCTCCAAGAAACATGGCTGAATGTCGGTCCGCTGTTGTAGTGAAATTTTGCGTAAGGGAGTATTGAATAAAGGAACGAAGATAAAATTAATATTATATATTTTGGTGATCGAGAACACAAGCGGGTTGTGTGCCTCGTAAATAAAGCAATGACTTCGATACACTTCGTGGTGCATCCGTTGCCAGGCACGGACGATCAACTCAACGATAGGTGAGCAAGACGAAACGTTTTTTTTGTTCCTCTCCTCTTTCTATCTCTCTCTTTTGCCTCGAACGGAATGGGTTACCCTCCATTCCTCTCTCTCTCTCTCTCTCTCATTCACTCACTCTTGGCCATAACGTATATTCCGATCCAAGCCCTGACCGTTTTTCCTGCAACACTAAAACACTCTTTGTACCGCGCTCCCTTTTTGCCATCTCGTTCTTGCCACTGCTTGCCACTCGTTAACTCGCCCCGAGCGTCCATAGCGTTATTTATCATTGCGCAGTTAAAAAAAAATCATCCTGGGTACAACTCCGTAGCGAATCCATTCGTATTATGTCGGCTTGTGTGTGTGTTAGAGAGATGCTTTCATCGGTGCACACACGTTCTCGGATGATTTTTTTTGCTTTTTAGCCAGGCGGAAAAGCGCCAATGTGATGCAACGACGTTACGAATCGATCATATCCTTCCTAGTGACACATGAAAAATAAAATCGCTGTCAGAACAATTAGTTCGAATAATGAGAACGATGTCTCTACGAGGGACGTATCCCCGTTTTTTTTTATTCGTCCAAGTCTCCGGAGGCTAATCGGCCGTTTTAGTTTTTCTTTATCGTTTTTTTTTCTCTCCTTTCCCCTTCCCGTAACATCGATCTTGGGCAGTTCGCACACGATTGATTATCGTGCATTGTCGGTCAATTACATGTGTTGCATGCCTCCCCGAGTATTATTATTCGCCAGATATGGATCGTTCACGATCATCTCGTATTTTTACGCATGGCGCCGCACATTTGCAAAAAATGAGACCCTCAAACGGCGGGCCTCTCGCTGCCCTTAGTACACCGCCTCTGAGAATGCGTGTTTGTAAGCGAGAGAGAAAGAGAGGAAAAATGCAACGATTATTGAAAAAATACTCTGTGACATTTTATGCATGGATAATTCAATTCACTTTTCCCTATATATATATATATATATATATATACATATATTTACATATTTATATATATGTATATAGATGCATTTCTAGGTAACTATGAAAAAATGGAGAATGGCTGGATTGTTCTAGAAATCGTTTGATCCTAATGACATTACTGTTGAAACTTTCATAATTAAACTGAGAATTTGAGACCTTTTTTCACGTAGTTTACAAAAAAAAATGAATCATCCTTTATCGATGCTCGTTATCTCTCTGATAGCTTGTTTTTTTTTTGCATCAAACTCTTATAAGCTAAAGTTCCTTCGATTCTTTTGCCGATTCAACGTAGTATGTTCACTTAGATTAGAATGCTCTCGCGGTTGATGTATCCTCGTGTAAAACGAATGTTTCATTTATTCTCGTTTAACGCGTCGACTGCCACGGTGGACAAGTAAACAACATACGAGATATCTCGTAGGTTTTTGGTCGACCCGTTACACAATATTAAACTTTTATTTTAATAACGAGATTCAAAATATATTAAGTCTGCCGTTGAAATACTTCTTCCTGAACGAAAACTATTAGATTTGTATTCTTTATTATCTAGCCTCGTATACACTTCTCAAATCATTTGTACGAGCGCTACATCTATATGTTGTAATATTCAAAAAGAAATATGTAATAAATTCTAAAGCGCACGTTGCACTGTATTTTAGACTGAAAGAGGTGGCAGAAAAAATCAACAGATATGGATTCGTGACACCGCCGGCGCTTAGCGGACTTAAAACCTCCGTTAAACGTATCGTCGTAGGACCTACTCACATAGCGCTGTTAATGGAAGATGGCAGAATCTGTAGAGTAGCGTTTACCGTTCTCTCGGATAGATTGGATCTTAGCAAGAACGAGCCTAACAGAAAGTAAGTCCGAAATTTTTGTTTATTCATGCTTATTCCATGGGCGACACATTTTTAGAATTTGATACAATAACGACGCTGTATGTTAAAAGAGTATCGTGCTACGCAACGACCGGAAGTGATGGAAGAAAAAATTGTTTGCTTTTGCATCTACATTTTCTATTACGTTACTAGAAATCGTATCTAACAACGAATTTACTTGAAAAACATTGAAAACTCACCGGCAAGATACTTGTGATTCGTGATTTTCCAATGTCATTTGAGAAAAAAGCGATTTCTCTAAATTTACATTTCACACTACGTTGTCACTATAAATCCAAACTGAGAATTATGTTTTTTAAATTGACAATCCACCATCAAAATATCAATTCACGATTTTCGAATCTAAAAAACAACCCACCTATTTTTCACATTTCTTTGAAATCAGTATTCGCCTCGATTAATAAAAAAAATTTGATCGATTTAGTGAAAATAAGTAAATAAAAATGAAGAGAAAAAGAAGTCTGACCTCGTGGTCATTTTTTTTTAGCCCTCCTAAGAGTCACGTTGGGAATACGAGCGCCGCGCCAAGCGGCAGTGGCGGCGGCGGTGGCGGGAGTAGAACGAACATGTCTCGCTCTCGTGCAAGAATCATGAGAAGCAGTTCGGCGATTCGAGGAGGCGGGAGTGGCGGTGGAACAAGCGGAAGTGGTCGTATCGGGCCACCGGGCGTTATCATGGGTGGTGGTGGTAGCAGCAGTTCTCGTCCTCTTGTTTCCGCTCCTGCGCCTTTTGTACCCGAGGATCTTATAGTACAGGCTCAAGTTGTTCTTCAGGGCAAAAGTCGTAATCTCATCATGAGAGAATTACAGGTTTGCGTCATAATCACGATTTCACGAAAAAAAAAGATTGATTTTTTTGTCCTTCTTTTTTAAATACAGACACCCGCGAAAGCTATCAAACTAAAACGATGGAAATAATTTTTTTCAAACAGAGAACGAATCTTGATGTTAATTTGGCGGTCAACAATCTTTTATCACGGGACGACGAGGAAGGCGACGATGCGGAGGATGCCGCGGATAGCTACGTTCCCGAAGATCTTATATCACTTCTCGACGGTGGATTTAGCAACGAGCATTCCGTTATCATTGACGCTGATTCTATGTTTTCCGAGGACATGTTTGGATATGGGGGAATGAGAAAGTAAGACATTCAGTTTCGTTGCTAATATTTTTCGTGTAGCTCCGGGAACATCGTTATTCTCGTTCTTATAAAAAAATCTGCGTATAATTAAGGCGCGTTAATTCAATGCCTTTATTGGCTTTGATATTCGAGAAGATACTGGAACCAGATACTGGATATCGACCTTTCGTGAATCTGCGTATAATTAAGGCGCGTTAATTCAATGCCTTTATTGGCTTTAATATTCGAGAAGATACTGGATACAGACACTGGATATCGACCTTTCGTGAATAAGGAATAATTCGATTTTTACGTCGAAAAATTAATTAGCCCTTCCTGTCCATACAGCCCTTCACGCGCTACCTGCATTAAGGGGGGAAATAGGGTTAGGACAGCGTTTTCTCAATGATTTTCATGAATTTTTTTATAGTATAAAAAATGAATATAATTTATTGAAACTTTGAGAATATTTTATACATATATTTAAGTATATACTATAAAATTTTTGAAGAATTTTCTTGAAAAACACCGGGGATATTAGCGACCCCATATTGCAGGTCACAATCAGACTCAGCATTTTGCGTACATTCTGGAAGCCGCAATTTTCATCCGAAATCAAACGAGGTTTTATTACATGTCTCTCTTCTATATGAACCTAAATTCTATCAAAAAAATAGAAAATTGAATTTTTTACAGGGGTCAAAACAAAAAAGCATGATTTTTTGCCATTTTTAAAAACTTTATTTGCAAAAAAAAATTATTTTAAATAATGATAATATTCCGATTTTAGGTTCATATAGAGCGCAATACTATGAAGAAAGTAACTGCCAATTTTCAAAACGATTGGTTGAAAACTTTACAAACTAGCGTGTACGCAAGTTCAAAAAAAGTCGTTTTCAGAAAAACGCGTTTGAAAAAATAGTGACCGCTCGGTTATACACGTGGCGCGCTCGGGGCGTGAAGGAGAGCTACTCACTTCAATAGCTTATAGCAATAGAACGAGTCGGAATTTTCATTAAAAATTTGAGGAACATATTTTTCAATAGTTTTACTAACAATTTATGAAATTTAAAAAAAATCGATTTTTTGAACCGTCTAACCCTATTTCCCCCCTTAAGACGTGATGCGGTTTGTAAAATCGAAAAACAGTGTAGGATTTCGCAAATCAAAAAAAATTCCACTTAAATATCAACTGTTTTTTTTCCTGAAACACAATATTCAGGGTCGGCGGTCAGAGAAATGTCAGGAAATTGTCAATTGATCAGGGAAATGTTTAGAAAATTACCAATTGGACAGGGAATTAAAAACTGGTCAGGGAAAATTGGTGAATTTGAACTTTTGAAAATTTTGTTAAACCCGTGTCTTCGGGTTAACAAATACGCTCATTTTTCGTTGTTTTACCTTACAAATCGTGAAATAGTTATTCTAGTTGTTATTAGATACCCTGGCAATAAATGTCCATAAAATTTTCCGAGAATACAATTAGTGAAAGTCTGTTGCACTCCGATTGAACATTTTGTTAAGAAACTTTACGAAGAAGTCAAGAAAATGTCAGGGATTTATTTTTCTTCCTATTTAGGTATCACCCTGTTTTTCTTTGCACATGCTTAATATATCTGAAGTTAATGATTATTGAATAATCATATTTGCATACCATTTTATCACAAACTTTCAAGCTTCTCGTTTGACGAATGAAAGTTTCTCGAAAAAAATCTTAAAAATATTCGTAAAAGTCCTTTAAGCTCTTATCTATGGCGGAGAGAAAAAGCAGATATATTGTATCGTTTTCCTTTCGTTATAAACAAAAAAACAATTTTACCTTCCTCACAATTGTTCGGTAAATCGTCAATTTTCATTAGACGAACGGTCGATCTGTAAAATATGATCGCCTACAATATGTTTCAAAATAATATTTGACTCGTAGTTTTTCGATGTCGAGTTTAAAAGTTATTTACATACGTGGAAATATGAAGTTTTAACGTCGCTTGAGACTACCGCTTGCGAAGGGTTAAAAAAACGACGGAAAAGAAGATTTGTACGAAATGCACTGATATTGCTTATTTTTAGTTTTCTTTCACATCTCGGTCTGTACAAAGTTGAATTTTCGGAATAACTTCATGGCTTTTTACATCCTATGATCTTTGGGTAAAATCACGTTACGAATATTTTTAACAAATCTTTGTTGACTTTAGCCGCGGAAGTTCTGCACGCAGACTTGGAATCGAGCGCGAAGGCGAACGCACCGAACGCGAGGGACATCGCGACAGTTTCAGCAGATGGAGGGATCGTCAGTATTACGGACCTCGTAGATGGCTCGAAACCGCTCTCAAAGATTGCTGGGAGAAAGATCCAGGTTTGTATTCTTAACACTTAATTCATCAGTAGATCTGATTCACTCGGTCCATCTTTTTTTGTTGCTTCCTGATAGAGCTAAATCCAACTTGACCAAATTTTGAGATATTAAAATTTGCCACGAAGCTTAGGTAGAAGATAAGAATATTTCATATTGAATTTAAAGGGCATCGATGAAGCGGTTTATGAATAAACTTTAAGCCGTCAATGTGTACCTTTTTTATAACTCAAGTTCCGTTGAAGAATGTCCAAGATAAAATTTGGTAAAAATCGAAAAAAATCGTTCAATATTTCGCATAATTTTGAAAAATAATTCAAACACTTGAGCTCAAGCAAAAGTTAAAATTGAAATGAATACATTGTGTCCTGATAATTTCCTTTTAACTACTTTCACGTACATAAAACTTCTGTCATGAGATAACCAAAATTTAGAAAACTATTGCTTCGTACACGAGGATTAGTATATGCGCAAAAATTGCGAAAGAACAGTTTCCATTTTGATATTTTTATTGTTTTTCAATTTAATTAAAATTACAGATAACAAAAAGAAAGAACTGGCATCGCAAAGTCCCCTTTGGATATCGGAGGAGCTTGAATGGTGGCACGAACGAAGTGGCGAGCCAGCCCCTCGTTTTATACAGATCGCTGCTCTTTACAGCGAATTAATTGCGGTATCAAACACCGGTCAGCTTTATCAGTGGAGATGGGCCGATCCCGAGCCCTACAAACATTCGGAAAATCCAAACGTTCATCATCCAAAAACCATAACGCTCGCATTGACCGGTGAAAAAATCATTAATATTTCGGCAACGGCGATTCGTTGCTCGGTAAGCACGGAGAGCGGAAAAGTGGCTACTTGGCTGGACGAGCTACTTGGTCATGTTGCATCGAGACTCGAGCATCCGGCTCAAGCTTTTACCGAGTTTACACTTGACAAGATCGTGTCGTTGCACACTTGCGCTCTGTACACCGTCGCTAAACTCGAAAGTGGTACGCTTTATTGGTGGTAAGTGTCATTGGAGTGAATTTTTTTAAATATCTTGACGTATTTCATAAGATAGGGGGGAGAATGATGCAAATTGAAACTAGCATATAGCTTCCTCGTCATTGTTGCCCATTCACAAAATTTCCACTATGAGGAAGAAGCTTTTTCAATGTTAGCTTCCTCGTGAGGGAAACTTTGTGTATGTACAAAAATGATGAATAATCACAAGGCAAATTTCAATTTGCAACATTTTTGTCTCCTTCAACTTGATAGCGTAAACTTTTTTGCTTTGGATAGTTTTTTTTTTTTTCTTTTTTTTTTCAAAAAATTTTACGGAAAACCGAGTTTTTCCTCTATGAGAAAGTAAGAAATGAGATAATCACGAATTGATGACTTTTAACAGGGGAGTTTTGCCGTTTGCTCAGCGAAAAAAATTGTGGGACAAGTACAAGGCGAAATCACGAAAGCACAGACCTTCAACCGTTGTGTCAACGGACATAAGTTACGGGACGCATGTATGCATGAAAAACAGTCCTATGTATCAGCCGGGAGCAATTGGTAAGAAACGAAAAATGAAAGAAAAAAAAAGAGGGGAAGGGCATTGCCTCGCGAATAATAATTTTCGTCGATATATATATATATTGTGCTTTAAACATATCGTTTGATAATTTCAGGTTTCACAATAGCCAATGGCGTTCCAAAAGTTGGACAATTACTCTCAGCAGCTTGGAATCTCGATTCCACCTATCGTTTCAAGATTTTACCCGCTGGATCACTACTGACTGCCGGAACATTTGACAAACGCGAGTCCAATGGTAATGCAACGGCGAGCGGTAGTAGTAAAACGAATCACAAAGAGACGGCAGATCGTTTGGACATGCCGCCACCGCCGTCTCCTGCATCAAGCACATGCAGCGACACCGGAAGTATCACGACAAGTCACAGTAAGTAAACAATTTTTCCTCGCGCAATAATGTATAATCTAGAATAACGATGTTAAATCGGAAAAAAAAAAAACAAATTGTGGATATCACAGAACGTCAAAAACGCATGGCACCGAGAAGCGACGGTGAGCCAGAGAGAAAGGACGAGGAGGATTGGCAATTGAAGGATGTAGTTTTCGTCGAAGATGTGAAAACCGTTCCCATTGGTGAGTCACGAATCGCGGCTATCAACCGTAATCGATACATCGTAAATTTTACACTTCCGTTCGGTACTCACCTTTTTATTTCGTTATTTTTTCTTCAAACAATTCATTTTACAGGCAAAGTTATTAAAGTTGACGGTTGTTACGTGGCCGTTAAATTCTTCTCGAAAGACTCGAAGGAGAAGGAAAAGGAGACCAAAGAGAAGGACTTTAGTACATCGGACTTTAAGGACGTAACGGCCGAGGATATGATCAAGCTACTCGCTGATTGTCGACTTTTGCGAAAAGACGAGCTACAGGTAGGAGTCGAAGATATTTTTTTTTTTTAACCAGAGAATATGAACGAATAAATGAAGAGTATAATTTTTTAACGTATCTTTGATTTACAGGTTATAAAATCCTCGATGAATCCACGAGCGCCCGATTGTTTTCAACGTACTCCCAGAAGAGTAAACATCGTTGAGGGTGTAACCGAGAGTCTCTTGACAGTCTCGACCGACGGACAAGGTACATTTTCATCCGCTTACGAAATCCCTGGCGTCGAACATTGTACAAAAACTAAAATACAAATAAAAAAAATAATGCAATTGCGTGTTTCTCGTTGTGACAGGCATCCACGCGATTTTGAAGAATGGTAACAAATTGAGCTACGTCGTTTATAATCTTAGCACCGGAAGATACGTTCAAGATTGTTACATACCGTCGGACATAACATCGTTCTTGGGACTGCAGCCTCAAAATATCAGTCTGACCAGTGCCGGCGAGGTACGATTTTGTTTTTTAATTTCATCAAATATATTCAGATAAATTTAAGAATTCTCTTATTTAAAATTCATCAATGATTATTATTATTATTATTATTATTATTATTTTATATTTCAGAATACCGAATGCTCCATGATACTGCGCGACGGTAACGGTACTATTTATCCGATAGCGAAAGATTGTGCGGATTCGATTCGCGAACCAAATTGGCTAGATCTCGCGCCTGTTTTGTGCATCGGTGCGTCGACAATACCAATACCGAGCTGTTCAAATTCGACGAACCTCAAGAATCAGGTTGCCGTTATTGCTCTTGTGTTCGACAATCTTTTGCTAATGCCGCGTATACTGAGATGCGATTACGAAGGTGTAAAGCAGGTCTTTCTAAATCTCGAACACGATCTGAGTGAGTGAAATCGTCTTTTTTTTTTTTTTTTTTTTTTTTTAAATATATATCTCGTACGACTCTCGAATAATTCGCCAATTGCGTTTTTTTTTCATTCCAGAAGGGAATGTTGCCCAAATACAATCTGTTCTCGCTGAGCGATGTGACGGTAATCGTAATATTTTGCATGCATGCGTTAATATGTGCTCGCCATCGTCGAACAAGGATAACGAGCAAAATATCGAGCGTGAATTGATGACCGGTGCCGTTGACGGCAGTGTCACACCCATGGAGGAACCAATTGCACCGTTAAGCTGGCCACCAGAACTCGACAATACATCGGGCGAGGAGGACAGTTTATTGAGTATCGGAGCAGCGAGTATATCAATGATGAATAAATCTGGTAATTGTTTTTTGTGTTTTTTTTTTCTTCGTTAAATTTATCCAATCGCCGATAAAACCTCATGCTAATTGTCAATTTTTCTCAGGCACAGGTTCAACGTCAAACAACACGTACGTTATAGACTCCACGGAACGTAGAAACAACGCGTTACTCGTACTGAAATACATGTGCGAGAATTTGAGTCTCGCTCCGCACTTGAAAGAGTTACTCACCGCGAGGTAAAAATTTTCCTTCAATTACATTTTTCTTAGAAAAATAACTGAAATTAGAAGCATGTTTACCAGGTAACACTTTTTTTAACGTTACAATTGACTCGTTAAAAGTTTGTAACCGCCATTTTGTAAAATGTATGTAAATGAATGTAAATTTTCATTGAATTCTCCTTTCGTTTTTTAGAGATGCCCAGGGACAAACACCTCTGATGCTCGCAGTTTCCGTACGGGCCTATCACGCGGCTCTCATACTATTGGACACGATACAACGAGTCGGTAGAGACGGGAAAGATTGTTCGTCGATGATTCTCCCGTCGGACGCCAGTCCCGATCTATCGCCGTTGTTCGTAACTTGCTGCAACGACACATGCAGCTTCACGTGGACCGGAGCGGTGCACATTAATCAAGACATATTTGAGTGCCGTACGTGCGGCCTGACCGGATCTTTATGCTGTTGCACGGAGTGCGCACGCGTATGCCATCGGGGTCACGACTGCAAAGTGAAAAAAACATCGCCAACGGCCTATTGCGATTGCTGGGAGAAATGCAAGTGCCGTGCTCTTATCGCTGGTCACCAAGGGGCTCGATACGATTTGCTCTGTCGTCTCGTTACGAACACGGACCTGGCGACGAAAATTAATTCTCGGCAAGTTTCATTCTATATATACAGGGTGTCCCAATAACTATTAGCACCTTAGATATCTTCGAAACTATAAGGTTCACAGAAATATTTGCTGAATCAAGATTGCACAGTACGAAGGGGGCCATCTAATGATACCAAAGTACTCACCCCCATCCCCCGGGCTGGGGGTGGGGCAACTTCGAAATCTTAAATGGGAAACCCCATTTTTTATTGTAGATTCGGATTCCCCATAAAAAAAATACGTAACTTTTGTTAAAAATTTTTTTTTTTCGATTCGTGATAGATGGCGCTGTAATCACAAAAAATCCCCGAAAGTACAGAAAGGCGATAATACTTACAGTTTCGGTAGTAAATAAAATTACTACGTTTATAGTAAGTGTTCGAAATGACGACCATCAGTATCAATGCAATATTGGATTCTTTTTTCGATCGATTGACTTGCAAGTTTTACAGCGTCACGTTTCCCAAGTTTCCCAACACACAGTAACTAGATATTGTATAGGGCTGTTAAAAAAACACAATTTTGAGATAACTAGCTGTCATTCGACAGGGACATTCATTTTTTACAAAAAACAAATTGTTTCCCGGATACTGTAGTGCGATAATTTTTACTAATGCCGACTAATGAAATTAGCGCTAAACGGTGACTTTCCGCTAATTTCTGTTCGAGAATTTGATTGTTCAGCGTGATACTTCAATTTCTTTCACCGAAATATTAGGTTTCCCAATAAGTAGAGATTAGTAGAATGATATTCAGACTCGTCGATGACAAAAGTAAAAAATCAAAAATTCAGCTACACCCCTACCGAGCACTCTATTCCTTTGTCATGTTAAAGTACTTTCCGTAAAACCCGAGGCATTCGAGATATTTTGTTGCATCTCATTGATCCCAATTATCTTCAAGTTCGAACATAGTCTATTTTGTCATCTTTTTTTTATTATCTCGAGTGAAAAAGTCGAAATTCATTCTACGTATTATTCTGAATATTCGTAAGCGGTTTGCTTTAAGCAAACTAACATCACTCTGTATTAACAAAACTGTACCAGTTATAACGTTGGTCTATATAGAAGAACCTATAAGCTTCTATCTTGTCTATACAAAGAAATTCGATGAGCCACTTATCGGAGAAGTCCCAGATTACGCGAAGCTTATTATTTCGGAGAAATTTGCTAGAAAATCAATGGAAAATATAGTATATCTCGAAATTAATTTTTTTTCGAAAGATAGTTGAAATCAATAAGGCAGTATTTATTTATGTATTTTACTTAACTTCACGAGAGTTCTAAAGTGCCATTTACATTTTTAGTATTGAGTCACAAACTTACTAATTTCTTAAGATTGAAATTAAAATTGTGAAAACTCGTGCAATGAGTTCAACAGATGCAATTACAGATAATATAATGTTCTCAGAACTTGAGAATGGACATTTGCCAACGCCGGCGATCCGATAGATCCCCGATCTCGCCGAGAAAACGTTTCTTCCCGTAGGAGCATAAAAGTAGCTGGTCAATCTCCCCGTTTTGTTAGAAACTCTAATCGAGATTTTTTCCAAGAGAGACGTACAATTTATAGCGTCCGATAGCAGTTTGCCTAGAAACAGTAGAATCTCTGAGATGCCGCGGAAACTAAAGAGTCGACATTTTCATAAGCTCGGATATTGCGCTATAATCGTGATATCCTCCCTTCTCATGGGGATGCCAAGTTTGTAGGTCGCTAGCCTGAAAAATCTATGCCGAATTGTCCCCAGCTTCCCGATGTGCTTAGGGGAAAGGGGGTCCAAATTTCAGAGGCATAAGTTAGCATCGGACGTACCAGGGTTACATACAACCTCCTAAAAATTTGTGCATCCCGAAAATTTAATGAGCATCTTACGAAGCTCGGCATGCGGCTTGGGCGTTGCTCGATTTCCTCAATGTGAGGAATGAAGCTCATTTTCGAGTCATAGAATTACGCTTAAGTCTTTTATGACATCCGTCCTCTCCAGTTGAGGACTTCCAAGCGAATAAACATTCTAGATTGAGTTCGGGGATCGAGTTTGTTCCCCCCACAGAAGGATATCGCTTTGCACTTCCCCAGATTCAGCTGGAGACCGTTTTTTCGGCACCGTTCCCACAAACTGTCGAGATCAGTCTGAAGTATCTCACAGTCCTCGGCCTCCCTAATCGCTCGGAAGATTTTTAAGTCATTCGCGTATAACAGTATCGAATAATATTTCGTAGGGCTCGGGTTTCACAGGAAGTATTTCTACGTGTCAAGGATAAACAGAAGTACTTGACGAACAGTACTATAGCTGTTTAACAAAAATCCTAGCTCAACGACTCGATCGTCATTTAAAAACTTGAACATTTACGAAGAGAATGAGCACAGGAGCCATAACGCGGTCAGAAAAAATAGTTATTTCAGCGGACGAATTGATTTTTGGCGAAAATCACTAAATAAATTGAGTTGTTTTGCTTAAAATTAATAATTAGCGCTATTACGAAAACCCTGCCTAACAGATATGAACTGTAGATAAATAATGGGGTTCGCGTTTATACGATAGCTACTTTTTCTTTCTCAATAATCGCTACGGAGCCTTGCAATAATTATTGATTTTTTTTTTCTATACAGAGGCGAGAGCATACTCCTGTTTCTCGTGCAGACCGTAGGAAGACAATCGGTCGAACAACGACAATTTCGTTCGGCGCCGCGACAACGTTCGACCTCGGCAAGTCGAAAAACTCCATCGTCCGATGGTTTAGGCGCCGACTCGGATATGCCCGATCACGATCTCGAGCCGCCGCGTTTCAGTCGTCGCGCTCTCGAAAGACTGTTGAACGATTGGCCCGCTGTACAGTGCATGATTATGTCCGGCGTAACGGAGAACGGAAATGATCAGTTGTTCGGTGATCAGGGACAATCTTGTCGTCAGAGCGGCACGGCTTTGCTCGACAAATTTACGCACTCGTTGCTCGTTAAATGCAGCTCCGAGGTAATTAACGACCGTTAAATTCACGAAAAATCGTGTCACGAGAAATTCCGACTAAAATCCATTGTCTTTCGTTCGTTCTACAGATGCTCGATACTTTGCTCACGACGATGATTCGTGAACTTCAGAACGAATCTGTTCCCGGACGTCAGGACGAGGCCAACAATGTCGCGCGTCGTTTCGTACGATCGGTCGCAAGGATATTCGTCATTTTCACTATCGAGATGGCACCGAATAAAGCGAAGAGAAGGAGGTATGAGAACGTTCGTAGGATCGGTGATGCACAATTTAAAAATTCGAATTTGAGGAAGTACAGCCGATTGACCAATTTGATGCTGAACTAAACGAATACCAAAATGATTATAAACGTATATAAGAAGTTATTTCTTTTTTTTAATCTATATTTTATTTTTTCTATAATTTCATCTATTCGCCGCGTAATAGGAATAAATCCTCGAACGTATGGAAATTGTGTATAATCGATCCTACGCAACGGTGTTTGGTAAGAAAAATAAAACCAAAAGTCTAAGAACAATCGCGAATGAATTTAAGAAGTTTTAACACACTTCACAGCGCGAGCCAAGCGTCCCAACCGTTGATAAGGTGCCGTCGAGTTTTTCAAGCTCTAATCAAACTGGCCGTTGAGGAATTGTGCGAGACAGCGGATAGTCTGATAGCGCCAGTTAGACTGGGCGTTGCAAGACCAACAGCGCCATTTACCCTAACGAGTTCGGCGATCGAGGTTATAAACGGTTCGGAAGAATTGTTCTCCATCGAACCGTTAATACCGCACAGCGGCGTTAGCGCTCAGACTCTCGAAGCTGGCCTTCAGCCACAACAGGGAAACAGCAATATTGTAATAGCTCGCGACGCTACTGCCATGGACGAGACCGAGGGCGGTGAGGAAGTACCGATGGACATGGACGGTGATATAAGCGAGCACGAGGAATCGGGTGTCGCTGGTCCAGCGGTGAATCATCCGCTCGGCGAGGTTGACGTTAACGCGGGTGTTGCCGGTGAGGAGCAAGCCGTCGACGGTGAATCGGACGGTGAGCTCGATCTACTCGCGGAGGGCGAGACCGAATCGGATTCCGATGACAATCACAGTAATCAGGACGCCGCGTCCGCTCAGCGAAGCGTACAAACAGGCGCTACAGCCGGTTCGGACGGTGGTATGGGCTCGATATTACTTTTCCCCGAGGACGAGTCCGGGGAGTCCAGTCAACAGGAGGATGACGACAGCGAGGCCGGCGAAACCGACGAACAGGACAACGAGGAGTTTCAAATCGGTGACGAACAATTGGAGCGCAGAAGGTATCTAGAACTCTTCGATGTTTCGCGGTACGAAAAGAAAGAAAAACAAAATAGGACAAAGCTGGGCAAAGTCTCTCGAATGTACATAACATCCAAAGAATAGCGCGTATTTCAAATACAATTTGGGAATTTTAAAAGAAAAATGTGTTGAAAGTTTTGAAGTGGGAATGCCGGTATTTAGCCTCCCCTTAAAGTTCTGTTTCAACTACCTGTGCTTGTTAAAAGTACTGTGCCGCAAAACGTACTTGAGTCGTCTACTTACGAAAATATCTACTTACAATATCTCAAACAAGTATCGAGTACCCAAAATACTGCCTGGCTGTGAAAGAAAGAAACCAGTCAAATTTCTCTTCTAATTGTAAAATAAAAGACTTCGTGAAGTAATATCGACATTTTTAGTAAATAGATTCGGTTTCAATTTATTCCAGTAACAAAGTATTCGACTGTACATAAAATCGAAAGTACCGCGCGTATTTCGAATACAAAATACTTTCAGTACTTAAAATACATTCGCAACTACATTTTTTTTAAGTCTTTTTCAAATACCCGTACTTAAAATACCGCAAAAAAACTTGAGTAGTTAAAATGTCTCAAATGAAAATCGAGTACTCGAAATAATGTCCGGTTGTGAAGAAAAATAGTGAATTTTCATTTCTCAACGTAACTTAAAAGCCGTCACGAAGTAATATCGACATTTTTAGTAAATAGATTCGTTTCAATTTATTCCAGTAACAAAGTATTCGACTGTACATAAAATCGAAAGTACCGCGCGTATTTCGAATACAAAATATTTTCAGTACTTAAAATACATTCGCAACTACTTTTTTTGAAGTCTTTCTCAAATACCCGTACTTAAAATACCGCAAAAAAAACTTGAGTAGTTAAAATGTCTCAAATGAGAATCAAGTACCCGAAATAATGTCAGGTTGTGAAGAAAAATAGTGAATTTTCATTTCTCAACGTAACTTAAAAGACGTCACGAAGTAATATCGACATTTTTAGTAAATAGATTCGTTTTAATTCGTTCCAGTGGTTCGTCGGGGCATCTGCACCGCAATAATCTTGCACCCGTGTCGATGCAGTGGGCGATAAGAAATCGGGAGTCAAACACACGTACGGCCGGTTTACGCGTAACCGGTGGAAACAATTTGGTGTTCATCGATTCATCGACGCTACGACGAACGACCGCGACCTCGGCCGTTGCCGCTGCACAAGAGCTCATCACAATGGGAACTACCGCTAGCTGTTTGGCGCGCGCATTTGGAATCGTCATACGGCAAATAGCCGATTTGTTGACTATGATGCACGATTATAAAACTCACGCACCAAGTCTACCGAGACTCATGGAGATCACTTATCAGGATGCTACGAGCTTACAGGTACGTTTTTTTTTTTAAATTATTTGTTCGGTCCATTCGACGACGATGCACAACTTTACATTGATTCCTCGTTCGGTCATTTAATCCCTAAAATAAAAAAAAAAACATTGAATGTCTCGCCCGTAGATGTACCTCGAGGGACATTTGAAACCAACTTGGGACTGGTTATTGACCGTTATGGATGCCACCGAGGCACAGCTGAGATTCGGTGTGTCATTGACTCGTAGCGCTGATCCCACACACCCGGAACATCCGCTGAACAATGCTCCGTCGTTGTCGGGCGGAAATTTCACCGGTCTACTTAACTCCGCGGCCCTATCACTAACGCTACAGGGTAATACAGGTCGGAATCAACGCAGTGCTATCACTGCAACATCAAATATCTCCACTACACAAGGTTCAACGCGACTCACCGTTGGTTTTACAGGCGTAGGCGAACCACCGCGGAGCAGCAGAGAGCGCGAAGGTTTGTGACACACCCGCATCTTCGAAATCGTCTCACTAAATATTGTTCACGGAAGGATTTTCCAAAAACACAAAAAAAAAAAACAACAAACAGACCCACTTCCCCGACTTCTTTATTTCTCGATGCTCTGGAATGTAAACTCCGTTTATACGAACAATAGAAAAAGTCAATGATTCACTGATTTGCTGATCGTCAAATGAGAAAAAAAAACAAAAAATTGTACTTTTTCGATTCACAGGCGGTGATGCACACTCGGCGAGACGCGAATTTTTGTCCTACTGTCTCTCGCTCATGCGAGCTCATAATGGCGAACATCGCGATAGCTTGCCCGTTCTCGACGTATCGGCACTCCGTCACGTTGCTTATGTCTTTGACGCTTTGGTTTATTACATGCGATCGTTGTCCGAACCACTGGCGTCTAGGGCCGAGATCCAGAAAGAGGCAGCGTCTTATTCCACCTGGAACGATCAGGTAATTCGTTAAAATTTTTTCTGAACTCTCAGGGAATTACGGTTAAGTAGATTCTCGTAAAATTACTATAAACTATATTAACGTTGTATTTTGTTTGAACAACGTATTCACGAAATATCTTAACATTTTTGAAAAATTCATCAAATTTACCGTGGTTTTTAACAAAATATGCAAAAGCTAGAACGGATTTTTTTTTCAATTTAAATCTATAAATTCCGTCTGATTTCAATTTATCAGCACTTGACTAATTGTACGTTTTTAATATTCCAAAAAACGAGCAAAAAAATTTTAAAAAAATGGTTATGATAATGTTGTTTGGTTGATTCAACAGGACGAGAATGACAATGAAGAGGTCGAGGAGGACAATTTGCCAGCTACCAATGCGATGGAAACAGATTCCGTGGATTATCCGGATTTGTTACAAGTGCCAGTCTGCGGTACGGGTAACAACGGTAATTCAACCGGAAAAGGAAGAAAACATCCGTTTTTGCAAAGATCCGATTCGACGCTTTGTCTTGGTTGTCCACCACTCGATCCTTTCGACACGGTTATGAGCGAGGCTCTGCCTCTGGCCGATCAGCCGCATTTACTGCAACCTCATTCGCAGCGCGAGGATTTATTTGGCGTACCGAGACAACCAATCGCTGGATCGAGCTCCGGTGGAGCTAATCAAAATCCATTGGAGGGACTACCGACTAGATTGAGTCTTTCCGCTAGAAGCGCTGATAACGCGACTACCACCGTTATACCGACTTTCAGTCAAGTTATTCAGGGTCCCGGTGGTAGTTCGTCGAGTTCGGAAAATCGAAGAAGTTCGGTGTCATCGGCGGAGCCAGGAACTAGCAAATACGTGGTGAGTCTACGAATATCGAGAGATTTCTTTTTTTTTTTTTTACTTTTTTATCGGCATAGTTTGTTTTCAGGAAAGAATTTGTAACCGTATTAAATTATAGAAAAAAATGGTGCGATTTGAAACTTGCACGTTGTTTTCTCAAAAAATTTTGGCATTTTCAAACATTTCTCCATGAGCAACGAGTTTATTGAATTTTTGTTTCCCCTTAGAGGAAACAACGTAAACTGTGCGCAAAAATTGTCAAAAAGCCATGTCCAATTCAGTTTTCACCTTTTTTTAATTCCAAGAAGTTGATTTCGAAAAATCACCACAAAAGCTTGTGTTTCACCAAAAAACAACATTGTTTCATCGATCGAAATCTTTCTGCATTGATGAATTGGCATAAAAAGCAAAAGTTTGTAAATTATAAATCTCCAAATTGCTTCCTTACCGTCTTCGCATCTTCAAAAAGCATTCTCTATGATGAATTTTGATGAAAAAAAAAAAACAGGAAAAATCATGAGAAAGAAACGTGCAAATTTCGAATCCTCAAGAAATCTAATAAATATCATTTACGTTTAATTGCAGGAAAAACCAAAACCTTTTAATCAAGCAACCGATAATCAACCAACCGTTGTGACCGAACAAATTGACAGAGCTCCGATAATCGTCTCACCCAGCAGTCAGAACGAACAGTCGGGTAGTAGCAAAGGCAAGGAGATATGTAAGACTGGTAGGAGTGTCATAGTACGAGCGGGAACAGTGTCGGTGAGTAAATTCACGTAATCACCAAAAATGAGAAACATTAAGGTAGTAGTCTGGTAACTTAAGCCGATTTTCATGTCATTTTTGGAGGGCGTTCTTTCGTAAGAAAATAAAAATGAATCGTTTTGGATATTTAGGATGTTTTTATTTACATATTAAATTTACAAATTTATTTACATATTAAAGACACAAAAAAAAAATGTTTGAAAAAATTTAATAGTTTATTATTATTATTATTATTGATCGAAGTTGGCACCTCGATAAAAAAGTGCGTGGATGTTATCTGCAATCAAAAATTCTTGATAATTCTTAATGTATAGACATGTCATTCTGGTCGGAACTACTGAAGTTTAATTTCATGGATAAATAACAAAATGGCGGACTTTGGAAAAAAAAGGTTTTTTTTGCGGACTTTGGAAAAATAAGTTTTTTTTTTTCCAACGTCCGCCATTTTGTTATTTATCCATGAAATTTAACTACAGTAGTCCGACCAGAATGACATGTCTATAGATTAAGAATTATCAAGAATTTTTTATTTCAGATAATATCAAGAGCCAAAATCACCGGGGCCACCCACGCGCTTTTTTTTCGAGGTGCCAACTTCGGTCAATAATAATAATAATAATAAACTATCAAATTTTTTCAAACATTTTTTTTTTGTATCTTTAATATGTAAATAAAAACATCCTAAATATCCAAAACGATTCATTTTTATTTTCCTACAAAAAAACGCCCTCCAAAAAAGACATGAAAATCGGCTTAAGTTACCAGACTACTACCTTAATTCATCCCATTAATCAATGATAAATAATGAGCATCCGGAAGCGACTTGATCTCTCACGTTTAATGAGATTTTCGTTTTTCCAGGAAACAAATGCTAATAAAGTCGGCGCACCGGAGGTACTTGTTGTACCGACAGTGGATGCTCAGAGCGGTACCGAGGAGGTAGATCCGGCGGCAACTAGTCACGAGATATCAGCCCACGAAACAGTAGAGACGAGTCCGGTCGAGTCAGCAAGATCAGTTTCATCAATCGGCACGAATATATCACACAATATATTGCTAGGTCGTTGGCGATTATCGTTGGATCTCTTCGGGCGTGTATTCATGGAGGACGTTGGACTCGAAGCGGGTTCCGTTGTCTCGGAGCTCGGTGGGTTTCCCGTTAAAGAATCGAAATTTCGCAGGGACATGGAAAAATTGAGAAATTCACAGCAAAAGGATATTACACTGTTGAAGGTAATGTGATAACGATTGAGCAATTTCGTCGTCGATGCAAATTTCGTTGATTAAAAAACGATCGACGAATAACGTTTTGTTCGCAGGTCGATCGTGACAGAACGCAATTGTTAGTTCAGACAATGAAAGAATTGAATACGCAGTACAATCTTTACAATCGGAGGGCCTCTAACGCACCGCCGCTCGCTCTTAATCGAATCAAAGTTACATTCAAAGACGAGCCCGGCGAGGGATCGGGTGTTGTTCGAAGTTTTTATACAGCCATTGCCGAGGTAAACACGTTACTCAGACTGAATAACAAAGAGGATTCTCTTCCGTGATATATATATTTTTTTTATCACGTAATTTACACGCATCTTTCAGGCCTTACTCGCAAATGACAAACTGCCAAATCTCGAGGCAGCGCAGGTTGGATTGAAGTATTCGCAATACAATGGTTTGCAAAAACTCAAGAGTCGAGATCGTGAACTACGACGACAGGTAAGATAATGAAAAACAAAACTCAAGTCTTTTATTAAATAAGCTTTCGTTTGTTTAAAAAAACATTCAAAGATTTTCATGGCGCAGTACCAAAAAATCGTCAACAAATCGATAAATCGTATTTAGCATGTGACACGTGAAAAGATTGACACTTTTATCTCGAGGACAGTTCGATAAATCACCAAACTCCAAAAAAAAAGAAGTCTAGATCTTATGGGACTTTAGATTTTTTGGAACAACGAGCGTGATCGTTCTGTCTAAAATTTTTAACACATTCGAATAAAATTTTATACACTCATAGATTTTATGTAATTATATATATTTTTTTAAATCAAGGAAGCAATGTGCAAATGTTTTACTTTCGACCGATTTTTCATATTTATTAGAAATGATAATAGAACAAAGTATCAGCATAAAAAATTAAATTTGATGAAAGTCTATACAAGACTAAAAAATTGAATTAAAAAAAAAAATTGTTCTTCAAGAATCCTCGATCATCCGGAAAGTACAGAGAAACTCGAAGGCTATCGTTCGAGGCTCGTTCGTTCCATCCGTCGAGCTCGATCGAAGGTGCCAGTGGTTCCGGCACCGGTGGCTCCTCCTCGAGCAGTCATCCGCTCCCGGTCGGTCACATGAGCAACGATCATTTAACGAGTCATCAGCAACATCTCGGCGATCGATTATTCCCAAAGGTGCACGCGCTACGACCGACAGTGGCCGAAAAAATAACCGGAATGATATTGGAACTGTCGCCCTCGCAAATATTAACTCTACTGGCCTCGGAGGAGGCTCTGCAGGAAAAAATCGACGAGGCTTACGAGCTGATACAGCGTCACTGTCACGATTTAGCGAGCGAGGCGCTTCTCGATCTCGACGTTTTTAGTCTTACCGAGCGTTGCGGTGCTAACAAGAAAAAAATGGATAACAGCATTTTGGACGACACAGAGGACAACGCACCGTTATTTTATTCACCTGGTAAACGAGGCTTCTACACACCACGACAGGGAAGATGTAGCTACGAGCGTCTCAACGCTTTCAGAAACGTCGGAAGGTTGATAGGACTTTGTCTATTACAAAATGAGCTTTGTCCAATATTTTTGAATCGTCACGTTATCAAGTACATACTCGGGAGACCTATACGCTTTCACGATCTCGCTTTCTTCGACTCCGTCATATACGAGAGTCTGCGACAACTCGTTGTAGACGCGGAGACCAAGGACAGCAACAGTTTGTTCTCCGCACTGGATCTCACGTTCAGGTATTTCATTCGTAACGACTAAATAGTATTAAGGGGAGATATACACCTAGCAACCGCAAAAAAAGGATTATTTTTGAGAATTTTTTTAAGGAAAACTATTTGAAATTTCGGATTGGGAGATTTTGTATCTAAAAGTATACACATTCAGAAATACGGTCAATTTTTTTTATTGAAAAAAAATAAAAAATTGACGAGGTTGTTGGGTAATCTTCGGAGCGCCGTAAAAAAATCTGGGTAAACGGTACCCACTGGCTTTTCTTCAAAAATCATCTGAAACAAAACAATCAAAAAGCTTATTAAATTAGATACTAAAATCTAGTACTTGTCATAACCAATTTTAAAAATATCGATTTATGACAAAATGGCGGACGTTTGAACATAACATAGCGATTTTTCGACTAAAAGTTAGTTATTATTTTGCCTGTAAAACAAAAACTAAGCAACGAAAAAAAAAATCCTATGACAAGTACTAGATAATGATGTATACTTGTATACAATAACCACACAAAATTTCAAGGTAATCGGTTCATTGGTTTTCGAGAAATTTTGGGTAACGATTTGAAAAACGCGTTTAAAAATTTGGGAATGAATAAATCATGAAATTTGTCAACTTACATGGAATCTTTTGGCACTGGAACTGATATTCTCGTCGGAAAGCTCTACTTTTTCGGCAATCTGCCGATTTTTAGGCGGTTTTTTCTTTTTACTACGATCTTTGCGAAAAGATCCGGATCGATGAGCTTTCCGAGAACCTTTATATCTGTTATCCATTTTTCCCAGAATATTTATTCACAGACGAAATCCGGCGCGCTCTCGGAGGCGGTTCACTCTCTCAGCTGTAACTTCGTTATTTATCGAGATATTGACTTGCAATTTTCACTAGATATTCTTGAGACCTCAAGCTTCAAGAAAATGCAAAAAAAAAATCAATTTTTTCGACCATGCTAGGTGTATATCTCCCCTTAATTCGTTTGGAAATTTCCCTGGGGCGTCTTCGTGGCCGCAGGATCTCCGTGGTTACTGACTTTTTTTTCGCACAAACGAAGCTTGTGAAATTTATTTTTCTATTTTGTACATTCGGAAACGAAATTTAGGAAAAATGCTTGCAAATGACATTTGTAAAGAAAATTATTTATTTATAAATCATTAATACACAAATTGTTTAAGGCATCGGTTTTAAATCTGATTTAACGAAATTGGGCGTTTGGCAGTGTTGTGACAATTTTATTTATAAAAAAACATGCCAGCAGATTGTGTAAAAAAAAACGAAATCCGCACATATTCCGGAGTATCGATCTAAAAAATGTCTGCACGGATAAAATCAAGGACGATCGGGTATTGAGTTTAGACAGAATCGGTAAAAGGGTTTAAAAATTGTTGAGACTTTTTAAAATTATTCTTTTTTTACATCGAGTCGTTCGATATCCTCAAATTCTCGAACTTGACAAAGCAACGAAGAATAAACTTCGAATTATTGAGTTAAATGAAAATAAGTAGATTTCACATTGTCAATAATTTCTTTTCTGTCCCTCAACAGTATTGACTTGTGTCCCGAGGAAGGAGGTGGGTCGATCGAGCTCGTGCAGAACGGTCGTGATATCGAGGTAACAGGAGGCAATGTTTACGATTACGTGAGAAAATATGCCGAGGTACGGATGATAAAGGTGCAGGAAAAGGCTCTCGAGGCAATGCGCGAAGGAGTTTTTGACGTTCTCCCGGAGGGTGCCCTTGACGGTCTAACCTCGGAAGATTTGAGGCTTCTTTTGAACGGCGTAGGCGACATAAATGTATCAGTTCTGATATCGTATACATCGTTCAACGACGAGTCCGGCGAATCGACGGAGAGACTATCAAAGTTCAAACGATGGTTGTGGTCGATTGTCGAAAAAATGTCACACGTGGAACGCCAGGATTTGGTGAGTTAATTCGTGTTGACGAGAAATTTTTTCATAAATCTAATCGACGAAGTAGCATTTTAAAAAAAAAAAAATTTTTTAAATAAATTCTTTATATCAATTCTACAGGTCTACTTTTGGACGGGATCACCGGCACTACCAGCGAGCGAGGACGGATTCCAGCCAATGCCGACAGTGACAATTCGACCGGCTGACGACGCCCATCTACCAACCGCGAACACATGCATCTCACGCCTATACGTTCCACTGTACAGCTCGCGTAACGTGCTGCGTCATAAGCTACTACTCGCTATAAAAACGAAGAACTTTGGGTTCGTATGAATTCCAATCGTCGTCGCGAATTATCGCGTGCTAAAAACCGTGTTAAACCGCGCGTGAAAGTTTTGCCGATTATTCTTAATGGTATAAGAAAAACAAAACAAAAAAAAACACAAAAAAAACAGTTATACGTTGTTATTTTTCTTTCTCTTCCTAGAAAAAATTTATAACATTTATAAATTTATAAGGTGTAATTATGAATTATCATTTCTCTTATCATGAAGTGGTCTTCATTGTAATAAGGATTTATGTTAAAGTGTCATATTTAGCCTTTATAGTGACCCGAATAAAACTTTGTCAAAAATAATGACGCGGTCACGGATTGTGTGCTTTCTTATCACTTTCGTCCGTTTAGTTCTAAAAAAACAACAAACAAACAAACAAATAAACATTACGAATGAAAAACAAACACACGAGATAATGAAAAATATCGATTATGTATCTGAGATTTTTTTTTTCCTATTGAATGTGCGGACAAGGTCCGGGTATTTCGCATCTAGATAATAAAGAACTAAATGATCGAAAAAAAAAAAGAAAAATAAGCTGTGTATGTACGTCTTTCTGTAATTCACATCTGTACAAACATATAGATACGTATATCTCAACGAAGCCTTCGTTTATCCTGCGTATAATAATCTCTTTGGGGTATTAAGAGAAACAGTGACGCATATGCAATCAAAAATTTCTTTTATTAGGCATGTACCAGATTTAAAATAAGACCGCTGACAAGGAATTTGTAGATTTTTTACAAGTACATCGGTATGCTGAAATATTTTTCCTGTTTTTTTTGTCTTCGTTTTTTTTTTTTTTTTTTCGTACTGATTTGTCGTACTTACGTTACGCGTACCACCTTAAAGAAACTCCATCATGATTCTTGAACAGCATATTTTATGATCTTTATTTGGAAAAAAAAAAGTATTCGAAGGTATAGCAGAAATCGACGAAATTGACAAATAAAACGAACGAACGGAATGACATCGAACAGTGTCGAGGGAACTTCTTTTTTTTCGTTTTTCTTTTCCTTTTTTTTTTTTCGATGCGGAACGATTTTGTCGAGAAATTCTGAACGGATCGAGACCCCTCACACATTGGCCTCGAATTGATAATTACGTCACATATTAATTACGGCTTCACAGCTATCATTCCTGATCAAATAACGGAACGAGAGAGTGTAGTTGGTAAAATAAGCTATGGCGATCTAGCTGCCTATGCGTATAATTACATATTCTTTTTTTTTTCGTTTTTGTTTTTTCGCTAACACATGAAAGAAATTAAATATACGGAATAAAAGGAACAATATTGATTCCGTTACACTTTCTTTCTGTTTTAGTGGTCATGGCATGCACTCACAAAATGTCCCTGCGTCCCCTCTCGGATTCGTAACGACGATTACACACTTCCCTCGAGAGACAAACAAAAGTGAAGAAAAAGAAAAAGAGAAAAAAAAAACAAAACGAATCGCGTCACATTGCAAAGAAAAAAAATTGAATTTACAGCATTAAATATATATATTCTAAATGATAAACTGAAATAGTAAAAAATAATCTATCATTTTTAATTTACTTAAAAAAAAAAAGTTGGTTTCTTCTAATACTAATATGTATAATATAATAAATCTCATTATTTATAAATTTCTAAAAATCGTAAAGTTATATACAATAATTATATTATCCATTATGTACTTGACGAAGTATTGATAGAAACTTATTTACAACGTGTTACCTACTGACCGCTTCCTGAATTGTTTTGGGATAATTTGGTTGTCGTCTGGCTCAATTGGGCCAGGGTCTCCGGCGTCGCGTGCGCTTTGAGAATCGAATTTTCCGCTTCCAACTGATTTATACGATCCATTAGCTCGGCTATCTTCTCCTTTAGTACTTCGACCTCTTCGCGTACGGCGAACATGAGATGACTCTTAACCAAGTCCTGGATCAACAACGAATAAATCGATACAACAAACGACACGAAGCATTAAGGTAGTAGTCTGGTAACTTAAGCCGATTTTCATGTCTTTTTTGGAGGACGTTTTTTTGTAGGAAAATAAAAATGAATCGTTTTGGATATTTAGGATGTTTTTATTTACATATTAAAGATACAAAAAAAAAATTTTTCTTGTATCTTTAACATGTAAATAAAAATTTTCCTTTTTCATTTTTATATACAAAAAAAATTTTTTTTTTTGTATCTTTAATATGTAAATAAAAACATCCTAAATATCCAAAACGATTCATTTTTATTTTCCTACAAAAAAACGAAATACCAAAAAAAATTTTTTTTTTGTATCTTTAATATGTAAATAAAAACATCCTAAATATCCAAAACGATTCATTTTTATTTTCCTACAAAAAAACGAAATACCAAAAAAATTTTTTTTTTTGTATCTTTAATATGTAAATAAAAACATCCTAAATATCCAAAACGATTCATTTTTATTTTCCTACAAAAAAACGTCCTCCAAAACAGACATGAAAATCGGCTTAAGTTACCAGACTACTACCTTAATGAGTATTACGTATAAATACGTATAAATAAATTAAATAAATCATCTGGCGCTCACCATAGCTTGCTCAATCTTGTTATCGATCGCTACGGCACTTGTCCCCGACATGCTGAAATGATAAATAGATTATCATTAACAACGATGAATCTCTATGAATAAAATATTCAGAATTCTTTGATCTCTCTTGTATAAGAGGGAACGTCACGCCCACGGTTATTCACCACTCGTGTCCCAGATTCATCAATGGAGGAGGGGGCGGAAAGACCACGTTTTTTGCAATTTTTTATGAACATTTTTTGAGTCAAGAAACAAAGTCGAATTCTGCAAGGTAAGTATTACCTCTACGATTTTATACGAGGAGATAATGTAACATTCCGAAGAAAATATTTTTAATTTCATTTTTTTTGTCACTGATAAAAAATCATTTGATTTACTAAAATCACTCTAATTCTGCTTCTACACAGAATTACGACTTCAGTCTGTGCTCATTCTCTTCGTAATCGTTCGAACTTGGGAAAATCCTTTGAATTAACGAGATGTAATGTTTTTTGCAATTTTTCACAAATTTTACAAATCTTTGCATACACAGTGCTTCCTAATACATTTTTTCGCAAATTTCCCGAGTCTAATTGTCACCATTTAAAAATGTTCAACAGTGAAAATTGATCAAACAAGGTCAACGTTGTATTAAAACATGATTCCACGATTTTCTTAAGAAAAAAAAAAGATAGAAGAGAAGAATTTTTTTTTCGACATTTACGTTTCATGATCCCAACACGATCGTAAATTTCTCTCCGATAATCAAGCGCAGCGAATCAAGATCGGGAACCAATAAGAAAATCCATTGTACGTAAATTTTTCGAAAAGTTAAAGTAAAAATAAAGCGAACCTTTCATTGTCTTCGAGCGCGTGTTGGTCATCGTTACTCTGCGTTACTTCGGCGAGAGATTCGAGTAGAGTAGCGTCGGCTGATTGTGGAGGAACGGTTACGAGGCCCGTTACGGATTCCTGCTCCGTTTCGGGTTGATGAAAATTCATACTACCCTGCTGCATACCGTTACCACCGGCGCCACCGCTGCCAACGACGTTCTGACAACTCGCCGGTACCTGATTCATCTGTACCTGAGGATTGCCAGGGCTCGTCTGGGGCTGCATCTGTCCCGTTGGCATAACTTGAGTCTGTTGTGAGGCTTGACCGTGAATAGCCGTTGTCGCCTGTTGAGCACCCGACTGAGGAACTTTGTGAATATTTTGGATGCCCTGCATTCCCTGCATGGCGTTCATTGGCTCGGAAATTTGGGTCATCTGTTTCTGGGTCGTGAGCCCTTGTTGCTGTGACGGATGTTGCTGTTGCTGCTGTTGTTGTTGTTGTTGTTGTTGCTGTGACTGATGTTGAGTAACGAGAATATTGGGCTGTGTCGCGGAACCGGAAGTCTGTTGTACCGAGGTTTGACAAACGTTTTGTCCGGGCAACGTTTGATTTTGCGAGCCGACAGTAACGTACGTATCTTCCGCGGTGTGACTTATATTTTGTTGTGGCGAAACATTGTTATTATTAGTCTGTGTAATAATAGGAATAGAGCCTTGTGGCATGCTTTGGGGTTGTCCCAAATTATTGTTATGAGTGGATTGAAGGTTCGAGGGTAAAGTCGCTCCTTGTTGTCCACCTTGTTGCTGCTGCTGTTGTTGTTGTTGTTGTTGCTGCTGCTGCTGTTGCGTTCCCAATTGTTGCTGTTGCTGGTTGGAAGGTTGAAAGTATTGGGGTATCTGTTGATTGGTCACCTGTGTCTGAGACTGCAATTGATTAGCATTGTGCTGTTGTTGCTGTTGAACATTCTGCGTCATTGAATTGCCAACGGTAAAGCCACCACCACCGTGTACATCCTGATGGGTAACGTGACCGTTCATATCAATCGACATGACCTTGTCGTCGTTAACGACATTGTTACTCTGTTTTGTGGTATCAACGACGATACCACCGTCCGTAACGCCATAAGATATGCAAACCTCGTTGGGATCCGATACTTTTGTTGCGCTTATAGCGCTCGACTGATTAACCGACGTATGATCGAGATAATCCATACACGTCCATCTTCCTCTTTTGAACGGCTCCGTGCTCTCTATCTTAACTACCTTGAATCTCTCATTTCTACCGTGCGAATGTACCTCCCTTATATCAGCGTCCTGTTTTACATTGCTCGATAACAAATTAATGATATTATTGTCGGTGACGGAATTAATATCCAGCGTACCGATGTTACTGTCGTTAGTCGAATTACTGACGTTACCGCCCTCGGACGGTACTATAGCGAGGCCATATTGCGAACTTGTTGGAATAACAGGCGCCGTACTGAGCGCAGAATTACTGGCGTTAAAGAATACATCCTCCTTGGAGAACGTATCCTCCGAATAGCTCGGCGTCTCAACGTCAAGATCCGTCACTCTAGAATGTTCCACCGAATTGTCCTCCGTGTGCGACTCATCAAGATCGTCATTGGAATCGTCGCCTGCGTCGTTGCTCATGCGCGAACCAACCGTTACGCTTGTTATCTGAAACGACGACGTTTTCTTTCTGCACTGATTGTTCGGCGTCGAATTTATATTCGACACCGACAGACCCAACGTCTGATGAGCTCTGTCTAGCTGTTCGCCCAGTCTTATCGTCTCCGTTGTGGTACGATGTACCGGCGTTGAGATTTTCCTACCGCCGTCCAATTGCTGCTTGTGCGATTTTCTGTGCACATTGTCTGCCATTTTTGGGCATGAAAACTTCACCATTCGGTAGTCACGATGTACTCTGCTTCCGCTTTTTCTCCTCTCTTACGACTGTTCGGTGAGAACGACATTGCCGTGAATTTTACTTTTTGTCTTTTTTTTCTCCTTTTATTCTTTTTTTATTTATTTCTTAATCCTCCCTCTTTCTCGCTTTCACAGACGAATTGAATTTATACTAGTCGGCAATCCCGGAGACTATCCGGGAAAATATACGACGAATAACGAAGCGACTTTTCCCTCGACGATCTGGAAAAAGACGCGGTCAATGTGTTTTTCGTTATCTCGCTGATTCACGATGTTACACGGGAAATAAAATCATTTTTATTGGTGTATCACGGAGACTTGACAGTTCACCATTTCTCGGTCGCAAAACCCAAGGAGTTTTTTTTTTCTCACTCCGTTTTACTTGAGCGTTTTAACGCAGCTAAAAGGCTACAATTTCACCAATCGATCTCGTTTATTTAGCGCTTAACACGATTTTCTCTGTTGTTTTCGTGAGTTTTTATTTCTCGCCTCGCCTACCGCAATCTTTCGTCACGCTCTAACGCGATCCATCGGATATCACAACTTCACCGTACCGTTTCGATGCAATTTTCCCATCGTCCATGTCTCTCTCTCCTCTCTTTGCTATACTCGCTATTCTTATAAGCAGAGAGAGTGTTGAGCAGTTTAAAAATGGCTGCCGATTCATCCGCAAAAACGGCATGAAAATAGTCAATCTAGAGATGGCAAAACTCATTCGTCTCGGGACCAATGCCAGAGCCTCTCGAAATACTAATGACTTTCGGGATCCCGGTCTTTCTAGGGGATTCTCGATTTTTTTAACCAAACCCCGTCTAAGTCAGACTTTATCTATGCCCATATAATAGCCTGCATCCCCCTCGATGACGCCTGACCCGTAACCTAGGCATAGATTGAATGTTGCCTAGACGGCGGTTTGATTAGGAGTCGATAACCCCGAGAAAGGGTTGCGCTCGGAATACTTCACGCCTGTGTGGGGGGGAGTGTTTATAACATGACGACGTAAGGGAATAGCTGTGACTTCACTCAACGAGCTATTCATTGGTTTATGGTTGAGTGTGTCGTTGCGAGATGGCAATAGTGATTGAGGCAATCATTCAAATATATTAATTAACATGTCCAAAGAGAATATCACGAAATTCATTTCTCTGTCCACCTCACACCTTCACATCTTTTCACCTTTTGTTAAATCGTTTTTTTTCTCAACATTTCTTCGTATTATTGTAGTTTCAACTTATTGAAGTTTCAACCGAAAAAATACCATATATCGACGATCCGTACCGAATACTTTGTCGCAAAGGCGATTGATGGCGCTGAAAGCTCTTTCTAGTATCGGTATTGAAGAAATAAAGGTGTGATTTTTTGTGCAGTGAGCAGGAACTATTTTTTTTAGTAACTTAATAGTGAATTATTAAAAAAATGCCGTTGTTTAATAACTTACTGGTAAGTTCTAGTCATTTATAATTAAGTTGCTAAAGATAAAACTGCTGCTCGCTGCCTATGAAATTATACCTTAATGGGTCAGGCCACTGCAGAGGCCGAAAAAATAGGCTTTTTTGGGGATTTTTTTTTTTTTCAGAACAACTACAAAATTAATCGAGATTACAAAATAGGGTGTTTTATCATACATATCAGTGACTATATACAATAATTTTTTTGAAGCGATTCATTTCAAAATGGCGGCTGTGCAGCATTTTGCGATGACGTCTTCGTTATTTGTTGGCCGGAAACATAACTCGGACAACTTTCAACCGATTCACTAGAAATTTTGAATATATCCATAAAAATACATTGTCTATAGAAGTGCGTACGATTTTTGCGACATATTGATTTTTGACCAAATGGCGCACTTCTAAAGTGAAAAGTGAAAAGTTTGCTTGAAAAATCGTCAGAAAATTGTTAATAACAACTGAACTATGCAATATAATAAAAAAAATCCTACGCATTTCCATGAACAATGTATTTTTAAAGATATATCCAAAATTTCAAGTGAATCGGTTGAAAATTGTCTGAGTTATGTTTCCGGCCAACAACAACGGAGAAGTTATCGCAAAAACGCTGCACAGTCGCCATTTTGAAATTGATCGCTTCAAAAAAATTATTATATACAGTCATTGATATGTATGATAAACATCCTATTTTGTAATCTCGATTTATTTTGTAGTTTTTCTGAAAAAAAAAAAATCCCCAAAAAAGACTATTTTTTCGGCCTCTACAGTGGCCTAACCAGGGTGTGGAAACTCCCATGTTACGAAGCGCAGCCACTGTTTGTAGCGCTATCTATGTAGTGTCCCCCTAATCGGAACTAAAAAAATATATATCTAGCTGCGGCGCGCTATTTGAATGAAGAGTGGGCATGAAAATAAAAAGTCGGTCGGTATAGTAGATCAAAGACAGATATTTTAAGAAATGAAAAAAAGTTATTCCAATAATTTATTTGCAAATCATTTATATATGTATATATACAGATATATATTTACATTCATTTACATTAAGTGGATCATATGTCATTTGTATTATAAAATTTGATGCACATTATCGAAGCTACCGTCTCTTCCTCGGGTTGCAACAAAATCGGACCGAAACATACCGCCGCATACACAAATTTAAATATATTTGTGGTGCAAGTAACGTAAAATTTAAACAGAAAATTAGAAAGAAAAAAAGTCTTCATATGGGGAAACGAACCTACGACCCTCACATTATGAACTCGAGCTCCTGCCGCTGCGCCAACAGGTGATTGAAAATTGTACTACGAAAACTTTTTATGTATTGTTGAATTTGCAAAATTTTAATTTTCTTAAATGTTGCCCATCTGGTCCTCCCACTTAGGTCACTTTCACTCCTCGTCAACCCCAACATACCCTATAAATTCTAGCGAAATCGGTGCTGACAAGTCGGGAGGGTCCCCTTGTGAGTAAGTCGGTAACGGGTAAAAAGCTTGCCAAGATCTAGTTCTACTTTTCGCTCCTACTATGTAGGTCGCGCTAGCTGTGCGTCGATAGTGGCGCACTCTCTGTGGTGTCTCCGTCACGGGAACTAATAATAGAGCCGTGGTTTTTGTATGGGAGTTTCCACACCCTGGGCCTAACCCATTAAGGTGTCATTTGATAGGCAGCGAGCGCAGTTTCATCTTTAGTAACTTAATAATAAATTACTACAACTTACTAGTAAGTTATTAAACAACGGCATTTTTTTAATAATTCACTATTAAGTTACTAAGAAAAATAGTTGCTGCTCACTGCACAAAAGAATCGCACCTTTATTTCTTCAATACCGATACTAGAAAGAGCTATCAGCGCCATCAATCGCCCTTGCGACTAAGTATTCGGTACCGACCGTCGATGTATGGTTAACACTGCACCCCTACACATAACCTTCTTCACAATGCCGTGAGCAGTCGTGAGACATACACAATCGATCATTGGCACTGATTGGCACTTTCTTATATCGAACGCCTGCCCCAACGGACTTTACCGTCATCGTGAGTTATAGTTTGGCATATTCAACGAACGAAAAAAGGTAAATTTATTGCAAAACACATAATTGTGATTACGATCAGCTGCTTAACCAAGAGATATCTCGTACAATGTTTCACGAATTTCAAAGCTTCGCAATTGCAACGATTTCGTAAAGACATTCGCGGCAAAGAGGGGCTCGCATTTTTGCGGGGTTGCAATTTGTCCGTTGTGTAGTTTTGGCTATTTACGAGAACTCGTCGGTCACTGTTACTAACACTGTTCAATCCCGCATTCTTACGCAAATGTAATAACGCAAAACACTTAGTATTTTCTTTTGCGCAAAATCCAGACGGTACCAAAGAATTGGAGTATCTCGTAACGTTGTTTTCTTTTTTCAATTTGATTTCAAAATTTACTTCATCCGTACAAAATAACTAATACATTCAAATAATCCAATTTAATGATTTACAATCGTTTTAATGATCTTCATATTAACAATTTTATCGTTACAGCAATAATGTCCAAAACTCATAGTCCAACGATATTCAACGGCGAGGCTGACAATTTTTATGATCCAAATTTTACTCTCGACATAAACAAACGCATGAGAGTGCCAAAGAGCATTCGCGTTAGCGGAGATTATGGCGACGACGATGTACACGGAATAAACGGTTCAAGCTGGAATCAGGCGATTCCCAATGAAAAGTTTGAAATGAACGTTCCGGACAGAATTCTTGTAGTCGGTGAGTTTGCGGAATTTCTGTAAAGAAGCATCGAAGACTAAGAACCCCTATTACTGGACCCTTTTTGGCTACGTTCCACAAACTATCAAAGTTAATTTTAGGTGGTTTCCCTAATTAGCCAACCAGGAAACTATGTCCCTCTCGTCTACCCGCCTCAATCACTTTCTATTCTCATCAAAGGCATCGTTCGGTTACGAATTGTACATATTTTTGTTTAATCGGAAAAAAAGACAAAAAATTCCATTAATCGCAAAAACAACAAGAAATATTGTATTCAGTATTCCTATTGAGGGAAGACTAGTGGAATTTGTTTTGATATCACGAAATTTTTTGTGCAATAATACTACAGCCTGACCCCTTAATATTTGTTATACTGAAAAAAAAAAAAAAACATTTCAACATGTACTGTGAATTTCATAGGTCTCTCGGATCATGTTATGTGTACGTAGCTATGATCTGTAAATTAAGTAATATTGACATTCCATGCTCGGTAGAAATAGTGAGATTATATTTGCGTTTAAGTATCATCCTATTCTTACGTTTTAACCTGAGTTGTATGTCATATATCTTGATGCTTTACACAACACTTCTTTGTCGTTGAATAATTAATTGATTTACATACAGATGTTTCAATTTCATCATTGCAATGCATATCGTACATGCACACCACAATGTTTCTATATTACTTTTTGTTTTCGTTTACAATTTTTTATGTAATGTAAATTAAAAAGTTTAGTCCCTCAAATAAATAAATGTTTAAGTAAATAAGTAGTTCATATTTTCAATGAGAATTTTTTGTTTCCCTCTGCTAACAGGGCAAGAACAGCACATTGGTATGAAAGCTCCGCCACGAGAAATGACGTTGGAAAACGCTGTTATGCCTCCTGAACCAGGCATGGTGAGGGTTCAGGTTCGTTTACACCCGATTATTTGACCAAATTAATCTCGTAATCAATTCTACTCATTTACCAGGATTTTGTACGCTAAAACGAACGAGCTTCCAAAGTTATGTTCCGATATCATTGGTAAAGCATTTTGTTTTTTTCAATCCCCCATGATCGTGTGGTTTCTGCTATTTTACCAGAATCCGTTGCGTTTGAGGCGTTGTTTTGGGAGTTCCCCCGTTTAAACCATAAATGTGAACTAACGATAACATCGTGACAACGAAAAAATGCGATCATCGTGAAAATAGCTATTTATCGTTTCAGACTCCACCGCGAATTCTTACACTTGACGATCATTATTTTCCGGCCGTTGACGAGGATGAACCGACCAATTATGCAAATTCCTCGATAGACCAAGAGTCAACAGCTCGGTCGCGTACAAGATTCGCTCCCGAGACTCAAATCGTCAGGCATGTAAGGTAATACACGAAATCGAGGCTAAAAGATCGACCGAATTAGTTCAAATTTATTGAGGAAACTTTCCTGCGGGAACTACGCTTCTATGCAAAATTTCAAATCTATATAATTGGCGATTAATTATTGAAGTTTTATCTTATACACGAGCAACATAGCAAAAATCTTACGATATCTAATGCAACAGTCAATGGCCATGCTAAAAATGTTAAAAATTCTATGAAAATGGATCCAAATAATTCGCTACATCTTTGGGAAGAACTTTCACGAAGACCGAAATGCTTCGTTTACATAGTTATCGAGAAATTGAAAAAATAGAACAACTCTCTTTATACAACAATATACGTGCGGCATTTCGTGACGCTCACCTCTCTCTCTCTCTCTCTCTCGTGCGTTGCCCGCCCGGCAATCCGCGCACAAGAGACCTTTCTCTGCTTTCGCTGTGCGAACCAACGTATGCCAACCACCTTAATGTCGAATTGAACAAATTTTCCAATTTTTTGCTTCAGAGAACAAACCCCTATGTACAACGCCTTGGACGTTTCACTTCCGCCGACCGAGGAGATTCAACATTTGCGTCGTCAAGTCGGCAAATTGAATCGTCGAGTTATGGCCGTCGAGCTCGAGATGCTCCAGCGTCAACAGAGAGATAAGATAATTTACGCCATAACGATAACTTACTTCTTCCTCAAGGCTTTTTCCTGGTTGACCAGAAATTAAATTTGCTCGATCAACGGAAAATACCGGTTCGACATTACGAATAGAGAAAACACACACACACACAATTATCAAAAAAACAAAAAGATCTGTTCGAAACAAACAAAAAAAAACGCGCACGGTGCTGTCAGAGCCGCAGTTTTCTTGCACGAGAGCCATTTCTTGCTCACCAAGAAACAAGCGAACCAAAGATTTTGCAGAGATATATGATGCAAATTTAGAGGTTTCTTTTTTGTTCTTTCTTCTTTTTTTTTTTTTTTTTTTTTCGAGATATGAGTTTGACAAAAGTAATTCAAGATGCATCCGTGTATCGTTACGTTTTGTAGACTGTCGTATAAATACGTGCGGAGCGAAGCGGTTATCTAGATAGGAAATAGTTGAAACGTGAATCATTTTATATTTGTGGCCACTTATTAGACAATTTGCTCGTTCGGATTTTTTTCGAGAGATAACGCTTGCCAATCTGTGCCGCGACTGTGCTGAAAAATCTTTGTTTTTAAACACGAGTCTTTTGAAACTTAAAGAGAGAGAGAGAGAGAGAGAGGTGAGAAAAATTTAATGTGCTAAATGAGAACAGAGACAAAAGTTCACGTTACATTTAAGAAAATAGATAATCAATTTCGGATGTACATCGGATTCGCATTGATACGTTTGGTTATGTGAATCCTGGAATATAACTAATTAACTAGAATCCATAAGCGTAGCGATTTTTCGTCGGTACAGTGTGTAATCATGATCCATAATTGAATGATTTTTTTTTTTTTTTCAATCTACAAGGACCTGAGATACAATTCTTCTTCTCTGTACTACGCATTTGAAGTATTACGATATATAGGACGAAGAACTTTTTTTTTCCTTTTTTTTTGAGTAGCGAAGTTTGTTATAGCGATCGGTATTGTTTTACGCACGGGACTGTCCGATTACCCGGGGATATTCCTTACGATTTTTTATAACTACTGGGAAGCAGCGTGCATGATTTACATTTTTTTTTTCATCATTCGCATCAGATGGAAAGAAAAAAAAAGGAGAACAAACGCGCCATCAATACTTATTCTCAAAATGAAACCATTTGATTTCGTATTGATTGACGAATATCCCTTATCTCGATAGTGATGATACTCGCATAATGGACGTTTGTCTTGGTAACTTTCGGGAAATAACGAAAGTAACGTTAATGTTTATTCGTAACAATGGCGTTTAGATTTAATGACGAATCGTCGTTTGAAGTATCTGCCTGTGGCCATACTGTATGATATTGTACATTTATACATATTACGCCATGTGATCCTAGAATGGAAATTAAAGAAGAAGTTAAAAAAAGACTCAACGAGGATGAGATCGAATAGAAAATTTTGTTAGAAAAATAAGACCTTCAGGCAATCGTCTCACCGGAGCGTGGAGGAGATAGACGCGGCAGTACGAGCCGTGCGGAACGGTTCGCACACGAGTGAGAGGAGTTTTGCCGATAACGAGCTAACATAGCGAAACAACAGCCGAATATTTGCCTTTTACTCGAATTTTTATTATCTAGAGGTCGATGACCTTTTTTTTCGTACGATCATATTCAGAATTGATTTCTGAAATACGAGATACCTTCTGCATTGCTGTTAAGCCTTACTACGATACACATGGGTCACGGGTACCCCAGCCAATGAAACTCACCGCGGGCTCCAATTGCATTTTAAGGGGAGAAATAGGGTCAGGACAGCGTTGTCTCAATGATTTTCATGAATTTTTTTATAGTATAAAAAATGAATATAATTTATTGAAACTTTGAGAATATTTTATACATATATTTAAGTATATACTATAAAATTTTTGAAGAATTTCCTTGAAAAACACCGAAGATATTAGCGACCCCATATTGCAGTTCACAATCAGACTCAGCATTTTGCGTACATTCTGGAAGCCGCAATTTTCATCTGAAATCAAACGAGGTTGGAATTTACTTTTATTATATGTCTCTCTTCTATATGAACCTAAATGCTAACAAAAAAATAGAAAATTGAATGTTTTACAGGGGTCAAAACAAAAAAGCATGATTTTTTTGCCATTTTTTACAACTTTATTTGCAAAAAAAAAATTATTTTGAATAATGATAATATTCTGATTTTAGGTTCATATAGAGCGCAATACTATGAAGAAAGTAACTGCCAATTTTCAAAACGATCGGTTGAAAACTTTTCAAACTAGCGTGTACGCAAGTTCAAAAATAGTCGTTTTCAGAAAAACGCGTTTGAAAAAATAGTACCAAGAAAAACAAAGTCAAGGCAGTCATACATTTTTTTAAATTACTTACAGGTTAATCTGCTATTCCAGCACCATAAACCAATCCCTCTTCTTCGAGCTTCTCTGGTCTCCAAAGCGCTGCGTCGATTTTGTCGGCTTACGCGTCGTTCGCCCATTTGATATGCGAAACTGTAGCTGCGATTACCTACTATAATATTTAGCTCGTTCATCACTAATAAAATACTTGAACTTCCTTCATTGAATAAGCAAGCAGTCAGGTATGATGCGACCTCAAACACTTTCAACCCACAATGTAAGTGCTTCGGGGCTAAACGCCAAACTATTGAATTGAAGCTTTCATTTGCATTTTGGGTGTGGCCGCCTAAGCACCTCTCTTATAAGTCATCTCGCGATAAATCTTCGAATATCGGTAAAATTTCATTTTGAACATCAGGATGTAATGGAGTTCGATGTGCTTCAGGGGTCGTTCCGAGAGCTTCAGCTTGTTTCCACTTACGCCATATACACGTGGCGCGCTCGGGGCCTGAAGGAGAGCTACTCACTTTAATGGCTTATAACAATAAACGAGTCGGAATTTTCATTAAAAATTTTGGGAACATATTTTTCAATAGTTTTACTAACAATTTATGAAATTGAAAAAAAATCGATTTTTTGAACCGTCTAACCCTATTTCCCCCCTTAATGGGAATGAAATCGAAACGACAGACTATGAGCTACACGTAGGAATTATCAAAAAGTGAATTTAATAATCAGCTGGAAGAAAAAGACGTATCGTCGAAAAAAAAAACCGAAAAATCGTTGAAAACGAAAACTCTTTGGGTACGTGTAACCGATATATAGCGTTATAGGGTTAGTTGGGCTAATTCCGATCAATTTATTCGTTTAAAAGTACAAATAACTCCTATTCCCGTCGACAGCCGTATAATATTGAATAATATTTGAAGATTTTTTCCAGACTTACGAGGTCGTTGACCCCACCCGAGACTCTGGGAGAATCAAGTAAGATAGTCAAACAACCGATCACAAAAAGATCACATCTTGAAGTTAAATTACACGTCAACGAGACGATTACCTTAAGGCGGTTGTACCGTGTAACGGCTGTATTTTTTCACTTTTTTTGTGAAACTTCTCTAACGAACCATGAAGATACACCATCTTGGAATTTTTACAATCTACTTATTAACATTTATACAGGCACTCAGAATTTTTTGACGCCAAAATATTGAGTGGAATCGACTTTTATAGGGTTCGAACGACACAGATGTGAAAAGTAAGTACGTTGACGGCTGGACATGATTCTGGCTTTTCTGTTCATCTGAAGTCAAAAAATGAAATGTGATTTTAATTTGTATACCTGTGGCTATAGCCGGAACTAGGATTAACGTACACACCCATCACCGTTAAATTTTCAAAACCGTGCCAAAAATGTAATCTTCAATATTTTCATTTATCCCTAGTTTCGGTTATAGCCACAGGTCTACAGATTAAAATGTCATTTAATTTCTTCATTTCAGATGAACAGCACAGCCGGAATCATGTCGGCCGTCAACCTACTTATTTTTCACACGTGTCTCTTTCCAACGCCGTAAACTCGATTCCAATCCATATTTTGGCTTCAAAAATTCTGAGTGACTGTATAAATGTTAATAAATATATTGTAAAGATTCCAAGGTGGCGTATTTTCATGGTTCGTTAGGAAAAAATCACAAAAAAAGCGAAAAAATACAGCCGTCACACGGTGAGACCGCCTTATATGCAGAGTTGTGAGAAAAGAAATAAAAACAAAATAAATTTCAAAAACTACAATTTCAAATTACCTGCTAGATTTGAACGATACGAATTTAAATATCAGCCTTGTAGATGTAATTGAAGAAGTAGATTTTGTCCACATTTGCTTGTACGATCGGCTTGTTGTCTCCATCAATTTTGTTGAAACCCAAGGATTCTAGTCGCACTCTTGATAAGGAATTATACTTTTATTCCGCAATACACTATATGTACTCTTTGGAAAAAAAAAAAATTGCGTATTATCTATATCACAGTCCACTCAGCCTCAAATACCCAGTCTGGTATAATTGCTAATCACTCTTCGAGTCCTTAAAGCGTTTGAAATAGGGGCATCTACGCGACTTAGTATTCGGTAATTACGGGCGTATTGTCCAGAACGTAGAACATAATATCGCCACCGTCCTCGCCGAATATATACGCGTTACCCAATACGGATTCGGCAAGATTGGCATCCGCTTCGCCGATACTCAACTGCGGAACATCGTTCGACGTTAGCTCTGTACTTTCGATCGTTGATTCGGCCTGACCGATTTCCGACACTCGAAGCAAAATTTCTTGGCCTGAAATATTCGAGTTTCCTTCCAATTTTTAAATACAATTTGTAGAAATGATCATAAAAATTTAACACCGATTTGACTCAACTGCATTGTTACCTAAAAATGTCAATCTTTATAATTTACGAATACTCACCATTCAATTCATTTCTTTCAACATCGGCGGAAATGTTTTCTTTAACCGAAGCCTGTTCAGTAAATTGATTTTCATCCAAATCTGCTACCGACAAAATCAAACTCCGAGCGTTATCGCGTGTCTGAAATTCCACATTACTCGTCTGTTCGTGGGGTCTCTGAGCAATATCGTTACTTGGATCGCAAGAAACAACCGTTTCGATCAGCGACGAAGTTTTTTCAATTAGATCATTCACGAAACCCGGTTTGTCCCATTCGTCGATAAGACTCTTGTGCTGACGCTCGAAATGCCTTTTCATACTGTGACGATAACGCGCCGTCATTTTACAATAAGGACAACGAAACACGATACCGCTATGATTCGTTTGAACGTGACGTTTCAATTGACATTCCTGTAAATAATGGCATTTTTTTTTTTTTTTCTTTTCAGAAGAAACAAAAATTATGCAGCGTCGATAACGTGATATGTCATTTATTATTGCAATTCGCTTACTCGATGAAATACTTTGTGGCAAGATTTGCAAGGATGTTCGGTCGGTTTTACGTGACTCTCGACGTGTTTATTGAAGCTCAACTCGCTCGTAAATTGCGTCGGGCAGTGTGGACATTTATGCAAAACTTTGTCACTGTGCATTTGTTTGTAATGTTTCAGGTAATTACATCTTTGAAAGAAACCCTGCAAAGTGAACAATTTTAATTAACAAAAGAGGGAAAAAACCAATCTTCAATTGCTAAAACAGGAAAATGTTGTACATTATTTTTCTTAACCCTCCGACAAGCTCCGCGCTTATCGTACGGAGTCAAAATGAACCCAGCCTTTTTTTAAACAGTTGCCGTACATAATCTCGACGGAATTGGGGATCCAAAAAATGATTAAACATATTTTGAACATTGTAGATTATGGAACGACCGCGTTTACGTGAGAAATAAAATTATAACGTGTTAAAAAAAATTGTGAAGTCAAAAATGCATTTGTTCTTCTAAAAATATCCTTTTCGTTTTTTAAGATTTTTTTTTCTGGCAAAATTTATTGGTGATACTCGTGAGATATGGTAGTTTGAGGAAAAAAAGTAGGTCTAAAGTCTGAGTGCCAAAGAAAGGTATTAATTCTAAGCGGTTCCTCCCTTCAGGGGTTCCCTAGAGAGGAAAATCTTTACAGAGGTCGGGTTAACCATTATTTGTTAGCCATGAACTTAGTCATATAGCTGCAAACTTAAAGTTGGGATCAGTTTGACCCCCTAGTAACTAGGAAGCGTTAAATTAGAATATCGATTTTACACTTACTTTATCACATTTTTCGCAATGAAATTTTCTATTACCATGCAAAAGTACGTGAACACCGAGTCCTTTCTTGCTCTTGAGTTTTTTTCCACAAATTTGACAAGGTATCTGAACACTCTGGTGTATCGATTTGTGTTGTTGCAGCACGCCTATTCGATGAAATTTACTGTGACAAACGTCGCACTCGAACTTTCGTTCACCTACGAAAGAAAAATATTAGAATACAGGAATTATATCATTCGATGAGGAATTAATGATATTCGACTAACTAACAGACATACCGTGCGATCGTAAATGTTGCTTCAAGCTGTGAGGATTCTTGAAGATATCACCGCATTTCTCACAAATAACCGGTTTTTCCGTCAATACCCTCTTCTTCGTTCGTTTGGCAATGGGCTTAGGATTTACGTGCAATTTAGCGTGACGATTCAGATGTTCACGATGAACAAATCGTTTGCCACACTGAGAACACACGTGCTTCGGTGCTTGACACTTGTGCGCCTCGAGCTCGATTCTCGAAGTGAATAAATTTCTGCACCATTTGCAAACATTCCACTCTGTGTGTTTCACCATGTGACGTTTCAGATATTTCTTCATAAAAAATGTCTTCTGGCAATATAGACACTCGTACTTCCGACGTTCGATCTTTTGCGAAGGACACAAGTGCGATAACAAATTTTCCTTTCTAGCGAATACCTACGATTAAATACATTAATTTTTTTCTCTTCGCTGCTTTTTTTTCCTCTCTTAGTAAAATATATCATCGGAGGAAATGTAAGATTTGAGAAATGAATTAGGAGAAGAAAATTAAAAAAAAACGTACACCCAAGCAATTTGGACAGATAAACTCTCCGGTGTGTTTCCTTAAGTGTCGATAAAGATAATTGGCTTTTTCAAATTTCTTTTCGCATATATCACACTGGAAATTATCGATCCCACGATTTATATTATCAACATCCTGCGCTTCATCCAAAAGATCCGAGCCCAATTCCTCGACATTAAATTTCACCGAATCAACGCCATTTATATTTTCCGATAGTAGCGAATCGGTTATACTGCCAAGTCCGAGATTCATGTTCAAGCATGGATTTTCCAGTATCGATTTCAACGACGAATTCTCCATAAGTGTGACAACATTTGTTTGCAAGAGATCATTGACATTTATCGTAGGAGAGTCAAGAAGCGGCAGATCGTTTTCATTATCCTTTTCCATTTCAATCGTCGACGGTAGTAAGTTACATTCCGTTATTGCTTTTCCAGCCTCAAATTTTTCAAGAATATCTTTCATTGCCTCTGATGTTTGTTCGGAATCACTCATGTTCATTAGTATCGTCTGTAAGAAAATTTTGTATTTTATTTTATTTTTTTCTTATTTACCGATAACGATGTAATAATAAAATTTTTTCATATTCAATTCTCCTGACGGTGATAATAAAGGAAAATACAATCCTTGTTCGGTACCAATTTTCAATATCAATTCTTTTTGGTTTTTGATTTGATTTTTGAGGATTTTTTATTCCTCGTGGACGAAGCTTTGTCTTGATTTTTGTTTAAATCCAATTCTTATGCCAATGTTTTTACACTGTGCCAAAATAACGGAACGTCACATTTAGAAAAAACATGTATGCGTTCGTATGTGAAAAGCTTGAAAAATTGAACGCCATCTCATGCAAATTTTATACAAATATCGGGTATCGAACCATCTTTGTTTGCTGCAATTTTTTATTGGCATTACTTTCTTCGACTTTGGGATTTTTACATTTTCAAAAAATATTTATGTTCGATTTAATTTTCGTAAATTTTCGGCTATCGAGACAATTTCGTTTACGTAAATGAGTCAAGGAACAAGGATGTTTAGTGTTCAGTTTGTCGAGAATTGCTTGAGAGGTGTAACAAAAATTTTGAATTTTTTGAAAAATATCCATTAACGATTTAACTCGACTAAATTTTAAGTCGTCAATGTGTTATTTTTTTCATTAATATATTGACGTTTACAGATTATTTAATATGACATTTCGTGAGAATCGAACAAACAGTTAAGATTTTATAAATGTTGGAATTTTTGTGAAAAATAATTCCGAACTTCAAACCGAAGCAAAACGCATTATCCAAAACACTAAAGGGGACGCTAATAAAATTTGCACATTCCTTCCTCCTAGTTTTTTCGAACATTCACACATATAGACCCTCACTAGGTGGAAATTAAATGAACGAAGAATTTACATAGAGATTTTTAGATTTTTCAAAACGAGGAGGAAGCGATGTGCAAGTTTCATTTTGGACCTTTTTGCTTCCTCATTCAGGAAGATTTGTGATCATGAATGTACGAAACGAATTTCTTATAAACCTTCACCTGTGCGTTCTGTTGTTGTTGATTCTTTGACGTAGGAATACCGACAACGTCGCTATTCGTTCTTCCCTCGAGATGTTTAACACGTTTGTGTTTCTGCAATACCTATAAATAGCAAACTTCTCTTTAACGTATGTCTGTTTCAATTCGGTAAAAAAGCCGAAATAACAAAAGTTGGATGCGAGCTCTCACGGAAAGTCTGTAAAATTTTTTGTTGCAAATATCGCAAAAGATTCCCGAAAGCGGTTTATAATGTTCCATCAAGTGTTTCGCATACTCGATAACCGACGAAATAACGGTCGAGCATATTCGACAATTCCAACTGGTTTTGTCACCACGAGCTCCTAATTGCACGGCTGGCAAACGTTGAGCAATTTCCTGAATATTTTTATCTGTAAAAAAAAACACGAGAGGTTTTTCAAAAGTTTTTTTAAGTCTTCGGTGTTCGCGAAAATTCTACGTACAACTCGATGCTCGTAAAAGTTCCAATTGATTATTTCTGTTATAATCGATGAGATAAGTCGACGTTTCCTCGATTTTCTCAACCGTTAAATTATCATCGACATTCGCGAATTCCGTGTTGTACAGTGGCATATTCATTCTCTCGGCGTAATAAGGAGCGTACCAAACGCGCAATTCTTCACCAGCGAGAATAAACCGCATAGCAGTGTAATAAACATCGCTTTCCATCTGATAACAAACGAGATTTTGTTCCGAGGAGGAGGTTGCCGGAGAAACGAAGCACATCCAATTGGAAGCATCTTCGTTCGTACGATCCAAGTGATAAGTGTCGGTGGGACCGTCGCCAAAGATTTTTAATGGAAAATCATTCATTGGATTCATCGTCCAGTCGCGCTTTGCCTGTAACGGACCAAATGTGGTTCCGGGTGAAAAATCACATTTCGCAACAACCGTCGTAGATCCGTCTGCCATTCTAGTGATTTCCAGATTCTTCGGCAAAGTCTGTCTGGCTCTCGACACCAGTGGCTCGTCCTTGATCTACAATATTTATGGAGAATTTAGTTAAAAGTCTATATGGAACATTGAATACAGAATTTTTCGATATTTGTACTTGCATATTTCAAGCCCAGAAAGAATTGACAATTCGCTGTGTCGTGATTCTGGCCACAAACGCTACAAGCTGCAAAACATTGAATTTTTAAACAAACGTTTTTTAAATACATGATGAAACTTTAAAAAAAAATAGTAGGTATTTCGTGTTATTCTGTAGTGATTCTATCTGGTTTCTAACGCAAGGCTCTACTTTTTATTTTTTTACCAAACCAAGTGAAAGAGTATTTACGCCAAATGAGTAAATAAATTACTGAACTAAATTGTGATATAATCTTATTGAGATTAGAACAAATTGTATAGGAACGATGTGTTCTATTAAGGATGTTCCCGCGTTAAAGTGATGCGCAATACCGATGTCGGGTAATAAAAATTGTAACTAAAGTTGCAATTAACTTAGATATTGACATTTTCGCGAAAAAGCAGAAAATTCATGCTCTTGAGAATTGATTGACGGAGGTCATGAGATTTTGCTGTCGTTACAAACAGCAGCCATTTTTGAGAAACATTATTTTCCACCCTCGCAGCCCTACAGGTTTCACATACTTTAAAAAAAAACTCATTCGAAAAACAAGTATTTTTGGAACCGCTTGGATAGCTTTGCAGTATTATTATTGCTCATCAATGTTTACAGAGTCTCTTGAATCGTTGAATGTTAGAAAATTTTTATTTTACTACGATGCATCAAAATTGTAGAGTTGAATTTTTGGGATCTCGTCTGTGATAGTCAATTAATTCTTAATCAGATTTTTTGTCCTTTCACGATATTTATAGCAAAGTTCATTATGCAAACGCTCCGCTGTTTACCTTGAAAGATAACGATAACGAGTACCGATTATTTGGTATAGAACAACAACAAAAAGAATCGTATATACTGCTTGTATACGATATTCGTAACCTATGAATTTTTCATGTAATCCACGCGCGTATATATGTATACGGATTTGGGACACACGAGGATAAAAGAATAAAGTGTAATATTATTCATAATTCATCAATATTCACCTGGAAAAAAAACATGATAAACGTTCAAAAGTCATAAATTGTGATGCTTTAAATAGTACAATTATAATAATACACTATGGTGTGAAAATAGAGTGATAATAAAGCACGTTTAAAACAGGTGCGATTGTCTGACAACAAGTAAAGGTTTGGTCGTACCTCTCTCATTATATTTCGTTTCTTTTGTCGGCATTTCTTTATTCCCAATTGTCACGAGACGTCTCAATGGTGGCATTCTTCTTCTCGCCTTATCCGTCGATATTGATCGTTGTTAATATCGAAAACTATATTCCCGTGCTTCTTCAACGTGTTTTCAAACAAACCCGTACTACAAAAAAAAACACGCGCACCAAACCTCGGGCAACATGGCGTTGCCACATCGTGGATAAGAGGAATTAGAGGAAACGGTTGTTGAAGACGATACTCTCATCTGTTTGATCCAAGTCCTCTCAGTTATACTACACATATATCTGTTGATGGTACGTCACATAGAATCACTTTACTGAAAACTCCCCGAAGCTTTTTTGTCGCGCTATCGTGTGCACGAAAAATTTCAAACATTGTTTTTACCTTCAATGTGTTATCATTATTGAAAATATGATATTTTTTGAAAGGGAAAATCCAAACAAACAGGAGGAAGGCTCCAACAGGGTGCCGTTTCAACTACTCCTGAGATTTATTGGCATTTTCTTTCCGCTATGATGCAAACTTTATTGCATCAGTCTTTGCTCAAGGGAAGACTAAGAATTTCTTTTTTTAATATTGCAAATTTCCATAATGGCTTGATTGTTGCTAAATAATTTATTTTTAGAACTGCATGTGAAGCGTGCAATCCGCAGAATTCTTGGTTGAAACTTTGGTAGATATGTTTTTCCAATTTTAGTTGCATTCGATCAAAACTAGTGATGAACAATTTTTTTAAATATTTATAACTCCCTCCTTTGCTTAAATACAATACAGCTAGTCCATAAAAATATGATCTTATTGGAAATTCATTATTTACAGAACGAGCATCGTGTACAGTGGCTTCAATTTATGATGCTGGAACAAAGAAACGCCGAAAACATTCAGATATGAACAACGCTGAAAAAGCTCAGATTAACCGATTCGTTCTGAATAAAATACTTAATGTGGTTGGGAGAAGACACGATGAGGGCATTCTATAGAACAGCGTTGAACGTATGCCCAATAATGGCACTGATATTTAGCGTAATAGTCACAGCAACTACAATGTACATAGAGGAAGGAATATCAGTTATATTGATATTTTTATGCGTACAAGTGTATCTCAATTGGTACTGTATTTACAGTATAAGTAGAAACGTGGAGACAATGAAGAGTACAGGAAAAAGTGGCAATAGCGTTGCCATACCAATGAATGATACAGATAACCGAAGAAACGAAGTATCCTCAGATTCTACGAGTAGATGTAAATATTGGTACTGCGACAAGTGTTGTTACTACACTTACAGGCCGACGCAGCATTGTCCCGCTTGTAAAAAGTGCTTTCACTATCGTGATCATCATTGTTTCTTCATCGGTGGATGCGTACTTCGTCAAAATATGGGAAATTTCATATTAGTATGTTTCTACACGTCGCTCGCCTGTCTCTATTCGCTCGTGACAATTGGTCCTCATTTGTACGATAATATAAGTCATCGTGTTATCTTGTCAGAGGGGAAAAAAAATTATTCAACAATTCTCTCCAATTTTTGTTTTCCCGTTGCTCTAGCGAAACTATTAACAACCGGCGAGGATACCGATATACTGCTCGTTAATCTATTCGATATTCTGTTTTCGGTTTTTTTCATGTGCACTATATTCGGCGCGTGGAAACTCTATCTCTGCATCGTCGGAAAACAAAGATATTATCCTCACGTTCCCGACAGACAAGACTGTAAAGAAATCTTTGGTAATTACGGCCTCTTGAACGTTGTATTTCCGTACAATGGACTTTTAGGCACGCTCGATATCGACAGAAAATATGAATTGAAAGAAGTATAGGTATCGTTATCGCGCGACTTCCTTTCTTTTTGCGACCGAAGTATTTTTCATGCGACGAGCTTTTCTCGCCAATACGTACTTTGTTTTCGTTTGTTATATATTTATTTTACAGTGGAATAGATATTGTATGAATATCAATTATATGTACAACTCACAAACAGCCCAGTGTCGAAATTTTTTTTTCTTCCTTTCATTTCTCGTTTCTCGCCCGCGGCACTAGCGACGATTATTTCAAAAAATGGAAAAAAGAATTACGATCGGTAGAACACACGAGTAATATGCTTTATAAAAGCATGTGCGGCTTGTACGCGAGTCAGTAGACTGTTCTGTCTTTTCTTTTTCTTTTTTTTTCCTCATTCGCAGCCAAGTATCAGAGCTGCCTTTTCTGCATAATTCGGTGAATATCGCGATGTGCTAGGCATGAGAAAATTCTGACTGAAATCCTAGCGAAATCGCGATCTTCGGGTATAATGATACGGATAATTCACTAAAGCCTCCATTATTTTAATGGCAAATTTGGGATAATCATTTTCTTGTCTTCTTTTTTTTTCTTATAACTCCGTATGCTCGTGATAGTGTGACGGGAGATCGGTCGGATGAATGAACATTCCTTCCATCGCTTGCCACTGTACGGCCCCTTTCGTTGCCGAATATTCACCAACGACTTCGGTTTGTCCGACTATCGGAGAGCCATACGTTCGTCCGCTAACCGCTAAAAATCTGAAAAATCGACGAAATCACAATTATTACAATCATTTTTTCAAAAATAACGAATCGGAAAGATGAAAGATTAAATGAAGACTGACACGTCGGTATCTCTGTGATTGAACGACACAGAATTGCTTCGTTCCCAAAATTCCGTCTCGCATACGACGCTCCAGTGATCTCCGGTGTCACCATCACCCTTAGAATCGCCGTACGCTGATACTTCTTGTTTACCACTTAGCGGAGATAATACTTGATGCGAGTGAAGATTTTTCTTTGTCCCAAGGTGCTCCAAACGTATGGTGTCGCCGCACTTAATGGGCATCCTGTTAACAACGTGTAGTGCAAGAAATAGACAAATTGAAACTAGATCTACAATAATGGATATAAAATTTATCAGTACACAAAATAAAGTGTAAAACGTTTTATTTATGGATTTACTTTACTTGACTGCGTGAATGTTTGTGCGTTAAATACGTTATCAAAAAATTTCAATACCAAAAGATCTGAAATATCAATTCAATATTAACAATTCTGGTACCGTAGTCTATTCGTGTAGAAAGTTGCAGCTTTTCTGGCTCTCATGTCGTTTAAGTTCAAATCCGAAAACAGTCATTTCAAAAACTATTGTAGTTTTTCATAGAATCTTAATTTCAACAAAAATCCTGATAAACGTGCGTCAGTACTTGAAATATGCGGAGAAGGGTGGTTTGATAGGGTTAAGTTGTTTTACATTATTGAGATTTTAATCTTATTGGTGCTATGAAAAATATGGTTATTCAAGATCTTGCGACATTTTGAATTCATTCACGCTAAGAGCTTCGAATTTTGTCTGCACCAAAAAAGTTTCAGCTATCCAAGAAGAGAAACTTTTTGGAGCATTGCAATATCGATATAACGACGTGCAACGTTAAGATATGGATGAACATTAAACTTACCCTCGGATACATTGCTTTCCGGTTTCAGCCTTAACCAGCCAGTACGAATTACCATCTTCCTTCACTTCTGTCCCAGTTACAGATTGTTGTCCACTACCGCTACCGTACTTGATATCGTGAGAGTGCAATCTTACGTTGTAATCGACATTCATCAATTTCATAACAGAACTGCATGTCACATAGTTTGTGCCTTTGGCTGAAAATTTTGTAAAATTAAATAACAATACGTTGATGTAATTTATTCGATGTAATTTTTAAATATCAATTATTTATGTTAATATTGACAGAGTAAGATGAAGAAATGAATCGTTGTATATCAGCAAGAATTCATGACACATTGAATAGTTAATGATACGCAACATATAAATACGAAAAAAAAGGATCTATTGTAAAAATAATAGACAACAATTAATTGGAATGTACGAATGATCGTTTTACCGTTTGAGGGAAGCGTGTTATAGAAAAGAACGAGGATAATTGTAAAATATAATCGCTCCATTATTCTCCTCTCGGCCATTTTTAAAAAACTGTCAGTAAAACGCGTGGGTCAATCCGATTGGGTAGTGTGACCGAACTATATGATGTGGCGGCGGCAGCTCTAGCGCGTAGGTCGGTGACAATGAAATCCTCAAGCTCAGTTTACAAATGGTGAAATTTCCTGCGTGATAAGAAAGATAAAAATAATAATGGCCACTGAAATGTCGTTTTAACGATAGATGGCACCGGCGTCTTTTGACCGTCGTTCATCTGTACCGCACTAATAAATTCAAGTACATCGAGCACGTAGGATTTATTGTAAATACGAAAAGAAGAAAAAACTTAGGACCGGTTGTTCCACCTCTCGGTAAAATTCAGCTTACGGATAATCCTGTACATTATTGGTTATTCGTCGGATAAATTTTACCGACGGATAATCATATACTTTATCATTGACTATACCGGCGGATAGATTTTACCGACAGATGGAACAACCGGTGGATTATGAGCACTCTAGAAACACTACGGCAACTTATTCTTTTTTCGCGGAATCACGAGAATACATTTATCAACAGAGCCTATTCTGCATCTAGTGATCGAGTTGCTTCGCGGTTATGTGCAGAATTTGAGGATTTTCTCCTGGTCGCAAATACCTGTTGTTTGTATATTAAAGGTGTAATATATTCTGCTATTACTTTTTGTATTATACGTATACCGCTTTCATTACTTTTACCCGATTTTCTGCTAGTACCATGGCGATTAATAACGATTTAATCGGGAATGTGCTGCCATCTAGTAGCAAAAAAAAATATCGTTCGTGTGGAAATATGTACTTTACCGACACGTTTTCAGGCACCGCGATGCACAATTCCCAGAAAGTATACTGCCGAAAACAGTTACGATAAAAAGGGCACAAATGGGTCGAGATTTTTCGAAACTGTATTTGAATAGCCGAAACACATTATGCAGTGATTCGGGCGAAAAAATAAACAGAATTGCCCGTCAGTCATAGAATTTTGGAAAATTTACAAGATCGTAATTTCCGTACGCTTATTTTTTCATAAATTGAGCGTCATTCATAACATTTTTTTAGCTATAAGTACATAATATTGTAGGACTAGTTTCACTTTGAAGTACTGACTTGCACTTTTTCTTGCAATATTCTTTTCAAAAATTGAATTAAATTTTACGAGAAAAAGTCACATAACAACAGCACCAACGATCACTAACTTCGGAGGTAGGAATTTTCGAATATATACGACTGGTCAAATTATCAAAAATTGAATCCCAGAATTCATTTACTGTAGGTATACCATTGCTCTGGGACTCTTTCTGCATTAAATGAACTATAGTTGAAAAAAAATACTTATCTTCCAAATAATTGGAAATAATTGCCCACAATAATCTTTCATCACACAATATTAGTAGAATTATTCTTCAAATTACTGGTATTTTCAAAAAGACTATGTATACGTAAAAAAAAAGGTCTCGTAGAATAATCCCTACAACAAATTGATTCTGAAATGCTAATTCTGGAAATTTGATCAGTTGTATATTTGGAAATTTCTACTTACTAACTATTGATAATCGAAACTATTGTTAAATGATTTTTTTTAACGTAACATTGATTGAAGTTTTGGAAAAATAATACTGTAATCTAAGAAAAAAAAAAAAATGCAATAATTGATGCGAATAGGTACAACTGGTCTCAAAATTTGTAATATTTGTGACTGAAAATCGATCCAAGTAATGTACGATCGTAAAACATTGTATAGGTTAGTTCGAATCGTAGAAGACATTGAATCTTAACAAAAATCTACGAACAATGTTTATGAAGAGAAGAAGAAAAAAAATCCTTTTCTCGGAATTTTCGAATATATACGACAGGTCAAATTGTCAAAAATTGTATCCTAGAATTCATTTACTGTAGGTATACCATTGCCCTGGGACTCTTTTTGCGTTAAATGAACTATAGTTGAAAAAAAATATTAATCTTCCAAATAATTGGAAATAATTGCTCACAATAATCTTTCATCACACAATATTAGTAGAATTATTCTTCAAATTACTGGTATTTTCAAAAAGAGTATGTATACGTAAAAAAAAGGTCTCGCAGAATAATCCCTACAACAAATTGATTCTGAAATGCTAATTCTGAAAATTTGATCAGTTGTATATTTGGAAATTTCTACTTACTAACTATTGATAATCGAAACTATTGTTAAATGGTTTTTTTTAACGTAAAATTGATTGAAGTTTTGGAAAAATAATACTGTAATCTAAAAAAAAAAAAAATGCAATAATTGATGCGAAAAGGTACAACTGGTCTTAAAATTTGCAATGTTTGTGACTGAAAATCGATCCAACTAATATATGATCGTAAAACATTGTATCGGTTAGTTCGAATCGTAGAAGACACTGAATCTTAATAAAAATCAACGAACAACGTTTATGAAGAGAAGAAGAAAAAAAATCCTTTCCTCAACAATATTCACGAGTCTCAGTCGTGAAATGTATATATAGCGAAAGTAGGCCAAAAAAAACCTGTTGCAATATTCCACTAAGGTCGCACACACGTCGAGATTACATTACGTCAATTATATAGATATATACATTAAAAGATTGCCGAATGGCATTGAACCGAAACAGGTTGCTAGATACGATTTTTAATGATACATTTATCACCAATTATGACCTTGTACTCCGAGCTCCATCAATTTTGTAACGTATATGGTAACGTTTGTTTTTTTCTTCGCTGTGACGAAACATCGTGAAGCGATCGAAATTCAAGTTTGATTCTTTTTGTTTTTCTCACAATGTGCATCGTTTCGGCGAACACGATTGCGTAAGATTGTGTATAGAAATATTTTAGCGTTAAAAATACATTTTATTTATTTATTTATTTATTTATTCATTTATTTATTTATTTAATTATTTATTTGTTTATTTGTTTATTTGTTTATTTGTTTATTTGTTTATTTGTTTATTTATTTATTTATTTATTTATTTATTTATTTATTTATTTATTTATTTATTTATTTATTTATTTATTTATTTATTTATTTATTTATTTATTCATTTATTTATTTATTTAATTATTTATTTGTTTATTTGTTTATTTGTTTATTTGTTTATTTGTTTATTTGTTTATTTATTTATTTATTTATTTATTTATTTATTTATTTATTTATTTATTTATTTATTTATTTATTTATTTATTTATTTATTTATTTATTTATTTATTTATTTATTTATTTATTTATTTATTTATTTATTTATTTATTTATTTATTTATTTATTTATTTATTTATTTATTTATTTATTTATTTATTTATTTATTTATTTATTTATTTATTTATTTATTTATTTATTTATTTATTTATTTATTTATTTATTTATTTATTTATTTATTTATTTATTTATTTATTTATTTATTTATTTATTTATTTATTTATTTATTTATTTATTTATTTATTTATTTATTTATTTATTTATTTATTTATTTATTTATTTATTTATTTATTTATTTATTTATTTATTTATTTATTTATTCATTTATTTATTCATTCATTTATTCATTTATTCATTTATTTATTTATTTATTTATTTATTTATTTATTTATTTATTTATTTATTCATTTATTCATTTATTTATTTATTTATTTATTTATTTATTTATTTATTTATTTATTTATTTATTTATTTATTTATTTATTAAATAAATACTTGCCCTTTTACAATAATAAACATTTTGTGAAATCTCGAAAAGCAAGGATTTTTTTCCATATCACGTTGTTGCAACGATTTTTTTAAATTCTAAATATTCTATTCGTTTTGTATCGAAATTATTATTCCGAGTAGAGAAATATTATAAAGCTCGAAATTCCAGGAACGAGAGAATTATAAGGTCGTCCAATATACAAAATTTAAATACTTTTTTTTTCGTCCGCAAATCGTGGGTGTTTGTTTTGATCCACAGTAACGCAAATTAAACGCTGTTATTTTCTGTTTCAAGACAGAAAATGTTGCGAATCGAAAATTGCGCAGTTCTTCCTCATAATTTGTTTCAGTTGATGCAATAACGAACGTTTAAGAAAACGACGAAAAAAAAACAAACAAAATTTCATAATAAGTGTACCATCTTTAGTGATTCACTTTTACTTCCGTAGTTCAACATTTCTTTAGATTAGAGTATTAACGTTTTATTTTTGGAAAAAAAAAATCCAATTTTCATAAAAAAGTGAAAACAGTAAGGGCTGACATACCGCTGCGCGCGCTGAAAATCGAGTAAATTTGAAAAATTATTATAAAGGTTATATGGTGAAAACAAAATTAAATTGTTGATTTCACACTTTTTATTAACCTTTCAACTATAAGAAAAAAAATTGAAATTTTTTTTTTTTATATTATCGTGATCTTTTACGGGTATAAGTCGACTACTGATGAAAATCGTGGCGCCTCCTTGTCGACATCATAAGTTCACCAAAAATTATCCAATCTGCAAAAATAACAAAGAATCTAGTAAAATAATGTAGTAGTAATAGTCTGACGGAGGGAATTGTTTTTTTTTTTCAAAAATAAAGAAATTACAGTATTTCAAACTTTAGCATGCAATTAAAAAAAAAAAATTAGTGTTTAATAATTTATAAAAAATTGTCCAACCAAAAAATGAGAAAAACCTTTCGTCATAGTATATAGAAAATAATTATCGGGATTGAAAAAAAAAAGTTAGAAAATATTAAAAATTGACTGAGCTATCGTGCTGACACTGTCTAAAAACATAGTTTCGAGAAAAACGCGTTTAAAGTTTCTGGTAGGTACAACGTGAACCCGATGTCCCGTCACATTTATTGCTTTAACTTTGTAACGGGGTGAAATTTTCTTAAAAGTTGTTTTTCGAAAAATTCCTATAAGTATAAAGAATAAAAATCTGTGAACAAAATCGATTTTTTTTAACTTCAGGGGTATGTGAGCCCTTAAGCTAATCTCATAGTATTCTATATAAAAAATCCCGATCCCCTAAGTATATGTATGCTTACCATAGAATTTAAACTCGACAGATAAAATTTAGCTACGTTCATTACGTGAAGGTTGATTTTTTGAAAACATTTTTGATCCCAAACACTCATATCAGATCAAGGGGCGTCTGTGATTCGCCGTAACAGGAGCGTGTGTCGCTGGCATTGCCGTCTGGAAAAATGACCCCCAACTGAAGAGCGACGGGGCATTCGTTACCCATACGATTTTTTTTACTTTCTGTTAGCCGTTGGTGTTGGTTGACTGCAGTACCTCTTGGGATTCGTCCCTCGACCGCGCGTACTCTAATTTTGGGACCAATTTTTCCGGGTACCATTTTCCAAGTACTATTTTTCCGAGTGCCATTTTCCAGGTCCCATTCTTCCGAGTATTATTTTTCCGAATGCCATTTTCCGGGTACCATTTTCCGAGTACCATTTTCCGGGTACCATTTTCCTAGTACCATTTTCCAAGTACCATTTTCCGAGTACCATTTTTCGGGTACCATTTTCCGAGTACCATTTTTCGGGTACTATTTTCCGAGTACCATTTTTTCGGACACTGTTCTTTCTGGGTGTCAATTTTCGGGGACGTATTGTCCAGGGCCCATTTTTCTGGGTGCCAATTTTCCTAGATTCGCGGTTAACGATCTATGTGTTCTCAATTTTTGGAGGCATGGAGAAATACATACACACGCGCACACATTTCCACGGGCGTGAAATCGCGAATTTCTTTTGACACGGACAAACTTTCGTTTGTCCTAAGGCAAAAAGAAACTTGGTATGTCGCACAATAAAATCGATTCTTGGTTCCGATAAACTCTGGATCTGAACTCTATTCCCTAAAACATTGAATAATAATGTCTTCACCGATCCTGAATCGTATTCTGTGCGATAGTGTGTGATAAATGATGAGTCGGTGATTTCTTTGCGCAATACATATACCTCCGGGTCGACTATTTCTCTCTTATATTCCCTCGCATTCAATATAAGCCAATCCGATCGATTACAAGATCTTGACCAAGCTTATGTCCGTTATTGTCTTTACTCATATTCGCAAATTAACATTTCTTCATATCTCGCATGTATATCATAAATAGTGTCGTTTAAGGCCTTGTATACGAGATTTCGCCGATTTTCGAAGGTAGTTTTCTAGACGCGGTTAAAAAAAAATTACGCATATATTGACAACATTTTTTTTTACAAATCATTTATGCACATGGTTAAGTATATGTAAAAAAAAATGAGAAATATTAACAAATGGCGGAGATATCTCTCTATATTATATAAATATTTCGCCGCCGCCGCCGCCGTGTACAAGAGGTGAGGCGGCCATTCTCTTCACCGTACCACCACCCCATCCCAACCCGGGGCGGGGGTACGCCGAATGGAATGGCCCGAGGGGGGGGGGGGGGGGGTTACACCGAATGGAATGGTCCGGGGGGTACGCTGAATGGAATGGCCCGAGGGGGGTGGGGGAAGGGGGTACACTGAATGGAATGGCCCAAGGGGGGGTTGGCGCGAGAAGCGCGCAGGGGGCAGAGCCCCCCTAGTAACATAATAAAGCAATGTATTTTTTTTTGCGCGCGCATTGATGGTGAAAGTTCTCGGCATCGATGTGGATGTCTGAAAAAAAAAAAGAACATGTTTATAATTGCATAATGAATGTATCTTCAGTGTGAACCAACAATATTGCAAAAAAAAAATTATTATAATAAAAATTCGAAACTTAACATTTTTTTACACAATTTTCTGTCGGTATTTTATTTTTTATATTTTTTTGTGTCATTGAAATTTTTGTTTCTGTGGTTCGCACGATAGGTGATGACACTAAGAATATGTCGTAAAAATTTCAAAGCGATCCGAACCTTCGATCAAGAGTTAGAACTTTCACAAGGTTCAAACAAAGTGAATCGTGGAAAAACGGTTTTGAAGTTGACGGTCGGGCGCGCCACGCGGCATCTATTATAAATGCAATCTTACCTTATTTAACAATTTTTTGGAATTTTTCAATTGTGTAATGCTTGAAATATTCCTAACCGTTCAGGCTAATGGATTCAAAAATTTTTTTTTAATTTAAAAATTTTGAAATTTTTCGCGTATATAAGGCCTTAAAAAGTATCAGAGATATGGCTAATGTACTTCCATATACACATTCTGTATTATATATCGAACGTAGTTGCAGAACATGTGCTCATTTCAAAGTATATGTAGCGCCGACACTCGGGTCGATGAAATCTAAAGCCTGTGACACAATACGAGGAAATAAGAAATGAGAATGAAAATCAGCCAATTCCCATTTATTATTTCGTCGCATTGTACCAAGGGCTTAAAAGTGTCCCGAGTTGAATCGCGTTAAGCTGAAAATACGTTGCTCGTTTCTTCGAAACCGTGCTTCATCGTTTTCTACTGATTTTCCCGCTCGTTTATTCGATTCTCACAATATCTCTATTTATACTCTATTATTGAAAATGTCTGCCACTTTTTCATTCATTCACACGAGAGACTTACTGTTTCTTTTGTTGCTCGAACGATTCTACGATCTTTAGTGTGGATACTGGCGCATTACGCAACTTGACCTCTGACTGTGACCCCCGCCATTTTTTGTCTCCCTTCAAGTATACGAGGTCTGTTCAAAAAGTATCGCGAATTTTGAATTTCCGCGGGCTACGTATATTCGATTTTGGATTTTTTTGTGCCGTTAGGTTGATACTCGTGTCCCTCACTTATGCTGAAAAAATCGGCCATTGTGAATGTTTAGTTAATTGTTGACAGCTGTTTTGGTTAGACGTGTTTTGGCTTGTCTTCGATTTTTGCCTATTCCAAAAAATCGATCAAAGAATCTGTATCAAATTTTGTGTGAAAAAGAAAATTAAGTGCGCGGACGCATTCCGAATGTTGACTGTGGCATATGGTGAAGCTACCTTGGACCAAAGCAACGTTTATCGGTGGTACAAAATGTTCTCAGTGGGCCGAGAAGATGCGAACAACGAAATGCGTTCCGGACGCCCGAGCACATCAACAACAGACGAAAACATTGATGAAGCGAAGAAAATAATATTGGCCAATCGTCGAATCACCGTTAGAGAAGTTGCCGAGGAACTAAATATATCGATTGGCTCGTGCTATTCGATTTTTACCAATGATTTGGGCGTGAGACGGGTCGCCGCGAAATTCGTGCCAAAATTGCTCAATTACGAACGAAAACAGTGTCGCGTTAACGTTGCTAAGGAGCTGTAAGGACTCGGTCCGCGACGACCCAAATTTGCTCCAGAGGGTCATAACTGGTGACGAATCATGGGCTTATGGTTATGACGTGGAAACCAAAGTTCAATCATCGCAATGGAAGCTGCTTTTTTGGAATAGGCAAAAATCGAAGACAAGCCAAAACACGTCTAACCAAAACACCTGTCAACAATTAACTAAACATTCAAAATGGCCGATTTTTTCAGCATAAGTGAGGGACATGAGTACCAGCCTAACGCCACAAAAAAAATCGAAAATCGAATATACGTAGCCCGCGGAAATTCAAAATTCGCGATACTTTTTGAACAGACCTCGTATACAGAGGCTGCGTTCCTCGATTCAACTTTTCATCATTCGGCTGCGTTCCTCGATTCAACTTTTCATCGCATTATATTAAAAAGAGACATGACGATGAAAAACAGAGAAAAGTTGAAGGAACGCAGCCAGTGCGATTAAAAAAATGGCCCACAGCAATTTTCGGATTTTTTCATAAATTTCTAAAGTCGTAATTTGAGATACATTTTTTTAAGATACAATGAAATTTTAACTAGCCTTGGAACTAGGATTATGAAAAAATATTGAAAAGTTTTTTTTGTCATGCTGAAGAAGTCGTGAAAAAAATAAAATAAAAATTCACGATTAGAGTTCAACAAGATGGCAAAAATTAACTTTTTAATATTTTTTTGATAATCCTAGTTTCAAGACTGGTTAAAACTTCACAGGTCAATATGCCGTTTGATTTTTTTGTTTCGGACAAGCGAAATGCCCGTAATCGTGGTAACCGTTTTTTTTTTAAATGAGCGGATAAGTTGCCTTGTACCTCAGCAATGAGCGACGATTTCGGGCTGAAAAAATTGTAATGTGTGCTCAAGATGTGAATAAATATGCGATAAAAATGTCGCCCTTGTATCTTTATTTAGTTCGCCAAAAAAAATTACCAAAAAATGCGTGAAAAATGAGCCTTCACACGGGATGACGGCCTTAAGGGGGGAAATAGGGTTAGGACAGCGTTTTCTCAATGATTTTCGTGAATTTTTTTATAGTATAAAAAATGAATATAATTTAGTGAAACTTTGAGAATATTTTATACATATATTCAAGTATATACTATAAAATTTTTGAAGAATTTTCTTGAAAAACACCGGGGATATTAGCGATCCCATATTGCAGGTCACAATCAGACTCAGCATTTTCCGTACATTCTGGAAGCCGCAATTTTCATCCGAAATCAAACGAGGTTAGAATTTTCTTTTATTATATGTCTCTCTACTATATGAACCTAAATGCTATCAAAAAAATGGAAAATTGAATTTTTTACAGGGGTCAAAACAAAAAAGCATGATTTTTTGCCATTTTTTACAACTTTATTTGCAAAAAAAAATTATTTTAAATAATGATAATATTCCGATTTTAGGTTCATATAGAGCGCAATACTATGAAGAAAGTAACTGCCAATTTTTAAAACGATCGCTTGAAAACTTTTCAAACTAGCGTGTACGCAAGTTAAAAAAAAGTCGTTTTCAGATAAATGCGTTTGAAAAAATAGTGACCGCTCGGTTATACACGTGGCGCGCTCGGGGCCTGAAGGAGAGCTACTCACTTTAATGGCTTATAACAGTAGAACGAGTCGGAATTTTCATTTAAAATTTTGGGAACATATTTTTCAATAGTTTTACTAACAATTTCTGAAATAAAAAAAAATCGATTTTTTGAACCGTCTAATCCTATCCCCTCTTAATCCCCCCTATCTAATGCCCCCTTAAGAAACGCAGCCCAGAGTGACATTCACGAAAATCACTCAAAGCAATTTTCGGATTTTCCCGTAAACTTAAGCAGTCGTAATTCAAGATACAATTTTTATAAACGAATATTGCAATTTTTTCTTCTATTATTTATTTTATGTGGAAGAATCATTTCCATATGACGAAGAGAGAGGAATGCTGAATAAGAAAAATATTAGACATCGATTTATAATATATTATTTTTGTGGCATTTTGTCACTACAATTTTTCTGCAGCCTGATAACATATCCAGACATATATATCCATCTAGACTTTTTTTTTAATACATTTTTTCGACGCTTTGAAGCATTTCCAGTACTGAGGTATGAAAATCTGCAAAAAAAATGTTCACGAAAATCTCCGCCATGAAGAAATGATAGTGTCGACATTTCGTAAATGTTTTTCCGACGTTATAACACACTTTTGATAACATGGCCATTAAATAACAAAAAATAATTGTTTACGAAAACAAAGCTTACTTCACGAGGAAGCTGAAACACCCGTAATAAACGTAATATATGCTGCAAGGTGAAATGACGAAACGTTTCGGACGTGTAAAATTTTGTGTTCTTCTTTTCTCCGAGAACTTTGACATTTGGAACTAACGCGAAGTGTTATTCTCCAGCTGTGTTTATAATCCCGAGGAGATGATAAACATCGTTTGACCGGAAGAACCGTTTAGATGAAGTTACGGAAACGGCTTTGCGCAACTATCCCTCACATCTCTCATTAATTTTCGACGCATACAACATTTATTTAAAACTAGCTGTACCCGGCCACGCGTTGCTGTGGCTCAGTCTGGTTAAGGGATTAGGCCACTCTAAGGGCCGAAAAAATAGGCATTTTTAGGGATTTTTTTACAGAAAAACTACAAAATAAATCGAGATTACAAAACAGGGTGTTTATCATAGATATCAGTGACTGTATACAATAATTTTTTTGAAGCGATTAATTTCGAAATGGCGGCTGTGCAGCGTTTTTGCGATGACGTCTCCGTTTTTGTTGGCCGGAAACATAACTCAGACAATTTTCACCCGATTCACTTGAAATTTTGAATATATCTTTAAGAATACATTGTCTATGGAAGTACGTAGGATTTTTTTCGATATATTGATTTTTGGCCGAATGGCGCACTTCTAAAGTGAAAAGTGAAAAATTTACTTAAAAAATCGTCAGAAAATTGATAATAACAAATGAACTATGCAATATAAAAAAAAAATCCTACGCACTTCTATAGACAATGTATTTTTAAAGTTATATTCAAAATTTCAAGTGAATCGGTTGAAAATTGTCAGAGTTACGTTTCCGGCCAACAAAAACAGAGACGTTATAGCAAAAACGCTGCACAGCCGCCATTTTGAAATTAGTCGCTTCAAAAAAATTATTGTATGCAGTCACTGATATGTATGATAAATACCCTATCTTGTAATCTCGATTTATTTTGAAGTTTTTCTGAAAAAAAATCCCCAAAAAAGCCTATTTTTTCGGCCTCTAGAGTGGCCTAACCCGTTAAGGGGGGGTGCGGTTTTAAAGGCGAAAAAAAAGCATATTTTTATGATTTTTTTGCGGCGACATGAATAATATAATTTTATTAAATAGAATTACATATTATTGTACAACTATTGAAGTATCTCAGAAAAAATTTTCAATGAAAAATATTGATAAATAAGCCGGTGACGTTGAATCTCCAGAGGCGCCTTGAAAAAAAGTGGTTTTGCGGTGAACATTATAACTCTTTACCGGATCATTCGAAACAAAAAATTGATATGCATTTTGAAGGTGATGTATTTCTCGAGGTAATCAGGAAGAGTTTTTTTTTTTTCTATTTTTTGCAGTACTTGGAAGTGAAAAACGCAATTTTAGCTCAAAAAATCGAGCTTAATTTGTTATTAAAAAATTGAAAAAATTGAAAAAAAAAAAAAACTTCTGATTACCTGTTGATTTATGTGAAGAAGTAATGTTTAAATTTTCAAAAGGATCGGTTCAGTAGATTTTGAGTTCTAATGTTCACAAACTTCAAAAATGATGTTTTCGGGAAAATCGATTTAAGGCCTTACATACGTCCAGCGGTACCGAAAACGTACCAAAAGAAAAACTGTTTTTAGGAGGGATAGAAATAGAAATTCATAAAAAAATTCTTACACATTGTTTATTACTGTGTTAAGTTTGTAAAAAAATTTATTTCAATTTTTTTTTTCAAAAATTACAACATGAAAAATCACATTTTTGAAGCACTGTAAAAAAAAAGTTGCTCCACGGTCAGCAGTATTTCTTCCTCAAATGTTGACGGATCTGCAAAATGTAAAGAAATTCTTGTAAAATAAGGTAGTAGTTATAGTCTGTCGAGCCGGATTTTTGAAATTCGAAAAATTAAACAATTTACGGTAATTTAAAAAAAAATGTTAAGTTTGTGTCAAAAAAGTCACACTTTAATTGTATTTATAAAATTTTCTAATTATAATTTAAAAAATCCGGCTCGACAGACTATAGAAAAAACAATTCCGAATATTAAAAAAAAAAAATCATCAAAAAATATTAAAAACCGTACGAGTTATCATGCCGACCGTGTCAGAAAAAGTAGTTTTGAGAAAAACGCGTTTAAAGTTTCAAGCGCGTTTCGCTCGAAGTCGCGCGCGGCTGGAGCAAGAACTTTATGAATTTTTTTAATTTATTTAGTTAACTTACGTCTAATCTCCGATTCCAGCTTCATATTGTACGCCTTCCTTGTCAGTAAAAAATTGTTGTTGTTTATTTTTTTCTAATCGACGAATTGTTCTGGCCTCAACTCAACTCAGGTAGGCGCGCGTCAGACCTTTGTCCTTTCGTCGGGCAGTCACATTATCTACAATAACTTTTGAACTATGGGGAATTTTTACAATCAGCTTACACAGAAATACGCCTAAGACTATAAGGAATAATAATCTGTAAACAAAAAAAATCGATTTTTTGAAAATTCTCGACGTCTGTAAGGCCTTAAAGTTTTCACGTATCACGTATCACGTATCACGGCCGGTCGTTTGAAACGCTGTAACTCCGTTAGTTTTACTCCAATTGACTAAAAATTTATACACAATATTCTCAATATATTGTTCAATCAGAAAAAAAATTTTTTTTTTAATGCAAAAAAAATTATTTTAAAACCCTACCCCCCCCTTAAATGGAAAACACGCGAGCAGTCAAATGCAACGTTGTGTAAAAATTTCAAAGCAATGGGTAAAGGACTTTCGGACAAGATTTTGAACAAACGGACATTTACATTTTTATTTATATAGATAGATGCCAGAGTCACTTAATAAACAGTGGTAGGACGTTATGATTTTGAAGTACACTGAGACATCTATTTTAAGAACAAACTGGGACCGAATATTTTTTACATGAATACACTACGTTATGCTAACGTGCGAACAACCTAAGCTAAAAAGGGCACCAATGACTTTAAAGAAAAATACGACTACGGCCATGAGTGGGGATTTTCCTTGAACTCGAGGTTTTAGTTTAATTAGAAAGGCGTTTTGAATGTAGAAATTCACTTAATAGCTCATTTGATAAATATGTGCCGATACACGTATAGCGTACCCTCAGGCCTTCCTGATCAATCGTCAACGACGAGGAATTATAGAATACAAATGAGAAAATAAAGGCGGCAATGGATTCTCGTTACGATATCTCTGCTTTATATTTTTTATTGCTGTCTAGTCATTTAGGACACTGGATAAACATCTTATCTCGTTGTCTTGTAAATTTCATTATTTGTTAAGTATTTGGATGAGCAGAGTCGTCTGTTGTATATTATTTTTCACTGTATGCTACTTCTGGAATCTCGGTATGTACACTGAAGTCCATTCATGCCGACGCCATTAGTGGACTTCAGCGTACGTATTACCACTTATTTTTCTATTTCTCTTTAAATCTACTTTTTTTTTCCTTTGTCAATATAGGCTGTTGGTAAACATACCTATATTTAGCTTGCTGTATATGTTTTTTTTTTCTAGCGTCTCCACTTATGAACTTTATATGAATGCATTTTTCTTCTCCTTCCATCTTAATTCTGTTATTTTTTATTTGTGTCTGTATGTTGGTTTTAATTGTGTTCCTTCAATCTGTTCCATTTTTGAGAGTCCCTCTCCCTGCCCGTTGCCACTCTTTCCTAATGGCCTACTGTATCGCAGGGCCCAGGGAAAGTACGGAAAACCTGGCCCATAGAGTCGGCTATATTTTACCGAGTTTCATTTGTATCACCATCAGAAACTGAGAAAAACTGCCTCCCACTCAATAGTTGGAGTGCAATCCATTACACGGCTAGGCGGTCACCCATCCCAGTACTGACCGCGGCCAATACTGCTTAACATGAGAGATCGCCGAAGCCGCGCACTAATCGCTCGTCCACTACTGTCGTTTCCATCTTAATTTAATTTTTTACATTTCTCCAGTTCAATCTTTACAAACGTTTTTAGTTTTGTATTGTTTTTTAAATATCCATCTTGATTGAACTTTAGTATTCGTTTCGAATGAACATGTTCTATTTCTAAATTTGTCTATGAATAAATGTCCCTTTTATTTTTAACGTAAATCTTACTTTTCGTCAAATATCTATATTTATTAGGGTGGTCCTTATATGCGGTCAAAATTTATTTTTTTTTCCCAACGGCCAAAAATCGTTTCTATATGGTCCAAAAATAATGTCTGTTGAAGAGTTTTTCTTAATTTTAATATTAACCCGTGCCGGTAACCGCTTAAACTTATTAATGCGAAATTTAGATCTTTATAAATCGTGGCGATGAATTTAATTTGTTTTTCGTTCATAACTACTAAAACTCTGAATTATCGAAAAAAATGTAAGAGAGCTTTTTTGTAGAAAATCAAATTTGCTGTAAAAAAGTTTCGATATATTTTTTCCGAAAAATGCGTATTTTAGTCACAAAACATCAATTTGTTAAAAAAAATGAATTTTTCTCAAACATATTTCTGCAAAAATTACTTTTTCTTATAGATATTTTTGGACAAAACATTATTATCATCGTTAGCACTCCCCGAAACCGTATATTTCAGTAGGAAAATACCAAATTGTTGGAAAAAATTAATTTTTTTTCAGATATTTTTCGAAAAATTGAATTTTGTTCATGTAGAAATATTGTTAAAAGCTCTATTTTTTTAAAATATTTTCAAGAAATTTGAGTCCATTCAATTTTTCAGCTGAGAATTTAGATCCTTCTCAATATTATTAATCGAATCAATTTTCTCCAAATATCTAGTAAAATACAAGATTATCGGAAGAAGCGAAGTAAAGTTTTTTTTTAGAAAAATAAATTCTTAACGAGAAATCTTTCATTCATTTTCTTCAAAAACCAGTTTATTTATGAAACAGTGATTTTTTTAAATTATTTTATTTAGTTTAAATCAGATAATTTTGTTGAAACTAAACAAGATTCATCACGCTGTCTAAAATATAATATTGATTTATAAAAAATTGATTCAACATTATTTTCAATTATTGAAATTAGGAACAGTTTTAGTGGTAAAAGTAGTACGCTAAATAATAGTTTGTTTTTCAGCATCAGGATACTTTTCTCTACATTCTGTAATGACTTGTAGTAGAAACTGTTTTTGTTCTTCATTTCTTGTTAAAATATTATTGTAATCTTCCATGAGATGAACAGCTCTTTCAGCAGTATCCTTGACTATTTTCACATTTTTCGCTATTTCAAAATTTCAAAATACTCATTTCCAAGCCACATAGCAGGATCGATTGTCAAAAAGTCTTTATTAATATTGAATCTTTCAAAAAAATTCAGTGATTGCGATGTTATAAAATAATCAATCTCTTTATCATACAAGGTATTAATTTCTGGCAACGAAATCTGGATTCGTTTAAAACTCTCTCCATCAATTTCGTTATTCGATTATGATAACAATGTTTTGTCCAAAAATATCTATTAGAAAAAATAATTTTTGCAGAAATATGTTTGAGAAAAATTCATTTTTTTTAACAAATTGATGTTTTGTGACTAAAATGCGCATTTTTCGGAAAAAATATATCGAAACTTTTTTACAGCGAATTTGATTTTCTACAAAAAAGCTCTCTTACATTTTTTTCGAGAATTCAGAGTTTTAGTAGTTATGAACGAAAAACAAATTAAATTCATCGTCACGATTTATAAAGATCTACATTTCGCATTTATAAATTTAAGCGGTTACCGGCACGGGTTAATATTAAAATTAAGAAAAACTCTTCAACAGACATTAATTTTGGACCACATAGAAACGATTTTTGGCCGTTGGGAAAACAAATAAATTTTGACCGCATATAAGGACCGCCCTAATATTTATACTGTAGTCGTTTTTTGTTTACTTTATCCACTCACCTCGGGTCATTTATTTTAGTGCGTATAAGAATATTAGCGTTTCTAACTGGCTACGTTAATGTGTATTGGGTGTGCGCCGTGTGAATTTCCATCTTTTGTTTTCGCGCAGAAACACTGAGACGCAAAATGTATCCTGTCGATAACCTTATACTTTATCATTGGTTAACCTTCGGATAAATTTTACCGAGAGGTGGCACAACCGGCCCTAAGTGTATATATTTTTCAGTCTGTCTGTTTCTCTCTCTCACTCTTTCTCTACAGCGCGCGACTGTTTTACATGCAATTTTGCTGATACGTCTAAAAGTACCGCGACTAAACGCATTCACATGAATATACATACATGGCATTATGAGTAAAAATTATACACATTTCGAGCTCATAGACAAAAATTGAAATGATTCCTTCAATTTTTTTGTTTTCCCTTTAAGCTTTGAGGTATGATGAAAGAATAAGTGTTGTACAAATGGTTTAATTTTTGTCTGAACTTAAAAAATCCAATATCGATTCCCTTCGGAAACTTCAATTTTCATAAATTCATAATATCAAGAATTCCATGCGATAATTTTTTAGATGTGATAAACTCAGTATCCGTAACAATTTTTAGCTAAAAATATTAAGAACTCACGGATTAGTACCACTTTTTATCTAATATTTTTGTACTCAAACATTTCTATCATTTTTAGTTCACAAACGACTCGTCTATTATAGATAAATGAAGTCGTAGAAGCACACCCGGGCCAAAAAGACTCCTACAGTGTTTGTATCCAGCACAATAAAAAAACAGTGCCAGCTCGGTCTCTCGTCGGAGTAAGAAAATAACATCGCTCACTACGCGAAGAACTTTACGTTTTTTCCGTTGTTAACATATCTTATCTGGCTTTTTTAATACTTGACTTTTTTCTACTGTTCGTCGCCCTCTCGAAAGTTCAGCTGTTACTTGTGTCGACTCTGTGAAGCGCGATGTTCTCTTTTTTTTATGTCAAAGTTGGATTGCCGGTAGTGACGCGGTTTCTCGTTGATTGGCAGCACACGTCGTGGGTTGGCGAGGGCTCTACATCTTTCCCTCTCTCTCTCTCTCTCTCTCTCTCTCTCTCTGCGGTGAAGCTCGCGAGGCCCGTGGGAGATATAGTACTGTGTATAATACGTAGTTCACTTTAGTCATTACTCGGGAACGGACGGGTAAGGAGAGGATTCGCGATAAAAAAAAAGCTCACGCATTACACAATAAGTACAAAAACGGAAAGAATTATATTTATCGATTTTAACGTTATCTATATTGTTAATGATTTTTGGTCAATTTCACTATCGGAATAATTGTGAATGTAAAAACTGTGTTTATTTTTGTTAATTATTACAATATTTTGTGTAAAACTTAGGAAAGCGCGGACGTAAACATAAACTCAAAAAAAAAGGATGTTGTAAAAACTACTGCAAGAAGCCTGTTTCAGTGTAACACATGAATTTTCGGTTTTGAGATTTTTTCATTGTTGCTTATCGCGTTATGCTGTGAAATTAAAAAATTAGATGTGAAGTTTAGTGAATCACGATAAAATGGAAAAAAAAAATTAAACATTTTGAATACACTAAGAATATGCAGAGTCTATTGTCAAAAATGCAAAAGTTTGTCGAAAATGAAGAACTTCTCAACATAACAAAATTCTTGAATTTTTTTGATAAAAATTTACTTTTTTAATTCTTGTTTCTTTTTAAATTTGCTATTGCTGTGTTTGTGCAAACGGTCAGTAAATAGACACTTGAATGTTATTTTTATGAATTAATCAATTTATGGAAAAAAAGTACATAGTTATTTTGAAATTGTCATTGGTGGAAAAATTGCCAATGGCGTTTACGAGACGTATCAGCGAATAACCTTCAAACTTTTGGCAACATGAATACATAGAACACCATCGACTGATGTATTAACGAACTTAAAATTCATGAAATTTCTCTAAATTTTCATTGAATCTAACTTTTAAATTCGCCTGTAGACGCAAAACATCTTTGAAAATACGTAAAAAAAAGTATTTTTTATCTCACGGCATTATAATTCTATATATATTAGGGCGATTTTTTTTTTCGACTATTTTTTTTGCTCAGTCCCACCTGAAATTTTGTTGGATATGTCGAAAAACAAATTCCCTGAAAGTTACAGCCCTTAATATTAATTCTAAGTATTTTCCCTTAGCGTGAAAAGATTTTTCATCTAAAATACACGTAAATCGAATTTTTTTTTTTTTCAAAATTCTATAACTCAGCCGCATTTTATGCTATCATATTGTTCTTGGTTTTGATTTACTCAGAATAAAACAATCTAGAAAAGTGCCTATTGCGGCGAAAGTGTAAATTGTATTGGTGAGTTGGTACGGGTCACTGAAGTTGATTTTTACTCAAAATTCTCGTTTTTTTACTGTTATCTCGGAAACAATTAACTTTATGAAAAAAATGTAGATGAAAAATTTGTTGGAAATTTAATTTCCTACAAAAAAGGTTCTATCGACCCGATTGCTTAGATTAATGTTTCTTGAGATATTGAACTTTAACTTATGAGTATTATAAAATTTTTACGGTTTATTCTTGAAAAAATGAAATAAAAATTTTATACTACCCATAAGTTAAAGTTCAATATCTCAAGAAATATTAATCTAAGCAATTGGTTCGATAGGACCTTTTTTGTAGGAAATTAAATTTCCAACAAATTTATCTTTTACATTTTTGGTGTAAAGATAATTGTTTCGGAGATAACAGCAAAAAAACGAGATTTTTTGGTAAAAATCAACTTCAGTGAGCCGTACCAACTCACCAGTACAATTTACACTTTCGCCGCAATAGCCACTTTTCTAGATTGTTTTGTTCTGAGTAAATCGAAACCAAGAACAATATGATAGCATAAAATGCGGCTGAGTTATAGAATTTGGAAAAAAAAAATTCGATTTACGTGTATTTTAGATGGAAAATCTTTTCACGCTAAGGGAAAGTACTTAGAATTAATATTAAGGGCTGTAACTTTCAGGGAATTTGTTTTTCGACATATCCAACAAAATTTCAAGTGGGGACTGAGAAAAAAAAATAGTCGAAAAAAAAAATCGCCCTAATATATATATTGTCTGTTGAAACATTGAAGCCGGCTTATCATAACATATATCGTTATCTTGTGAAAATAATAATAAAAATGTCTCCCGTCAAAATTTGAGTCGATTGCGAAAAACACGTTTATCATATCGACGACAATATTTTACGAACCGTAAAGAAAAAACAACATCAACAGAACAGCGAAGAAAAGAGAGAAAAAGAAATGGCGCCAAAAGAGCGTTTCACGCGGTTACACAAAAGCGAATAATCCCTTTCGCTCTCCGATCTCCCTCCCGCCCTCTGTCGGCGCGTGTGTGTACCTCGGGCTTCCATCTGGCATGTAAGCAGTGGTGGGCGCTCGTGTTTGCCGGGTGTACAATGTACCCGCGCGTGCGTTCGCGGAGAAAAAGACGCGCTCGCTGATACATTCACACGTGTGTTGCGCGGCATATATCGTGTGTTAGCAAATAAAAAGGCGTAATTCACATAATTTTATCCTCGATGTTACGTGCTTTAGGCCTTTTTTTCTGCTAGCCGCCGATAATCTGTGTATGTGGGTATTCGCGAATATCGTCGCTAGACACGCTATCGCGAATTCTGCAACCTATCCCGTATTAGAGTGTGCGTACCACAATAACACCCGTCTGGAAATGTTCTCTCGTAGCGTGATCCTGCGTTGAATCAGTCTCGTTAACGAACCAGTCATCGACAAATTGACGCCTTTTTCATTTTGCCCTCTCGTTCGCGTGTGAATCTCTCTCGTCGAATTTTATTTGGCTAGTTAAGTAAGTATGACTTACGGAATAAGTACATATTTCTTTGATATGAGGATATAATTATTTAATTCAGAGAAATTACATTTTTCTAAAAATGTTAACTGTATTTTACTAAATTACATCCTCATATTAGAAAAAAATATGTTATGACGAATATTGTAAAATACATTTTATTGATTTTGGTACGTTTTTTTTTCAGTTCAGTAATAGCGTGGGTAGAAACATAACTACTGTACTGTTCACCATACACTAGCATAAGTATTTCATGTTTGATTTATGAAACTTCTTTTGTTAATAACTTTTTAACAAACAATGAGCGACGGATAAAACTTTTTGTATGTTACTCAGGAGGTATTGTTAACAACACATGTGATGGACAAGATGATTGAGACTGGCTGTTATAAGGAAAATAGCTATATGAATTATTAACTTTAATTGTTAATAACTTTTTAATAAATAACGTCCCCCAATTTTGTCAGAGGAAAAAGTTCTTTCGCGCGCGAAAACGCGTCGGATGAGCATATTACGAAAGGAATTGGAGGGGGGTCCCCTAAACCTGAGGTTTACCAAATTCTTGAGTACTAAAAATCTTCTCAAAAGCCACGCACCCTCCGCGAGAACTATTTTTCTGTGAAAAAGGAATGACACTGGAGATCCGGCGACTGGTTATCTCGAAATCATGTTTTTTTTTACCCATACTGGGACCGGAAGTTCTTATAATGGAGGCTGCCTAAGCCCCGCCCTTATAACGCAAACAGCCACTCACACGCTTATGGCCAGGACCGTGTCATAGCGTATTATCGGGGTGCCCTTTCTCGCCACGTTTAGGGTTATGCACGTCCATATTTTTTACATAAGTACGCTACGTTACGCTACGGGCAAACAACCTAAAAAAGGGCTCCAATGACTCTTAAGAGAAATACGACTACGGTCCTGACGCGTCGTGACGTAGATGTGTCCCCCCCCTCTCCCATGCACAGGCGAAGCAAAGGAGTGGGAATTTTCCTTAGAATCGAGGTCCTACTGTTATGGGGTTAAACTTGTGCCATTTAAAAAATTCATAGAAGGAAAAAATAAAACAATGTATTTTTTTTTTAAATATGCATCTTTCAAAAAAGATTGGCAGTGCACTTCCTAAACGGGATATTAAAAATGTATCGGTAATCAATCTTCTATTGAATTACATTATTATCTGTTTGCACTGGCATTATTATTATTTTAACTCAATTTTCCCAGTTTTTCTAAGTATCCTCAATTTGTATTGTTTAACATTTTTAATGAGACAAAGAATAATTTATCGATCATCGTCGTGAAATTGATTTCACAAGTGATCCATTCATAACTAACAAATGTGTATGGGGCATTCAACGTTAAATCGACCTGTCTCTCACCCTCTAGGATTTGGTTCATAATTTTTTGCTAATGTTGTTACAACCCTAAAAGGCATGCAAATTTTTGTTATGCTGCCCGCTATTTATCAATTATCGAAAAAAAAATTTAGACGTGATGTAAAAATCTGAAAAAAATCTGAAAAAATCTGAAAAAAAATCTAAAAAATCTAAAAAATCCTCTGTCTAATGATCAATTTTTAAAGCCTCAACCCAAAGTGACCCGGCGTCTGCGTCATTTTTCTCGATTTTTTTTGTTCGAAAGAAATTTGGAAAACTTGAACCGAACGCCGGATTACTTCGCTATGTGGTTCAACAATGTTGATATTTCACAAATTTCATTTGAAAATTATTTCGGATATTTTTAAGCGAGTCTCTCTTCATTTTGAAAAATTATAAATTAATGACAATTGGCGGTAAGATTTAATTGAACAGTCTGAAAAATGTTTATGATGTTGAAATTTGCATCGTTGCAATGCAACGAAAATATGTATTTTTATACCATTTACCCCCCTTTAAGTTTGATTTTTGAAGATATAAATCGTTAAAAAGTTCTTTTGGGGTCTCGTTTAAGGACCTGGACCTACATGGGCAAGGGAAGCGAGAGCAATACCGAAAATGAAAATTTAGAAAACATTTTTCCGTTGCGTCCCAACGATGCAAACTTTAAATCATAAATTTTTCAAAAATCCTCCGCGTGAAGTAAATTGTAAATCCCATTCCGCAATAAACCACGGCGATCGGTTCTATTTTTTTTTCAAGTATTTTGCAAGCAAAGAACATAAAAAAATATAGACGCGAATGACGACCCGCTTTTGGATATGTCTTGAAAATGTTTGTGTTAGAGAAAAAAAATTTCAGAACTTCTTCAGATTTTTAAACGACGATTAACCTTTTGTTATGCATAAAATATATATATTTTTCAATTATTACAGAGGAGCGATTGGTGAAAAAAGTTTAAAAATTTTATATACCACTTAAGGTTGTAAAAACATTACGACCAATTGTTGACTAATTGCCAGAGGTCGAGAATCACAGCCACGACGATTAGACGTGAAATACACAGTATAAAACAGCATTAAGTTCGTCGGGAATTTATACTACGCGATATATATTATAAATTGTGTTAGGTATTATCGCAGATTTCCTGTGACACGACTCCTCTCGTGTAACATAAAAATTCCATTTGCAAATTAAAGATAAACAAAAAAAAAACAATTTCAGAGCCGCAATTGTCCCTCGTAGCGTATATATATTTTGTAAAATAAAAACTAAAGTCGCCCGTGTACTAAACGAAGAGCGAACTCATCATGTAGAGATCATGACCTTGCAATAATACGTAAATCCTGTAATTACTTTACAAATTGCATGCTGTTACGTATATCAATTACAGACCTATAGTTTCCAGTGATTGTCATGCAGGGACAAGTAGAAAAAAGATTCTCGTAAAGATTCGATTAAAAAAAATGAATTATTTCTCTCTGTCTCTTTTTCTAAGGTCACTGTTTGCAGTCATGGTCAATGCGTACGAGGGTGCGTTAATTCTAGTGGACGTGCTGCTCCTGCTCGTCAGAATATTGTTCTGGACACTTGAGGGTATTTATCGAGCTATCGCACAGCCAGAGGAGAAAAGTGTCGCTGGAGAAATAGTGCTGGTACGAGAGTATGCTTTTGATATAAATATAATTAATTAAGAATTTTTCTACGTTGCTTCACCACCATTTTTGTTGTTGTTGTTGTCATTTTTCAACAAGCTTCATCTCTCCGCAGAGTCATCTCAATGGTAGACTATCATATTTCCCAAAACCAGATTCCTCGAATTCGTAATTCCCAAATTCATATTCCCTAAACCGATATTTGTTTCCCAAAAGTTACGGTGATTAACTTTGTACACATTTTGTGTCATGAGCAAGGAAAGTCGTATTATCTATACGATTACGTTATTCGTGATCCCGGATGAACCAAACTACTGCGGAGTACCTCGTAAAATCTTACTACTACAATAATAAAGCTGGAGAGTTTATTTGTTTGTTCGTCTGTTCATTCGACAGCGCTAATCTCAGGAAATACTAATCCGATTTGAAAAATTCTTTTTCCATTAGATTGCCCGTTTATTCATGAAGGCTCTAGGTCATACAACTTCATGATATGACCCTAATCTTACTACTATATCTAGACTATACTTGTACTATAATAAATTTGAAGAGTTTGTTTGTTTGAACGCGCTAATTTCAGGAAATACTTGCCCGAATTGAAAAGTTCGTTTTCCCTTAGATAGCCTGTTTATTCAAAAAGTCTCTAGGCCATATAACTTCATCCTATGACCCTAATTTTACTATCTTACTACTATGCTACTATATCTATACCCTACTATAATAATGCTGGGGAGTTTGTTTGAACGCGCTAATCTCAGGAAATACTTATCCGATTTGAATAATTCGTTTACCATTAGATAGCCCGTTTATTCAGAAACGCTTCATACCATAACATCCAAACATTGAAAAAATTAACTTAAAAAATTTCGAAGACCTGGACCTCGTGAGTATCAGTTTGACCATATGACGTCCCTCAATGTATTTATTTTACGATCCAGTACGAAAAATAATGGAGGACTTCTCTGAAGTACGCACATTGTTTGCGGAGTCTACGTGGAGAATTACATATATTCATAATTGCACGAGGTACTCCGCGGTAGTTTTGCTCATCCGGTATCACGAATAATATAGATAATACGATTTTCCTTGGTCACGACATAATATATGGGCGAAGGTTAATCAACGATAGCCTACCATCTCAATCACTTGGGCTCTATACTCACAGAGCAAGTTTTTTGAACAAGAGAAAAAAAAATGCAAATAAAAGAACTTGTGCATTGTTTCGTCATTACTTTATCTCGCTCACAAATTCTCCTACATCAGGCAGTTAATTTTTCAATTTTGACTTCGTCATAAAGAAAGCTTTGTGAGCGAGATGTAATGAGAAAGCCATGTGCAAGTTTCTGATTTATAAATTTTTTTATTTTTTTACGAATTCGATCGAAACCATTGCAAGATACAACGAGTTTCACAGTTTTATGATTCTTTAGTATCGTTCTGCAAAATTTATTGAAGTTAAAGCAATGCGAAAATGAAAACGATCATATCTTGATTATGACTCTGCGCTGCACTTTGCTGGATTTTTCATTGAAATTAATCAAGAGTTTCTGGACTTTATGGGATTTTAAATTTTCCAAAAAATATCTGCGAAATTTTTAGTTATCCTGTCAAAACTTTCGACACGAATGGGTTAATGGTGAACGATGGTTAGCGATGGAATTTTTTGTCGATGAAAACAAAGCTGCCTCTATGAGAAAGCCAAAATAAAGAAAAGGTTTTAATTCGAAATTTTTGTAATTCGCAGGATTTTTTGAATTCGTTAAACAATCGTTCCAAGTGTGATTTGTATCTTAATTTACCGATGTAAAATATTTATCTCGACGTTTGTTGGATTGAAATCATTAATGGTAATTTTTCATAAAATACCACAAAATTTCAGCTCTCCATTGATTCTCGTAAATTTCGTGAAAATCTCGGGATTAAAGGACACATTTTTGACAGCCTTGTAGACAAATTATAGAATCGAATTAAAAATTTAGAATTTTTTGTTCTTGGTGTATTTTTTTAAGGGTTTTTTACTACTTCAAACATTTTGAAGATGAATCTATAAGGATGTAATATTATAATAATGAAAAAAAAAACTCATAATATCCCATAATACTAAAATCACCATGATAATAAGGACGTAGTAAAATATTGGGACCTAAATCCCTATAACATGTATCAAATTTAAATTCCATTATTGACAAACGCTTGTATACCGATGTACGAGGTCTGTTAAAAAAGTATCGCGAATTTTGAATTTCCGCGGGCTACGTATATTCGATTTTCGATTTTTTTTGTGGCGTTAGGTTGGTACTCGTGTCCCTCACTTATGCTGAAAAAATCGGACATTTTGAATGTTTAGTCAATTGTTGACAGCTGTTTTGGTTAGATGTGTTTTGGCTTGTCTTCGATTTTTGCCTATTCCAAAAAAGCAGCTCCCATTGCGATGATTGAGCTTTGGTTTCCCACGTCATAATCATAAACCCATGATTCGTCACCAGTTATGACCCTCTGGAGCAAATTTGGGTCGTCGCGGACCGTGTCCAACAGCTCCTTAGCAATGTTAACGCGACACTGTTTTTGTTCGAAATTGAGCAATTTTGGCACGAATTTCGCGGCGACCCGTCTCATGCCCAAATCATTGATAAAAATCGAATAGCACGAGCGAATTGATATGTTTAGTTCCTCAGCAACTTCTCTAACGGTGATTCGACGATTGGCCAATATTATTCTCTTCAGTTCATCAATGTTTTCGTCTGTTGTTGATGTGCTCGGGCGTCCGGAACGCATTTCGTTGTTCGCATCTTCTCCGCCCTCTGAGAACATTTTGTACCACCGATAAACGTTGCTCTGGTCCAAGGTAGCTGCACCATATGCCACAGTCAACATTCGGAATGCGTCCGCGCACTTAATTTTCTTTTTCACACAAAATTTGATACAGATTCTTTGATCCATTTTTTGGAATAGGCAAAAATCGAAGACAAGCCAAAACACGTCTAACCAAAACAGCTGTAAATAATTAACTAAACATTCAAAATGGCCGATTTTTTCAGCATAACTGAGGGACATGAGTACCAATCTAACGCCATAAAAAAATCGAAAATCGAATATACGTAGCCCGCGGAAATTCAAAATTCGCGATACTTTTTGAACAGACCTCGTAATTGCATATGCATATACCATACTGGAATATCGATCTCACAATATTACAATGACGCGAATTTCTGATGCACTTTTCATTCAATACCAGAGATATAAAGCTTCCATATAGAAATCGAAACTTGTAAAGATTTGCCAAAGCAAAACGAAATCTCCTGCGATTTATTGGCTTTCATTTGCTCTCGAACAAATTCGTTACATGTGTAACGTTGTGATACGTGATATATATCGCGTTACACTCGAAATACCATATCTTACTTAAACACGAATCGTTGACAATCAATGAGAAATACAAAATTACCAAACACTGGATAAAACACTTTTAAGGGTGCTTTACTTATGTAAATCCTAATACAAATTTTCATTCCATCAGAATATTTCAATTACTTTGCGACACAAATGGAAATTTGAAGAAAAAACATCAAGCATAACACAGTTTCTAAGAATGTTGATTTTTCATAATAATAAATAATGCCAAAAAGTTAATAGTAAAATAGTTTTACGCAAAATTTTTGAACAAATCGTCAGTAAACCTTTTTTTTTCTATTTCCTTATGAAATCAATTCGTTGGTTCAAAGAATTTTCTGTTATCAAAGACTTTTTTAATTTTTTTATTTTGAGGAATTATCAAAAAGTCTCGAAACTTCGATATGTTTTCATCGTACATTTAACAAGTTTCGGTGGCTTTGAACGAAGAGTTTCGTGGAAACAGCACGTAAAACTTTTCGCAAACGAGACAAAGCGGGAATTTCAATAATAAAAGGAAATCCTCTTGAAAATTTAGGTGTTTTTTTTAAATCAGTGAATTCATTTGATAAGATTTTTTTTTTAAAGTTTTCCAATGAATTGGTAAACGATTTTCGTTTAAATTACTTCATTAACCCTCAACACTCCAAACTTCAGCAAAATGCCATAACGGCCAAACTGGGGTCGTTTCAATTTCCACTACGAAAATGTTTGTTGGCAATGAAGCTATTTGAATTTTCGATTTGAAAAACAGATCGAATAACTTTGAAGTTAACTTTTCCGGCGCTACCTAAAATCAAGGCTTCGGCCATAATCCAAATAGTCTAAAAAATGTTTGTTTGTTTTTTATCAAGGAATTTACCGCTTAAGTTTCAACAAAATCGATAACGGTCGATAGTTTTAATTATTGAGCATACCAAAATTTCGAAAAAAATCTGTAAATTGATCCGGGTCATTTGTTTGTGTCACTCTGCAACATACTTGAAAAAAAAGTGGTGAGAGTCCCAACCATGTTGAGTTGAACTGGAATGGTCCGTGTAAGCATTTAAGGGCTCACATATCGCTGCGCGCGCTGAAAACCGAGTAAATTTGAAAAATTATTGTAAAGGTTATATGGTGAAAAAAAAATTAAATTGTTGATTTTACATTTTTTACTAACTTTTCAACTATAAGAAAAAAAATAAAAAAATCTATGTTTTTAATATTAACATTACTTTTTACGGGTATAAATGGACTACTGATGAAAACCATGGCGCTTTCTTAGCGACGTCATAACTTCACCAAAGATTATCCAATCTGCAAAAATAGAAAAGAATCTAGTAAAATAATGTAGTAATAATAGTCTGACGGAGAGAGTTTTTCATTTTTTAACAAAATTGATGAAATTACAGTATTTCAAACTTTAGTATACAATTTAAAAAAAAATTGGGGTTTAATAATTTATAAAACATTGTCCAACCAAAAAATAAAAAAAATCTCTCGTCAGACTATAGAGAAAATAATTATCGAGATAAAAAAAAAGAAAAGTTACCAAATATTAAAAATTGACTGAGTTATCGTGCTGACAGTGTCTAAAAACGTAGTTTCGAGAAAAACGCGTTTAAAGTTTCTATTAGGTAGCTGTCCCAACCCGATGTCCGGTCACATTTATTGCTAGAACTTTGTAACGGAGTGGAATTTTCTGAAAAGTTTTTTTTTTGACAAATTCTTAAAAGTATATAGAATAGAAATCTGTACAAAAAAATTGATTTTTTTTAATTGCAGGGGTATGTGAGCCCTTTAGCGATGCCGCGTCAATATGACATTTTCTGAAAGGTCAAAATTTTACATCTACCCGTAAAGTCTAATTTCGGTATAAAATTGTCTCGATTGATCGAACGAAGACAATATATTTTGTTATTTATCATCATTTATAAGCACGCGCGTTTTGGGGTCAGCTGATTGTCGCGAAGAATGTTCGGAAAGCGAATATTGCAAAACGATCCGAGTTTTATTTCCTCATTGATATTGAATTTTATTTTCGTTTCCTTTTCCTTATACATTCCAATTATACTTGCATAACTTTTATTTTCCTTATTTTTCGTCATGCTTTCCCAACGTTATCCGTTTCAACAGTCTACTCTCCCCTTATCCTATTACTTAATTTCATCCTTTCATCGACTTTCGTCATCGCTCACCTCTACATCGTGTTGTCATGAAAACTGCAAATTTTGTATTTTACCGTTTTTTCTTTTCCCCGTCTATATCTGATGGAATCAGATAACAGGAGCCGGTCATGGAATTGGTCGGGAGTTGGCCCTGAAATATGCTAATCTCGGTGCCACGGTCGTTTGTTGGGATCTCAATCCTCAGGGCAATCAGGAGACGATCAGTGAAATAAAAAAAATGGGCGCCACTACCGCTCACGCATACCAGTATGTTAATTTTTCTTTCTATATAATGTCATAAGAATCTTCTTTCCTCGATGTACATATATCGTTTTTTTTTTTCTAATATATACAATATTCATATCTCGGCGTGTCATAGGTGTGACGTTTCGAACCGAGATCAAATATTTCTAACGGCCGCGAAGGTCGAGGCCGAGGTTGGTAATGTCACGATTCTCGTTAACAATGCTGGAATAATGCCTTGTCATTCTTTTCTCGACAATACCGCCGATGAGATTAGAAAAATCTTCGACATCAATGTTATGGCGCATTTTTGGGTAATCATCATTATTTCATTATCATAAAAATTACGATAAATTACGCCAGTAGTTGTGGTAGTAGTAGTATTGATGTTTATTCCGTGTATTCCCTCTCAGGTTTTTATAAATATCCCCTAGAGCAAAACTAGAACAACCGTTACGAGAAACAACAAAGCAACGAATTGTTTTGAAAGGATACAAGGAAAGGATACATTTTTGACAGCCTTGTAGACAAATTATAGAATCGAATTATAAGTTTAGAATTTTTTGTTCTTGGTGTAATTTTTTAAAGGTTTTTTACTACTTCAAACATATTGAAGATGAATCTATGAGGATGTAATATTATAATAATGAAAAAAAACTCATAATATCCCATAATATTAAAATCACCATGATAATAAGGACGTAGTGAAATTTTGGGTCCTAAATCCCTATAACATGTATCAAATTTAAATTCCATTATTGACAAACGCCTGTATGCCGATGTACGAGGTCTGTTAAAAAAGTATGATGTTTATTCCTTGTATTCCCTCTCAGGTTTTTATAAATATCCCCTAGAGCAAAACTAGAACAACCGTTACGAGAAACAACAAAGCAACGAATTGTTTTTCCTTAAAAAAAAAGGAACAATAACGACTAACGAACTGCCATCGAACTGGTCGATCTTCAAAAGTAACTTAAAAGCAATCAATTTAATAAATCATAAAGCAAGCTTTGATTTTTGGTTGCGTCTGTTCGCCATTTTCGAAAGACGACCGAAAAACAAACATTCAGCCACTATCGTTTTTCAGCCCTAAAAAAAACCTAAAAGCAACTAAATTAGTAACCATAAAGCAACTGTTGCTGTTTAATATGATTAACGTTTTTTTGTTTTGAAAAAAGAACGGTTGCTGGTTAAAAGACTGTAAAGCAGCCGATTTGCAACCAAAAAGTAGCAACCATAAAAGCAACCGGTTGCCCAATTTGTTAGGGTCCCTTATACATTTCTCTCCTTTGTATACATCCATTTATATTCGTATCTTCCATGTACATTCCCATATCCGTTTTCTCAAGTCTTTCCATCATTCCCAGTCCATTTTCACATTTCATTGGCCATATGCGCCATCCAACCAATCTTCATGATTTCTTTTATTTGTTGACACATTCCGTTTTTCCGTTTACCGCACGCGTCACCGTGCTCGTAAGTGCGCGGGAGAGAGAACAACTTACTAACATAATGTTCTCAGCGGCGCAAGATCGAATGGCCAAAAACAATAGTGGTGCCATCTTCGTAGTTGAAAAACGCAGCGTCCCTACTTTTGTTTTCATTCTCATAAGTCAGAGCTCGAAATAAGCTGCACGGTTAGGCACTGGTAGGAAGACGAAGCCTCCGCTACCCCCTCTGCCAAGTAACGCGCGGCGGCCACGGCGGCGAGCGCACAGTCTCAGGAGCGTTCCGATCATAAAAATACATGGCAACCGCGACAAATTGTCATTAAAATATTGTATCGTTCCGTAATATTATATTAATTAATCATTAAAAATATAATTATTTACCACAATTTTTTATTAATATCGCATAAATATTAAATGATTTTAACAATAGTTTTCCACATCACCCGTGAGGTACTATCGCAGATGCGGTTTTTTTTAGAGTGGTTTCCCCTGGAGGCCTATTCCACTGAAAATGAATGCAATGATGAAACCTGGCTCAGTAGGAAAAAACGAAGAAAGTATAGCAACCAATTTTCCGACAAATATTAATTGGATCGTCTGCGAAACAGCTGCAAAAAACCGACTAAATCATCTCACAGGTAATTAGTCACATCGATTCTTTCCGCAGAAAGTTAGTACTTTTTAAAAATCATTTAGAAAATAACATTCTTCATTTTTTTCCTTGTTGTCAAATTATCTTTGAAGAACATGATTGCGATGATGGCGCAGGTTGTAATTTTATACAATTTTCAAATATAATTGATTTTTCGATAAGTCAATTTGATACGCGTTTTAATGATTTTGAAACGCTACGAAAAGATTTGATACTTTTTGGAAATCCTCTCACTGTGCAAATCGAGGAACAGAGCCTACAATTTCTGGCAGAATTGTGCAATTTGCAAAGTGATATTTCGTTAAAAGCACGGCCAGAAAAAGGGATCGACTTCTTCAAAATTTTAGATGCGTCGCGTTATCCACGTCTCAGGGATTTCAGTCTTCGAATTTTCTCCATGTTTGGATCCACATGTTTATGCGAATGCTCGTTCTCGAAAATGAAATTGACGAAAACAGACAAACGTTCTTCCATGAACGATGCATCATTGACCTTAATGCGAGCAAGTTCTTCAAAAATTTCTGTGGATGTACCGTCCCTAGTTGAATCTTCTATAAAAAAAAACCCAGACGATCCAATTAATATTTGTCGGAAAATTAATTGCTATACTTTCTTCGTTTTTTCCTACTGAGCCGGGTTTCATCATTGCATTAATTTTCAGTGGAATAGGCCTCCTAAGGAAACCACTCTAAAAAAACCGCATCTGCGATAGTACCTCACGGTTGATGTCGAAAACTATTGTTAAAATCATTTAATAATTATGCGATATTAATAAAAAATTGTGGTGAATAATTATATTTTTAATGATTAATTAATATAATATTACGGAAGAGGGATTAGCGGAGGCGTCGCCTTCCTACTGGTGCCCAACTGTGCAGCTTATTCCGAGCTCTGGTCATAAGTCGTCTTCATGAAAAATGGATTAAACAATTTTCGATGTTATGTTGACCTTTAGCCTCGACTTAAGTATTAAAATCTCCCACCTTTTCCCTTCTCCGCAATTATGCTTCGCTATTTCTCCTTATATTTTTGTTCCCTGTCACCTTTACCTTACGCACGTCAATCTAGACACCTCTGCCCTTATCCACTTCACGTAAGTTGAGCCTCCTTTATCCCTAATCTATTTCTAACTGACGTCGCTTCAATGCGCATGCGTTAGATGGCGTGTACTCGGTGAAGTAATCGACGATGGGGGACATCTGTCGGCGGGGAAGTCAACTCAGGTTAGGGTATTCAGTCAACTTACGCGGGACTCCATTGTACCTCCTCTTTTTCATACCTGTTCCCTTTCGCCTTTAATTTACCAGCGCCATCTCCCCTTACTCCCTTACACAAATACCGTTGCTCCATACCTTTTATTCGTATATTGTCTTTCTCTTTGTTTAAACTTTCATCACGCGTGGTTTCTCGATTTTCATGTCGGTTCCGCACAAGATCTCTGTTGTTAAGGAAGCCGTATACTATAAAAGATTCGCTATTTTTATTGCAACTCTATGTTGAAATTTTTGACCGGTCTTTTTCTACATTCGACGCTCCCATTCGGTCTGCAGTCCTCTTCCTGTACTGTTGTATTCTAACATAATCCACATTAAATGCCACAATCTCAGTACTTATTACGCTTCGCAGTTTCCTTAGGCACTAGATTCTTCCTTCTTCTCCAACTCAAACAAAACTATTATTTCCTTATTCATTTTGAATTGTTTTTTCGTTTTTTTTACTGATACATTTCAATTATACTTGAAGAACTTTTTTTTTTCTATTTTTCCACTCGCTTCTCCAACGTTGCCCGTTTCAACAGTCTACTTACTCCTTATCCTATTACTTCATTTCATCCTTTTATCGATACCCTAGCAACTTGAGCAACCGGTTGCTTTTGTGGTTGCCAGTTGCTTTTTTATTGCTTTACCGTCCTTTAATCGGATAACAATCGTTGTTTTTCCAAAAAAAAAAAACGACAGTTGCTTTATCGTTACTAATATGGTTGTGTTTAGGTTATTTTTTATGGCTGAACGACGATAGTTGCTAAATGGTTCCTTTTCGGTCGTCTTGACCACGGTCTTGTATACAGGTCTGGAAACTCCCTCAAATTTCAGTGGGCAAGTGCGGCCCGTTAACGAAGTCGTATTTAATTTCTGTAGCAGCCACTAGAGGCGTTACGATCTTATTATGATGATAGACATAGCCTAAAAAACTCGCGATAGATCTCGCGGTTGTCTGTCGCTGTCCCACCAACGATGTGCACCGTGTTAAACATTTATTATATGTAATTGTGAAAGAGTTATTACTCACGTCGCGTGGTACTTCCTCTTAAGAGAAAGGTGCACATGTACCACGTGACACGCGAGTGCGAGAAACATAGCTGAAAATTCTTATCGGTACTTTCTCCAAAACGGTACAACCGATCGAGATGAAAAAGAGCTTAGCCACTTTTTGCCATCATACTGCAGTGGCTAAGCTTATTTCATCCCAATCGATTGTGTCATTTCGGAGCAAGTACATTTCGCGTTTTCGAAGTGATAGGCGGGTGTGATACATCCTTTTAAGAAGATGGCGCACATGTACCACGTGACACGTGAGTGCGAGAGACATAGCTGAAAATTCTTATCGGTACTTTCTCCAAAACGGTACAACCGATCGAGATGGAAAAAAACTTAGCCACTTTTTGCCACCATACTCCAGTGGCAAAGCTTATTTCATCCCAATCGATTGTGTCATTTCGGAGCAAGTACATTTCGCGTTTTCGAAGTGATAGGCGGGTGTGATACATCCTTTTAAGAAGATGGCGCACATGTACCACGTGACACGTGAGTGCGAGAGACATAGCTGAAAATTCTTATCGGTACTTTCTCCAAAACGGTACAACCGATCGAGATGAAAAAGAGCTTAGCCACTTTTTGCCATCATACTGCAGTGGCTAAGCTTATTTCATCCCAATCGATTGTGTCATTTCGGAGCAAGTACATTTCGCGTTTTCGAAGTGATAGGCGGGTGTGATACATCCTTTTAAGAAGATGGCGCACATGTACCACGTGACACGTGAGTGCGAGAGACATAGCTGAAAATTCTTATCGGTACTTTCTCCAAAACGGTACAACCGATCGAGATGGAAAAAAACTTAGCCACTTTTTGCCACCATACTCCAGTGGCAAAGCTTATTTCATCCCAATCGATTGTGTCATTTCGGAGCAAGTACATTTCGCGTTTTCGAAGTGATAGGCGGGTGTGATACATCCTTTTAAGAAAATGGCGCACATGTACCACGTGACACGTGAGTGCGAGAGACATAGCTGAAAATTCTTATCGGTACTTTCTCCTAAACGGTACAACCGATCGGGATGAAAAAAAGCTTAGCCACTTTTTGCCATCATACTCCAGTGGCTAAGCTTACTTTATCCCAATCGATTGTGTCATTTCGGAGCAAGTACATTTCGCGTTTTCGAAGTGATAGGCGGGTGTGATACATCCTTTTAAGAAGATGGCGCACATGTACCACTTGACACGTGAGTGCGAGAGACATAGCTGAAAATTCTTATCGGTACTTTCTCCAAAACGGTACAACCGATCGGGATGAAAAAAAGCTTAACCACTTTTTGCCATCATACTCCAGTGGCTAAGCTTATTTCATCCCAATCGATTGTGTCATTTCGGAGCAAGTACATTTCGCGTTTTCGAAGTGATAGGCGGGTCTGATAGATCCCCTTAAAATCAAAGTCCTAGTGTAGTTACTGAGTTGGTTGCTTTTAAGTTACTTTTGAGGATCAGCCAGTTCAATGGTAACTTTTTGGTCTTTATCGTTGGTCGTCTTTCGGTTATCGGTTACGGCATGACTGCTCTATGTGATTATTTTTTAAGGAAAATCTACTGGTGGCTTTTTGGTTACCCGTGAACGGTTTCTCGAGTTGCTAGTTTATCCTTGCATTTCCCAATTGTTCCATTTGTCGCTGCAGGAAAAACGTATCCACTGTTATAAACTATACTATTAATTAGATACAATTTTATTTAAAGATGCTGCAAGCATTTTTGCCAATAATGATAGAAAAAAATCACGGTCACGTGGTGGCTCTGTCGTCGATAGCTGGAATTGTCGGATTGCCCAATCTCGTGCCTTATTGCTCCTCAAAATTTGCCGTAAGAGGCAAGTGTACCCTTCTCTTTACGAATTTCCTTTAGTTTCAAACGATATTTTTTTAATACATACAATCTTTAATTTGTTTATACGTCAATCAGGTCTTATGGAAGCTTTATTCGAAGAAGTACGCGAAAGCAAAAAGGGACAACCGAACAATGTTAATTTCACGACTGTGTTTCCGTACATGGTTGATACGGGGCTTTGCAAAAGGCCAAGAATCAAGTGATGAGAAGTGTATTTAGGAGCAGAGACGTTTCTCGTTTGAATGAAAATCAATTCATTCGTAATTTTGTAATCAAAAGAATTTCCGAATGATTATTCGAAATACTTTAATGTCAATCGAACATACGTCTCTTTTACAACCTGGTTATAAGTATATTTTGTCGTTTAATTGTTTTTAATGGTTTTCCATTCGAACAACGATCGTCTCTGCTCTCGAGATATAACTACAGTTCGATATCCATCGACAGAGTTTTTCATTGTCGATCTTTCCATTCAGATTTCCCAGTCTCATGAAGATAGTGACACCTCAGGATGCTGCTGGGCAAATAGTTTCGGCGCAAAGACGAAATTACACCGAGGTATCGATCCCGAGTTATTGGCTACGCGTCAATACCACAATCAGGTTAAATTGTTGTGTTATCGATTAACAGTCCGGAGATTTATCATCAAAACGTCGTATTTACAACGTTCCTTGTTTTGTTTCAGAAATTTTCCGGTGAAAGTTTGGCTGCAGATAAAAGATTTCTTGGACAGTGGCGTCGAGTCGGATATTTAAACGCGAGAGACTGGAAAAAAAAGGCCGGCGACAATTATTTTTCTTACAAACCGAGATACACGGACGGGGATGAATGTAAAAATCGTAGAATTAAGGTGTTCACGATTTGTTTTATTTAAAAAAAAATTTTAAACGACATAATTTTATACAGCTGCGAATGAGAAAGAACGATTGTCAGAAATTATGAGATAGTTATTAACGAGCGTGTACTTTTTCTTTCAATTTGCAAATTATAAATTTATCCTTTACGTTATCGTAATGTTTTGCTCATTTTGGCACAACGCTCTTTCTCGGAGCTTCGGAGAAAGCTCTGTCAACGAGGGATATTAATGAGAAAAGATTTTCGTTTATTTCATGACGAATTAGGGAGAAGATTGAGGGTTTATATAAAAAACAAAAACGAAAAAACACAAACGCAACCTGTATCATGCATATTATGTAGAATTGAGTAATAGGATTTTACACAATTGTAAATTAATGATGAACATAGAAAATAAGGCGATAGATATTCGTTAGCTTGTATTATAAAAAAATAAATTTATACATATTGTCAAATATATACATCACCGCCATCGTATTTACAGATATCGCTGTTTCGAATTTTCCGATAAAATCGTTTTAGACGCTTTAAGCGTTGTAACGTGGCAAGCTACTGTTCAAAAGATCATCGGGTGCTCGTAAAATGCCATCGTAACCCCGCGAGCCAACCTTCGAGCCGGCAACGCGACACGCGAACGTCACCGCTCCTTGAAGAACTCTCCTATCGATAAACTCCGTATGACCATACTCGAGACTCTCGATATTGGGATTTTGCGTGATTTCCCGTTGTCCGGTTGTACTTTTTTCGACAAAATTGCTCGCATCGATCGACAACGATGTATTAGCCGTCGTTTGTGTTACCTCGGCGTTCGATGTTTCAGACGCTCGAATATTTTGTCGCGAGAGTTTTACCATGTTCAAATAATGAAGCGTCGCCGCGGTAAATGTGTCACCGGCTCCGAGCGTATCGATCACTTCCGGTGGGGAAAACGCCGGTGATTGAACCGTCGTACCGTCCGGTGTTCTCGCCATCGCTCCACGATCACCCCACGCACAAACGATCACGGCCCTACAATTAAATAATAATAGTAAAAAAAAAATGTTTGCAAAACATTGAAATCGAAAACTTGCAAATTGAACACTTGAAATTTGAGAAATTGAATTTGACAAATTCGACAATTTATTAAGGGAAAATGTTCAAGTTTTTCCAATCGAACTGAAACTTCGGATTTTGAAAATTTCTTAATGAAAACGACCATAGGATCGTCGACTATAAACATCAAATGGTTATTCGAATTATACCCGAAGAGGTGTCAAAGATACGAATGAAATTCCCTTGAATTATTTCGAAAAATTATGATGTATTGAAAAAATGTTCGGTTACCCAGATTTCACGTCTCTCGAGATGTTTTTCAGTGTTTCGCTCATGTTACTGTAGCCTCTGCTTTTCGCAAAATCTTTGGATATGAAAGCAACATCAGCGTAAGGCAAGAGATCGAGTAATTCGATATTTTTCTTTTCCAACTCGACGCTCACTGTAATCGTCATTCTTGCTGGTTTGCTAGAATCTTCGCTATCATTTTCATCGTTGTTTTTCGTACCATTGTTGTAGCTCTCTATATACTGCATCATTGAGAGCGCCGTAGGAATATTTCTGCCCTAAAAAAAAAGGACATCGACGAAATTTCGGATATCAATTGACTTGCATATAATAACGAGAGAAAAGTTTTAAAAAATAGATTTGGCAAGCAACTTTGCTTACGGAAATGGTACGAAACGCTAGGCACATTAAGTTTAGGTTCATGATTGAATATTTTTTTTTTGTAACCACGAATTCAATCAAAAGAAGTTGTGTTTACTCATTTTAAATCGGGATCGTTTATCGTTTAATTGGACGTTGGGTTTTTATTTTATGGGCTTACGATCAATTTTCTCTTTTATATGCAAAAGTCACTACCTCAAAGTGTATCCAGCTATAATTTTCCAATTCAAGCTTTCTCATATCTTCCAATTGCAATTCTGGCAAGTTAGGATTGTAATGTAAAATAGTTCTGGATCCGCTATTGAGAGCAAGAATAACAGTGGACATTGGACATTCGACGCCGTCACGCATCGGACAATGAGAAAAATCAATTTTGTGCTTATTCATGTCGTCCCTGAGAAAGCCCCAGTTATGATGACCCGTGCCTAGTGTACCCAAAAATTCTGTTGGTGTACCGAGCTTCGATAGGACCGTGCAATTGTTGCTCGCGTTTCCTCCTCTCTGCCATCTGTATTCCGTTGACCTGTAAAAAAAAAAATCTTTTGTTCTCATCCGATTGTTACTACCGGCATTACTGCACTTGTATGCGGATATGAATAATAATTCATTTCCATAATTAGATATGAATGGGGTTGACGCACCGTCGCCAGTTTTGTTTTGACGCTGGCCGCCACATTCTAGAGCACAAAACTTTAAGTATAATCGAATTTAAGAAACGTCAAGTAGCTAATTTTGTAAATTTGGGACTATTATGGAACTACCAAGTATGAGAATGCGGGAAACAACAATAGAAATGTATTGATAGTGAAAATGGCCACAAATGGTGCAGTACCCAAAAACAGTACATCTAGTCTATTAAAGTTTGTTATTTCATCGTCTGAGAATATTCTTCAATGCAAACTTATATTACGCAACACTGTCCGTATAGATGTTTTGCACGGTAATAAATAGACTACAAAAATTGTCAATATTTTTGAATAAACGGTCGGTTTATCAAATGTAATTGATATAAATTAGAATATCTTTGATTGTATGTTACGTCTGGAATGCAAAAAATTGTTGATTGTCCCTCTAGGTGAATCCAGGTAAAATCGACGTGGCTGTGACCCTCTGTAACTTGATCATCGATGTTTCAAAATATTTCGTTTTATCTTTCGCTATGAATTGTTTCCAAAACGTAAAAAAATTTCCAAATGAATATAACAAAAAAAATATATCTTTTTGTGTAACATATTTGCTAGTGATTCAAAAGTTTGAAATTTCACTATAATCTGCTCTCGCAGTGAATATCTATAAAAATGATTGAAACCATGTACCTCTCATCGGAATCCTCGATCGGGTAATGTTTACAAACGTGTACGATGTCGAGACAGGGCAGGCCAACGCAGAGAATTTTTGGCTCGTTTCTCCCGACAGGTGGTGAGCCACCGACGATTTTCTCGTAAAAACTCGAAATCATTTTTTATAACACACTTTAACGTGCCTGATACGTGGAGTCACGTAAAAAGAGAATAAAACAAAAAGTAAAATTACAATAGAACAATCGCCTAAATTGGGCCTAAAGTGATGATTCTCGTAGACCGAGACTCTGCCAAGACGTTCGTGAATATATATTTCGCAATGCTATACGTATATCGGAAGTTCACTTGCAGATAAGATATTCGAACAAGAATTGGTCGAATGATGTTTGTATAATTTTTCCATTTCACCTCCTCTCTACTCTCCCCCGCCTGAGTCGGGCGTGAGACGAAAAAAAAGAAAAAACACCAACAAACGAAACCAAGCGTTTTACTACGATTTACTCAGGGTAAACAGAGAAAAACGTGCGCTTGACATGTAATATGTCGATCATTATAACACATCATCACACATCATGGAGTCCACTGACGTGCGTGGAAAAAAAAAGAGCTGTCATAATATAACCTAAAAAGTTTCACAAGAATTTCATCCGAGGCGAAAGATCAATTTTTCATGTAAAACCTGACGACGTCGTATGGATTTGCTTTTTCCTATCGGTTCCGCAACGTTTGCCATTACCATTCCAGCGATTTTTATGAAATTTACATCATAAAAATCTCTGATTACATCGGATGGCGTATTCATATCGGCAGCAACGCACATCACGCACATCTTGCGCCGTGTGGTCACGTGTGGTGATTGGTCGCCATGTTCATGGAGCCGAGAGTAAAGGAGTCTGATCTTCGTACTCTGAAGCGGCATAAAAAATTCAGCAAAAAAGGTGTCGCTGCGGTCGCAAACTGGTCCGAGTGAAGTGAGCAAGAAATAAAATGTACGTGGAACCTTGCTGAAGCTAGGCACCTACGGTCAATATACACATGACCCTTCGGTGTAATTGAGTGTAATCACGCGTCATCGTAATTATAACAATTTTATGAAACCTTTAATTACTGTCAATCTGTAAAAGTAAGGACATAGAATAGCATTAGATCGATTTTATAATATACTAACGGGTATATGGTTTGTTTTTGGGTTGTTTTCGATTGTTCTCGGTTTGTTTGGTTTGTTTTTGGGGTGTTTTTGGTCTGGTGTGTGGGGGATGCACGGGGGGCGCAGCGAACCCGCTCATACGTGTACTGTTCACCATACACTAGTATAAGTATTTCATGTTTGATTTATGAAACTTCTTTCGTTAATAACTTTTTAACAAGCAATGAGCGACAGATAAAACTTTTTCTATGTTACTCAGGGGGTATTCTTAACAACACATGTGAAGGACAAGATGATTGGGACTGGCTGGTATAAGGAAAATAACTGTATGAATTATTAACTTTATTTGTTAATAACTTTTTAATATATAACGTCCCCCAATTTTGTCAGAGGAAATAGTTGTTTCGCGTGCGAAAGCGCGTCGGATGAGCCTATTACGAAAGGAATCGGAGGGAGGTCCCCTAAACCCGATGTTTACCTCATTATTTATTACACGCTCATCGTCTGTATTTTTTAACTGGGATGTCTTTATAGTTATTTATTGATCCTCGAATAATCAATGCACAATCTCCCCACCTATTGTACTTTAAATTTCGTTAAATATAAATCACATAGGTTTTTGTTGTAACCTTTACGAAACTATTTCATTTCTTTTTGTTAGTATATTATAAAGTCGATATAATGCTATTCTATGTCCTTACTTTTACAGATTGGCAGTAATTAAAAGTTTCATAAAACTACTGTTGCTCGCTGTCCATGTAATGCAATCAAATGCAATGCATTCAAATGCAATTGCATTTGATTGCATTACATGGACAGCGAGCAACAGTAGTTTTTTAACTAACTTACTAGTAAGTTTTAGTGATTTTGTAGTTTGTTACTAAAAACAACTGCTGCTCAGTATATGAAATGGCATCTTTAGAATCGAGTGAGACCGAGTGAGACATCTATGTTACTTATCGTGCCCCATATGATACATATGGGGCACTTCTTCATCAACTCAACCACACGTGTTTTTTCCTGAGGTGCCATTCCATTGCATTTGATTACATTACATGGGCACGCGAGCAATACACTGGCCTCATAGAAGGACCCATATGTATACATATGGGTCTTTCTATGAAATTAACATTGAAAATACGCCCTGAGCCTCAACTTCTGCCCTCTCTCGTCTTCACTCCGGTTGGCAACTAAGCCTATGATTTAAAAAATCACGTCGGATAAATAAGGGTCAAAGGCCTGAGACTGGAAAAGCATCATGAAAAATTGTTCCGATGGATTGGATGTTACAGAACCTCGATATTCATCTAATCAATTTTCTCACTATCGAACTCTCGTTGTATCTTGCTGCAACAATCTCTCCATCTCCCATTTTTTTGTGTGAACGTTGAACCTTTTATCTCGCAATGTTCTATATACACACGGTGCAACGAGACTCCTTCGAAGATGTTGAATAAAAAATATTCTCGTGTAAGAACGGTTTGATAAATTGGAAAAAGTCAATTGCTTCATCAATCGATCGTGATTAACGTGAATTAATAGGGTAAGGAGACACGAGATTTCTCTTCTACATATCGATCTACGAGTTATGTAACCTCAATAAACCAATGACTTGTGTCAAATAAATGAAGTTTCAACACTGGTTTTACTTGAGTACTACGAAAAAAAAATCCAATATTAATTGATTTAATGCAATGGATCATTTGTTATTCATCAGGTCTGACGATTGGATACATCCGGGATTAAGCTAAATTTGATAATTATGGATTTGAGCGAACACGGCATATTTCCAACTGTGATAGCTACGGGGGATACGCAAGACACTGAACATCCTTCGCAAAGAGTTTCTTTAACTTCGTTGATGAGAATTACGTCCGACGATGGGAGAGAATTCATATGCGGCTGGGGAGCTGCTGTTATAAACGTCACCGTCACTTATCCCATAAATAAGATCATATTTAGACAGGTGAGGGAAATTGAGAATTTTCCTGTTTTAACTAGCTTAGTTGACTATTTTATTCTTATATTAGCGTTTCCATCAAATAACTTTTCAGTTTTTACGTCCGTTCCCCCTTTGTTTCCATTTTTATTTCCACTCTTTCCTAACGTACTACGGTATCACATTTGTACAAGGGCACAGAGAAACTGTAAAAAGCATGGTTGATTCAAGCTGAGTCATATTTTACTGAGTGTCAATTGTACTACCAATCAGAAACGCAGAGAAATTGCCTCCCCCTCAGTAGATAGCGTGCAAGCCAGTGTATGGGTAAGCGGTTACCCATCTCAGTATTGATCGCGGATAATACTGTTTAATTTGGGACACTACTGAAGCCGTGCACTGGCCGCACGTTCGCTTTTGTCGGTGCTCAATTGTCTAGTATCGATAATAGTTTTATTCCAAGTATATTCTATTCATTAAATTGTTCAATCATTAATTTATCTTCAATTGTTCGATTACTTATTTATTTCATTAATGGGCGCTACTTAACATGTCATACATTTTATTTTTCAGATATTGGAGGGTGTACCGGCCGACACGGCGGTCAGACAATTGTCTCGCGAAGGGATGAGACTGCTTTATCGCGGTATATTGCCGCCGTTGTGCCAAAAAACATTGTCTCTCAGTATAATGTTCAGCGTTTACGAAGGTTGTAAAACGAGACTTTCTCAATTAACGACAAGCACAATTCTGACAAAAGTATTGGCGGCGAACGTCGCTGGTACAGCGGAAGCGATGCTAATGCCTCTGGAGAGGGTACAAACGTTATTGCAAGATTGGCGTTATCACAATAAATTCAAGAATACAACGCACGCTTTTCGTTATTTATTGAGCACGTACGGCGTTGCCGAATGTTATCGCGGTCTCGTTCCCATTATTTATCGCAACGGTCTCTCGAATCTTACGTTTTTCACACTCAGGGATTATTCAAAAACGTTGATGGGCGACGACGAGACGTTGATCGCGAATTTCATAAGCGGCGCACTTATCGGCGGTTTTACGAGCACGATATTTTATCCAATGAACGTCATAAAGATACACATGCAGTCAAAGATTGGCGGTGATTTTGAGAGAATCATGGTGGCTCTTCGTGAAATATGGATATTGAGAGATCGTAGGATAAAGAATTTTTACAAAGGTGTACATTTAAATTATATGCGGTCGTTTATCAGTTGGGGCGTCATTAACGCTTCTTACGATTTTTTGAAAAATATCGTTTTTTAACGTTATAGCGGACATTAGACGTATTATCGAATTTGACAACGATTAATTAAATTATTGCTACTTTATTGGAAATAGTTAATTTTTTTTCACGAGTGATTGGCAGTGGCACCAAAGAAAAGAGCTTTATGCTTCTTCAGGCTGTATTTGCCTGTTATTCACAAATTGTTATGTATATATCGAAACTATGTTGGATTTGGTAGAATGAAGAACAAAAAACTATTGTGGGTGCTACAATCATTTTTTTTTTAATTATATTTTTATAAGTGTAATATTTAAATTGGAGACTGAAGTCTCTCGAGGACGAATCTGTGACTAGATTCGCCGATAATATGTATATATGAGTTACGTTTTACGTATCCACTTTGTTGTAACTGAACCCATTAGTAATACCTATATATATATATATATATATATATATATATATATATATATATATATATATATATGTGGGTACATGAATATATATAGTTCGAGTATAATTGAAACAAATTGCCAATTGTTCGTTTATCTCGACATACACGCGGTAATGGTGTGTCTAATGTAAAAAAAACCTAATATCCCGTTAACGACATTAAACAGATGCGGGAAACTGTACAAGTTTGAATTCAGCGCGAAACGACTGAAGAATTGTATTTTTATTTCTCAATTAGTGCCGATGCTTAGAGCAATTATTTGAAATTCGAAAATTCTCGAAAAAAAATTACGAATTTTTTTATGCCGGATGAAAATCGTCTCGTCCTAAATGATTAGAAAAATTTATAGTTATCTCTAAAAAAAAACGTCTAAAAAAATACACGGAGTGAGAAAAATATTCTCTCAAGGGAAATTCTTTGGGAGAATGTATTTATTGAACTAGTCGGTAAATGACGTTTTGAAATTTTGTACGCGTAGAGACACAATCAAATTCATCAATTGCATTTGAAAAATTGCTAGTTCAATTTTTCGTCGAATCGATTGTAATCGTTTCTTTTTTTTTTTTTTTACAATAAATCCATTGGCAAAATTTGCAGTGAACAGTACTGAAATATGATAAAAAGACAATATTGCTCTGACAGGTAGTCTTACTTGAAACCATATCCAAGATTTTTACAACATTCTGAAAATGTCATCTAGCCAACTACTATGTTCCTTTTAAATGTGGTTACTCGCGATTGTTGCGAACTCCTTGAACACCCCCCCTGCCCACGAAATTATAATTAGCATATACGAGAATATTTCTAGAAACGTCGCGCGACGTAATTAACGCTTTCGTCTCGTTGCTGTGGGAACGGGATTTTCTTTACCACAGAGAATTAAGGTAGTAGTCTGGTAACTTAAGCCGATTTCCATGTCTTTTTTGGAGGGCGTTTTTTGTAGAAAAATAAAAATGAATCGTTTTGTATATTTAGGATGTTTTTATTTACATATTAAAAATACAAAAAAAAAATTTTTTGAAAAAATTTAATAGTTTATTATTATTATTATTACTGATCGAAGTTGGCACCTCGAAAAAAAAGCGCGTGGGTGGCCCCGGTGATTTTGGCTCTTGATGTTATCTGAAATAAAAAATTCTTGATAATTCTTAATCTATAGACATGTCATTCTGGTCGGAACTACTGAAGTTAAATTTCATGGATAAATAACAAAATGGCGGACTTTGGAAAAAAACGTTTTTTTTTCCAAAGAATTATGAAGAATTTTTTATTTCAGATAACATCAAGAGCCAAAATCACCGGGGTCGCCCACGCGCTTTTTTTCGAGGTGCCAACTTCGATCAATAATAATAATAATAATAATAAACTATTACATTTTTTCAAAAAATTTTTTTTTGTATCTTCAATATGTAAATAAAAACATCCTAAATATCCAAAACGATTCATTTTTATTTTCCTACAAAAAAACGCCCTCCAAAAAAGACATGAAAATCGGCTTAAGTTACCAGACTACGACCTCAAAACCGCGGCAGTCGTAGAATACGGAACGTCAAGCATAAAACACATCCTAAAAAAACCTTCTGTTCGAAAATTAATGGGAAGTGTTTATAGACGAAATGTACATGGAATTTCGTACGAGATCATATGAAAAAAATGAAACTGGTATTTGGAAAAATAACAACAATCGATTAGACCAAGTTCAACCGTGAACTTGGTTTAATCGATTTTCGTTATTTTTAGAAACTTCTCGTTGAATCAATATACCAGAAATATCGTTATTTTCGGGAAGAAGCTGTAATAAAAATCTAGGGCCCTCTGTAGTACAAAAACAGTAATTTTTGTAAAGGAATTGGAACGGGATTTTTGGAGAAAAAAAACTGTGAGATGAAACTTTTTGCAAATTGCTTACTCGGAATTTCACACAATGCTCAAATTACACCCCTCTATGAGGAGATGTTTATCTCAATTTTTTTTTGCTCATATAGAAGACTTTGAGTATTGTGTGAAATTAGAAATATCGTACAAGCAATGTTGAAGTTTCAATTTGGAGATTTTTCAAACAATTTTCAATTTCATGAAATCACAGCATTATTTAATTATACTGTATTTATCTGTAAAGTTTTGAAGTATTTTAGAGGGTAACGATAACTTGAGTCCGATATATCAAACTTTCTCAAAGCTAGAGCTATTAGCGAAATTTTTAGAAAAGTGTAAAGTTTCACGAAAATCCGAATCCTCTCTACCGATTTCCTGCAAATTACGTGTCTACCGTTCTTCAATATTATTATTTTGTGTTCCAACGTATACCCTTTCGGGTTTTTACGTATGATCCCTTTCCCAATTCCATTTTGTGTTCCATTTTCCCTCCTATCACTCGATAACCTTACTTCGCTAAGCTAACCTAACTTTCATTGCGTCCGCAGACGTCTTAGATACACTGTATCGCATTTGCCATGGACACAGAGAAACTGCGGAAAACCTCTGTCGATACAGATGGCTTTTTGTTTTTTTTTTTCTACTGAGTTTTACTGAGAAACTCAGAAAAACTGCCTCCCGCTCAGTAATCGGCCTGCAGGGTCAGTACGGCTAAGCGGCCATCCATCCCAGTACTGACCGCGGCCAATCTGCTTAACATCGGAGATCGGCGAAGCCGCGCACCGACCACGCGTCCACTGCTGTCGGTACTGTTCTTCAATAATACTCTCTTCATGAAAAAAAAACGTTTAGTTTGACATCTCAAAATTCGTGGAAAATAGGGCGGGTAGAAGCGTTTTTCGAAAAATTCGAAATTTCATGAACTCTGAACCCTTCCGCTAATGTCCACCAAATTCAATACCAAACGTCCATTAATGATTGTCTAAATATTTTTTAAATTAGCCAGATATCTCAAAACTTTCGGGGGCCCGCATTTTACGAAAATTTTAATAAGTCATAAGCTTTGAGCCTAAATAAAGGGGACGAATAAAATTTTAATCCAAATGAGATTGTTCAATATTGTCGAAATTTATATGAAAAAGGGGGAAAGTAGTAGGTCTGAGCGTGCGTTTAAAAGAGAGAGTCGAATCGCTTCCATCTCCAGCTATTTAAAAGTTCGTTAAATAAACACGCGCACATTCACCCGAGTATTCGTGTTAAACGTCATTTTTTTACTTACTCTATTTTAAGTACTTTGGTAGTTACATTTCTTTTTCCCACGCACACGAAATGTTGAAGTTTTCTATACGACAAAGAATAAAGCAAAAAAGTTTTCAAGGTAAAAATGATGGGAAGAGAGTTTTCGAGAGGCAAGCTTCCGCGCTCCTGGCGGCCATTTTACGAAGCGCAACTGCGCAGTTGGTCTGCGCGCTAACTCGCTGTATTCAGCGGCGGAGAGTTTAGTGGGGAAGGGAGAATTTTTTCTTAGCGCTCCAGTGCACGTAGAGCAGGGTGTGGAAACTCCCTTGTTAAGAAGCGCAGCCACTGTTTGTAGCGCTATCTATGTAGTGTCCTCCTAGTCGGAACTAAAAAGATATACATCCAGCCGCGGCGCGCTATATGAATGAAGAGTGGGCATGAAAATGAAAAGTCGGTCGGTATAGTAGATCAAAGACAGATATTTCAAGAAATGAAAAAAAGTTATTCCAATAATTTATTTGCAAATCATTTATATATGTATATATACAGATATCTATTTACATTCATTTACATTAAGTGGATCATATGTCATTTGTATTATAAAATTTGATGTACATTATCGAAGCTACCGGCTCTTCCTCGGGTCGCAACAAAATCGGACCGAAACATACCGCCGCTGAAAGGAATTTATTCGTTAATTATTAATTTTCTGCCGAAGGAGTTTCGTTATAAACGGAATTTTTATTTGTTTATTTCAATTTCTTGCAGATGTTTGATCGATAGCATTAAAATATCAAAACGTGGTTTTGACAAACGATGGACACGGGTATGCATATCGCTGATGAGTGATTCTCGTTATTCCTGATCTATAACACGAAAAAACAACACAAAAATTACTTCTATCGGGCATTGAATGAGAATTTTTCGAGAGACAATATACATTTTTGTACGTACTGGTAAAAATTGTGAAGCTGTTGTAGTATTGAAAAGTCATTATAGGCTCCGGCAACATACTCAAGTATGTTTTCAAAGCGCTCGTTATAGTTTTGTTCTTCCCATTCGAATCTATTGTCGAGATTGATTTTGTCAAATTTCTTCCTGTCCAATCCCATTGTCAGAAGTTTGTTGACCTTCGATGCCACACCGACGACGAAATAAGACCTTGTTCCTCAAGATGCGAGAGATTAAAGATATTGGTTTTGCTTTATTAGTGTTCATTATTTTTATTAAATAAGTTTTGTTCGTTGGAACATTGTATAATGTTTAAACGTTAGAAAAATTACTTACCGTCTGACTGACAGACTGTATTAAAATACATTCTATCGTACATATAACGTGTGCACGGTGCCGAAACAATTACTGCTTCCCCTGTGTTTACAATGAATATCACTCCGGCACATGCCATTCATCGACTGTATAATAATAAAAGTATCTCATTTTATATAGAAATTCCTCGTGTTCGCATCAATTACAATCCTAATCTCCCAATCTTCCCAATACTCTTGCCAAGTTATGAGAAATGCCAAAATTCGAATTCTTTGAAAATAATAACATTTTTTTTAAATATAAATAAATAAAATACATTATGCATTATTTAAATATATTTGTGGTGCAAGTAATGTAGAATTTAAACAGAAGATTAGAAAAAAAATCTAGTGTGTCGTGACGCACGATTGAAGTGAAACTTCTTGTATGTATTCGTAGAGGGAAGGGGTAAGATGTTGAAGAGGATAGTGAGCAGGAGAGAGATTAAAAAACACATTAAATCACTGAGTCAACAAATGGTAATTAATTGATATTTTTTTATTGAGAATTTTGTTTTCTGAAAAAACTTCACGTATTTCCAACTGGGTTATCCGTCAGCGGTGTATTTAAATGTACAACATTAACAATTGGATTATGATAACTGAAGTATGAAATAAAATGTTTCAACTCTATATTGTGCAAATTTCTCGCAAAAACCGCGTCGATTGTTGTGCCACCTTTTGTCGAGGGATCATTTCTACCGTTAATCATTTTGAATGCAAATTTGTCATTTAGAAAGTCTAGTAATGCTTGAGACTCTGGGTTGGAAAAATTGACGTTGAAATCTCCAGCAAGAATTACTGGTTATTCTGCGTAATCTACAGGTTCTCCAATAAGTTCTGCGAGTGCTTGGGAACCTGCAATCGACAGTGGCAATAAAGATTTACCGAGGAACAGTTTGATGTCACGGATTGCAGAATTGGGTGATACGAAGACTGCTATTAAAATCAGTTTTTGTGTTAAATGTTCGCGATTCCTGATTTGGCATTGTACTGCACACAAGTCACCAATTCTTGCTGATGTTGAAATCGTTATTTCAGCGTCACTCATGTAAAGAGCCTTTATATCCAGATGAGGCGTAAGAATATGACAATTGTCTCCTTGATTATGATAAATGGTAACGCCTGAATTTCTTTTTTTCATTACGCTGAAATATAACGACAAAATCAAAGTTTGGAATCGGTACAGGAGGATGATTGTCGTCCGTGAATGTCTCTGACAGCATTAAAATATCGGTAAGAGAGTCGCGTCTTCAGGGGAAAGACGCAACTCTCATAGGCTATTTCGATTTAGCGTCGGACGCAATTTCACAGCGTCCGACGCAAAACTGAAATAGCCAATTACAAGGAAGATTCCAGCGGAAAGGCGCAACTTCCATAGGCTATTTCGGTTTTGCGCCGGACGCTATGATATTGCGTCTGGTTTTTCTCTCTCCCTCTCTCTCGCACCGACTCTCTATCCTTATTACCCCCCTATGTATCTTTCTATCCCCTCTACGCATGCGTCAACCAACTCGCTTTCCTTATTGGATGTACACGCTAGCATTGAATGCCACGCGTGAGCGGTCACGCATAACGCGACTACCCCCGAAACGACTATACTCGAAAGAGAATAGAAAATCTTGTTTAAAAAAAAATAGGCACGCCTTTGAAATTAAAGTTAATTTCAAAGGCGTGCCTATTTTTTTTAAAACAATATTTTTCCAAATCCCTATGTACTTCTCTTCAAAATATCATATTATTAACGAAAACACTCGGTATTTTTTTTCAGATCGACGTTGAAGAGAGTTCTGCTGCGTGCCGCGGAGATGACAGCACCTGACGCGAGAGCTTCCACAGTGCCACCATGCGGCGTGAAAAATGTGAAAAAAATGTTTTTTGATACATTAATAAACAAGGAACAAAGCCCAAAAAATGTTTTCGAATATCTCTTTTTTTTCCCACAAAAAAAAATTCTTGAAAAATGTGAAAAAAAACAGGGGGTCACAGTGGTGTTCACCCTTACTTAAAAAAAAAAAAAGTCTTCATATGGGGAAACGACCTTCGACCCTCACACTATGAACTCGAGCTCCTGCAGCTGCGCCAACCGGTGATTGAAAATTGTATTACGAAAACTTCTTATGTATTGTTAAATTTGCAAAATTTTTATTTTCTTAAATATTGCCCATCTGGCCCTCTCACTTAGGTCACTTTCACTCCTCGTCAACCGCAACATAACCTATAAATTCGAGCGAAATCAGTGATGACAAGTCGGGAAGGTCCCCTTGCGAGTAAGTCGGTAACGGGTAAAAAGCTTGCCAAGATCTAGTTCTACTTTTCGCTCCTACTATGTAGCTCGCGCTAGCTGTGCGTCAATAGTGGCGCACTCTCTGTAGTGTCCCCCTCACGGGAACTAATAATAGAGCCGTGAATTTTGTATGGGAGTTTCCACACCCTGACGTAGAGAAGCGGCGAGAGTGGAGGCGAGTAGAGGCGAGTGGAGAAGGGATTGTGGGGTATACAAAAGCGAATCACTTTAGAAAAGTGCAACGGGATATCGTTCGTGGTGGGGAAATGTCGTTCTGACAGTAGCTCGAGGCACCAGATGAGAGTTCATAAGAGAAGCGAATTAGGAGAGAATGACATTAATATAATCGGTCTAATTGTTGTTAACAAAAGTAGTACGGAAAAGAATAGAAAAACGCGCAAGGCCTACGTAAAAAAAAAAGAGAAAATCTTCACTATGTTACCGTCTACGATGATTAACGATGTAGGCACGACTCGTGCCGTCGCGGATAATCCCGTAATATTCACGAAATCAACAGGAACGTCTTATATTTGGCCGATTTATACTGCACGAGGTTTTCGCGAGATCGAATAAAACGAATAATGAGAATCAACGCGACGAAAATGAGTACTCCGATCGAGGAGAAGATTGATCAGAAGCTGAAGGTATCGGTAATTATACACTGACATTCGTTTCATGATCGAAAATTCGCTCTCGCACACCCCCAAACGAATTTTTCTTTTCTTCGTTTTTTTTTCTTCATTTTTTTTTTTCTTCATTTTACACAATTTATCGAGATCAATAAGTTGAGCGTGTGTGTGTGTGTATACGTGTGTCGAAAGTCTTGAAGGAATCTTGAGGTATGAATATACTTGATGTATTTAGTATCATGATTGTTTTTACTATTATTTATAACAATTATAATAATGATAATTTTTTTGATGAATTTATACGAATTGTTCGTAAAATTGTTTATTCAATTTTTCTAAATTTACTCTAATTATAGGGAAAAATGTATTGTTTTTCTTCAGGTGAGAACAGGGATGGTTACAGTGAGTGATGGCAAAAGCAAACCGATCCTTATGTGTCTCAATCTATCGATGGAAGTTCTAAAACTTCAGCGAGAGGATTTAGAGGTATAGTTTTTTTTCTCTTCTTTTCTTTCATCAATTAAATAGCCTCAACTGCGTTACTTTTTATGAAAAAAAAAAGCTCCGGATGGAATTTAGTAAATTCGTAAATTTTTTCTAGCAGGCTGCTAATCACAACAAACCGCCGTTGGACGCCAAAGAGCGAATGGTACAGATAACGAGACAAAAAATAGGCGGACTAGGTCTTAGTATTAAAGGCGGCGCTGAGCACAAACTTCCCGTTCTCATATCGAGAATTTATAAAGGTCAAGCCGCCGATCAGTGCGGACAGCTATTCGTTGGCGATGCAATAATCAAGGGTAATTTTTCCTGTGTCTCATTTGTTCGCGATTTTCACGTTGATTTTTCATTTATACAAATTATTACGTCCGCCCGTAAGTGCGATATCGCTTCTTTCTTTTTCTTTCATTTTATTTATCCAATTCTTATAACTGGCACGGAATCTAAATTCCTCGAGCCATTCCACTCGCAATAGTGGGATTCCACGTTGAAAGACTCTGACAGTTATTCAATACTTTCACTCGCGATACACTTCTATTGTCCATCCAAACAATGAATTTCCTATCGTGGTTCATTGAATATGCCTGCGTTGTATTCCGATACATTTACTCCTTGCAATTTTCGTTCTGTCATATTTTTTTTTCATTACACTCTCTTTCCTATATACCTCTGGGATAACGGCTCTGAGAGATGTACGTTTAAACACGGATCTAATGTGAAGGAAAGTAAATGGCTAAATTAAATTCTTGCTTTGCGCAAGTAAAGTCGTAGGGACGAGATTAATGAAAGGAAAGTAAAACAAAAACATAATAAAAAAAATGTAAACACAGTTGAATCGAAGATAAATTCATTTTAAATCGAATGTAAGTTGAATTACATTGAAAAAGATCGACGAAGGTGTTCGGCAAGTTGCTTAGAAATAGACGAACGAAAATTGGAAAAAAAATTGAAATAAATCTACCAAAAAGGAAATTTCCTTTTAATGTTAACTTAGATATTGCACAAAAGCAAGAATTACTTTAGCTCAAAAATCTCAGTCTTTTGTACATCTCTCACAAATTACACGTCAAATATAACGAGCAATATTCATCTCTCATATGCGTGAACTAAATTATTCGAAAACGATCCTCTTTGTACACCTTTATCAATTTCATACTTTTTTCATTTCTTCCAATTTTCTCGAACAGTCTAATTAAATAATGGTACAGCGAATTTCAAGAAAATCTAATATCCTTTTATCTATCAGATATTTTATTCACAATTTAATAATTCGTTGGAAGCATTCTTTTATTCACATGTTTTCTCTCCTGAGTGTTTTTTTTTGCTTCCTCATAGAGGCACCTATGTTCTCGTAAGTCGAATCTGAATGTATAATTTATGGAAAAACAAGAACCTGCAATGAAAAAAAAGGATTATTACTGGAAAAGGCTTTTGCGTATCTTAAAAAAAAAAAATAGTGTTGTCTTATGAATTAACAAACACGTCCTTACACTCTTTCAATACGTAGTAAATGGAGAATATATCACTGCGTGCAATCACGACGATGCTGTGAATATCTTGAGAAACGCCGGTGATCTCGTTGTCCTCACTGTCAAGCATTATCGCGCAGCAAAGCCGTTTCTACAAAAAAACGGTAATTTTTGTCGAACGACCAATATTTTTATTTCCTGTTATTTCAACAATCATTGCGATTACTCGATTAACGTGGTTGCGTGATCGTAAACAGAGAAGGAGGAAAAGTTGGACAACTGCGCGAACGGCGAGACCGACGATGAATGGGTGTCACCGAACAGACGTTCGGGCGGAAGTCCAAAATCGGGTCACAGCAGACATGGCTCTAACGCCTCGTCGTCTCCGGGAAATTTGAAAAAATGGATCGACATCATCACGGGTGAGAGATCTTCAAAATTCGATTGAAAATGGAATTTTCTCAAAAATTACATCTGCAAAACCGAGATTTCAAAGTGCCTGCTTGGATGATTGCCAAAAATTCTAGTAACTAAAAATCAATTTGTTGATTAAGAATTAATAATTGAATAATGAAAATTAAAATTTTAGTTTTTACATTGTAATTGAAACAAGATTTTATTTACCAAAATATCTGTTTACCGATAATAACGTTAGGGGAGATTTGCCAAATGATATTTGGTCGTCAAATTAACGTTCAAATACTCTATAGACACAGACAAAACTACTGTTAAAACGATGCTGAACTTTTGTCAAATACCACTCCTAAACTGTCAAGCCGAATAATTTAAAATTTGGCCAAGTTATTCCCGACCCTTCTGTCCCTTTAGTAAGTACCATAAAATTTTGAAATTCAAAATAGAAATGTAAATTTTTAGCTAAAAACGACGAGGTCTATGATAAAAATGTATACAATTACTATTGTATAGCGAAATTTTGAAAAATGTTGTAATCACTTAAGACACGGATAAACATCCTAACTAATGAGCCGCCATTTGTTGCTGTATGGCAAAATCGACAACGTGGTATTTGGTCGAAAAATACACAGTAATCGTGAAAAAGTGTTTTGATTTAGTTCGTTTAAATTCCACTGGCGCTACTTGCAGACCGCCGAACGCGAGATTTTCCTCTCTTTCAAATTCACAGAACTGTCAAATCAGTAGTTACAGTACGAAAAATGATAAATAAATCACTTCTGGCATGGTTAATTTCCGTATTTGGTACATTTTTCTTAAATATTACCGAGATTACAAAGGTTTTTGCTATACCGACGTTGTTCGAGTTTCTCATTGTGTTTCGCATCCTGTTAAGAGGTTAAGGTAGTAGTCTGGTAACTTAAGCCGATTTTCATGTCTTTGTTGGAGGGCGTTTTTTTGTAGGAAAATAAAAATGAATCGTTTTGGATTTTTAGGATGTTTTTATTTACATATTAAAGATACAAACAAAATTTTGTTTGAAAAATCTTAATAGTTTATTATTATTATTATTATTATTATTATTGATCGAAGTTGGCACCTGGAAAAAAAAGCGCGTGGGTGGCCCCGGTGATTTTGGCTCTTGATGTTATCTGAAATAAAAAATTCTTGATAATTCTTAATCTATAGACATGTCATTCTGGTCGGAACTACTGAAGTTAAATTTCATGGATAAATAACAAAATGGCGGACTTTGGAAATAAAAAGTCCTTTTATTTTGCCCGCCATTTTGTTATTTATCCATGAAATTTAACTTCAGTAGTTCCGACCAGAATGACATGTCTATAGATTAAGAATTATCAAGAATTTTTTATTTCAGATTACCTCAAGAGCCAAAATCACCGGGGCCACCCACGCGCTTTTTTTTCGAGGTGCCAACTTCGATCAATAATAATAATAATAATAAACTATTAAATTTTTTCAAACAAATTTTTTTTTGTATCTTTAATGTGTACATAAAAACATCCTATACATCTAAAACGATTCATTTTTATTTTCCTAAAAAAAAACGCCCTCCAAAAAAGACATGAAAATCGGCTTAAGTTACCAGACTACTACCTTAAACACGCGCGGTAATCGCACGAGTGCAATGGAGATGGTGGCTTAGGGATTGTGTGAGAGCGAGAGAGAGAGAATCTTTAGCCTCCCCTCAAGCGTTCATTTTTCCTCAGTTTTTGGTTTGAACCAAATCCATAAATTTGATTCTTTCAGTACCACTGATGATGGCTTACGTGACAAGATACATCTTCGGCACCGACAAGCTTAGACGAAATGCATTCGAGGTTCGGGGATTGAACGGTGCTCGCACAGGTGTGATACACTGCGACGACAGTGCGATACTGAGCCAATGGTTGAAATATATAACCGACAATATAACCGGTCTCACGCATCTACAGATGAAATTGTACAATCGTAATTTTGGGGTTGGCGAGAGAATAGAGTATATGGGTTGGGTGAACGAGGCAGTGAGTAACAGTAATCAACCGTGGCAGAGCTATAGGCCTCGTTTTCTCGCTCTAAAAGGTCCGGATTTGTTGTTGTTCGAGACACCGCCCTGTAACATTGGCGATTGGTCACGATGCGCGCTCACCTTCAAAGTCTATCAGACGATGTTCCGAGTGATGAGAGAATCTGAGAACGTTGACGAGAGGCAACATTGCTTTTTGGCCCAGAGTCCTGGTAAACCGCCTCGTTATTTGAGCGTCGAAACGAGACAAGAATTATTGCGCGTCGAGGCGGCATGGCACACCGCCGTATGTTCAGCCGTAACGCACCTTAAGAGTAAAACGTTTACGGTGACTTTTAACGCTAGAAGCGCCGGTCTCACCCTCGAATGGACTCAGGGATTCTCTCTGTCGTACGAGAACATGAGCGAGGTCGTGTGGCGTTACAAATTCTCGCAATTGAGAGGCTCTAGTGATGACGGCAAGAGCCGATTGAAATTACACTTTCAAGAGATCGATAGCATTGCGATCGAGACTAAGGAATTGGAATGCTCACAGTTGCAGAATTTGTTGTTCTGTATGCACGCTTTTCTCACTGCGAAGGTGGCCGCGGTCGATCCAACGTTCTTAACCTCGACGACCCCCTGAGTTAACTATCTCGCACACAATTAAACATACACACAACCAACTGTCACGTTCCATTGCAGTTGGGGGGGCGACCAATTGGCGTCTAATGAGGATGCCGATTTTTTTTTCAGAGACAGATACTACTAGAATGGAAAAAAAAACAACATTTAAAAATAATTTTCCGATGAAATAATCACTCGAAGTAATTATTTTGTCCTAAAATGATTTGAGTTTTTTCCTTCAAGTCGATCGATGCCCGTCTCTGATTTCGTTTTCCGTTTCTATTTTCCTGCTCTTGCGAGAGAGTCAATTGGCGAGAAAAACGCGTTCAACTAGTCACTGATTCCAAAAAATACAAAATAAAAGACGAATAATGACGCAATAAGAGAAAAAAAGCGCAAGGTGGTTTTTACGTACCAATGGCGGGTGAAGGGTTTTTTTTTTAGTTATAAGTTACAATATGCGAGCATGGAATTGCTAATTGCTTCTGCGCGAATAATTATCTCTTGCTTGTCGGAGATACGTGAGTAATCGAATTTTTCAATTACATCTTGAAGTAGCTGCGCAATTACGAAAATTTCTTGACGTACACTTTGATTTTTTTTTTTTTTTCACAACAATTTGATCGTAAACATTTTTTTTTATTAATTAACTTCATTGGTACGTAAAATTTCTGATATGCGACAAAGCGTGAAATGTCAATAACAAAAAAAAACAAATAATAATGAAGCAATTAGATGATAGAAAAAAAAAAAAATCGTTAATTTCAGTTCTTAGATGTAATTCAAGAATGAGATTTGAGCGAGAAAAAAAATTGGTTGAACGATGGGACTATTCTTTCCGGTAAAATGTTATCTTTCCTTTTATATATATATATATATTTATATATATATATGCGTATTATATTCGAAGCTTCGAAAGCAAAATCGAGAGCTCGAGCGACCAAGTCGCGGAACTCTCGATACAATTTTATAATTTTACGAAGACGAAGAAGAAAAAAAAAGGATATTTAAAGATGTCGAAGAGTGGAGAAATTGCGCACGCTTATCGTAAAAAGAAACAAAAAAATGCTCTCTAACTCCTTTAATCGTTCGGTACAATTCAGCTATGAAATAAGTTAATGCCAGTATTAATCTTTCGATAAGATAACGACAACGCAAGCTAAGAGTCTGGGATAACAATGAAGAAAAAAATAACACGAAAAAAAAAGAGAGGAAAGAAATGAATGTTTCGGTAGATCGACCATGGTGCAACCTATTATGTAACGTAAAAATTTGAAAAGCCGCTCCGCTCGTTTTTACTCTCTTCTCTAATCGCCCTAACGGCATTGCGTCCTAAACTATATTTGTCAAATATTGGAAATAGGTCAATTGTCGTTTGAGAATCAATTTACGTTTATCATTTTTCAGTTATTGTTTTGTTTTTTTTTTGTACACGACAAAAATCCGACGTGTAACTGTTTTTCTTCACACAAAACGTCCATTTCAGGCCTTGAAATATTCGAAACAATAAGAAGTAGGAGATGCTTTAAGATATTGGACATTCCACTGTTGGAAAACAAACGAAAAAATAAAAATAAAAAAATAATAAATAGAAGAGATTCTCGTTGTTATAAATATTCTCGATCGTATTCGTAAAGGATCGTCAAACTTAGATTTCTCGACCTAGCGGCCTTTTCACGAATCATAGAATTCGTAATTACGATAATAGAGCAAATGCATTACCGATAATATCGTGTGAACGATTTGTGAAGGATCCGTTATTATAATGAAATATTATTATTTTTAGTTTGTTATCACGTAGAAAGTGCCTAAACCTCGTTTGTAACACGGTCGAACGATGATAAACATTCATTTGACGATTTATTCGATGCACCGTTTTTTAATTTTTTGTCCAACTCGAAGAAAGAATGAAAAAGAAAAAAAAATTACAACAACACGTAAAACACACATGTCTAGTCTTAATAAGTAATGTTAGGGTGTTACCATGGTCCGAGAATACGAAGATTTTTTTTTCCTTCGTCGTTAAGCTCGCGGTCACGAGAGCTCATCGTTTCGCGTGTTAAACGTTCATTCCGACGATATAATTATTCCAGAATTACAATATTAAAAGAAAATAACAATTCACGACTTACATCGTTGGAATAATAGTACGACGTTTTTTTTTGTTTTGTTTTGTTTTTAATTCGTACGGTGCCCCGATTTTCGTCTCACGTTCAATTTATTCCCGTGAGATCGATTGTTCGTTGTTATCTATCTTTGATTTTTTTTAGCGTCTGATTACGAAACGTTGAGCCTCTGGTCGGGGGCTTCGCCTAGAATATTTAAACATAAGTGATGCATATATGATAAATAATAAGGCAAGAGAAAATGACTATGTGCGACTCGATTTAAACGGAGTGCTGGAGCGATAGGAGAATTATTAGTGACACAGTGCGATTCGATTTGATCACAGTGGAGAGCAAAAGGAAAAAAGTAGAACGCTCGTTAAGAGCAGGTGGAAGGCGATGACAAAGTTCTACGATTATTGTGCTTTTTTTTTTAGTACAAACGCCATTTCGTTCATTTTTCAGTTACAACAACGAATAAATGCTCGTTAGTTAATGTTTTTATTCGTTTATAATGTAAAAATGACATTTTTCGGAATCATGCTGTAGAATGATAGTTAAATTCATTTTTGTTCGGGTTTGTTTGGGTTTAATTCATGTTTGTTTTGAATTTCAACATTCCCTGGTCATTACATTCTAGATAGAGGTTTCCAGACTCGATCAAATTTCACATCGTTCGGTTTGATATTTTAGTAATGCCATTTAGACACAAATTTTAATGCATTTTGTCGGTAATACGTAAAAAAAACCTTTCGCATGTTCATAAGGGGAGGAGTAAGTCCCTTCCCTCCGCCTTTCCGCATTTGTAAAGTGCGAGAGAGATAGAAAAAAAACTCGCTGAAATAGTTCTCTCTGAGACGGCTTAATCGAATGGAAAATAAATAGTGGAGCCGTCCGTGTTTATCAATTACGTGGGGTGGCCGCACTATTTATTTTTTATTTTTTCATTCCAATAAGCCATTTCCGAGAAAAATGCGTTAGACATTTGTTGAGATTATCTTGACCTTTAACGTCCTTTAACTGGAGGCTAAATGCCGACATTTCCACTTCAGAACTTGCAAAGCATTTTTTATGGAAATGCCCGAATGGAATGTAACGAAATTTTGTCAGTCGTCGTAGAAGAATGGCACAAAGACCGCCGCACTCCTTTTTTCATCAAAATAATTTGGAAATTATGTTATTCTTTGGTAAATCAGCATCAGCGGTAAGAGAGCTAACCTCAAAAAATGTCTAACGCATTTTTCTGTAAGACGACTTATTCGAATGAAAACAAAACTGTGCGGCCGTCTGCGTAATTGATAAACGGAGTTTATCAATTTCAGAGACATTTTTCCGATTAATAAAGAAAAACGTAAGTTTTTCTCTACCTCTGTCGCACCTGCTACCGCGTAAAGTTCGGTTAAAAGAGTTTTTTACCCCTCCCGTTCAACAGAAAGAATGGCAAAAACATAAAATCGTAAGAACGTTCATAAGAATCGTGATTCCATTCGAGAATTGTGAAATTCCCTGTGATCAATTACGAAATCGTGATAAACAATGACTGCACAATTATATTGTATAAAATAGATTAGTGAAAATATGGAAAAGGGAATGAGGCTGAAAAAAAAACAATTGTAATGGCAACTACAGTTCAATTAATCGTCCGAGAATGAATAATACACGTCGAGAAAGAGAGAGAGAGAGAGAGAGAGAGAGACAGAGAGACAGAGAGAAAGAAAGAAAGAAAGAAAGAAAAAAGCGCATAAAGAGAATAGAGGATACATATCCGCGAGGGCATAATTTTTCAATGGGATTCGTTATGTTAATTTTTTTTTTTGTGAGAGTAAGTTTCGTATTTGAAATTGTATAGATATCGTCATTGAATCGTATTCGAGTTACCACTTTTTGATAAAAAAAAAAAAGAAAGAAATCATGGTAAGGGTAATTACTGGGACCTTCGAGGGTGGCATCTCGCGAACGATAAATCGTCATTTCTCAACATTTTTGTAGCTAAAAGTACATTTACCATTTTTCAAGCATTAATGTATATATATATATATATACATATATATATATAAAGAAAAAGAAGGGAAAAATTCTTGCGACGTTACTCTCAGAAAAAAAAATAAAGATGTGTGTCCGTCTCCCACGAATATGCAATAATAAATGTTATAGTTTTTTTCTTTCTTTATTTTCGTTTTGTTTTTGAGAGCACATTGCTCGAGGAAGATATAAGAGATAAAAAAAATACGAGTATAGATGTAAATAATTTTTATTGCCTGCGAGATAACTTATTAAACACACTAAGCTTACATATATTATACATATATATATATATATACATATATATATATATTCTATTCCACGAAGCTTTAGTAAGTATTCCAAATGGCGAGAACGAATGAAAGAAGTAACGAAGAAAAATTAACAAAGAAAATATAGAACTGCTGGTGACTTATGGCTTGTGCTAAGTGAGAAAAGGAATATTCGACAACAACAAAAAAAAAACATAGACACACACACGAACACACACACGATCTTATATTTCGAAATATAGTTTATCTGTTATAATGTCTATCCCCTCATTGACAATATGTTTCAACAAATATATTATATCATTGTTAGAAGTTACAGAACCACGGATCTCTCATTTTATTCAACTAACGTTAAGGGGTATGGCCACGGTAGCGGGTGTAAAATCATGCGCACATTTAACAATTTTTTTTTGTATGAAAAAGTGATTTATTTATAAAACCTCATCACACATCTGTTTAGTATAAATATCAAGCTAATAAAAAATATTTTTTTTTTTGTTATACAAAACGGCCGACTACTGCTATTTGCTTTTGGTATCTTTCTCTTCGTGACATTTGGCATCCACAATTTTTGACCTAGAACAAAAAAAAAAAAAATTCTCGTTAATTTACACAAGAATACCTAGAGAAGTACGTAAGGAATTTGAAAAATATTGTTTTATTCGAATATTGTCGGCATTCGAACTTGAAAGATGAATTTCCAGTGAAAAAGTTTCGTATAAAACTGCTTATAAAATGAGAAGTTTTTAATTAATCAGAAATTCCGTACGTACTTCTCTGTGAAATGCAATTATGAATATAATTACAAAATTTGAATTGAATCGGGTAAAAATTGTCAAAGTTATTTATCACGCGGCGCGCTCGGGTAATGTATTGCCGTGCCAGAAGTAGGTTTACGTCCATACGCTCAAAGTTGGTGAAAAAAAATACTAACCTACTACCTTGACTTAACTTATTTTTATGATGATAAAGCATCGTTTAAGCCAAAAAACAATGATTTTTTGAAAATTCTACCGTGGCCATACCCCTCAAGAGCATGTGGAGTTGCATTGAAATTTTCGACGAAATACCACCCCTAAACTGTCAAACCGAACGATTTGAAATTCGTTCAAGTTATTCCAGACACCTTTATCTCTATCGTGCCAGAAAATGTTGAAATTAAGGGGGCCATCCCGTGCGAAGACTCTTTACCTTACGTTTTTTTTTGGGAATTTTTTTTGGCGAACTAAATAAAGATACAACTGCGAAATTTGTATCACATATTTATTCACATTTTGAGCACACTTTACAATTTTTTCAGGCCGACATCGTCGTTCATTGCTGAGGTACACGGCAACTTAGACATTCGTTTTTAAAAAACTTTTTTTTTCGCTTACCACGATTGCGGGCGTTCTGCTTATCTGAAACAAAAAAATCAAACGGCATTTTAATCTGTGAATTTTTAGCTAGTCTCGGAACTAGGATTATCAAAAAGTATTGAAATTTGTATTATTCCGAAAAGTTTTATCACTACGATAGAGGCGGATAAAAATCCTAACTAAACAAGCCTTTGTTTGTTGCTTCGAGTTGGGTCCCCTATTATTGACATTTGGATTACATAAACGTAATCAATTTTCTTTTACTTTTTTCCCGTCACGTTGTTCAGGATAATAGACTTTTCGCGGCCCTCTTTGACCGACATTATTGTAGTCCTCCTATCGAAGGTTTTTTTGTTATTTGAGTAAACGGAGGGAAAATTATTTTACGTCATCATTGAGGTTGAAACTTGTTTTTTTTTTTCCCCTCTTCGATTTATTAGTATATATGAGGCATTCCGCGTGAAATCAGTCTGGCTGTTATCATCCCTTATACCCAGGATGCATATCTATATAAAAAAAATGAGATGAAATTTAATCAAGTTATTTTAGATACGTCTCTAGCGTAAATATTAGAAAATGTTGAAATTCAAAATAGAAATGTACCCTTGCAACTAAAAACTAAGAGGTCTGAAACAAAAATGCATATAATTATTATTGTATAGCGTGATATCGAAAAAATTTTACTATTACGAAAGAGACAGACGAAAATCCTTACTAAACTTTGTTTGTTGCTGAATGTGCGACATTATGGACATGGTATTTCCTCGATAAACACACAGTTATCATGGGAAAGTGTTTTAGTTTATCATTTATATTCCACTGGCGCTACTTGTAGACCCAAACGCGAGATTTTCTTTACTCAATTTTCAATTCACAATGTTCGAGAGTATCTGGGATGCCATCTTGGCAAAGTAGATGTTACAATACCGAAATACAAGGTCTGTTCAAAAAGTATCGCGAATTTTGTGTTTTTTCAAGAAGTATTTATTTATTCATTAATATTTATTTTGTCCCCTTCAAAGTAATTCCCCTCGGATATAATACATTTATGCCAACGTTTTTCCCAATCCTCGAAGCGCTTAAAAAAATCATTTTTTGTGATCTTGTTTAGCTCCTCCTTCGATGCCGTTTTCATCGCTTCAATCGTGGCGTAGCGTCGTCCTTTCATGGGTCTCTTCAGTTTTGGGAACAGGAAAAAGTCACAGGGGGCCAGGTCTGGGGAATACGGTGGCTGCGGCATCATTAGAGTGTTGTTTTTGGCAAAAAATTCGCATCATAGTGCAAAAGCCAATTTTTGTTCTTCCACAAATCCGGGCGTTTATGGCGGATTGCTTCGTGCAAATTGCGCATAACTTGCAGGTAATATTCTTTATTGACTGTACGACCCTGTGCCAAGAACTCATGATGCACCACGCCCCTGCAATTGAAGAAAACTGTGAGCAAAACCTTTACATTCGACCGAACTTGTCGCGCTTTTTTCGGTCTTGGCTCATACGGCAGCTTCCATTGCGATGATTGAGCTTTGGTTTCCACGTCATAACCATAAACCCATGATTCGTCACCAGTTATGACCGTCTGGAGCAAATTTGAGTCGTCGCGGACCGAGTCCAACAGCTCCTTAGCAATGTTAACGCGACATTGATTTTCATCGAAATTGAACAATTTTGGCACGAATTTCGTGGCGACTCGTCTCATTCCCAAATCATTGGTAAAAATCGAATAGCACGAGCCAATCCATATGTTTAGTTCCTCAGCAACTTCTCTAACGGTGATTCGACGATTGGCCAATATTATTTTCTTCGTTTCATCAATGTTTTCGTCTGTTGTTGATGTGCTCGGGCGTCCGCAACGCATTTCTTTGTTCGCATCTTTTCGGCCCTCTGAGAACATTTTGTACCACCGATAAACGTTGCTTTGGTCCAAGGTAGCTTCACCATATGCCACAGTCAAGATTCGGAATCCGTCCGCGCACTTAATTTTGTTTTTCACACAAAATTTGATACAGATTCTTTGATCCATTTTTTGGAATAGGCAAAAATCGAAGACAAGCCAAAACGCGTCTAACAAAAACAGCTGTCAACAATTAACTAAACATTCAAAATGGCCGATTTTTTCAGCATATGTGAGGAACATGAGTACCAACCTAACGCCACAAAAAAAATCGAAAATCGATTATGCGTAGCCCGCGGAAATTCAAAATTCGCGATACTTTCTGAACAGACCTCGTATATTGGGAATTACCATTCAGCAGCCTGACCTCTCTCGGCCATAATTCAAACCACTATCTCCCAGTCGGTGCCCAATGATTACTATGCGAATGCGTCACGTTTTAATCATAATTCGAAATGTACCGCTTTATTACAGCAACAATATAATAAATAGAAATTGGGAGAACATGGACGATGTTCGGTTCGAGGGGGTATGAGATTTTCAGTCCACGCGAAAGATCAAAAAATGTTTTACCCGGGTCCTGTAAACAACAAGACGCGCGACTGAAATTGCATAATTACTAAAAAATGAACAATTTATAAATATAACATTATGTCATGTGATAGATCGATCTCATAAGTAATAGTTTATTGTTCGTCATGTAGACGTAGAGCGGTCCGGCAATATTTTTCTGATTTTGAGGTTAAACGTGGCACGTCATATCTTCATGACAATAATGCATTGCGTCTGAATCCAATTGTCGCAGTTGATTCGGTCCAAGCACAAACATCAACGGTAATAATCCTGATTATCAGATCGTGCTAAAACCATTAGATTTCGCAAAAAAATATACGATAATCGAGGGTTCACTACAGTTCCTCGTGTTAAGTCTAGTGCTGGCTGATTTGGCCTGACTGGGAATGAGCGGCCATATTGAATGCGTCACGTCCCCCGTGGTAATTCCAGATAGGACATTGATTCTGAAGGACAGATTTCAAAGATTCCCACTGTACCGACGCTTTGGGACTTTTTTACCGGCTCTCACATGCTTTTAAGGTGATGCGAAACATGTCGGTACGAAAGGGAAAGATAGGCATTTAGAGATAATGGGTTTCACACAACGTTAAGCAGACAGAAATAAACCCGTTCAAGGCATGAACAAACTTTATGCGTCGTGGATTCCATACCATTTGTCTAAGTAACGTCGTTTATCGTTGACACCATTTCTACGTACTTGATATTTTCATTAAATTTCATATATATTAAAGATCAATACCGACGTCGTTACAGTTTTCCTCCAAACTTCTTTTATGCCTACATAGATCAGAATTATTTCAAAATTTTCGAAGTACTAGATACGAAGTTAACGGGAAAGGGTGTTTAGTAAAAAAAAAGATTTTTATTGGATATTGTTGAAAATATGTATAAAAAAAAAAGTTAAACAATACTTTTTCAGCCCTCAAAGTGAGATCTTTTAAACGATACCCCACTCGCCAGAACAGATAACATTTTTTTTTGATTAAGGGGGGAAATAGGGTTAGGACAGCGTTTTCCCAATGATTTTCATGAATTTTTTTATAGTATAAAAAATTAATATAATTTATTGAAACTTAGAATATTTTATACATATATTTAAGTATATACTATAAAATTTATGAAGAATTTCCTTGAAAAAGACCGAAGATATTAGCGACCCCATATTGCAGGTCACAATCAGACTCAGTATTTTGCGTACATTCTGGAAGCCGCAATTTTCATCTGAAATCAACTGAGTTTGTAATTTACTTTTATTATATGTCTCTCTTCTATATGAACCTAAATTCTATCAGAAAAATAGAAAATTGAATTTTTTACAGGGGTCAAAACAAAAAAGCGTGATTTTTTGCCATTTTTTACAACTTTATTTGCAAAAAAAAAATTATTTTAAATAATGATAATATTCCGATTTTAGGTTCATATAGAGCGCAATACTATGAAGAAAGTAACTGCGAATTTTCAAAACGATCGGTCGAAAACTTTTCAAACTAGCGTGTATGCAAGTTCAAAAAAAGTCGTTTGGAGAAAAACGCGTTTGAAAAAATAGTGACCGCTCGGTTATACACGTGGCGCGCTCGGGGCCTGAAGGAGAGCTACTCACGTTAATGGCTTATAATAATAGAACAAGTCGGAATTTTCATTAAAAATTTTGGGAACATATTTTTCAATAGTTTTACTAACAATTTATGAAATAAAAAAAAAATCGATTTTTTGCACCGTCTAACCCTATTTCCCCCCTTAAATCACATTTTAGCTGCTGTGAATTTTTGGAAAATATTTTTCCAGACATGATTCGGGGATCATATTCGGAACATCTGACTCGAGCTTCGTGCCAAATTTCAAGTTAATCCATTAAACCGTTTAGGAGTTAGAAGCCTGTGACAGAAGTACAGACGGACGGACCGACGGACGAACGGACCAACAGAATCTCACGATATGGGTTCCTGTTAATCGGTGCATTTTTATCAATTTTTGAACACAGCTTTCAAGCTTATTTTTGCCCATTTTCGAATGGAAATTCAACGTAAATAAAGTGAGCACGCAATATGCAAGTTTTTATTTGCACAATTTGTTAACTTACAAAAAATGCAACTAATAAGTTACAGAAACAAAAAAATTGCACATCCAAATGTGTCAAAAATTGAGTTATCATTACGCGCCTTGATATTAGTTTTTTTTTACATCAAGATCCATTCTTATTGAGATAACTTTCTTTTCGAAAATTTATGGGATCTCCAGGGGAAAAGGAAAAAAAAAAGAAGAAGTCTGACTCGTGGCAATCGATAATCAATTAATCCCTCGTTGATTCAAAGCCGACCATTAAACGCAATGGCTTTTGAGATTCGGTGTCATATCGTGTTACAATTTAGTTTCGAAGAAAAAAAAAAAGAGAAAAAATGAAATTGGTCCTCACATGCAATCGATCGCACACGAGTCCCCTGGGTGGATGCCCTTTTTTTTTTCTTACTCGACATTTTCTTATATAGCGTACAATATAACCCGTGATCGCGCCGCAACGTTTTATCGCAATATTATGTTGCCGTCCGACGTTCTCATTAGGGTGAATTTTTTTTATTTTTTCTATTTCGTCCCCATCGCGGAGGGTGTCTACGACGGAAAATCCGTCTGATTGGGTTCTCTCGTTTCACCGCCCCAATTACATCACGAACATGGGACTACCTCAATCATCCGTACGGACGGTAATAACCCGTCAAAATGAAAATAATCGCCGATAAATCTGACGTCCGGGATAGAGAGAATTTCGTCCAACCTACGTATCTTTCTCATCGATATACACCGAGTAGTCCACACGGGACCGGCGATGGTTTAGCGTCGTGATCAGCGATTTTGACGATGACTCAAACATCTAATTCTCTTTTAATTATGTCAAAAGCTTCCTCATAGATTGCAATTATAATTGATATAGAAGATACTGTGACTACGAATTTATCGAAATTGAATATTTACCCCAAAATTTGAGACCGTATAACTTATTAATTGCCTGAATTTCTTCATTTCCAGAATGAATGAATTACTCATTGATAAATGAATTAGTAATTCATTAATTCTTAAAACTAATTAGTAGTAGTACTGGATTTTTTATAGTACTTAAAACTAATTATTTTTTTAGAATTAACCGCGACGAAACAAAACGAAATGGCAATTCAATTTTTTTTACTACAATTTCGTTTCAGTTTGAATTGTCTTTCGTAAAAATTTGCGAAAATATCCTCTTGGAATAAAAGAAAGACATTTTTTCCCAGTTTTTCCAATTCATAAGTCGTGGGAATTAAACAAAAATAAATTTTTTTCATTTACAACGATGGCATTTTTTCAGTTGAAATGCAAGGGTGGACATTTTTTCTTTTCGTCGATTAATTTCCAAGATATACGGGGCTAAAGTCACGGTGGATAGAAAATTGCAGTCAAATCGTACGATTTTACGGCAATTTTAATCGTAGAAACGTCCCACCATCCATAGGCGAAGCAAAACAATGGGGATTTTACTTTAAATCGTACTCCTTAAGTGTGGAAATAGGGTTAGGACAATGTTTTCTCAATGATTTTCATGAATTTTTTTATAGTATAAAAAATGAATATAATTTATTGAAACTTTGAGAATATTTTATACATATATTTAAGTATATACTATAAAATTTTTGAAGAATTTCCGTGAAAAACACCGAAGATATTAGCGACCCCATATTGCAGGTCACAATCAGACTCAGCATTTTGCGTACATTCTGGAAGCCGCAATTTTCATCCGAAATCAAACGAGGTTGGAATTTACTTTTATTATATGTCTCTCTTCTATATGAACCTAAATGCTAGCAAACAAATAGAAAATTGAATTTATTACAGGGGTCAAAACAAAGAAGCATGATTTTTTACCATTTTTTACAACTTTATTTGCAAAAAAAAATATTTTAAATAATGATAATATTCCGATTTTAGGTTCATATTGAGCGCAATACTATGAAGAAGGTAACTGCCAATTTTTGAAAACGATTGGTTGAAAACTTTTTAAACTAGAGTGTACGCAAGTTCAAAAAAAGTCGTTTTCAGAAAAACGCGTTTGAAAAAATAGTGTCAAGAAAACCAAAGTCACGGCAGTCATAAATTTCTTTAAATTACTTACAGCCTTACATTCCCGTGCGCTCGCTGAAAACCGAATAAATTTGAACAATTATTATAAAGGTTATAGGGTGGAAAAAGAATTAAATTGTTGATTTCACATTTTTCATTGACTTTTCAACTATAAGAAAAAAAATGTTTTAATTTTTTTTTCTTAATATCAAAATTTTTTTTTACGGATATAAATGGGCTACTCATGAAAATCATGGGGACTTCTTGTCGACATCATAACTTCACCAAAAATAATCCAATCTGCAAAAATAAAAAAGAATCTAGTAAAATAATGTAGTTCTAATAGTCTGAAGGAAGGAATTTATTTATTTTTTTCACAAAAATAAAGAAATTACAGTCTTTCAAACCTTATTATGCAATTTAAAAAATAGTGTTTAATAATCTATATAAAATTGTCCAATCAACAAATTAAAAAAACCTCTCGTCAGACTATAGAGAAAATAATCATGAAGATTAAAAAAAAAATAGTTTAAAAATATTAAAAATTGACTGAGTTATCGTGCTGACACTGTCTAAAAACACAGTTTCGGAGAAAATCGCGTTTAAATAATGTTAATATTTATTTTTTAATGAAAACATTTTTTTTCTTATAGTTGAAAAGTTAATAAAAAATGTGAAATCAACAATTATAATTTTTTTTCACTATATAACCTTTATAATAATTTTTCAAATTTACTTGGTGTGCAACCCGCGCAGGAGTATGTGAGTCCTTAAAATCGAGGTCCTAGTGAAGAACGGAGGTAGTTTACCAATTAAAAACGGATTGCAAAGCACATGCAGTTTACCAATTTACAAAACGATGAATTGTCGTTGATGATAGTGGCTCAGAATCCGCGAAAAGGACTAACTATTTAAGGTAGTAGTCTGGTAACTTAAGCCGATTTTCATGTCTTTTTTGGAGGGCGTTTTTTTGTAGGAAAATAAAAATGAATCGTTTTGTATATTTAGGATGTTTTTATTTACATATGAAAGATACAAAAAAAAATTTGTTTGAAAAAATGTAATAGTTTATTATTATTATTATTATTATTATTGATCGAAGTTGGCACCTCGAAAAAAAGCGCGTGGGTGGCCCCGGTGATTTTGGCTCTTGATGTTATCTGAAATAAAAAATTCTTGATAATTCTCAATCTATAGACATGTCATTCTGGTCGGAACTACTGAAGTTAAATTTATTTTTATTTTACAACCCCTTCTTTGCTAAAATAACAGGATTTTTTCCCAAAGTCCGCCATTTTGTTATTTATCCATAAAATTTAACATCAGTAGTTCCGACCAGAATGACATGTCTATAGATTAAGAATTATTAAGAATTTTTTATTTCAGATAACATCAAGAGCCAAAATCACCGGGGCCACCCACGCGCTTTTTTTCGAGGTGCCAACTTCGATCAATAATAATAATAATAATAAACTATTAAATTTTTTCAAACAAATTTTTTTTTGTATCTTTAATCTGTAAATAAAAACATCCTAAATATCCAAAACGATTCATTTTTATTTTCCTACAAAAAAACGCCCTCCAAAAAAGACATGAAAATCGGCTTACGTTACCAGACTACTGCCTTAATGAGTTGAGTTATAAAAGTGAAATTGGTAGTAATTTTGAGTGTTTTTGGGGGTATGTTTTATTCCGTAATCTTCAGCAGGGTCTGAAACGTGGCAGAATTGTTGTACTAATGTAACGTGGTTTTTAGATTTTTTTTGTTCCGTATGATGATTTTTGAGTGACTGAAATTACGTGGAAGGTGTCATATAATCCAGGATAAATAATAAAAATCAGGGACACGTGAGGAAGAGAGGGAGCGAAGGGCAGGAGGGATGGGTGGAAGAGAAAAGCGGATGAATCCCGTGCGAGAGAGAATCTTTGATGTTTCAATGGAATCTCGTCGTTTCGTGCTTCACGAAATATCTCCAACACCGCAGGCAACCACGTATCCACAGGGTTGAGCGCTATTACCTTTATACGGACCTATCTCTGGCTGAGGGTAGATAGCGACCAGGATTCAGTGTTCTGCTGCTGCTATTGAGATTGGGTCACTCGTATCTATACATCCAACGACCAATTCAAACACACCGCAAAAGCTTCCCAAAGTATCGTCATTTGTTTCCTCTTTCTCTTTCTCCATATCGGGCATTTCACGTCGAATCGATCTGTCTGTGACCCCTTAACCTCTGGGTTGTGGTCAACAATTTTTCAGAATCTTGTTACAATCCTAAAAGTATTTTTTTCTAAATTTTTTTCGCTAACCGTTATTTAGTTATGATTATCAATAAATCATTTTACCTAAAACACATGATTAGTGGCAGTTTAAAGATCTGAGAAAATTCTTGACAAATTCTATGTCGAATGTAAACAAAAAATTTTATCATATATCAGAGCGTTTTCGATTTTTTTTTTCGTTCGACCAGTACTAAACGCCGTTCGAATTTGTGATGTGGTTTAACAATGCTGATATTTGACGGAGGATTTTTGTGAATTATTTGAGATTTTTTGAACGAGTTTTTTGTCATTTTGAAAAATTCGAATTCAATAATGATTGGCCGGAAACATGTAATTAAAGAATTCAAAAGAATTCTCGAAACTATGCGAAATAATAATGTTGAATGAAATAAAAAAAATATATTTTTCAAGTATTTGGCTCGTAGAGGGAGATTTGTAAAATTTCGGAAATGAGGAGGAAGCGATGTGCAAATTTCAATTTATATCTTGTGTTTTTCACGAAATATAAATGATACAATTTTAAAGGGTAACAAGTTGTTATTGTCAGTTGGTAAATAATTTTGTTTACGTAAATATCATTAACTTTTGCTGTCGTTTCTAGAATCATCGGTGCAGACGGGAATAGTATCTGTTTGGTAATTATACCAAACAGATACTGGCGACATGAGTAATATAATTTTATTAAATAGAATTACATATTATTCTACAACTATTGAAGTAACTCAGAAAAAATTTTCAATGAAAAATATTGATAAATAAGCCGGTGACGTTGAATCTCCAGAGCCGCCTTGAAAAAAGTGGTTTTGCGGTGAACATTATAACTCGTTACCGGATCATCTGAAACAAAAAAATTGATATGCATTTTAAAGGTGATGTATATCTCGAGGTAATCAGGAAGAGTTTTTTTTTTTTTTTCTATTTTTTGCAGCACTTGGAAGTGAAAAACGCAATTTTAGCTAAAAAAATCGCGCTTAATTTGTTATTAAAAAATTGAAAAAATTGAAAAAAAAAACTCCTCCTGATTACCTGTTGATTTATGTGAAGAAGTAATGTTTAAATTTTCAAAAGGATCGGTTCAGTAGATTTTGAGTTCTAATGTTCACAAACTTCAAAAATGACGTTTTCGGGAAAATCGATTTAAGGACTTACATACGTCGAGAATTTTCAAAAAATCGATTTTTTTTTGTTTACAGATTATTACTCCTTATAGTCTTAGGCGTATTTCTGTGTAAGCTGATTGTAAAAATTCCCCATAGTTCAAAAGTTATTGTAGATAATGTGACTGCCCGACGAAAGGACAAAGGTCTGACGCGCGCCTACCAAAGCAACAAAAGAGGCCAGAACAATTCGTCGATTAGAAAAAAATAAACAACGACAATTTTTTACTGACAAGGAAGGCGTACAATATGAAGCTGGAATGGGAGATTAGACGTAAGTTAACTAAATAAATTAAAAAAATCCATAAAGTTCTTGCTCCAGCCGCGCGCGACTTCGAGCGAAACGCGCTTGAAACTTTAAACGCGTTTTTCTCAAAACTACTTTTTCTGACACGGTCGGCATGATAACTCGTACGGTTTTTAATATTTTTTGATGATTTTTTTTTTAAATATTCGGAATTGTTTTTTCTATAGTCTGTCGAGCCGGATTTTTAAAATTATAATTAGAAAATTTTATAAAAACAATTAAAGTGTGACTTTTTTGACACAAACTTAACATTTTTTTTTAAATAACCGTAAATTGTTTAATTTTTCGAATTTCAAAAATCCGGCTCGACAGACTATAACTACTACCTTATTTTACAAGAATTTATTTACATTTTGCAGATCCGTCAACATTTGAGGAAGAAATACTGCCGACCGTGGAGCAACTTTTTTTTTACAGTGCTTCAAAAAATGTGATTTTTCATGTTGTAATTTCTGAAAAAAAAAAATTAAAATAAATTTTTTTACAAACTTAACACAGTAGTAAACAATGTGTAAGAATTTTTTTATCAATTTCTATTTCTATTCCTCCTAAAAACAGTTTTTCTTTTGGTACGTTTTCGGTACCGCTGGACGTATGTAAGTCCTTAAAGTTTTTTATACGTACCGAGCGGCTACCGAGCAGGTATAAAAATCAGGTATCACGGCCGGTCGTTTGAAACGCTGTAACTCCGTTAGTTATAGTCCGATTGACTTAAAATTTATACACAATATTCTCGACATATTGTTCATTCAGAAAAAAAATATAAAAAAAATAATTTTAAAACCCTACCCCCCCCTTAATCGAGGCTAGCTAAGCCCAGCCCCTATAACACAAACAGCCACTCACGCGCTTATTCCCAGGACCGTATTATACCATATGATCCCCTTTCTCGTCGTGTTTAAGGGCTCATATAGCCCTGAAATTTTCAAAAAATCGTTTTTTTTACAAACTTTTATTCTTAATACTTTCACTCTTACTGATATTCTTAATACTTTTACGAATTTTAAAAAAAAAAACATTTAAGAAAATTCCACTCCGTTACAAAGTTATAGCAATAAATGTGACCGGACATCGGGTAGGGACGGCTACCTACCAGGAACTTTAAACGCGTTTTTCTCGAAACTACGTTTGACAGTGTCAATTTTTAATATTTTTTAACTTTTTTTTAGTGAATCTTGATAATTATTTTGTCTGTAGTCTGACGAGAGGTTTTTTAAATTCCTTCGTTGGAAAATTTTTTATAAATTATTAAACACGATTTTTTTTTCTTTAATTGCATACTAAAGTTTGAAATATTGTAATTTCTTGATTTTCGAGAAAAAAATTAAAAAATTCCCTCCGTCAGACTATGTCTACTACATTGTTTGTGTAGATTCTTTTTTATTTTTGCAGATTGGATAATTTTTGGTGTAGTCATGATGTCGGCAAAGAGGCGCCATGGTTTTTATCAGTAGTCCATTTATATCCGTAAAAAATAATGTTAATACTTTTTTATTTTTTTATTTTTTTTCTTATAGTTGAAAAGTTGATCAAAAATGAGAAATCAACAATTTAATTTTTTTTCACCATATAACCTTTATCATAATTTTTCAAATTTACTCGGTTTTCAGCGCACGCAGCGGTATGTGAGCCCTCAAGATTGTGTACGTTAGGGTGGGTCAAATAAAATTACTAATTTTTCTTTTCCTCGATATAATGAAAAATGTATTGTTTGGCATCTCAAAAAAACCCTCTGCAAGTATGAGCCCTTCATATTTAAATTAAGAGGTCCCTCATCGCGAATTTTCATTTTCCATTTAAATAACATGAAAACATTTTTTTTTAACTTTGGAATTTCATTAGACTTAAACCGTTGATGTTAGGAGAGTCTTGTAGCACATTTCTGTAGAATATTTGATGCTCTACAAGAAAGCTCTCTTGTGTCTAATCGATAGAAGTAACCGTACAAAAAATAATCGGTGATAATTAGCTCTGGATTCAACTTATCTCGTTTATTAGTACATAAATTTCAAATTAAAAAAAATTTTAGTTATCAATATGAATAAATATACTACGAATATATACTACTAATATATTACTAATATACTAATATACTACTAATATATTACTAATTGTTTTCAAACAAATATGAGAGAATCCAGATCTAATTATCACCGATTATTTTTTGTACGGTTACCTTTATCGATTAGACACAAGAGAGCTTTTTTGTAGAGAATCAAATGTTCTACAAAAATGTGCTAAAAAACTCTCGTAACATCAACGGTTTAAGGCCTTACATACGTCCAGCGGTACCGAAAACGTACCAAAAGAAAAACTGTTTTTAGGAGGGATAGAAATAGAAATTGATAAATAAATTCTTACACATTGTTTATTACTGTGTTAAGTTTGTGAAAAAATTTATTTCAATTTTTTTTTTCAAAAATTACAACATGAAAAATCACATTTTTTGAAGCACTGTAAAAAAAAAGTTGCTCCACGGTCGGCAGTATTTCTTCCTCATATGTTGATGGATCTGCAAAATGTAAAGAAATTCTTGTAAAATAAGGTAGTAGTTATAGTCTGTCGAGCCGGATTTTTGAAATTCGAAAAATTAAACAATTTACGGTAATTTAAAAAAAAATGTTAAGTTTGTGTCAAAAAAGTCACACTTTAATTGTTTTTATAAAATTTTCTAATTATAATTTTAAAAATTCGGCTCGACAACTATAGAAAAAACAATTCCGAATATTAAAAAAAAAAAATCATCAAAAAATATTAAAAACCGTACGAGTTATCATGCCGACCGTGTCAGAAAAAGTAGTTTTGAGAAAAACGCGTTTAAAGTTTCAAGCGCGTTTCGCTCGAAGTCGCGCGCGGCTGGAGCAAGAACTTTATGAATTTTTTAAATTTATTTAGTTAACTTACGTCTAATCTCCCATTCCAGCTTCATATTGTACGCCTGCCTTGTCAGTAAAAAATTGTTGTTGTTTATTTTTTTCTAATCGACGAATTGTTCTGGCCTCTTTTGTTGCTTTGGTAGCGATGATTCGACCTTTGTCCTTTCGTCGGGCAGTCACATTATCTACAATAACTTTTGAACTATGGGGAATTTTTTACAATCAGCTTACACAGAAATACGCCTAAGACTATAAGGAATAATAATCTGTAAACAAAAAAAAATCGATTTTTTGAAAATTCTCGTCGTATGTAAGGCCTTACGTCTATTAAAATTCCAAAGTTCAAAAAAAATGTTTCCATGTTATTTAAATGGGAAAGGAAAATTCGCGATGAGGGACCTCTTAATTTAAATATGAAGGGCTCATACTTGCAGAGGGTTTTTTTGAGATGCCAAACAATACATTTTTCATTATATCGAGGAAAAAAAAATTAGTCATTTTATTTGACCCACCCTAGTGTACGTCCATATTTTTTACATCAGTACACTACGTTATGCTAATGTGGAAGCAACCTAACCTAAAAAGGGTCCGAATGACTTTTATCAGAAATGCGACTACGGTCCTGGTCGTCGTGATGTGGTTACGTCTCACCATGCACAGGCGAGATAAAAGAGTGGGGATTTTCGTTAAAATCGAACTCTTTATAATCGAGGTTCTAGTGTAACGCGCTATTGAAATATTTTACTGAAGAAAGTGTAATGAATTTTCTGGTATCTCACTTTCACTCGACTCTTCAAGAGGAAGTCGACAGTCGGAGATTTTTATCGTTTACGATAAAAACCTTTTTATTTTTCTACAAGTCGGTTTTCCAATTCAATATAAAGCTTCTTATTGAAATTTGATAGCAAAGGATACCCGTAAGAAGATTCCAAAAACTCATTCTCTCTCTCTCTCTCTCTCTCGTTACAAAGTGTCGACGATTTTTCGTTGACATTGAATTTTAACTCAAAACGATTAATAATTCATTGGGCGTTCGACGTAATCCACCGAACGATTTTTCGAAGCCCCCAAGTTCGATTCGATAAAGGTCAAAAGATAAATTATAGAAACCTTTTACTGGACTACAGATAGATAAAGGATCAGTATACGAGGTCTGTTCAAAAAGTATCGCGAATTTTGAATTTCCGCGGGCTGAGTATATTCGATTTTCCATTTTTTTGTGGCGTTAGGTTGGTACTCATGTCCCTCACTTATGCTGAAAAAATCGGCCATTTTGAATGCTTAGTTAATTGTTGACAGCTGTTTTGGTTAGACGTGTTTTGGCTTGTCTTCGATTTTTGCCTATTCCAAAAAAGCAGCTTCCATCGCGACGATTGAGCTTTGGTTTTCACGTCATAACCATAAACCCATGATTCGTCACCAGTTATGACCCTCTGGAGCAAATTAGGTTCGTTGCGGACCGAGTCCAACAGCTCCTTAGCAATGTTAACGCGACACTGTTTTTGTTCGAAATTGAGCAATTTTGGCACGAATTTCGCGGCGACCCGTCTCACGCCCAAATGATTGGTAAAAATCGAATAGCACGAGCCAATCGATATGCTTAGTTCCTCAGCAACTTCTCTAACGGTGATTCGACGATTGGCCAATATTATTTTCTTCACTTCATCAAGGTTTTCGTCTGCTGTTGATGTGCTCGGGCGTCCGGAACGCATTTCGTTGTTCGCATCTTCTCGGCCCTCTGAGAACATTTTGTACCACTGATAAGCGGTGCTTTGGTCCAAGGTAGCTTCACCATGTGCCACAGTCAACATTCGGAATGCGTCCGCGCACTTAATTTTGTTTTTCACACAAAATTTCATACAGATTCTTTGATCCATTTTTTGGAATAGGCAAAAATCGAAGACAAGCCAAAACACGTCTAACCAAAACAGCTGTCAACAATCAACGAAACATTCAAAATGGCCGATTTTTTCAGCATAAGTGAGGGACATGAGTACCAACCTAATGCCACAAAAAAACGAAAAATCGAATATACATAGCCCGCGAAAATTCAAAATTCGCGATACTTTTTGAACAGACCTCGTATACTATACGAATACGAGAATCGAAAGAATAAGTGACAGTGGGGGAAAAAAGAAAAGAGAGAGAGAGAGCAAATGGATACTCGCCAATATTTCCTTTATCCTATCGGGAATTCGTTTAATTGCCTTACGCAAAGTTTGATTGGAAATGGCGAAAGGTAGTATATAGCCGAAGATACGAGATGAACGGAGAGAATAGAACGTGGAAAATTGAGAACGAAGAAAATAGATGGGACGAGTTTTCAGGAAAGATTATCGGTCGTCCCCTCCATTATTTGTTCCATCTCCTTTTCTCTCCGACATATAGACAGTTACTCCATTTCCAAAGGCGACCGGGTCCAAGGTCCAAGGACTACGGACTTGGAGAGAGAGGAAATTCGCTCGATCTGCAGTTTTCCGGATCCCCTCCTCGACTGTCGGCGTTTTAAGGGGGGAAATAGGGTTAGACGGTTCAAAAAATCGATTTTTTTTTATTTCATAAATTGTTAGTAAAACTATTGAAAAATATGTTCCCAAACTTTGAAATGAAAATTCCGACTCGTTCTATTGTTATAAGCCATTAAGGAGGGCAAATAGGGTTAGGACAGCGTTTTCTCAATGATTTTCATGAATTTTTTTATAGTATAAAAAATGAATATAATTTATTGAAACTTTGAGAATATTTTATACATATATTTAAGTATATACTATAAAATTTTTGAAGAAATTTCTTGAAATACATCGCAGATATTAGCGACCCCATATTGCAGGTCACAATCAGACTCAGCATTTTGTTATTTTTTCAAACGCGTTTTTCTGAAAACGACTTTTTTTGAACTTGCGTACACGCTAGTTTGAAAAGTTTTCAACCAATCGTTTTGAAAATTGGCAGTTACTTTCTTCATAGTATTGCGCTCTATATGAACCTAAAATCGGAATATTATCATTATTTAAAATAATTTTTTTTTTGCAAATAAAGTTGTAAAAAATGGCAAAAATCATGCTTTTTTGTTTTGACCCCTGTAAAAAATTCAATTTTATATTGTTTTGATAGCATTTAGGTTCATATAGAAGAGAGACATATAATAAAAGTAAATTCCAACCTCGTTTGATTTCAGATGAAAATTGCAGCTTCCAGAATGTACGCAAAATGCTGAGTCTGATTGTGACCTGCAATATGAGGTCGCTAATATTTTATAGTATATACTTAAATGTATGTATAAAATATTCTCAAAGTTTCAATAAATTATATTCATTTTTTATACTATAAAAGAATTCATGAAAATCATTGAGAAAACGCTGTTCTAACCCTATTTCCCCTCTTAAGGGCGACCACTGGTGAGACTGCCCAAAACAAGATGATTTTCGGGGATTTATTGAAAGAAAAGTATTGCATCGAATGTTTTAAATTCTGTAGATATATTTGTGTATAAATTATCTATATAGAGTAATTTTTTTGTATGAAAATATTCAATTTTCACCGACTTATGCGCCATCTCCCGAGTCTCAAAAAAAAAATTCTCCCACTGCTGCAATGATTGCGGGCTTCGGAGTGTCTGAAAAAAAAGTCCGTTAAACTAAAAAGTATTGCTTGTACAATGACGCATGATTGTGAGAAAAAAAAATTAAAATCCATTAAAACGACGGTGTTTTGAAAAAAAGTTTCAAATTACGCTTTAAAATCTGATGGTTTTTTGCATGGCAAATTGACATTTTTTTAATCGAATCGAAAAACTGGAGGGTCATTGTATGAAGAAACAAATACTAAATACGCTAAAACAAAATTCAATTCGATCGGATGATTTGTATTCGAGTTAGAACTGCAGCAAATTTGAAAGATGTCGTTTTGATAAAAACGCGTTGAAAGTTTGTGGAAACCTTGCGGTTTTCAAAGGTTCACAAATTCTTTAGAAGGCTGTAGTACAAAAATGATTTGAAATCCGCACTTCAAAATATTATTATGTTATTCTTGAAGGTATAGACTATCGAGAAATGCAGAAAAAATGATTTTTTGAAAATGTCACACTAGCGGTCCCCCTTAATACTTGTGCAAATTGCAAGTAAAAATCTTATGGAATTTTTTTTTTTTTGTTTTCAGTGACTAAGTATTTCTGCTCAAATTTTGTGTAATTAAAACAAAACGTTTGCCAGATTTTTGTTTACTTCTATTAACCGCGAGACATCCACTAAAAAAAATCGCGCAAAAGCATGTTTAATGTTTTTATTTTGTCCAACAAAAATCCTGGAAAATTCCAAACGAGAGATTGTTCGTATTGCTTTTGCTGGTCGTACACGAAAATATTCAGATCGGTGTATAAAAAATTCTAAGTAGAGTTCTATTTCTTCAAAAATATTTATTTTCATTTGAAAAATGCAGTACATTTTTTCAGTTTGGTATGTAAAGTTTTTTTTGGACAATGTTGATAAAGGAGCGTGGAGACGCCTCACTCAACCAATAGAGTACTATTTTATAGGATGAACAAAAATTTTATTCACCATCACTATTGCTTTATCGCTAGATGATTTTTCGATCGCAACCCCTATCCCCAAGTCGGGAAACGTGAAGAAAAAAAACGAAAAATTTCCCATCCCTCGCGACAGTCGATAAAATTCTCAACTCTTTGCCTCCGACAAATTGAGTTTAGTACGGAGAGACTACTGATGTGACCTCTTTTATCGTTGGTTATTCTCCCTCGGAAAATTCGTCACGTACGATTTACAATCGTTTACGAACAATTTTCATCCAAAAAAAAGCGCGAGAGTATCGTAGCAACGGTTGAGAGAAATGGAAAAAAGGAAAAAGGGGGTGGGAAGGGGCGAAGAGGGATGGGTATAAGAGAAAATAAAGGTAGAGTGGAATAAGAGTGAGGTAAAAATTCTTCGTGGAATATACGAGTATGTATAAACGAGAGGGAATCTTAGGTCGATAAGACGAAAGTCAGAGTGTATAAAGGAGCACCGTGGTAGTTGGATGCTGGTGGTACTTTGTGAATATATCGCACTTAATACAATTGTGCTCGTTCGCACGAAAAGATCCTCTTTTGAGACTTTTTAAACTCCTAACAAATGTGGCAGTGCTCGCACACTTTCTCTCTTTATTTTTTCGTTCAAGGTGATCCACGAGTCCTCGAAATTGTTTCGAATTTTCGTCCTCGTGGAGTTTAACTCGTCGTCAGAGCCTCCCGATACGGCGGAGTAAGGTCTGGAAAAGCGTAAATGACGAAGAAAAGCCTGTCAAGTGAGGGAGAAAGAGAGAAAGAGAAAAAACAATTTCCTGGCCAACGCCTGTTGAATATTTATACGATTCCCTCCATTTTCTCACCAAGCTTTTGTATTACAGATGTAAAATGTTTTTTTTTTCTTTCTCAACACGTCGATAATGTCCGTGTCGTTGGGAACGGTAATTAGAAAAAGCAAGAGAGAGAGAGAGAGAGGTAGTAGGTATCAATTGGAAATAATGGAAAATAAGAACGAACGCGTTATTCGTTTTTCCACTTCTTCGTTTCGTCGAGTTTTTCAATTTTTTCAGTAAACAACGTTCGTTATTGAAATTTTCACAATCCACCCTTACTATCGGATTACACATTGAACGGTGGTAGGCAAAAGGGCGTAAACTATTGCGGATTACGTGGTAAATTGTGTGAATTACAACGTTTCCATTTTTTAGCAGTCGATATATAAATGTATATAAGAGGTTTCATGTCAACTCGTGCAAATTTCGGACTGATCAATTTTAATCTCTCTCATTTTTATGTTCTAACATTGGATGATGAAATTTAAAAAAAAAATGTAAAATTCCAATTCTCAAAAATTTAGCTATACTCCTGTTCGTCAAGGAAGTACACTAGGACCTTGATTTTAAGGCAGTCTAAACGAGGATCTTTTTCGAGGACACTCTCATTAAAAAAAAGTTAAAAGAGTTAAAAAAAAATTCATAGGTACTATGAAATATTTCAACATCGGTCTTTTTTCTACTTACTCATTGATACTTGCAGGTACTCTGCACATTTTTTCGAGTACAATGAAAATAAATTAAGGGTGCTGGGCGTTTTCAAGACGCCATGTTTCCATGGAGACTGTGACCATGGATTCCAGACGTTCTACTCATCTGAAACGAAAAAACCAAAAAGATTATTGATCAGCACAAGTATAGTTATCGTACGAACCTCTACAATCTCGAAGAAAAAAAAAATTCACAAAATGGCGAACTTCCAAACAATGTGTATGAATTTTTGAATTTGTAAAAAGATCTTTCAAGAACCATAAAAAATGTTTCATATTTTTTTCATCGAAATCTTAGAGGTTCGTGCGATAGCCATACTTCTATTGATCACTAATCTTTTCGGTTCTTTTTATTTCATTATACATTCTTCATAGGATATTAAATTATTTACAGCATGTTAAAAATTCAGCGACGTATATAATAATTAAGAGCGTGCTCATACTCTTTAAACAATTTCTCACATTAGAATCGGTGTCCGCGTTTCACGCTGTGCTTTGTAGGTTTGGTTTGTCGTCTACGATCGGTGCGATCTGAAGTATGCACATGATCGAACTCCGAGCGCTACACCGACAGCCAATCATAATGACGAATTATTAGCCGCCTTCAGAAATAAAGTATTTACAGCATATTCAAAATTTAGCAACGAATCCAATAATTAAGCGCGTGCTCATACAGTCTTAAAATTTTCTCACATTAGAATCTGTGTCCACGTTTTACGCTGTTTTGTAGGTTAGGTTCGTCGTCTACGATCGGTGCGATCTGAAGTTTACACATGATCGAACTCCGAGCGCTACACCGACAGCCAATCATAATGACGAATTATTAGCCGCCGTCAGAAATAAAGTATTTACAGCATATTAAAAATTTAGCAACGTATCCAATACTCAAGCGCGTGCTCATACTGTTTTAAAATATTCTCATATTAGAATCGGTGTCCGCGTTTCAAGGTCTGCTTTGTAGGTTAGGTTCGTCGTCTACGATCGGTGCAATCTGAAGTATGCACATGTCCGAACTCCGAGCGCTACATCGGCAGCCAATCATAACGACGAGTTATTAGCCGCCGTCAGAAATAAATCGCATTTCGAGATATTTCGTGACACATCTTTTCTATAGGGGGAGCAAATAGATCAAACAATGTTCGGCTGTTGAATTTCAAGAAAAAAAACGATCAGGGTGTTCCAATATTATGGGTATAATATTATTATAGTGTGAGGAAGAAACGTCCGAGTTTATATTTCTAAGCCTTTTATTGAATTCACGATTTTTCGCAAAACAAAGTATTCCGATATTTTCTTTTCTTTTCGTAGCGATAAATATATTCAAGAATTTGCAAATTTTCAATCTTACCGAACTTTTCAAACTACGGAGGATCAAAGGTTCGACGATTTGGGATGGAATGGACCAATATGTAAATGGAATACAACGAACATTAAGGATTCAACGAACATTCGATGATCGTACGTATTCCTGCGTCACGTACATTTGCCGGTACGTAGGGTGAATGTATTACTGCACGAGGCGGACGAATAGCCCAGGAAATTGCCATGACCCTATAGGTAGACAGATATCGAACCAATCAATCACCGATGCATTTCACCAAATACTCGTGGTCCGTACCACCCTCGATCGATTAGGAGGACGCCTAGATCCTGAATTAAATGATTTAATGAGTATTACTATTAGCGATTAATGACACATTTAGCCAATACAATTAACGTTACATAATGATACGAATTGTTTCATTACTATTCGTTTTCATCTCCGAAAACATCTTTTATTCGACGAGAGACGGGTTTACCAGTGTTAAACGAGAATTTACTGGAAACAGAAAGTTTGAGGGAAAACACGATCAATCATAAAATACGTCTTTCTTTATTTCTGTTTTTTTTTCTTTTCTTACAATGACGGATAGCCTTCTCCTTCGCGTCGAGATGAACTCTCGGCAATCGATTAGAGCTTACTTCTTCGGGTAGGTAACAGCGTATATTTATTTTTATTTCTACCCGCAGCTAAACTGATTGTTTTTTATTCGCAGCAAATTGAGGGTGAATTTGACATCTCTTGCCAAGCGTTACGGATTTATTAGAAGTGTTATTGACTTCTCCGGATATTTTTTTTATTTATTGTACGTTCCAATGTATACGCTCGCGGGTTTTTACGAATGACCCTACCCAATTGCTCTCGTATCACTTCCTACCCGCACCATGCTAAGGTAACTTAACTACCGTAACATCCGCAGCTGCTTTTTAGCTACACTATATCGCATTCGTCGTGGGTACGGGGAAACTGCGGACAACCCGTGCCCATACAGACGGCTTTTATTTATTTTTAACAAAAACTACCGGAAAAGAACCGACAGACGTGGACGCGTGGTCCACTGCTGTCGATTCTTCTCCGGTTGTTTTTGTTCTTCTCTTTTCTAAGTTGTCTTTTCCGACTAGATTGCTTCTGATCCAAATAGTCAAAGGGTCTTAGTTGAAAAACAATGTAATGATCCATGATTTGTTGAGAAACAACGAATAGGCTGAAATTTCAACGAGTTAGAGCATTCGGTGTATCGAGCTAAAACCTGAGGTTGGTCAGTCATAAAAAGATGTGAAATATTGAAACCGCTATTATTTTGTTGCTACAGAGTTTGGGCCAATGATTAGGATGTTATGTTGATGATGGATTAGGCGAATCGTTATTAAAATTTGGCCACTTTCAATCGGATGAAGCACAGAGCTTTATGAAGACGGACGCTTCGGGGGTTATGTTATCAACGGTTTGGTGAACAATCAATTAAGGTCTTTAAAAAATTTACAGTCGACAAATTAAACATGACAGATAAAGTAAAAAGCCCAAAAAATGGTATTTGACCGTGTAAATTGAGCGCTACATTGCCACAATGTTGATTTTCACGTCGCAAACGGTAAGACAGAGATGCAACAGCTGATACTTCTAAAAGTTCAACTCAACCTTATCAAAGATGCAACTCAGTTTCCCACAAGAAGAATTAGCGAAAGAGAATATGGAAAAAGTAGCGGAACGATTGGTGGTAATGCCTAGCGAACAATGTTTATTGAATAACCAGAACGACTTTTAAGTTATCGAAGCGTTATCGAGGAATTAGCAAGTTGAAGAGGTTAGGCTTTGCCATGCATATGGCGACACGCATCCGACGACTTCCACGAGCCATTGAGTGTTTTATATTCGACTTATTATTTTCAAGCACTTCTTTTTACTTCAATAAAGTAATAGTCGTACTTTTGTAAATCTCGATTATGCGCATACGCGCCGAAACGACGCCGAGGAACGCTCATGTGCGCGTATGAATTCTCATTCTCATTCTCGCAAATATTTGTAATATGGTTTCCGTTTCTAATAATCACAACGGAAAGATGCCAACGAACTTATCGGGAGTCGCCACGCGTGTGCATATACCATATAAGAGACTGTGGACGCGAGGAATTACCCCCCTCCGCGTTTTCCACTTCAAGTATACTAAAGCTCTCCTCGCCCACGCGTGAAGCGGTAACGAACCACCAGTAGTGAGAGAGGGAGAGATAGAGAACGAGACACACATCGTTCCGGAAGTATCCGACCGGCAAATAGATCCCAGCGGCCACAGTGTATCGGTGACCCGCGAACTTGCAAGCTTAAGGCAGGCGTCTAGGCTAGAGCGAGATTTTTGACGGCATTTCTAATGTGCAATAACGTTTAAACCGTTGAAGTTGTCTTAATGAAAATTTACACGTGCATTTATTGATCCTTAGAGAATACTTGTATATTAAAATAAAAATTATTTTTAATATTTTCATGTAGTTTTTTGCCTTGTTGCAACATGGTGCGCCGAAATCGGCGCCGATTCTGGACGATGTTGTATGCATCTGAAAAAAAAAATATATATATATATTCTCAATCTGTATGAGTATTCTGAGCACTGGTAGCAGAATTGGTACTTAAAAAAAATTTTTTGACAAAATGGCGGCCTGTTGAACTTTCATTAATGATATTTGATACATTGAAATATCATTAATGAAGGTTCAACAGGTCGTCATTTTGTCAAAAAATTTTTTTTAGTACCAACTCTGCTACCAAAAAAAAAAAAAAAAAAAAATTTGTCAAAAAATTTTTTGACAAAATGGCGGCCTGTTGAACTTTCATTAATGATATTTCATACATTGAAATATTATTAATGAAAGTTCAACAGGCCGCTATTTCGTCAAAAATTTTTTAAAGTACCAATTCTGCTACCAGTGCTCAGATTACTCATACAGATTGAGAATATATATGTATTTTTTTTTTCAGATGCATACAACATCGTCCAGAATGGGCGCCGATTTCGGCGCACCATGTTGCAACAAGGCAAAAAACTACATGAAAATATTTAAAATAATTTTTTTTTTTATGTACAAGTATTCTCTAAGGATCAATAAATGCACGTGTAAATTTTCATCAAGCAACTTAAGGGAGGAAATAGGGTTAGGACAGCGTTTTCTCAATGATTTTAATGAATTTTTTTATAGTATAAAAAATGAATATAATTTATTGAAACTTTGAGAATATTTTATACTTATATTTAAGTATATACTATAAAATTTTTGAAGAGTTTCCTTGAAAAACACCGAAGATATTAGCGACCCTATATTACAGGTCACAATCAGACTCAGCATTTTGCGTACATTCTGGAAGCCGCAATTTTCAGCCGATATCAAACGAGGTTGGAATTGACTTTTATTATATGTCTCTCTTCTATATGAACCTAATTGCTATCAAAAAAATAGAAAATTGAATTTTTTACAGGGGTCAAAACAAAAAAGCATGATTTTTTGCCACTTTTTACAACTTTATTTGCAAAAAAAAAATTATTTTAAATAACCATAATATTCCGATTTTAGGTTCATATAGAGCGCAATACTATGAAGAAAGTAACTGCCAATTTTCAAAACGATTGGTTGAAAACTTTTCAAACTAGCGTGTACGCAAGTTCAAAAAAAGTCGTTTTCAGAAAAACGCGTTTGAAAAAATAGCAAAATGCTGAGTCCGATTGTAACCTGCAATATGGGGTCGCTAATATCTGCGGTGTTTTTCGAGGAAATCCTTCAAAAATTTTATAGTATGTACTTAAATGTATGTACAAAATATTCTCAAAGTTTTAATAAATTATATTCATTTTTATACTATAAAAAAATTCATGAAAATCATTAAGAAAACGCTATCCTAACCATATTTCCTCCCTTAATGGCTTATAACAATAGAACGAGTCGGAATTTTCATTTAAAATTTTGGGAACATATTTTTCAATAGTTGTACTAACAATTTATGGAATTAAAAAATAATCGATTTTTTTAAACGTCTAACCCTATTTCTCCCCTTAAGGGGTGAGATGCAGTTGGAATTTTCAAAAAATCGATTCCTTTTTTTTTGCATTTTCTTGAAGTATTATGTTTCGAAAATATTCTCTGAAAGTTTCAAATTAATCCGATTAATAGTTTCCGAGATATTCCACAATTAGTGGAGGGGCCTCGGGTCCCCACGGCAGGGCTGCAATCAAAACAGTAACGAAAGCTTCAATCAGCTAGTTTGGAAAAATTTATAACTCAAAAACTATGAGCTTTAGCAAGATTTCATAGAGAATACTTTCGTTTCGAAATTGACCAAAGTATTTAAAAAAATTAATTCACCCCGAAGAACTATAATTTTTTGAAAAATTGTTTAAACAATTGGCTATAAACAATTGAACGCTCGACTTTTTGGCAAAAAATTGTGATATTCGAATTCAGTGGATCAAAATACATTAAAACAGTTTAGCTTCATCCATCGAGCTCAAAAGTTTACGAAAATATACATCAGAAAACTTTAAATGCGTTTTTCTCAAAACTATGTTTTTCAAGTCGGTGACCACTATACCTAATTCAACAACCACTTGACGGATTTTGATGAAATTTTTACTGCTTTTTAATACCATTAAAAACTAGTCCTTGATCGTAGATTTTTAATTTTTGTTCAAAATTACTATTTTTTTTTAACAATAAACGAGTGATTTTTTGGTTGAAAATCGAGAGTTTTCTGTCAACAGCCGCCATTTTCTTAATTAAAAAAAAAAAGCTACGATTAAGGACTAGATTTATTATAAAACTAATGATTTTTATTTGGTTTTTTGATATCAGATAATCCAGTAAAATTTTATGATGGTCAGCGCGAAGCGCTACTTGGAAAAGGGGATCCACAAAGATAGCGATATTTTTATAAATAATTAATTTGTTTTTTTTGTAATTTTTCCAAAATCAAGTTGAAACATGATATTAAAACTCTGTGTAATCAGTTTTGTGAAATAAACTTAATTAATATAAAAAAAAATTGTTTAAAAAACTCCTTTTTTCGCGCCCCTGACTGCATCTTACCCCTTTAGGGGGGAAATAGGGTTAGACGGTTAAAAAAATCGAGTTTTTTTAAATTTTATAAATTGTTACTAAAACTATTGAAAAATATGTTCCCAAAATTTTGAATGAAAATTCGGACTCGTTCTATTGTTATAAGCCATTAAAGTGAGTAGCTCTCCTTCAGGCCCCGAGCGCGCCACGTGTATAACCGAGCGGTCACTATTTTTAATCAAACGCGTTTCTCTGAAAACGACTTTTTTTTAAGTTGCGTACACGCTAGTTTGAAAAGTTTTCAACCAATCGTTTTGAAAATTGGCAGTTACTTTCTTTATAGTATTGCGCTCTATATGAACCTAAAATCGGAATATTATCATTATTTAAAATAGATTTTTTTTTGCAAATAAAGTTGTAAAAATGGCAAAAAATCATGCTTTTTTGTTTTGACCCCTGTAAGAAATTCAATTTTCTATTTTTTTGATAGCATTTAGGTTCATATAGAAGAGAGACATATAATAAAAGTAGATTCCAACTTCGTTTGATTTCAGATGAAAATCGCAGCTTCCAGAATGTACGCAAAATGCTGAGTCTGATTGTGACCTGCAACATGGGGTATGATTGTGACATGCAACAAAAACGAAACGGTCGTCGTACGAAATTGTAACGGCAGAGGTCGCGTTTTGTTCCCGGGACGGGAGAGAGGAAAATTTATCGAGAGGAAACAACGCGATTTGAAGAGTGGAGCGCAGATTTTGTTCGATGGTCATGAAATGTTGGGGTGTCTCTCGCACGAGAATCTACTTGACCACGATATTTTTGTAAGCTACCACTATTGTTTTTTGTTTTTTCGTTTTTTAATTGAAGTGAAACTGATCGAAATGTGTAACAGTCACAGTGGAGCTTTGATTGGGCGACAAAAAATATATATATTCGACGCTTTTCGAGTTCATTGGGAATTTGTAATTTGAAACTTGTTCAAACGACTCTCTCTCTCTCTCTCTCTCTCTGTCTCTTTCTCGCATTTGCGAACTCGGTATCATTAATCATTCTCGTCGTCTCGACGCTCTGCGAGAATAATCCCCAAGGGCTCAAGGGCTTTTTCCCTCGTAAATTCGTGAAGTATTGCCGAAGAGGGTCGCGAAATTCTCTACTCCAATTTTTATTTATCTTCTCGGTAAAGATATTTTTTTTTTGTTCCAACCCGCGACAAGATTTCCAGGAATGCATGGTTATAACGTTATATTTATTTATTTTCGCGAGTCTTTGTTATTTTTATTCGCAAAAATGTACGACGATAGGATGAACGAATTTGCGGTTGATGAGAGGAACATTTTTTTTACCTGCATCACTGAGATTGAAAATTCTTCGGAACTTTTTCAGATAAATATTTTTTTTCCAGAGTAAATAATCCTCTTTTGCCTCTGGCAACTCAAAATAATACGGAAGGTATAAAAAAAGATTTTTTACTATTTGAATGAGCATTTTCGGTTCACGGTGGAATAAATCCAGAAAAAATTTGATTCGAACAAATTTTTTTTCTATCACGGCCTAAGAAACGTTCGGTTGATTTCAATTAAACGATTTTTTTTACTCTAAATAAATCTCATATTCGATTGAGAATAAATACATTTTTTTCAATTTCCTTTTCGTAATGTACATATTATGTACATTCGTCTATGAAAAAGCGAGAAACGCTGACGCAATATTGTACGCTGGTAAAAAGGCTTAAGGACTTACATACGTCCAGCGGTACCGAAAACGTACCAAAAGAAAAACTGTTTTTAGGAGGGATAGAAATAGAAATTGATAAAAAAATTCTTACACATTGTTTATCACTGTGTTAAGTTTGTAAAAAAATTTATTTCAATTTTTTTTTTCAAAAATTACAACATGAAAAATCACATTTTTTGAAGCACTGTAAAAAAAAAGTTGCTCCACGGTCGGCAGTATTTCTTCCTCAAATGTTGACGGATCTGCAAAATGTAAAGAAATTCTTGTAAAATAAGGTAGTAGTTATAGTCTGTCGAGCCGGATTTTTGAAATTCAAAAAATTAAACAATTTACGGTGATTTAAAAAAAGATGTTAAGTTTGTGTCAAAAAAGTCACACTTAAATTGTTTTTATAAAATTTTCTAATTATAATTTAAAAAATCCGGCTCGACAACTATAGAAAAAACAATTCCGAATATTTAAAAAAAAAATCATCAAAAAATATTAAAAACCGTACGAGTTATCATGCCGACCGTGTCAGAAAAAGTAGTTTTGAGAAAAACGCGTTTAAAGTTTCAAGCGTGTTTCGCTCGAAGTCGCGCGCGGCTGGAGCAAGAACTTTATGAATTTTTTAAATTTATTTAGTTAACTTACGTCTAATCTCCCATTCCAGCTTCATATTGTACGCCTTCCTTGTCAGTAAAAAATTGTTGTTGTTTATTTTTTTCTAATCGACGAATTGTTCTGGCCTCTTTTGTTGCTTTGGTAGCGTTGATTCGAGCGTGTTTCACATTATCAGGCAGTCACATTATCTACAATAACTTTTGAACTATGCGGAATTTTTACAATCAGCTTACACAGAAATACGCCTAAGACTATAAGGAATAATAATCTGTAAACAAAAAAAAATCGATTTTTTTTAAATTCTCGACGTATGTAAGGCCTTAAGGGGGGAAATAGGCTTAGGACAGCGTTTTCTCAATGATTTTCATGAATTTTTTTATAGTATAAAAAATGAATATAATTTATTGAAACTTTGAGAATATTTTATACATATATTTAAGTATATACTATAAAATTTTTGAAGAATTTTTTTGAAAAACACCGGCGATATTAGCGACCCCATATTGCAGGTCACAATCAGACTCAGCATTTTGCGTACATTCTGGAAGCCGCAATTTTCATCTGAAATCAAATGAGGTTGGAATTTACTTTTATTATATGTCTCTCTTCTACATATATGAACCTAAATGCTATCAAAAAAATAGAAAATTGAATTTTTTACAGGGATCAACACAAAAAAGCATGATTTTTTGCCATTTTTCACAACTTTATTTGCAAAAAAAAAGTTATTTTAAATAATGATAATATTCCGATTTTAGGTTCATATAGAGCGCAATACTATGAAGAAAGTAACTGCCAATTTTCAAAACGATTGGTTGAAAACTTTTCAAACTAGCGTGTACGCAAGTTTAAAAAAAGTCGTTTTCAGAAAAACGCGTTTGAAAAAATAGCAAAATGCTGAGTCTGATTGTGACCTGCAATATGGGGTCGCTAATATTTGCGGTGTTTTTCAAGGAAATTCTTCAAAAATGTTAAAGTATATACTTAAATATATGTATAAAATATTCTCAAAGTTTCAATAAATTATATTCATTTTTTATACTATAAAAAAAATCATGAAAATCATTGAGAAAACGCTGTCCTAACCCTATTTCTCCCCTTAATGGCTTATAACAATAGAACGAGTCGGACTTTTCATTTAAAATTTTGGGAACATATTTTTCAATAGTTTTACTAACAATTCATGAAATTTTTTTTAACCGTTTAACCCTATTTCCCCCCTTAATATCGATTTCTTTTTTTTTGCATTTTCTTGAAATACTATGTTTCGAAAATATTCTCTGAAAATTTCAAGTTAATCCGAGTTAATCAAGTTTTCTCAATGATTTTCATGAATTTTTTTATAGTATAAAAAATGAATATAATTTATTGAAACTTTGAGAATATTTTATACATCTATTTAAGTATATACTATAACATTTTTGAAGAATTTTCTTGAAAAACACCGGGGATATTAGTGACCCCGTAAGTCGACTTTTTTAACCGTCTAACTATTTACCCCCTTAAGGGATTATACGCAGTAAGGATTTAAAAAAAAAAAATATTGCGTTTTCATAATGTACATATATTTAATTATACATCAAAAATTTCATATCAATCCGACAAATATTCTCGAAGTTACGCGCATATTTGTAAAGACGTCTCACGGAGCGTTTGAGAGTAGATTTTGAAAGTTTGAATGCGTTTTTCTCAAAACGGTGTTTTTAATGTCGGCGAGCAAGATTCCTCGGAAATGGCTAAACCGATCAGTCGCAAATTTTTGCACAAGCTTTATAAACACATTTTTTAATGATTAATCGAAGATTTTTTTCTCGCCGATAAATATTTTCCATTTTATAAAGAGTTTAAGGCCAACATTTTTATCGAAAATCGTCATTTTTTCTTGAGAAGCCGCCATTTTGTTAAAAATGTAATATTTTGCTTATTCCTTCGATTAAAACCTAGATAATTCCTTATATTAACGAAATCTTCTTTGTTTTTTCATTTGAAATGGTCCAATCCAGAGATATCGTGCTCACGGCAAGACGCCTTTCTTTCGAGGAGCTTCCGGAGTTCGGCTATATCAGCTTTAAAAATCATTATTTTTACATAAAAAATTTAATAACAAATATGAGAATAAAGTTAAAAGTTACCACGATATGTCTATACATTTTTACGTTAATAAATTAAAATGTCTTACCAGGAAATATTCTTGAAAAATCGCTTTTTTTCGATCTCCCGACTGCATATAACTCCTTAAATTTAAAAAATATACGTTTGGTAGATTTGTAGAAACGTGAGTTCGCACTACATTTATTGAACTTGAAGAAATAATTTTTTCTGAATGTAATTGTTCGCATGATTAAATTTTTTTAATTAAAAATATAATATCAAAGTCGTCAGCGTTCCACATTTGTAATTTTCTTTGTAATTAATATTTCACCATATATATATACATATATACCAGACCATATATGGTACATATATGGTCTCGTACATATATGTATATATATTTTGATGAAGAGTGGATATATAAACCATCCACTCTTCGTCAATGTTCGTTGCGAACTGTCGGGGGGATTATATAGTCTATTAATCCGTACATCACTCGCTCTGCTCTATCGTTTCAACGAGCAAAATGTGCATGTCGGATTAAAAAACTAATTCTCATCACGTCAGCACTCCTCATCTTGCTTCGCTCATTTCCTCTCTCATTTTCGCTCTCGCCTCATTTCGTTTAATTACACGTGTCTCGCACTGTCGCGCTTGTAATTTCAAAATATGTGTGGTCATCAAGGACTATGAACGCACAAAAAAAAAATAGAGTAGCCGAGTTAACAGAGAACGTTTCATACAACGATATAATATTAATAATAATAATAATAATAATAATAATAATAATAATAATAATAATAATAATAATAATAATAATAATAATAATAATAATAATAATAATAATGAAAATAATAATAAAAGCGAATTTAACTATGCATACAGCGAAATTTAACTTTACTTCATACACACACAAATACTAATCTCGAACTTTCTCCTCAATTAATTTCTCTCTCTCTCCCTGTCTCTCTCACTCACGAACGCGCTGAGATTCGAATTACTCCGATCCCAGCGGAAATATCTTTACAGAAGGATAATGTTGCCTCGGGCATCTCCCTTCGAGACGACGACACGTGTGCAACTCGCAGATTGTCACGATATTTTATTCGGAATTACATTGTTACGATTGAAATTTCAACGGTATTAGTTACATATGGGGCATTCCAGAGAAAATCACACAAACAAATTAATGAAAATGGTAGAAAAATTTAACGTTAATAAATACGAGGAGAAAAATGAAAAGTTATCATTTCTCATTCTTCTTTACTCCTAATAATAAAATAATTTAATGAAAACGAGAAGAATATGAAAAATGACTATCTTTCATTTTTCTTCTCATTTCTGTTAGACTATTTTATGAAAAATGAAAAACAGTAATTTTTTATTTTTCTCCTCGATTTTATTAACATTTAATTTTTTTCACATTTTAATTAATTTTCTTGTACGAATTTCTCTGGAATGCCGTATATGTAACTAATACCGTTGAAATTTCATTCGTGACAATGTGATTCCGGATAAATCTCATTTTTTTCCATTTTAATTATTCCTGAAATTTCGTTCGTTTTCATTATTTTCCAATGTTTTTAGTAAAAAAAACATTGGAAAATATAAACAATGGAATGTTTTTAGTAAAAAAAATTTGGAAAATAATGAAAATGGAAAAAAAGAAATGATTGTTCGAAATTTCAGGAACGTTCGAATAATATATTCCATAAATTTATATTTACCAGGACCATTGCAAGGTGTGCCACCCGTTTCCCGTTGTGCCGCCGACAACGAATTACGATCACAAGTTTTCGCACGGTATATATTTCGTCTACGTGCTAGGCGAGATTTTCGCTTCCTCCTCATCCTCCTCCTCACACAACTTGTGTTTCACAAATTTATCGTCATATGCTTGCGAGTACGATCTCAACGACCACTCGAACTTTCCGCGCAGGAAAATTTTAATGCTCTCTCGGCGATGCAACTTACAAACGGGTTATATATAAGCTGAAGGCGCTGTGATAAATTAATATCTTCGGTGTGGTGAACGAAAAAATGAAAAAAAAAACAATTTTTTACCCATTAATAATCCTTTCAGCGGCGATACTGCCACTTAAAATGCACGAAGCATTTTCATTTACAATCTACAACAACTTTTGACATTTTAAAAGAAATAATCTTTTGCGGAAAGCGAGTATATATATACGAGGTCTGTTCAAAAAGTATCGGGCATTTTGCATTTCCGCGGCCTACGTATATTCGATTTTCGTTTTTTTTGTGGCGTTAGGTTGGTACTCGTGTCCATCACTTATGCTGAAAAAATCGGCCATTTTGAATGTTTAGTTATAATATTTGTCGTCGGTTCACAATAGATGAAGAATGAGGAAAAAATTCCAACTCCATGACGATCTCAATTCACTCCAGTTATCAAGTATTTACAGTGGAATTTTTTATTTACTCAATGACACAGTGCGGGAGATGTAAGCTATTTTATATACAGCTACATATTGTATAACAGCAAAATGAATTGCTCTTAAAGAACATTTTATTTTTACATAAACTTTTTCGCTAGAAGATAACATTTTTTAGACTCCCCGAAAAATGGGGATGTTATTATTTAGCAAAATAAAAAATAAATTAATATGAATGCAAATGAAAACTGGCACATTGCTTTTTTCTCTTTTTCGAAGATTGGCAAATATTCGTAATTATTTTTCAAGAAGTTCAGAAATGTTTATAAAATCTTCTCCGTTTCGTTGATTTTCACCAAATTTTATATTAAACATTCCGCAACGTCGATTCATTTGAGAAAAAATTTACACATTAACGACTCAAAATAAACTCGGGTTAAATCGTTAGCGGACATTTTTTCGAAAAATTCGAAATTTACGAAAAAAAAAAAAATTCGTCTATGAGAAAGCAAGAAACGCTGACGCAATATCGTACGCTGGTAAAAAGACTTAAGGGATTATACGCAGTCAAGATTTAAAAGAAAAAAAAAAAATAACATTGGGTTTTCATAATGTACATATACTTAAGTATATACGAGGTCTGTTCAAAAAGTATCGCGAATTTTGAATTTCCGCGGCCTACGTATATTCGATTTTCGATTTTTTTCTGGCGTTAGGTCTGTACTCGTGTCCCTCACTTAAGCTGAAAAAATCGGCTATTTTGAATGTTTAGTTAATTGTTGACAGCTGTTTTGGTTAGACGTGTTTTGGCTTGTCTTCGATTTTTGCCTATTCCAAAAAAGCAGCTTCTATTGCTATGATTGAGCTTTGGTTTCCACGTCATAACCATAAACCCATGATTGGTCACCAGTTATGACCCTCTGGAGCAAATTTGGGTCGTCGCAGACCGAGTCCAACAGCTCGTTAACAATGTTAACGCGACACTGTTTTTGTTCGAAATTGAGCAATTTTGGCACGAATTTCGCGGCGACCCGTCTCATGTCCGAATCATTGGTAAAAATCGAATAGCACGAGCCAATCGATATGTTTAGTTCCTCAGCAACTTCTCTAACGGTGATTCGACGATTGGCCAATATTATTTTCTTCACTTCATCAATGTTTTCGTCTGTTGTTGATGTGCTCGGGCGTCCGGAACGCATTTCGTTGTTCGCATCTTCTCGGCCCCCTCTGACAACATTTTGTACCACAGATAAACGTTGCTTTGGTCCAAGGTAGCTTCACCATATGCCACAGTCAACATTCGGAATGCGTCCGCGCACTTAATTTTCTTTTTCACACAAAATTTGATGCAGATTGTTTCATCCATTTTTTGGAATAGTCAAAAATCGAAGACAAGCCAAAACACGTCTAACCAAAACAGCTATCAACAATTAACTAAACATTCAAAATGGCCTATTATTTCAGCATAAGTGAGGGACATGAGTGCCAACCTAACGCCACACAAAAATCGAAAATCGAATATACGTAGCCCGCGGAAATTCAGAATTCGCGATACTTTTTGAACAGACCTCGTACAGATGGGAAATTTTACGTCCAAACGACCCGGTTGTAAGTCTTACCCTCTGGAATTTCGCCAAAATTTTTTAAGGGCTCGGTAAGGTTTGTAAACTTTTTTATTTTTTTAAACGATCATATAACATCTCAAGAATATTGTGTCAAAATTTCAAGTCGATCGGAGCAAAATTAACGGAGTTATGAGCATTTGAGCGTCCGTTGCTCCAGACCGTTTTTCTAGTGTGTAAAACTTCAAAACGTTTTTCTGAAACTTTTTATTTGTGAAGTCGGTGTACACTGTAACTCAAAATCTAATGCACCGATTCTTTTGAAATTTTGTACACTGTTTCTACCCATAAATCACCAGGTAACTGCAGAGTTTTTTTTTATATTTTTTTTTAATTTTACAATAACAAATTTGCCGATTTTTTTTAGCGAAAATCGCGTTTTTGACTTCCAAATGCTACCAAAAAATGAAAAAATCGATAAAAAAAAACTCGACAGCGTTACCTCGAGAAACATCTCACCTAGTAAACGCATTTAGATTTCTTTGTTTCGAATGATCCAGTGACGAGTTATAGCGTACATCGCAAAACAACTTTTTTTCGTGGCGCCTGCGGAGATCTGCTGCCAACGGTTCATTTATCAATATTTTGCAATGAAAATTTATGAAAATATAGTTCACATGTTGTATTATTATATGGAAAGTAAATAAATAAACCAGCGTTACCTGTATCTCTAAAAAAATTCTTGAAAAAATACTTTTTTTTTCACCGAATTAACCTTACCCCCCCCCCCCCCCCCCCGTTAAAACAACAGGTTAGCCGTAATTTAAGGGTCCGAGAAAATTGGACAACAATTCTTTTGTCTGATATCAACGTTTTTAAGGCCTTACATACGTCCAGCGGTACCGAAAACGTACCAAAAGAAAAACTGTTTTTAGGAGGGATAGAAAAAGAAATTGATAAAAAAATTCTTACACATTGTTTATAACTGTGTTAAGTTTGTAAAAAAATTTATTTCAATTTTTGTTTTAAAAAATTACAACATGAAAAATCACATTTTTTGAAGCACTGTAAAAAAAAGTTGCTCCACGGTCGGCAGTATTTCTTCCTCAAATGTTGACGGATCTGCAAAATGTAAAGAAATTCTTGTAAAATAAGGTAGTAGTTATAGTTGTCGAGCCGGATTTTTGAAATTCGAAAAATTAAACAATTTACGGTAATTTAAAAAAAAATGTTAGGTTTGTGTAAAAAAAGTCACACTTTAATTGTTTTTATAAAATTTTCTAATTATAATTTTTTAAATCCGGCTCGACAGACTATAGAAAAAACAATTCCGAATATTCAAAAAAAAAAATCATCAAAAAATATCAAAAACCGTACGAGTTATCATGCCGACCGTGTCAGAAAAAGTAGTTTTGAGAAAAACGCGTTTAAAGTTTCAAGCGCGTTTCGCTCGAAGTCGCGCGCGGCTGGAGCAAGAACTTTATGAATTTTTTAAATTTATTTAGTGAACTTACGTCTAATCTCCCATTCCAGCTTCATATTGTACGCCTTCCTTGTCAGTAAAAAATTGTTGTTGTTAATTTTTTTCTAATCGACGAATTGTGCTGGCCTCTTTTGTTGCTTTGGTAGCGTTGATTCGAGCGTGTTTCACATTATCAGGCAGTCACATTATCTACAATAACTTTTGAACTATGGGGAATTTTTACAATCAGCATACACAGAAATACGCCTAAGACTATAAGGAATAATAATCTGTAAAAAAAAATAATCGATTTTTTGAAAATTCTCGACGTATGTAAGGCCTTAAGCCCAACGCCCCCGTATGGCGTTGTTCGATTCTGTTATTCTTGGACTTTTTTTTCGTGAAATACTTGACGAAAATAGAACCGCTCGTTGATTCAATTCGGGATGGGTTTAAAAATTTTGTTTATACCCATGAGGATTTTTGAAATGTTTTTTCAACTTTTTAATTAACTCTTTTCGCTAATCATCAGTAAGTTCTGATTGTTCAAAACTGAATGAAAGGCTTGTTAAAAAAAATCTGAAATGATTCGCAAGAAAAGAAATACGTTTAGGACAACGTTTTTTTTAGTGATTTTCATGAATTTTTTTGACAAGAAAGGAATGTATATAATTTACTGAAACTTTGAGAACATTTTATACATATATTCAAATAAATATCGTAATTTTTTTGAAGTCTTTTCTTGGAAAACATGGGCTGCCACCCATCGGATGTCGCCATGAGACGTGGCTGTTTGTGTACATTCTCGAGGCCACAGTTTTCATCTGTAACCCATAGGGTTTCAAATTTACTTTAAGGACATGTTTTTCTTCTATGTGAACCTAACTTCCCTAAGAAAAATTGAAAATTGCATTTTTTAGAGATGTTTAAACTACATCGCGAAGTAGGCCGGCGTACGATTCTATTTTGTGCATGCATTTTTCGAACAAAAAAAAAGAGAATCGAAAAAACGAATTGTTGACACCTGGAATATGGTTTACAAATTTTTATTTTAAATTAAAGAATTTTCCATAATTACTTCAAATTTATTAATTACAATCAACCTTTTTTTTAACGTATGTGTTTTTTTTTATTGTCAGTAAATAGAGTTTAGCGCAGAAAAAAAACTGCATCTGTTTCAAGACAGTAATAACAATATGATAAAATGATTTCAAATTTTTTAATTACAATCAACCTTTTTTTTAACGTATGTGGTTTTTTTTATTGTCAGTAAACATAGTTTACTTTAAGGACATGTTTTTCTTCTATGTGAACCTAACTTCCCTAAGAAAAATTGAAAATTGCATTTTTTAGAGATGTTTAAACCATATCGCGAAGTAGGCCGGCGTACGATTCTATTTTGTGCATGCATTTTTCGAACAAAAAAAAAGAGAATCGAAAAAACGAATTGTTGACACCTGGAATATGGTTTACAAATTTTTATTTTAAATTAAAGAATTTTCCATAATTACTTCAAATTTTTTAATTACAATCAACCTTTTTTTTAACGTATGTGTTTTTTTTTATTGTCAGTAAATAGAGTTTAGCGCAGAAAAAAAACTGCATCTGTTTCAAGACAGTAATAACAATATGATAAAATGATTTCAAATTTTTTAATTACAATCAACCTTTTTTTTAACGTATGTGGTTTTTTTTATTGTCAGTAAACATAGTTTACTTTAAGGACATGTTTTTCTTCTATGTGAACCTAACTTCCCTAAGAAAAATTGAAAATTGCATTTTTTAGAGATGTTTAAACCATATCGCGAAGTAGGCCGGCGTACGATTCTATTTTGTGCATGCATTTTTCGAACAAAAAAAAAGAAAATCGAAAAAAACGAATTGTTGATACCTGGAATATGGTTTACAAATTTTTATTTTAAATTAAAGAATTTTCCATAATTACTTCAAATTTTTTAATTACAATCAACCTTTTTTTTAACGTATGTGTTTTTTTTTATTGTCAGTAAATAGAGTTTAGCGCAGAAAAAAAACTGCATCTGTTTCAAGACAGTAATAACAATATGATAAAATGATTTGACGTGGAGTGCTCCGTATATTGTTCAATTAGGAAGATGGAACAATGGAGTCTTTTTTTGCATTATCAAGCTCAAGTTTTATTATTTTCGTGATTTTTATCGATTTTAGAATGATAATTCGGGTATTAGATGGGCACAAGTCCATGAACAATTTCGGGATAATATCGTAATAATGACTGGGTCACGCCATCCACAATCCATATGCACCGTTGCATTCGTGCACTTCTCTCTCTATATATATATATATATATATTCAGGTTGAATCGACAAACTGCATCGTAATTGTAATCGTAAGCCGATTAAACGATTTATGTTCTATATCTCTCTACCATTATTTCCTTCGTCTTGTTCTCTCTCTCTCTCTCTCTAGCTGTCTCACATACAGTTAGATTTGCAGGTCGTATGTACCTTCGAGACAAAGGATCCCCTTGTAGAGTTAACCACAGTTACGTGGCCGGAGTATCTGCTCACACGTGGACGAACCGAGAACAGAAAGACATAGAGTGACAGAGAGTGAGAGAGGGAAAGAGAGGGAGCGTGAGAGAGAGAGAGAGAGAGACAGTTTTACGACACGTGGCAAAAGCCTCACAGCGTAATTCCCCACAGGGGTGCCATTTGCAATTCACTGAAATTAGTCTTATTTCGAATGAAACGACCTGTAGTTTCACAATTAGGAAACTGTATATACTTAGCAATACGTGTGTTGGATATTACCAATTGATTTAACAACTTTTTGGAACAATAATGAGTAAAATTATTATTATTCTTATTATTTTTATTTGCGTTATTCTAACGTACATACGAGATGTGTAAATTAAGTAATGAGACTTGGCAACGTAGCGTTCGATCTGGCAACACTTGAGGCGCTGGGCTTGGAGGGGCGGCAGGGGAATATGTGATACGCCTTCAGTAAGGGTTTGAACTCGGTCGAGTCATTTGGTTGTCCGTAGCGATTTTTTTTGTCAAACAGTTTTTTCTATTGTGTTCTAAAAATGAGTGACATCAATTTCGAGCAACGGTGTGCTATCAGGTTTTGCTTTAGACTTGGGCACAGTGCAACGGAAACTCTTGCTAAACTTCAGCAGGCCTACGGAGACAGTGTTTTGTCAAGAGCCCATGTTTTTCGGTGGTTTAAGGCATTTTCAGAAGGAAGAGAGTCGATTGAAGATGAACCACGAAGCGGAAGGCCTTCATCTTCAAGAACCGATGAAAATGTCGACAGAATCCGGGATTTTGTGCGTTCAGATCGTCGGTTGACAGTCAGAATGATCGGGGAAGAGTTGAATTTGACTCACACCACTGTTCATTAGATTTTGACCAATGAATTGGTGGTGAGAAAAATCTCCGCAAAAATGGTTCCAAAAAGCTTTCGCAATAGCAAAAGGACATCAGGAGGGAAAGGTGCCTTGACTTTTTGAATTCGATTGAAAATGACCCCCATTTTCTGGAACGTGTCATTACTGGTGACGAGTCTTGGGTGTTTGAGTACGACCCAGAAACCGAGCGCCAGAGCATAGAGTGGCACACTTCAACCTCTCCGAGGCCCAAAAAAGCAAGAATGAGCAAGTCGAAGATCAAAAGCATGCTGATTTGTTTTTTCGTGTCCACGGAATCGTCCACAAAGAGTTTGTACCTCAAGGCCAAACGGTCAATCAACACTTTTACCGGGAGGTTCTTGAAGAACTTCGAAAAAGGGTCATTCGTGTGAGACCAAACATCAAGAACAACTGGGTGTTGCATCACGATAATGCTCATTGTCACACAGCAATTTCAATAAACGAGTTTTTGGCCAGTAAAAACATTCCTGTGGCTCCTCAGCCTCCTTATTTGCCTGACTTAAGTACTTGTGACATTTTTCTCTTCCCGAGATTTAAACATCACCTCAAGGGAACTCATTTTGGGACACTCGAAAACATTCAAACGGCTGTAACCAACCAGCTGAAGGTTATTCCAGTATCGGAGTTCCAGCGCTGCTATGAGGATTGGAAGAACCGTCTCCAGCGTTGTGTGGCTTCAGAAGGAAGTTATTTTGAGGGTGACAATATAAAATTGTAATTCTATTCGAATAAAAAAAAATGAAAAAAATCAGTCTCATTACTTAATTTACACACCTCGTATACCCTTCCCGATTTTTACGACCCATCCCTTTTCCACTAACCCTTCACTTTGTTTCATTTTCGACATCCCCCCCAATTGTTGTCCGTAGCCACTTTTTTCCTAATGCACTACTGTCGCGATTGCACGCGGGCACAGGGAAACCACGGAAAACCTGGCCGATACAGGCAGCTATATTTTTTACTGAATTTCAGTTGTATTACCATCAGACACCCAGGAAAACTGGGCTTTTCTTATTATATAAGTATGTTAATTGATTCAAAGGTGCTTATGGCATAAAGTTTCATAGGAAAGTGGATTGTTTGAGTGAAGTGGCTCGGTATTACTGGCATATTCGATTTTTTGAAAAATTGAGACTAATTTATTAGGCTTCGTAACAACAACAAAAAAAGAATAGATATTCATTCGAATTATGTTCATCTCTACTCAGAATACGAGGCACAATCAAGTTTCACCTCGCATGTACAAACACACGAGTTGCAGTAATTTGAGTAACATATATTAGTACATACATGTACTTAATCCATGTAGACTTTACATACAGCACGTGCCACTGTCAGTTTAAGGACTTTATGTACAACGAACTAAAATGGGGGAACTAGGACACATGGTGTTTCGTCTCTGATGGTTATATTACGACATATATACTCCTCGCTCGCCGCGATTCCTCTAGTGGACCAAACGAAAGTGCAAAGTTGGTAGCATTAGCTTCCAGCAAGCGACTTTAAGGCCAGCTGAAACTCTGCGAGCACATTTTTCTATTGCCCCATTAGTTTTTATCCTAAATCCTCCCTTATAAGAAAAAACATGTCACGAAATATCTCGAAATGCCATCTACTTCTGAAGCTGGCTAACACGTCATTGTGATTGGCTGTCGATGTCGTGCTCGGCGCCCGTTCATTTGCATACTTCAGATCGCACGATTTTAGACGATGAACCTAACCTACAGAGCAGCGCGCGAAACACGAACACCCAATTCGAGTTATCGGTAAAAATCAATTAACCACTCTAAAAATTACTGAAAAATTTGTTAAAATTAACTTCGACTACAGAAATGACGATAATCCACATGAAAAACTATTTAAAATTCTTTTATTTTAAAAGTTCTAAAAATTATTATTGCGATAATATAAAAACGTTGAAGTTGTTTTTTCTTTTCGGATAATGAAGAATCATTTGGTGTTGTTATTCGTTGATAGTGAATATCAATGATTTGGTTAAACAATTGGTGCACAATTACTCTGTCGATAAGTATTACACCATCAACACCGTCTAACATCATTGTTAGATAATTTTGGCACAAGAGGGGCAACATTAATTCAAAGATGACGCAACGTTCGAATAATAAATCAATAATAGTTTATTGATTTATTATTCGAACGTTGCGTCATCTTTGAATTAATGTTGCTACTCTTGTGCCAAAATTATCTAACAATGATGTTAGACGGTGTTGATGGTGTAATACTCAATAATAATTTATTGATTTACTATTCGAACGTTGCGTCATCTTTGAATTAATGTTGCTCCTCTTGTGCCTAAATTATCTAACAATGATGTTCGAAAGAGAGTGTTAGACAGATAAATCAAATGTTTAAATTTTACAAAATTTCCAAAACAAATCAAAGAGAATTACGTGATTTATTTAGGTTTTTCGCAATACTTTTTTTTATGAATATTTATACCGCGTAACAAAACATAAGCAAAATTTAGAATGAGAATCGTATGGGATCGGATATGAGGAAAAAATAGATATTTGCGAATAATAATCTGTTTTCGTAGTAATTTTGCAAATTTTGTACTTCCATTATTTTTCCATTTTACTGGCTCGGACTTTACCGCGTTACACGCTCTGGTTAACCGCGCACAGTCGTTACTACTGCTGTAAATGTTTATGCGAACGAATTTTCAATGTTTTCGGAGTACAAAAAGATAAATGGACGAGGGTGAGTGGTGAGGCAAAACATTAAACGTATATTGTGCATAGAACAGTGAAACAATCATATATATGTATGTATAATATATGATTGCGTAGTAGGCAAATTCCCATTACGAACAGACTGCATTCGGCCACACGCGCCACAAAGTGATGTAGCCGTAGAGGCCGACCAAGTGGATAAGGTCAGCGTGTGTCAGACTCTCCGTTTCTCTCTCGTTGTGCTCACAGCTGCGATGCATCGTGCTCGACACTCTCAATTACCCGCTTGGAAAAGTAATTTATTTTTTGCCAAGTATTCTTTATTTATCAAAAACTTGCATAATTCATATGCGAATTACTGGTTTATTTGTAATCTATTTTTCTTTTTTTTTCCTATAAATAACAAATTGGGAATTACAAAATATCCGTTCGAAATAGATGCTAGAACAAAGTACACAGAACTCGTGTTACAATGTTTAATCCTTTTATATGAAACATATGAACGTTTTTACGATTCAACGATTTTGTACTTTTATTCTATTACTATTTATTTTCAACGACGAGCTTTTTATAGTATTGACGTTACCAATGTAATCAAAATGTCGAAAAAATATATTTAGAAAACAAATTTCTGCATGGATGTGTGTGTATGTGTGTGATGAGGTTTCACAAACCAAAGTTCCAAAATTCTGGAATTCCATAATTCTGGTCTTGGCCGATTGGGTCAAAATTTTGAACGTAAGTGGAGCAGTCCCTTTTGTTTGACGTAAAGTTTCGTGAAGTTTAAACAATTCGTACGGATTTTCCATTATTTTGAATTTTTTAAAAGTGCTTTCTAAGTGCACAACTCGCACAATTTTTGAACTATCGGGCTAAAACTCAGAATTACCTTATTGAATTTCGAGAAAGTGGATACGAGTTCTTATGGTATTTTCAATTTTTCCTAAAAATCCATTTTAAATCAAACAAACATCACGCTATGAATTTAAAGGAGAGAAAACGGTGCAAATTGAAAATAGCATATTTGTATCATCATTTTTTCGCATACAAAAAGCTTTCTGCAGGAGGAAAATTTGTGAATGCGCAAAAATAATGAAGCCAGTTTCAATTTACTCCATTTCTTTTGCTTATCATTTGTCATAAACTTTTCTGGTATAGTTAAACTCGATGGCGAGCTATAATATATTAAAATAGTATTTACAGTATGATGGTAACATTTTTACAAATAAATTAATATTTTATTTGTATTGTAAAAATACATGTCAAAATGAAATGGTGTACGACGTCGAGTGGATCTTCTCGCGGTTATCGAAATGCAAACGTATTTTCGTGTCCCAGATTCGTCGCCCAGTATACAACATATCATTCTCTCTCTCTCTCTCTCTGTCATGTTCTCACTCATGCATTGAAACCTGGTTGGTGAGGGTTTGTGAGGCTCTTTGCCGACTGCAAGGGTGGAAGGCAGGTAGAGACAGAGCGAGAGTACAAATGTAGAGGAGGTAGACTCTACAGTGGGCTGCTCGTTGCAGGAAACATGAGTGGGGTAACCGAGAGCTTGGCAAACATCTACTATATATACCTCAATATTGCGTTGAACTTCTAGCCTCGCTCACTCTGTCGTTATGTGTCTATATATAGTACGAAAATGTATCGCTTACAGCGGTTTGATACAGCACTATGTGCTTCCTCATCTCGGAAGCAACGATGTTTATCTCGAATTTGAGGTAACCGTACCGATTTTCTGCGATCATTTCTGAACTTCATATTAATATCGTTGGGAAGTCAGCGGCAGCAGTGCGCGGTTTAGCGTTCTCCCATGTTTAAGGGGAAAAATAGGGTTAGGACAGCGTTTTCTCAATGATTTTCATGAATTTTTTTATAGTATAAAAAATGGATATAATTTATTGAAACTTTGAGAATATTTTATACATATATTTAAGTATATACTATAACACTTTTGAAGAATTTTCTTGAAAAACACCGGGGATATTAGCGACCCCATATTGCAGGTCACAATCAGACTCAGCATTTTGCGTACATTCTGGAAGCCGCAATTTTCATGTGAAATTAAACGAGGTTGGAATTTACTTTTATTACATGTCTCTCTTCTATATGAACCTAAATGCTGTCAAAAAAATAGAAAATTGAATTTTTTACAGTGGTCAAAACAAAAAAGCATGATTTTTTGCCATTATTTACAACTTTATTTGTAAAATGAACATTATATTAAATAATGATAATATCCCGATTTTAGGTTCATATAGAGCGCAATACTATGAAGAAAGTAACTGCCAATTTTCAAAACGATTGGTTGAAAACTTTTCAAACTAGCGTGTACGCAAGTTAAAAAAAAGTCGTTTTCAGAAAAACGCGTTTGAAAAAATAGTGACCGCTCGGTTATACACGTGGCACGCGCGGGGCCTAAAGGAGAGCTACTCACTTTAATGGCTTATAACTGCAGAACGAGTCGGAATTTTCATTTAAAATTTTGGGGACATATTTTGCAATAGTTTTACTAACAATTTATGAAATAAAAAAAAAATCGATTTTTTGAACCGTCTAACCCTATTTCCTCCCTTAAGGGCTCACATTCGCTGCGCGCGCTGAAAACCGAGTAAATTTGAAAAATCATTATAAAGGTTATATGGTGAAAAAAAAATTATATAATTGATTTTACATTTTTTATTAACTTTTCAACTATAAGAAAAAAAATTAAAAAAATTTTTTAACAATATTAACATTATTTTTTACGGGTATAAAGGGACTACTGATGAAAACCATGGCGTCTCCTTGTCGACATAATAACTTCACCAAAAATTATCCAATTTGCAAAAATAAAAAAGAATCTAGTAAAATAATAGAGTAGTAATAGTCTGACGGAGGGGATTTTTTGGTTTTTCAGAAATGAAGAAATTACGGTATTTCAAACTTTAGTATGCACGTTAGAAAAAAAAATTAGTGTTTAATAATTTATAAAAAATTGTTCAACCAAAAAATTAAAAAAATCCCTCGTCAGAATACAGAGAAAATAATTATCAACATTTAAAATAAAAACTTAAAAAATATTCTAAATTGACTGAGTTATCGTGCTGACACTCTCTAAAAACATAGTTTCGAGAAAAACACGTTTAAAGTTTCTGGTAGGTAGCCGTCCCAACCCGATGTTCGGTCACATTTATTGCTAACACTTTGTAACGGAGTGGAAGTTTTTTAAAGGTTTTTTTTTATTTTTAAAAGTATAACGAATAAAAATCTGTAAAAAAATCGATTTTTCGAAAATTTCAGGGGTCTGCGAGCCTTCAAGCGGTATTGGTCGCGGTCAGTACCGGGATGGGTGGTCGTTTAGGCGTGCACTGGCTTGCATGCCTACTACTTAGTGGGAGGCAGTTTCTTTTTCTGCGATCATGATGGAAACTCAGTTAAAACCAGAGCCGTCTGTATCGGCACGGGTTTTCCGCAGTTTCCCCGTGTCCGCGGCGAATACGGTACAGTGTAGTTAAAAGAGCCGCTGTGGATGCTACGAAACGTAGGTTAGCTTAGCATAGTGCGCGTAGGGAGTGACAATTGAGGAAATTGGGAAGGGTTATACGTCAAAATCCGTAAGAGTATACGTTGGAAGAAAAATAATACCACTTAGAAGTCGTTCGAAATGTAACCAACAACAGTTATTGAAATAAAAATTGAAATAAAAATTGTGAAGAACGGAAAAATAAGTGGCAACGATTAATAAATCATATATTTGGCTCAATAAACATTTTCATATAATGATAATTTATAAAAAAAGCTACAAATGAAAATTGCAAATGTCTACCTCGGAGTATGGTGCAATGCTCAAAAAGCCCTCAACGAAAAATTATCTTTAACAATTTTCGGTTCCTTATAGACCTTTACAGCATTGTAACCAATTTCGAGAATCGAATTTCAAACTTTTAACGCGCAACTTGCACCAATCTCTTTTATTCTTATTGAATTTCATCACCGATGTATCGAAAAATAGGGAAATTTCATGAAATCGGTACGGTTTTACCCGATCTCATGAAAATCCATTACAAACCATCTTTAAATGATATTTTAGGTATGTTAGAAAATGTACCCGAATATTAACAAAATTACGAATGTTACGCTTTTTGGATGTTTATGGAAATTTTTAAAATTCTATAAAATTCGAATTGTGTCAGTTGTCTCGTAGTGGATGAAAGGACAAAAACTTTTTTCCAGATTTTAATGTTGTGTTAAAAATTTAGGAAAACCAGCGAAAATCAATATTCTGAAACAACTGTTTGTTCCAGCATATTAATTTTCGCTGGTTTCCAAAATTTTGAGTACAACAACAAAAACTTTTTTTCCAGTTTTCAATGTTGTTGTGCTGAAAATTTTGGAAAACCAGGGAAAATTAATATTCTGAAACAACTGTTTGAGTTACAGGGTTGAAATGTGACACACAAGTTAATAAGACTTATTAACTTGTGTGTAACATTTCAATTCGAGAACTCAAACAGTTGTCTCAAAATCTGTTGTCTCAAACTGTTTGTTTTAGAAAATTAATTTTCGCGGGTTTTCCAAAATTAATATTCTGAAACAACTGTTTGAGTTCTCGGGTTGACACGTGACACATAAGTTAATAAGTCTTATTAACTTGTGTGCAACATTCCAACCCGAGAACTCAAACAGTTGTTTCAGAATATTAATTTACGCTGGTATTCCAAAATTAATATTAATACACACACAAGTTAATAAGATTTATTAATTTGTGTATCACATTTCAATCCGAGAACTCAAACAGTTGTCTCAAAATCTAAATTTTCGCTGGTTTTCCAACGTTTTTAGCACAACAACATTAAAAACTGGAGAAAAAAGTTTTTCTTTTTCAAGATAATCCCTCACTCTTCATGCTTTCTTTATGAGAAAGAAACATTTCGCTATATGGATCTTTCGTTGATATTAAATAAACTCATTTCTCAGTAACGCGACTGCGAGACCTCGAGCCTCGATATACGCTCTTTACCAAGTTGAGAAGAGAGAGCGTGTCGACGAAGAAATTATCCATTTGTTTTCTAACGCCTCTCAACCCCTTTTAGTTTTCCATGTATATTCACGGCGCGTTCCCTAGACGGACAAGCAAATGAATCCCGGCGAGAGCCTCGGCTTTCTGAACGATAAATTTCTAACTGTCTTTCTCCCTCCCCCTCTCTCTCTCTCTCTCCCTTTCTCTTTCTTTCTCGAGTATAGACACGGTATACTATATAGGAAAATGCCGAGAGAAAGAGAAAGCGGGGAGAGTTAAAGTTCTGACGAGTTAAAAGTTATAGGCGAGGACCAATTAGAAGAGCCCCCAGCTTCTCTCTCTTTCTCGTCTCGCTTTTACTCCCCTTCTAGGCTCGCGGATTCGATTTGTTATTTCTCAAACGAATTCTCTCGACTCGAGAACACACGATGATTTATGTACATTTATACACACACGTCGATTGTATTTGAATTTTCAAATACCCAGCGGGAACAAAGTACTTGGAACTTGATACAAATTCGATGAGTCTGATCGCGCAAAACTTTGTAATTTAAATATCTGTGATGGTTATTTTAATGCTGAATCAGGGAACGACTTCTTAGGGTTACGATTACGGTTGTCCGTCTGTCCGTCCGTCTGTACTTTTGTCACAGGCATTTATTCCTAAACTATTTAATCTATCAACTTGAAATTGGGCCTGAAACTAGAGGGAGATGTTTGGAAGATAACCTTCGAGTTATTTTTGAAAAATAAACTTTTGGAGAGTTTGGAGGAACCCGAATGTGATTTCGAAATAAAAATAATTCTTTTTGGCGAGTATCGTTTGGAAGAGCTTATTTTAAAGGAAGAAGTTTCTTATTGCAATATTGTATTCGATCATTATTTTCAACAATATCCATCAAAGTTCTCGTTTTTTTACTATGCCCCTCTTAATTTCAAAACCATTGCATCGAAAGTTTTAAAATAATTCTGATATATGAAGGGATATAGGAACTTTGAAGAAAATCTATAACGGTGTTGAAATTGACATCGGTTTTTGAGATATATGACATTTATTTATTTACTTGGCATCATGACGCTACCGTTCTCTCTTGATTCGCTTCTTTTTTTTTTCTCTTACTGAATTTAACATTACAATACTGGTCATACATCATTGCATAGTTATAACGAGAATCTTAGCGGGGAATTTATCTCGTTTCCCCTATGCTCCTTTCTGGAACATCGGCCATGAAGGAACATGGCATACACAAATTGATTTCCGATGAGGAATTTTCTCTTGTCTCCAGGGAAAATGAAGCTGGACATTTAGAGATGAGAGTGTCGAAATGGAAACATGGTAATGGCGCAGAACGTGTGGCGAAGGAAATGGTCCGGAGACAGCAGGAGAGAGAGAGGGAGGTTTCGATATGCAAACACTCCATTTCTGATTCGTCTCGCGTCACGAAATTTTGAAGATCCCACAGCAAACACGGAGGTACACTCACTCGTCTATTCGTACGCGAGTTCGTACGTGTGCCTCTTCCTTATCCCCGTTATTTTGCTGTCCTTTCTCTCGCCAACGAAAAAAATCCAATCTCGACTACATATACGTATGTGTGAAGAACGAGATAGATGGAAAAGCTGCGAGATTTTGGAGGTAGATATTGTGGTATAAAATAAAACAGTAGTGGTATGGTGGAAACAAAACGAAGTGGAAATAGTGGCTATGTCGGGGTGTCGATCAGACATTGAATCGAAGCGAAATCGAATGCGAAGAATGCGACAACAGTAGATAAGTCCCGCGTTGGTCAGACGTGCAATTTAATCGACGAATAATAAAAATCTCTCTTTCGTAAAGTTTCGAATTTTCGATAATATCCCTATGATGTTAATTCAGATATAAGAATATTAACAATGACAATAATAATCATTATTATTGATTTTAATGTATTTTGTTATATATGTGGTGCAACACAGGGTTGTAAACATTTTTATGTGAAAACAGTACATTCTTTTTTTGTTTAATCATACAGCATAATAACGTTCCATTATTCATTACCCATAAAATAATGGACAATGAATCCAATTCCAATACCCATTAGTAAAACAACAATCATGTTGACAATTCATAATGGAATTCAATTCTTTGTCCATTATTTTGACAATGGATAATGCAATTTAATCAATTACTCATTATCAAAATAATGGGTAACAGATTGAATTTCATTATCGATTTAAAAATAAAATGAGCAATCGAATCAAATAATACGATACCATAACAATCCATTATTTGCCATTCTGGAACGCATTACAATCGAAATTGGAAAATTTTCGGAAGACATTTGAACTTCTCGCGATGTCCGATTAACAATTGAATTTCATTACCTAATGTAGAAATAATGAATAATTTATTAACCATTATGTTTACAATTCATAATGGAATTCAATTCTTTGTCCATTATTATAACAATGGACAATGCAACTCAATCCATTAACCATTATCAAAATAATGGGTAATAGATTACCTTTCATTATGCAATAAAAAATTAGCACACGAATCTAATAACACCATAACAATTCATTATTTGCTATTCCAAAACGCAATATAATCGAAATTAGAAAATTTCTGGAACGAAGATTTGAATTCCTCGCGATATCCGATTAACAATCGGTATTCAATATTTTCATAAAGTTTCCCGTTTGCTTTCCAATTCATTTTCCATGTCCACAATCCAACAAGAGACTTATGAATATGTATCCTTTTCGTGAAACATATGACGCGTAAATTTTTCTCCGTTGAGAACGATCGCAAAAAAAGTAGTTTGCAAGGAATGAGAAAACAAAAAACACCGCAACAAAAACAAAAATTCGTGCACGTGTGCGCCTTATCCGCACGGGATAACCCACGAGGAAACTTGTCCGGTCTCGTTTTTATTTTTTTCATCATCGAGGGAAAACTGGGATACGAGAATCAGCGAGCACCAGCCGGTCGGAGTACACATCGTAGATGAAACTGCAACGTATAAAATAAAAACTCCTTCCCTCTCCTCCAGCAGCTTTCGCTTGTCGTCAGAATTTTCTGCGGTGTATAACGCGATTTAGCAATTGAGATCCTTTTCTCACTCGAGCCAAGTGGTGAACGAAAAAAAGATTATAAGAAAGGTTGGGGTGGTCGCGTCTGGTCGCGCTGGTTCAAACTTTCTGGTTGTTTCCTGTAGATTATCGATATATATATATATAATATATATATATACGTATCGTCGATAAATCGGTCGTCGTCTTTCCTTTTTCTTCTACTTTTCGTCACTACGTCTTCTGAGTTTGCGTGACGGTCCAGCTGGCACTTTCTTCTCCCTCCTGCGACGTATATATTATGGGAATTGTCGCTGTATACGCGATAAACTTTAACCCAAAGAAATCAGAGCTGTTCCATCACGTATATATGCACGGGGATAATATGAACTTTTTCTTTGTGAACTACCCACGATCGATTATGTTTCGGAAAACTATTTCCGGCAACTGTGTCGAGAGATATACCAGGAGTACATAAAGTGTTTTCGTTGTTTTCTTTTTTCTGTTGTTATTGTTATTATTATTGCGAAATTCTGCCAGTAGAAATGTGAATGACGATCAATGATCGGGGAATGGGAAGACAAAAGAGGCTCTCGTGGTTTTACCAGAACGATTAATCGCAATTCTGTTGCGAGTCTGCCAGTCTCGTAGGACACATATATTAATGCAAACAGGATAAAACTATAGTGATACTTTGGGCGTGTATCGATTGGAATATAAAATGGTTCAAAACAAACGATTTCAGTCGCGATTATTACGACGCTGCTTACGAAAAGTAGCGCGATTCAAATTTCTTACGAAAACTAACCAAAAATGCCACCACGAAAATCAACACGTTTCGATATTCGACGCGAAAACTAGCATCATTCGGCTTCTGCCGCGAAAAGTAGCATGTTTCGGCTTCCGCCGCGAAAACTAGCATATTTCGGTTTGCACTGGAAAAAGTATTATATTTGCCGAACTAAATCGAATGAGATTCAGAACTTTCAAAAATGTTTTAATCATTTTTTCGCGAGCACTATAAGGAATAAATGAAAAACGTTAAGGGTGTATCGCCCGTACACCCTTAAACATTTATATTCGTTTTCTATTAAAAAAATAATAACATTATTGAAAATACGATTCGCAAATACGATACGCAATATTCCGCCACTCAAAAACTAAAATTGTTCATCAATGATATTTTTCATGACATCAAGTTTCGGAGTCAGCGATGGAATTGAACAAAATTATTGTTTATAAAAAGTATATTCCACTTACACTCTGAAGAATCGTTCATTGTGTTTTTATTTCATAAAAAAAACACAATCTCGGAGTGATCAACGATCAAAGTATAAAGTACAGTATAAGTATAAAGTACAGTTGACAAAATCGTCAAAACAATCGATTGAGATATCTCGAGAAATGTCAGGTCTTGGACGAAGTAGCAAGAGGGAAAAAAACTGACATTGTTAACTTTGCATACACCGCAATTGTTTTCGATTTTCTTTTCTCTAATTTTTTTGACCATGGTCTTTTTACTCCAAAATGACGAGGCATTTGCCGTTTGCCATCTTATGATAGGCCTAGCAGACCAAAATTCAAACAGTAAAATATGTATGAAATAAATTCAAACAAAAAATAAAACAGTATAAAATGACGAGCATAAATATTTCGTCAATTTGGAGTAAAAAAGGATGTTCAAAAAACGTGGAGTAAAAAATGAGAAACACTTCTAGTGATACTGGAACGTGCTAATTTTCGCGGTTAACGTCGAAACCTTCTAGTTTTCGTGGCAAAAGCCGAAACATGCTAGTTTTCGCGGCGAATATCGAAATGTGCTAGTTTTCGTGGCAAAAGCCGAAACATGCTAGTTTTCGCGCAGATATCAAGCGTGCTTGTTTTCGTGAGAAATCTGAAACATGCTAGTTTTCGTAAGCAGCGTCGATTAGTCGCAATTAAAGTATGGTACTTCAAATTTGTTATTTATAAGAAAACTTTTAAGTAGAGTCGAGCAGTATTGGAGAGTATTGGCAACGAACAGTACTGGTATTGTTGAACGGTAAGTCACTGACTCGCACGCCGATTATTGAGCGGAAATCAGTTTTTCCGAGTTTTTTATGGTAACACTACTGGCGGCCAGGTTTTTCGCAGTTTCCCTGTGCCCTCGTGCAAATGTGATATAGTAGTGCATTGGGAAAGAGTGGCTGCGGTTAAAACTCTGGCAGGGCCTCAAGGAATGAAATGGAAATGTGAACAAACGGAAAGAGACGTAAAAAGCCGAATAGGTATACGATGGAAACGCTGATAAAAAAAATAGCGCGTGAAACCCACACGCGACCAAACTAAAAGTTCTTAAGTTTTTTTTAAATTTTGGTAACTTTATTGAATCAAAATTATTAATTATTGACACAATAAATAAAAGGAAACATTGAAAGTTGCAAGTGGTGAATTAAGAAAAAAGCCATTTCCAAATTAAATGTTTTTTCCATACAATTTAAAATTATTGAGTTAAATATATTTTCATTTTCAACGACTTGTTTTTAATTCATGAATCGGCAGGACCGCGGTTCTACAGATTCCAACTGTACACCTATCCAACTGTCACGACCGAACTGACACGAGCATACGAATATTTCACAATATTGTCACGACAAAACTGTTCCCGAACAAAACTTTCACCATTAAAACTGTCACCGCACAAACTGTCACCACTGAACTCTCGTGAATCTCTATTCGACACGTGCAGAATCTTCACGAACAAAACTATCACCGTCTAAACTGTCACGGTCTAAACCTTCACCATCTAAACTGTCACCGTCTGAATTGTCACCGACTAAACTATCACCGTTCAATCTGTCACCGTTAAAACTGTCACCGCTTAAATTGTCACCGCAGCAACTGTCACCGGCAAAACTGTCACCGGCAAAACTGTCACGGGCCCAACTGTACACGGCACCAACTGTCACCGCTTAACGCGAGATTTACCCACCTCACACACGTAGACGCTGTACCCGTAGGTAAGAGCGCTCGGGCTGCTTCACCAAACGCGGTGCAATAGCGCGATATTTCGTGCGTGTCCGATATTACCGATCGCTGAGCACAACGAAGTTCGCGCGGTGCGAAGGCTGTGGTTGAGATGACAGCGGCGAATGACGTAAGTATTAGCATAATTCGCAAAAATATCCACGTAAAATATTTTAATTTAAATATTGAATACATTTTTTTCGCTGTATGTGGTATACAAAAAAACCTTTGGCTTGCTATCGTCGATAAATTTCGTATTGAGTTCGTGAAAATTCTTCGATACATAATTTGATTATTGCTGAAAAGTTATATCGATCGTGTGCACTATTTCTCGAAGGTAAGTGTCTGTAATTAAAAATCTGACCATACTTTTCTAATATAGTGTTATTTCAGAAAAATTATACAGTTGCTCAAGATTTATGGCAATTTGAACTAACTTAAATCGCTGAATTCAAATTCTATGATATTGGGAATTCTCAAATGAGCCTCCCCATGCCCCTAAAAACTGTAGACACTGTTCTTATTATAGACACTTACCTTCGAGGAGAAATAGTGCACACGATCGATATAACTTTTCAGCAATAATCAAATTATGTATCGAAAAATTTTCACGGACTAAATACAAAATTTTTCGACGATACCAAGCCGAAGGTTTTTTTGTATACCACATACAGCGAAAAAAATGTATTCAATATTTAAATTAAAATATTTTATGTGGATATTTTTGCGAATTATGCTAATACTTACGTTATTCGCCGCTGTCATCTCAACTACAGCCTTCGCGCCGCGTGAACTTCCTTGTGCTCAGCGATCGGTAATAGCGGACACGCACGAAATATCGCGCGCTATTGCGCCGCGTTTGGTGAAGCAGCCCGAGCGCTCTTACCTACGGGTACAGCTTATACCTGTGTGAGTTAGTTACGACACCTTGGCGCGGTGACAGTTTTGCCGGTGACAGTTTTAGCGGTGACAGTTTTAGCGGTGACAGTTTTGTGCGGTGACGGTTGGAACGGTGACAGTTGGAACGGTGACGGTTGGTGCAGAATACAGTAGACGCCGTGACAGTGTAGACGGGGACTATTCTGCTGCGTTACAGTTGCGCAGAATACAGTTGAGACCGTGACAGTTTAGACGGTGATAGTTTTGTTCGTGAAGATTTCTGCACGTGTCGAATAGAGATTCACGAGAGTTGAGTGGTGAGAGTTTGTGCGGTGACAGTTTTAATGGTGAGAGTGTTGTTCGGGAACAGTTTTGTCGTGACAATATTGCGAAATTTTCGTATGCTCGTGTCAGTTTCGTCGTGACTGTTGGGTAGGTGTACAGTTGGAATCTGTAGAACCGCGGTCCTGCCCATGAATCAGTATCCATATGATCTTGTGATTGCATTATAGACACTAGGTTTGTGATAGCTAAAATATGAAAAGAACCTTTGTGAATTAATATTTCCTAAAAATATACTGAAAACAGCATCAATCGTAATATCTTGTAGTAGCATAATCGTGAATATCATATCTTGTAGTTGGCATTGTTTTTATCACTAGCAAGTCTTGAAGAAAATTCTTTTTCTGAAATTATTTAAAGTATCTGTACATACACGTAACACTTTAAATATTTATTTCGATTCTTGAATAATTTCAATGGTAACAATTTCCATTACTAAGAACTTAACGCTTCTAATATTGCATGAGCGATACACTTAGCGAACAATAGCTGAAAGGTGGCTGCGACACGAGAATTGAAAGTTTACTGCGTCGCTGCCACGTTATTCCCCTCGCGCCAGCGATGGAACTGAGTTTCGTCCCTCCCCTCCCATCGTCCGCAGCGACCCTACAACTCTCAGTCTTTCACTTTTCGTGTCGCGCTATAAATTTTGTTGTGCCCGCTGCGCGGTTGTCTCATATCTCCCTTGCCGTCTCCCGCAAGACTTGCCCGATCGATATATCCCCGTTTCTTCCCCACCACTCAAATAATGCGGTCCCCTCAAAACCTTTCACTTGAAAAGATACACTTAAAAAATTTCGCTTCAAAAGTTTTACTTTAAAAGTTTCGCCTCAAAAGTTTCGCCTCAAAAGTTTCACTTCAAAATGCCTTATTACTCAATTAACAATACTCGAAACTCATAATTACTGTACCTGTTTAGATCGCATTGTAAAATTATTTATTTACACAAATTCGGGAACATAACATTACGAGAATCTTGCGAGTTTTGAGTGAAACTAATTTCTTATCTTCTCTTTCGTTAGTTTCTGTTTCCCAGTACGGGGGAGGGGGGTGAACGTGCAGCACAAGCGTTATCGTATATTAAGTACCAACTGTATATCACTGGATATACGTGCGCCGGAAACTTTGCAACGGTATGTACCCTTATGGACTATACGGAGGTGCACGATAAAAAGCTTTTTATTTCGACGATAGCTCTCATACTCGCCGAAGCGTTTCTCCGGCGGATCTGTGCATTGGCGGAAGCGAGAAAGGGTAAATGAAGGGGATAGAGCAAAAATGTAGTGTTCTCTGCAGCACCGCAGTACAGTAATGGATAAACCGAGTATCAAGCGGAGTATTAGCTGTAATTAAAAGTGAGAAAGAGAGAGAGAGGAACGTGAAAAATGTTAGCTAAAAGGCAATCGTTAAGAAAGGTTTACACTTATATACAGCCGCGTCAATCGAGCTTTCGAAAGTTGTTTGTGTACGAGGTTCGAGGAGAAACCAACGTGAATGAAGATGAGCTTGGATCAAAGAATGTTTACATTGTACAGAAAAAAAACCAGTCAAGCATAAAGCTCCGTGCATCCAGATTTCCGTACGATTCCCCAAAGGGAAGGTCGTTTATCATTGATGTCATTGCTAGGTACTCGATATTTTCATTAATTTTTATATATCTCGAGAATCAATGACAATTTCGATATCAGAACAGTTTTGTTCCAAACTTCCCATACGCCTCTATATATCAGAATAATTTCAGAATTTTCGATGCAGTAGTTTCGAAATTAAGGGAGCCATACCGTGTGGATGCCCTTTTTCTAAGCTATTTTTGGGATTTTTTTTTGGTGAAGTAAATAAACATACAACTGCGAAATTTTTACTACATATTTATTCACATTTTGAGCACAATTTACCATTTTTTCAGCCCGACATCGTCGCTCATTGCTGAGGTACACGGCGAATTAGCCACTGAAACAAAAAAATCAAACGGCATTTTAATCTGTGAAGCTTTTGGCAACTTGATGAACTCTTATGGTCAATTTTGGTTTTTTGTTTCACGACTTCTTCAGTATGACAAAAAAAACGTTTTTCAATATTTCTTGATAATCCTAGTTCCAAGACTAGTTGAAACTTCACAGATTAATATGCCGTTTGATTTTTGTGTTTCAGATAAGCAGAGCGCTCGCAATCGTAGAAACCGTTTTTTGAAAATGAATGGCTAAGTTGCCGTGTACCTCAGCAATGAGCCACAATTTCGGGCTGAAAAAATTGTAAAGTATGCTCAAAATGTGAATAAATATGTGATAAAAATTTCGCAGTTGTATCTTCATTTAGCTCGCTTGATCGTTCGATATCTATTGATATTGAACGATAAGATCGTCCCTTGTGATAAGTCTTGATAGGTCCGAAAAGACGTCTCAACCTCGCAACGTTTAACGCCTCACTGTTATCGATGTAACGCAATTGGTCGGTTAGACGAATGTGAATGGCGGTAATTCGTTCGCCTACGTTGGAATCTTTTGAAGCGAAAAAGTGCCTATCAAGTATATATATCATAATATATTTGCGTTACGGTTAACAACGAATATGATGACGCGAGATCGTAATCATACACACTTGGTTAAACATTGTATGTACAGTTTTTACGAATTAGAATGAGGCGATGTGTTTTTTCCTCAATGGTATTTCCCCAATCGTGGGCTATAAAAGCCGAGTCGAAGTACGAGTCGAGCTGAGGCAAGTCGACCAACACCGTGACTATTAAAGATCCCAGAGCCGGATGGTTGAAAGTTGGTACGAACGAACGAATACCTAAATTCTTTGAGCCATCAACCGATCGTCGTGCTCGTTATCACCGATGGAGAAATATTCATTCTTGACCATTTGGCTTCTCGTTTTTGTTATCTACGGTCCATGCTGCAAAGGAATTGCAAAAAATGTGCAGACCAATCCACTACACAAACCAGTGGGCAACATCGCCGAAAATCAATACGTGAGTTGTCGAAAAATATTCGTATATTTCGGAAAATAAAAAATCGCCGCAATATGAATGACAATAATGGGGAAATTATTTGCAGCCGGGTCGTAACATCGATTGTGAAAACTCGATCGTCTCTAACAAGACAAATTGGCAGTCGGAATTCAGAGATTCTCTGAATTACAATCAGGGTTCACGTTCTGGTTCGCATAAAGTGATTAAAAGACCGCTAGGGACGGAGCAAGAAAGACTAGAGAACGCCATATCCGCCATGAACGACTTCATTGCATTGTGGAATCGAACGGACCGTGCGTGGCAGGACGGCGTAAACCGCGATGAGCAAGCGCGGCGGGCCGTGGAAGCAATCGCTGACGCACAGGAACAACAGTTGCTGATAGCAGGAGTTTCTCAGGCGATAATTGACGGGTACAGGCGCGAGCGAGAGATCTGGTGGGAAGACTAGATAACGAATCGAGATGAGCGGTACGCAAGCGTGCAGACCTACAGCATAACGCGATTAGCGGAGTTGCGGTTAGAGAGGGAGCGGGCACAACGCGACTTCGACGAATTCCAGCGCCGGCAAAATCCTTTGGACGGCGGAGACCTCTGAAAATATCACGGAATTCCGCTTCAGTATCATTACCGGAGGAGTACTGTATTTTTATTGTACTTATTTTTTTTTTAAACAGATAAAAAGATGTTGTATTCGAGCTGAAATAAATTTACTGAATAAACATTGGTTTACGTGTTACTTATTTCAATTGTGATTCACTTATCTTTTATTTAGATATTAACCTTTCATTCTCAATAAAAATAATGGCCTCATATTGTATACAAAAGAAAAACTATAAAATGATAATTAAAATATTTGCGATACGGCAAAGCAACACATCATCTGATGGCCCGGATGATACAAAGAAAAAACATTCAAAGAAAAAACTTTGGCACGACGTGGGACCGATAATTTTCATCACGCGAACGAGAATTTGGTCGAATCTTTTTTCTCCGTCAATTTTTTCGAAATTGACGGAGAAATTTATTTTTCCCAATACAAAACTCTCGAGATCTTCGCGGCGATGTTACAGCCTCGTTCGATGGTAGATGGGGCAGGGTTCCGAAAGGATAAACTCAAAAAACGGTAACGCTGTTCTCGTGGAACGAACACGATTTATTTGTCGAAATGAACAAACCTCGGTCACGGAAGTCGACCGGGAATAACAAGCTCAAATTTCCACTACAGTTCCAGAAAGAGATAATCCCAATTCTTAACGTCTAATTAAGGGGTTATACGCAGTTGGAAATTTCACAAAATCGATTTTTTTTATTGCATTTTCGAAATGTACATATATTTGAGTATATTCTCTGAAAATTTCAAATCGATCCGGGAAATATTCTTGGAGATACATGCATATTTGTAAGCACGCTCGGAACGTTACGAAGTAGGCGGCCTAAACTTTGAACGGCGGTTCTTTCAAAGTCGGTAAGCACGATTCCTCAAAAACGGCTCAACCGATCGGTCTGCAATTTTAACACAACCTTCTCAGATATATTCTCCAGGTATTGATCGAAGGATTAACATTGCCGATAATTAATTCGAAAGTTACGATAAGTTTATACGATTCGTTAATATGAAATTAAACCTATGGACCCACGCTCGTACAATGATAAGTGAATCCGTTTCGGCGATTCTACTGAATAAAAAGTTAGCGGTAACGCAAAAGATGGAACTCGCGGACGAATACTTCTATGGCGCAGCGCGTGAACGTACCGTCACGACAATATCGCTACAATTTCACGACTCGAAACTCCAAGCTCTTCCCCAAACCGTGCGACAAAAATTGAGCGAAACGACAGTCTTACCGGATAGTTTTCTGTAGTACGAGACCGGGGCTTTCGACCGTCTCGTACGTTGATATATTCGGTAGCGTCGCTTTCTTGAGCAATGTAATTGTACACGTCACGGAGCTACGTCTCTCCCCGTTAACAATACACACTAGAGTCACCAAGTCGCGTCTCTCGTTCGCTTTCGTTACCTCGATTTCGGGCGGTTGCTCGTCTATTTGAACGATAACGTGTTTGGCGCGGAGAACGGCGTCTCACGCGAGATAGCCGATAAAATCGACGGTCGACGTCCGACGTTGTACTATTGGTCCATGACAAAGTGGACGACATTACACGGTGGACCAAGATGGTAGGAGGCTCTCGAATTTCCTGAGATGCTGATTTTTGTCGGTCTCTATCTCGACAGCGAGTTCGAGGCGGCAACGGGCATTCTGAGCTGGATAGTACGTAGGTGTCGCTCAGGTGTCGTAAGCAAAAGAAGGAAAATAATACAAAAGAATTTAGACATTATACGGTACGCTAACGCTTGGCCCTGCCGGTGTTTGCTCGGGAGGAATTCATGGCGCGAAGAGACGGTGCTCCCGCGTGCCGTGCATGAAATATACAAGCATTTCAGATGCTTTGTGACGGCACCGAAAATCGTCACAGTATATATATATGGCTCCATTAAAAACTTAAAAAGTTAAAAATGGACGCCAAGTAATCAGAAAATGTGTCCAATCTAGAAACAAAAAACTTACGACTTCAAAAATTGTTTTCTAATATCTAATAAAAAGTGAAAAGAAATCATTTCATAAATTAGCCAAGCAAACTACTACTCTTTCCGCCAATCAACCTGCCGCCTTTTGTACGGTATGCCACAAAAGTCTACTGAAAATGCTGTACAAAAACTTGGCGTGCATGGCTAAGACAAATAACCCCGGGAAGATCCAGGCGTGACGGGCGGCCTGGTGTTCTTTCCAGACAAACAACATAGTCGTTTAGTGAGAAACCAATTTATTTAATGTTCCAACATATTTTTTTCTCGGATAAGGTGACGTAAACGTTCAGTTTATGTCACATTGGAACATCTAACCAAAATTTAACGCCTTGGAAATCGTACTATCACCAAAGAAATTAAAATTTGATCACAATAACCGATTATTCACTTTGCCATATCTATCCAAAGATTTATTGTGGGAGAGCGGGATAATGGCGAATACCTAAGAGCAGTGTTGAATATTTCCGATACAATTCAACTATTCGGATGTTTTCAAGCAGAGAATGACGATTTAATAACTTTATCTTGTATAATGTTAGCCCAAGCAGTCGGAATAAACGAATAATCAAATTTTGTTATTAAAAAAAATAGAACGCAGTGGTCGCAATATTTTTGTTCGATATCATTATGTATAACGCTATTAAACCATAATATGAATGGAGTAAAAAATGTTTTAAAGTATTCAGAATGAAACATGAAACGTCTCGAAAAGAGAATTGAGCCTATGCCAACTTTCCATGTACAACGCCATTCAATCCTTTCGTACCCAACTTCGATGATACCGCCGCGCCGATCCAACTCCCATTGCGTTCAACCGCCATGAAAGCTCGGATGACCCAGCTACATCATTTCACGCTCTCTCTTAGTGTACCGAGATCACTTACGACGGTATTTCTCTCGTACTCGTAGGTGCTGGACACGAGGTGGTTTGGATTGATGTTTACACAAATGACACGCGTTAGATCCGGTTCAATCTACTGCAGGCACAAAGAGGCGGCGGCCCCTTCGCCGAGCTTATTGTTCTTAACCATGCACGCCAAGTTTTTGTACAGCATTTTCAGTAGACTTTTGTGGCATACCGTACAAAAGGGGGCAGGTTGATTGGCGGAAGGAGTAGTAGTTTGCTTGGCTAAATTATGAAATGATTTCTTTTCACTTTTTATTAGATATTAGGAAACAATTTTTGAAGTCGTAAGTTTTTTGTTTCTAGATTGGACACATTTTCTGATTACTTGGCATCCATTTTTAACTTTTTAAGTTTTTAATGGAGATTTCACTTTTTTTTTGAAAGACTTGATAGAAGTTCAGCATTGAATCAACATTTTATCAAAATTGAAAACATATTATCCAAAGTGAAATTAAGAACCACTTTCAAATATCTCTGATAAAACGATGCGTGTGGATGTTGTATACCTATTTTTTTCTTTTCTCTTTTCTTAAGATATTAGAAAGCGATTTTTATAGTCGGAAGTATTGTGTTTATAGACTGGACACATTTTTTGATTACTCGGCGACCATTTTTAACTTTTCAAGTTTATAATAGGGATCATATCTACCATTGATATAATGAAATTAGGCCTGAGTGTAGGAATTTTTCAATTGAAATTAATGCGCAGAAGTTATACTCATTTACACAGTACCTCATCTTTACGCAGTAATAATTTACAGTTCATGAATGCAAACATTATTCCAATTTCAACTTATCCTAAAGTTCAAACTGCCCCGTTGAACTGAATTAGCTGTGCAAAATCGCATTATCTTTTTAAGAAAATTCTTTCGGGTCTCAGTGTAGGAATTTAAAAATAGAAATTCATGCACAGAAGTTATACTCATTTACGCAGTACCTTATCTTTACGCAGTAATAATTTACAGTTTATAGATGCAAACATTATTCCATTTTCAACTGATCGTAAAATTCAAACTACCCCGATGAACTGAATTAGCTATGCAAAATCGCGTTATCTTTTTATGAAAATTTTTTCGGGTATAAGTGTAGGAATTTTTCAATTGAAATTCATGCACAGGGGGAATAGTAAAAACTAGCCTATACGGGGAATAGTAATAGTGAAACATATACGGGGAATAGTAAAAACTAGCCAACTGCACAAGCATTGGCCAATCCCCACGCAGTATTTAAAACTCCTCGATTGTGATTCGTCAATTCGATTTTCGCACTTTATATTGTCTACATTCTTATACTGTGCTGGGATTCTGTACTTAACTACCGACAACTATCGGTGTCGTTAGCGAGCGACAGCCAATTGCAAGGAAGATTCCAGCGGAAAGGCGTGACTCTCATAGGCTATCGTTCGCTCACGACACCGATAGTTGTCGGTAGGAACTACAGAATCCCAATGCTGATGTTTAAGGCAAAGCCAAACACCGTCTCGTTTATTCCTACACATGATCCCTATGGATCATGTGTAGCTATCCCTCTCACATCCCGGCGACCGTACGTTAACATAATGTAAAGTACATTGTGTCTGTATTTCTATTGCTTTACTGTGAAGCCATTAACGTTACCTTTGTCGCATTCATATCTGTGTAGAACTTTGTTATTCGCTATCGATGATTTTCAGTATCGTTAGCGAGCGATATCCTATGAAAGTTGTGTCTTTCGGCTGGACCTTCCTTGCAATTGGCTCTCACTAGCCAGCGACAGCCACAATCGTCGCTAGAAAATTACAGAATCCGGGTACTGGTTCACAACTCCTTAAAGGAAGCGAATCTTAAATGAGCATCAAAATCGCTGATCCAACCAAGCACAGTGTGACACAGTGTACATATTTCTGGTGTATTCCTTTGTTCGGATTGGCCGGTTAGTCCGGAAATGTGTACACTGTGTCGCACTGTGCCTGAGAGATTGAGGTAGAGACAGGCGCATCAGCATAACATCTGCCGCAAAACCGAAATAGCCTATCAGAGTCGCGCCTTTCCGCTAGAATCTTCCTTGCAATTGGCTGTCGCTCGCTCTAACGCCACCGATAGTTGTCGGTAGAAAAGTACACAGCTGACAACTCCGCGTGCACTATCTCTCTCTCTCGCACACTGCGACGGCCCGGCCGCCGGCACCAATCAACTGATGGCGTAGAGCACGTACGCGCAACGAGACCGCGCAGCATCGCAGTGAAGAGAGCGACGAGCTCGCAACGAACATAGGTGATATATATATCGTTTTTGTATAATTTGTATGAAAGGGCGCATAAGTTATATACCGTACTAGGCACATATGCCGTTTTGTCGAAAACACGGGAAGAGAAGAAGGAAAATAATTCTTGAGATGAGAAAAGTTGCGTGAAAAATCATGGCAATATTACGATATCCCAACAATGCGTGGATGGATCTAAATAAATCTAAATGCATTCGAAAGAAAAAAATAACATTACATCGCAAAAATGTAGTCAGATTTGTTATAACTTGACGCGTTTGCGTGTGAAGTCGATTTAGAGTTTGAATATAACCGTTTTCAGGCCACCTTACTGTATAGATACACCGGCATGTTTAAAAACTTCTTTTTAATACTTGGCGTCAAGACGCTGCCGCGTCTCTTGATACATAAGTTTGCGGTTGAATAATTTTTTTTCTCCCTCATCTCGGTGCGAGGTAAAATAGATATCGTTGACAACGAGTTGCCTTGATTGGCATATAAAAAACCCAGGTCACACTCATGACACGTGGCGCTAATTTGAAATACACCCATTATCGGGTTACACACAGTTGCAAGTCCAAAAAAGTCGTTTTTTTACGGATTTTTTCTGAAAAGGGATTTCATTTGAGAAATACAAGAAGTATTAATAAATGTAGTGGTAGCTTTCAACTTTATATCGGCATTTTTCATTTCCTGCAAAAAAGGTGTTTGGCGGTGAGCGCGATATCTCCGGTTTAGATTATTGAAAATAAAAAAACCAAAAAGATTCTATTAGTGGATAGATAAATCTAGGTATTGATCGAAGGAATAGTCGAAATTTTGATTTTTGACAAAATGGCGGGTCCAAAAAGAAAACATTCAAATTTTCGACCAACATTTTTTCGTTGAATAGTTTTAAACAAATAGAAATAATTATCGGAAATCTTATTCGGTTGAGCAGTTTTAGAGAAATCGTGCTCACCGACTTTGAAAACACCGTTTTGAGAAAAACGCGTTCAATGTTTCATGCTGCCACTCCGGTCTTTAGGCCGCTTACTTTGTAACACTCCGAGCGTCCTTACAAATATGCATGTATCTCCAAGAATATTTGCCGGATCGATTTGAAATTTTCACAGAATATACTCAAATGTATGTAAATTCCGGAAATGCAATAGAAAAAAAATATTTTTCGAAATTTCCAACTGCGTATAGCCCCTTAAGCAGTAAGCAAAAAGCAGAGTTGCGACTTAAAAACGGGCGGAGGTATCGGGATATGGCTCAGTGATAAATTTATTTTTAACTCGTCAAATATGAGGAATCGGTCTTCATTTGAATAAGAGACAAACACGATAAAACTGATAACGTGTGGCACTCGTTTGAAAAACACCCATTAAAGAAGAAGCGAGAACCGAAATTGTGGCTTTGAACAGGTGAGAGTATCGAGATACGGCGCATGTCTATTGATGCAAGCGGTTGTCAAACCATGCGACTGGTTCGCCTAATTATTTTTATTTTTTAACGAACGTATTTTACAAAAAAAAAACGGGTCTCATGTTCCGGGAAAAGAGTAAACGTGTATAGCTGATTAATATTTGTCGTCGGTTCACAATAGATGAAAAATGAGGAAAAATTCTGACTCCATGACGACCTCAATTCATTCCAAGTAAGTAATCAAGTATTTACAGTGGAATCTCATTTACTCAATGACACAGTGCGGGCGATGTAAGCTATTTTATATATAGCTACATATTGTATAACAATATGCACAATGAATTGTTCTTAAATAATTTTTTATTCTTACATAAAATTTTTCCCTAGAAGACAACATTTTTTAGACTCCCCGAAAGATGGGGATGTGTTAAAAACGCGGTATTGAGCAAGCGTAAGCAAGTTCTCGTATCCGCCCTTTAATCAATTTCAATGCTCTCGTTGAGCGGGGTTTTTTTTTCTCTTTTTTCTTTAAATTATATGTTAATTGTGTTTGAATATCTTGGTTTTCCCGGGTAGTTTGCTGGCTTCTACGACGAATGCCTTCCGTTGGAACCGCTCCTTGTCAGGAGACGTTCCCAATTGACGATTGGTCGTAGAGAGCGCGGCGGTGAGGCTTCTACGACGAATGCCTTCCGTCGGAACCACTCCTTTTCAGGACACGTTTCCAAGCGGCGGTTAGCCGTGGAGTCGCGTCACTGTGGGGGTGAGCGTTCCCTTCAGCAAGGCGCTTCAGCGTGGAAGCCGCCTTTCCAATGAGGTTTTTGTGTTGGCCCTGAAAAGGGCCGAGGGGTTTTTTTTATTTCTCCGAGGAGCGTAGGATCGTCGAGTTATCCTCGTTTTTTGGGGCTCTCGAAGAGAGTGTTTAAGCCCCGTGGAATCGTCGGAGGTCTCGCGGGCCTAGTGGGAATTCTGTCGGGCACGTATTCGTGTACCCGAGCGTTCTGAGTCACGATAGGCCGCTCAACCTCCTTCGCTAGCCGTTCGTATAGGGCCTCGAATTCGTCGTCCTCGTCCAGAGGGACGATAGGAAAAGGCATCTCGGTGCGGGGGGAGAGATAGGGAGATGAGGAATTACTGGAGAGGTTGGAGGAGGTGGAGGAAAAGGATCAGCCCGTAGGTGTATATGGGCGAACGGGGGAAAGCCGGCTGAGAAGGTGGTTGGATTTTGATAGGGTGGAGGACGAGGGTCCGGTTGGTGGATGATAACCTCGAGTAGTGTCAAGCGAGGATGATACTGGGCATCTCAGCGAAGCCTTCGCCAGGCGGATGCGGCGTTATTGTTATTTTTTGGCATTTAAACCCTTGATGTATGTATGAACTTGAATTTTATTTCGAAAGGTTTTATTACAAAATGTTTTTACAGCGATAATTATGCGAAAGGGTTTTTAGCAGCTATGTACTGGTTTCAGAGATGCTCCTTCTCAGGTAGACGTTCCTCTGCAGGAACTGTGTGCGTGTGGGTGTGAATGTGTGTTTTTTTTTCTATGTAGTTTGCTTGCTTCTACGACGAATGCCTTCCGTTGGAACCGCTCCTTGTCAGGAGACGTTTCCAATTGGCGATTTCGTCGTAGAGTCGTGTAAGTCGTGTGTGTGAGTGCTCCTTTTCAGCAAGACTCTCAGTGTGGATGCTGCCTTTCAATGGGGGATTTACCCGTGCAAACGCTCCTTTCCAGTAAGCCGTTTGTACGATTGCAGTGAATCCACCGTGAAATAGCACCTTTAAAAAATTCAGGTATGGTCTTCCGAAGAAGTTGTCTAGTCCATTCGGTAGTTTTTCAACGTTCCGTCGGAAAAAGATAATCCGTCGTGTTCGCGTCGCGGCATATATATCCACAAAGTGTAACTTCGCTTTCGAGAATGTTTCTCGTGGGGACTCGCCATCGGGCGGTGGGCCAGGGAATTATTTGCGAGCTGTGGTGCCGGGATATGCTTGTGTGCGTGCGTCCTGGGGTTCCCGTGTTTAACCTCCCATCTGTCAGTTGACAGAGGGGTTCCCGGTGTTGTGCGAGTGTTGGGATTTGGTTCGTTTGGTAAGTGTATCACCGTTAACTTAATACTATGATAATATTAATAATATGATTAATAGTTTCGATTAATATTACGATAATTATAATTTAGCTTAATTAATCTTAAGTTATTTTTAGTTTAACGTTAGTAATCGCTTTTCTTGAGTACACGCTACAAGTTTTTCTTATGGTTATGTATTACATAGTCTTAAGTATTGATACTAAAAGCAATTTCCTTACTTCACTAGTTTAAGAGATTTTAAGTATTTTGAATTTTATATATGTTTTAAATATTTACAGGTTCTTTCCTTCTGGTGAGGATAGTGCGTAGAGGGACTCGGCCGCGCCTTTTGTACGAGGTAAGTACTCGCTAGATTTAATTAATATAATTAATTATGTGCCCCTTTTTTTCAGATTTTAATTCTTTACTGAGAAGCCCCAAGACAGAGGATACGTCGTGAAGCCCAGGACCCAATGCCCTGCCGCCGGATCCCCGCAGCCACCGAGGAAAAATCTTTTATTTTTACTTTTAAATGTTACGCTGTTTGTATTGAGGTATAATCTTTTATGTATTTTTTATTTACAGATCAAACTGCGATGGGGAGGATTTTAAGTGTACGAGGAGGCTGGTGTACAACAAGTCCCCCCCCCTGTTAAGTTTGATTTTATTTATTTAGGGTATTTTCGGTTTTGGCGTGGGCGCAATTTGTATCGCGGTGTACGCCGACGTACGAGGTGATGCGTGTCCTCGGGGTCGGGGTCCGTAGGGTTTGGTTTCCCCTCCGCGGGCTCGTTTTGAGACGGTGGTGTCTCAGTACGCTTCGGTGTTGATCGATGATTGTTGTGTTTTGTAGGCGATAGTCCCATAGGGTCTGGGAGTGCTATCGGTGCTGCTGGTGTTGGTTCATAGGTGAGAGGTTCCTCGGCGCGAGGATTATGAACCAGCGATGGTTCAAGAGGTTCTGGCTCTGTAGGGTATCTACTCGGCTTGAGCAGAGACCCGTGGATTTTGGCGAGTCGTTGTCCCTTTTTAATAAGGTATATTTCCCCCCGAGAAGTTTATCCACGCAAAAAGGTCCTTCCCAGGCAGGCACGAAACCGGCGTGATAGCCTTCCGTAGCCTTGGATAGTGCGTGGGTTCTGGTTTAGACCATGTCTCCAGTCTGATAACGTGGAGGTACTGTTTTCATGGTGGCGTACGCCCTTTGATAGTTCAGTTGTTATTTTTGGACGTTTTGAATTCGCCTTTCCCGGTTTACGTCGCTATGCGTACTTGTATCTGGAAACATCCAGTCTCCCGGGCGTTGGAGATTTTTGCCGAGTAATGCCTCGTTCGATGTTAATCGGGTGGCGGCATTTTGCCTGGTCCTGAGAGTAAATAAGATTCGCGGTAGCTGGAGGTCCCAATCGCGATGTTTCTTATTGCTTAGGTGAAGACGTAGTCCTTTCTTTATTTCTTGATTGCGACGTTCGGTGGGGTTGGCTCGAGGATGATACGTGGCAGTAGTGCAATGCTGGGCTTGCCATCGATCGCATGCGTTGATCCATTGTTGGCTGGTAAATTGAGGTCCGTTATCCGATAGTATGGCTTTTGGGTACCCCCATCGGTTAAATACCTCGTTCTCCATTATTTTTATTAAGTGTGGGGTCTCGAGGACCCTATAGCGTAGGCCCAACGAGAGAAGAGGTCGGTTATGACTATTATGTGTTTTTTGCCCCTTCCGGTACGGGGATATGGACCCATCAGATCGACCGCTACTGTTTCCCATGGCTTACGGGGTTGGTGGGGTCTTAGTTGATCTATGTGGGTAAGTCTGGTCGCTTTTATGCATGCGCATAAGTGACATTGCTGAACGTACTCTCGAACGGCTTGTCGTAGTCCTGTCCATGTGTAATGCTCTTGTATCGCTCGGAGCGTTTCGTCGGTACCCGGATGACCGGCGTAAACCGAGTCGTGATATTCGTGTAGAATTGGTTGCTTCAGTGTTTCGGGCACCAGGAGTCTCCATTGGTTCCTCATTCGTTTATACACTCCACCGTTCGTTATTTGGAATTCGTAGTTGGTTTCGTGTTTCTTAAGTAGGGTGGCTATTCTGCAGATAACTGGATCACCCCGTTGTTCCTGGATTCCATTCGTTGCTTTTCTTATTTCATCAAAAGAAAAAAGCAGCTGAAGCTCACCGGTTGCTGGTAGAAACTTATGGTGAACATGCTCCAGTGATGAGAACATGTGAGACATGGTTTCGTCAATTTAAAAGTGGAGATTTCGATTTGACAGACAATGTACATCCTGGTGCAGCGAAAAATTTCGAAGACGAGGAATTGCAGGCGTTATTGGATGTTGATCCAACCCAATCGCAACAAAAATTGGCAGAAACACTAAATGTGACTCGAGGAGCAATTTGCCAACGTTTAAAAGCCATGGGAAAGATCCAAAAGTATAGAAAATGGGTGCCACACCAGCTGAACGATAGACAAATGGAAAATCGAAAAACCGTTTGTGAAATGCTGCTTCAACGATTCGAAAGGAAATCTTTTCTGCATCGAATTGTCACGGGGGACGAAAAGTGGATTTATTTTGAGAACCCGAAGCGAAAAAAATCATGGCTTTCACCTGGTGAAGCCGGCCCATCGACTGCAAGGCTGTTTGGTGGGACCAGTGTGGTGTGGTGTACTACGAGTTGTTAAAACCTGATGAAACGGTGAACAAGGATCGCTACCGACAACAAATGATCAATTTGAATTATGCGTTGATCGAAAAACGGCCGGAATGGGCCCGAAGACACGGCAAAGTTATCTTGCAACATGACAACGCGCCGTCTCATACTGCTAAACTGATGAAAGACACATTAAAAACACTTAATTGGGAAATATTATCACACCCGCCGTACTCTCCAGACCTCGCCCCGTCCGACTATCACCTTTTCGCATCGATGGGACACTCCCTTGCAGAGCAGTGCTTCGCTAATTTTGAAGAAGTCGAAAAATGGCTCGTCGATTGGTTTACCTCGAAAGAGAAAAAGTTTTTTTGGGATGGTATCCATAATTTGCCTGAGAGATGGGCGAAATGTGTAGAAACCAATGGTCAATACTTTGAATAAAAATTTTTTGAGATTCCTCTGAAAATTAAGTGTTTTCTTTATCGAAAAAACCGGCAAATTTCAACTAACACCCCTGGTAGGAGGCATTTTTGCTGTAGAAACATGCCCGCGCTATCGCGGTCGCCTTGTTCCCTTGAGAACAGTTGCCCGTTGAGCCTAGAGATGATGGCTGGGCTGTCGTATCTGTAAAGGAGGAGTTCCTGGAATTTGTCTCACTCGAAGTCGAGTGGTTGGTATATGCTCCACCACCTTTCTGCGTCGTTCTGCAGTCCTCCGGCAGCGGTGCAAGTACGAGAGGACTCCGGGGTGTCCGTGAGGATAAAATATTCCTCACATTTTTGCAGGAAACGTTTTGGATCCTCGTAGTCGATGCCGCTGTAGGTCGGTAGTGGTGCTCGTGGTACGACAACTTCGTTGTCGTGGTATGGCTCGTCGTTTTCCATCTCTACGATTGTTTCGTGAGACGAGTGTAGCGAGCCCTCGGAGTGATGTTTGTTGGATGCCACCGGGTGTTTCAACACTCCCGGAAGTGTGTTAGGGGAATGTAGAAGGTTATTTAAAATGTGTGCGGACATCCTTGTGGGAGTTCTCTGTACCAGAGATTTGGGAGGGCGTCCGCGAAGGCGTTTTATCGGGGTGTAATTTGCCGGCATTTAGCTCGTCGATGGGTATGTATTAAAACAATTTTTAATATTGAGCCCCACGTTGGGCGCCAGATTGTTAAAAACGCGGTATTGAGCAAGCGTAAACGAGTTCTCGTATCCGCCCTTTAATCAATTTGAATGCTCTCGTTGAGCGGGGTTTTTTTTTCTCTTTTTTTATTATTATATGTTAATTGTGTTTGAATATCTTGGTTTTCCCGGGTAGTTTGCTGGCTTCTACGACGAATGCCTTCCGTTGGAACCGCTCCTTGTCAGGAGACGTTCCCAATTGGCGATTGGTCGTAGAGAGCGCGGCGGTGAGGCTTCTACGACGAACGCCTTCCGTCGGAACCACTCCTTTTCAGGGCAGGGTTTCAATCGCCTTCTGTACGATTTACCTCTGTATCAGTTGCCTCGAACGATTCCCATCTGTAAAATCTCCGTCGTGAACGATTGCCTTCTGTACGATCTCCGTTGTGAACGATTGCCTTCTGTACGGTCTCCGTCGTGAACGATTGCCTTCTGTACGATCTCCGCTACTTCAGTTCTGGAAATTCGTTCGGTCGAGCCCGAGATCTGCTTAGTCAGGCGCTTAACGCTTAACGCGGGGATTGTACGCCTTTGCGTACAATCCCCGTCGCGTACGATCCCCGTCGTTCGGAACTCTCTTAGCGGACAAGTGGGGGTATACTTGGGGCGCTCCACTAAATACTCCAGTGATTCTCAATTATTAATTTCGACAGTCGTAATGTCGAATTTCAACCGATCATTTGGATCAACTAACTATACGAAATCAATGAATTCAAGAAAGGTCTTATGTATTATTAAGCTTAAAAAAACGACCTTGTAAAATCCAAACGGATATAGCTCGAATACTGCTTGAGCAACCGTGCTGAAATTTTGCAAAAAAGCAAAGCTTTAAGCGCTCCTTGTTTGCAGATTTTCTTGTAAAATTTACTCAAGGATTTTACATTTCCTTGAATTTTTCAAAATAAAAATAAAAATAGCGCTGTAATTTTCGTAAAACTTTGAAGTACAATAAGACTGCAATTTTTTATTTCAATAGAGCATCATTAATGAGATAGGCGAAATTGAAAAATGCATTTGCTCACAGAGGAAACTTTATACTAATTCCCAAATTGTCTTTGCGAAAAATTTCGGGAATCGGATTTTCAATGGATCAAAGAGGAAAGCAAATTAATAAATTGGTGAGCGCTGATTAGGCGGAGTGTTTGAGATCACCAATGCGAAGTATTGAAAGTATCATGTTCTTGATCTGCATCGTATCATCGAAAAATTTCTTCTATCGCATTAGATTTTGGTTTGAAGATATTTTTTTCTTCACAATTCACATTAGTATGAATGTTCTCATTGAAGCTCTAAAAAATGTCTTCGCTTGGATTACGGTATAGACAAACATACTGTAAATATTTATCCCATTTATTTTAATCAGTATAGAGGAGATACATATCAATTATGGAATATTCGACCTGGTCTATAGACGGTTAAAAATAAATGTGGACTTATTCATTTAATTATTTATTTATTTATGGATGGCGGAAATCTCTTTTCCAGTCGACTAACGGTCGAGGAAAGTACATATGTGTATAGTGAGAATTATAGTAGCGCGCATAACTTCAATAACGCAGAGGTGTGCTGAAGTTGAACATTCATACTAATGTGAATTGTGAAGAAAAAAATATCTTCAAACCAAAATCTAATGCGATAGAAGGAATTTTTCGATGATACGATGCAGATCAAGAACATGATACTTTCAATACTTCGCATTGGTGATCTCAAACACTCCGCCTAATCAGCGCTCACCAATTTATTAATTTGCTTTCCTCTTTGATCCATTGAAAATCCGATTCCCGAAATTTTTCGCAAAGACTATTTGGGAATTAGTATAAAGTTTCCTCTGTGAGCAAATGCATTTTTCAATTTCGACTATCTCATTAATGATGCTCTATTGAAATAAAAAATTGCAGTCTTATTGTACTTCAAAGTTTTACGAAAATTACAGCGCTATTTTTATTTTTATTTTGAAAAATTCAAGGAAATGTAAAATCCTTGAGTAAATTTTACAAGAAAATCTGCAAACAAGGAGCGCTTAAAGCTTTGCTGTTTTGCAAAATTTCAGCACGGTTGCTCAAGCAGTATTCGAGCTATATCCGTTTGAATTTTAGAAGGTCGTTTTTTTAAGCTTAATAATACATAAGACCTTTCTTGAATTCATTGATTTCGTATAGTTAGTTGATCCAAATGATCGGTTGAAATTCGACATTACGACTGTCGAAATTAATAATTGAGAATCACTGGAGTATTTAGTGGAGCGCCCCAAGTATACCCCCACTTGTCCGCTAAGAGAGTTCCGAACGACGGGGATCGTACGCGACGGGGATTGTACGCAAAGGCGTACCATCCCCGCGTTAAGCGTTAAGCGCCTGACTAAGCAGATCTCGGGCCCGACCGAACGAATTTCCAGAACTGAAGTAGCGGAGATCGTACAGAAGGCAATCGTTCACGACGGAGACCGTACAGAAGGCAATCGTTCACAACGGAGATCGTACAGAAGGCAATCGTTCACGACGGAGATTTTACAGATGGGAATCGTTCGAGGCAACTGATACAGAGGTAAATCGTACAGAAGGCGATTGAAACCCTGCCCTTTTCAGGACACGTTTCCAAGCGGCGGTTGGCCGTAGAGTCGCGTCACTGTGGGGGTGAGCGTTCCCTTCAGCAAGGCGCTTCAGCGTGGAAGCCGCCTTTGCAATGAGGTTTTTGTGTTGGCCCTGAAAAGGGCCGAGGAGTTTTTTTTTTATTTCTCCGAGGAGCGTAGGATCGTCGAGTTATCCTCGTTTTTGGGGCTCTCGAAGAGACTGTTTAAGCCCCGTGGAATCGTCGGAGGAGTGTTTTCGTTAATAATATGATATTTTGAAGAGAACTACACAGGGATTTGGAAAAATATTGTTTTAAAAAAAATAGACACGCCTTTGAAATTAACTTTAACTTTAATTAACTTTAATTTCAAAGGCGTGCCTTTTTTTTTGAAACAATATTTTTCCAAATCCATGTGTACTTCTCTTCAAAATATCATATTATTAACGAAAACACTCGGTATTTTTTTTCAGATCGACGTTGAAGAGAGTTCTGCTGCGTGCCGCGGAAATGACAGCGCCTGATGCGAGAGCTTCCCCAGCGCCACCATGTGGCGTGAAAAATGTGAAAAAAATGTTTTTTGGTACATTAATAAACAAGGAACAAAACCCAACAAAATTTTTCGAATATCTCTTTTTTTTCCCACAAAAAAAAATTCTTGAAAAATGTAAAAAAAAACAGGGGGTCACAGTGGTGTTCTCCCTTAAGTATTGATACTAAAACCAATTTCCTTACTTCACTAGTTTAAGAGATTTTAAGTATTTTGAATTTTATATATGTTTTAAATATTTACAGGTTCTTTCCTTCTGGTGAGGATAGTGCGTAGAGGGACTCGGCCGCGCCTTTTGTACGAGGTAAGTACTCGCTAGAGTTAATTAATATAATTAATTATGTGCCCCTTTTTTTTCACATTTTAATTATTTACTGAGAAGCCCCAAGACAGAGGATACGTCGTGAAGCCCAGGACCCAATGCCCTGCCGCCGGATCCCCGCAGCCACCGAGGTAAAATCTTTTATTTTTACTCATAAATGTTACGCTATTTGTATTGAGGTATAATCTTGTATGTATTTTTTATTTACAGATCAAACTGCGACGGGGAGGATTTTAAGTGTGCGCTGGCCTAGGAGGCTGGCGTACAACAGATGTTTTTATTTAGCAAAATAAAAAATAAATTAATATGAATGCTAATGAAAACTGGCACATTCCTTTTTTCTCTTTTTCGAAGATTCGCAAATATGCGTAATTATTTTTCGAGAAGTTCAAACATTTTTATAAAATCTTATCCGTTTCGTCGATTTTCACCAAATTTTATATTAAACATTCCGTAACGTCGGTTAATTTGAGAACAAATTTACACATTGATCACTCAAAATAAACTCGGTGTTAGGTCCCAGGGGGTTTCACAAAGGGAGACGTGTGCGCGGCGAAACGCATAGGGTACGATTTGTAAATGAATAAGTAGGACACGTGGTTCGTTTCCCGATTAACAATTAAAATCGAGATGTCGAGTATAATGAATCGGTCTTATTCGGACAATTGTGAATATAAATGTTGATTTACGTGGTCGTTGAACAGTTGAATACAGTATAGATATCGTGACAAAATGAATAAATGTACAAGTATACTCCGCAAATACTTGTTGACTGTTATAGAGGTACCGAGTATAACGGAGATGATTTTACTAGAGTTGTTCCTCTCGCGAATGTTGAATGAGGACGTAAGTAGCTTAGATGTTAAAAGCGGACTTCTCGCTACGAGTGTTGAGTGAAGACTGACTAATAGAAGGTGCATTCGGTTGTCGTGAAGCGGCAACCGAAAAGTGCTGACTTCTAAAAGTCCAAAAGTTAGGAATATCGCGCGAGGCCTCGAGCCTCGCCGCGCCGGAAATTAATCAGCGAAAATCTGATATTGACCATTCGCTCCTCGAGCGAACGAACAAACGCTCAGGTAATTCGTGCGTTTAGCCTAAAAGTGGAGTGTGCAGAAATGTGAGCGGTAACATCCGTTCTCACGAATTGGTATGACTGTTTGCTCTGCGATCGAAGTTCGGTCGAAGAGCTCGGGTAATTTATGAATTTAGCTGAAATGAAGTAAGCAAAAATTCGAGCGGCGACGTCCGCTCTAGTGCTGAATTTACGTTGTCAGTGAGCGCAAAATACTATACGTTAAGTTAAAAGTAAAGTTAAAGTAATACAATAAAACCCCCCATGGAGGAGACGTCACGACGTAACACTCGGGTTAAATCGTTAACGGACATTTTTTCGAAGAATTCGAAATGTACGAAAATAAAAATTCGTCTATCAGAAAGCAAGAAACGCTGACGCAATATCGTACGCTGGTAAAAAGGCATAAGGGATTATGGGCGGTGTATTTAGAAAAAAAAAAAAATTATTGGTTTTTCATAATGTACTGTGACGTCATTTTTGGAATTCACGGTCACAAAGGAGACTTAGCTATCGGATATTAACGCTCCCTGTTTGCTGACCTGTTAACTCGCTCTCGGTTATAAGTTTGTTCTCGCGTTACGTTTAGATTTTGGAAAAAGGTAGGATAAAGTAGAGGAATTAGTTGAAGGGCGGTGCACTCGAACCTGTCGCGGGGAGAATGTCTCAAAGTAATGAGTTGCCCGACAGAGGAGAGCGCCCGACGAGATCCCTCCACGAATTGGCGGAGGTCCGGTGTGATACCGGCGCTTCGACATAGACGGAGCGTCACGCTGGAGAACGGGCGGCGGTGTTTGCGTTACGGGCAAGGGCTGGGACCCCTCTGCGCCGATTTTTGTTGAGTAAGGCCCTGTGTTCGCGTGGTGCTCCAGGGGATGCGATCGTGGAGGATCTCTAAAGTAAAAGCTACCGGGGTTGTGTTCCCAATCGTTCTCGTTAACATTAAGGAAGAAGGGTTAAGAGGACAGCAGCTATCGATCAAGGAATTCGAAAGAGTTCAAGCTATCGAAAAAAAGGAAAACGAGGAGTTTTGTGCGGAACGTCGAAGAGGACGGTCGTACAAGGTCGCGCTCCCGTGTTGACATTTCGGTTGTTACATCGGTGTCTCTCTCTCGCTCGTACGCGGTATAGGCGCTTCGCATCGTTCGTGCTCTCTCGCGATATACGTATCTCGCTCCCGCTTGTGCGCGATATAGGCTCTTCGCCTCCGTCTCTCTCGTTCTCGTGCCGCTTAGGGTTATCTATCTCGCTGGACGTTCCCGGGGCATTTTTGGTCTAGTTCTCGCACCTCAAAAAACATACAATGTTGTGGGTTAGCGTTTTCCGAGTTTAGTGATCGTTCTCGCGTATTTGATCCCGTTAATAACCCCCCTTTTACCGGCATTCCACCCCGACCCTCTCTACCATAACCCGCAGCTTGACCGGCAGTGCATTTTCCGCAACCTGTCGCTTCCGCTCGTGCGTCCCTTTTTGTCTCGTTTCGTCCCGTATTGCCTTTTGGTCTTGTCTGTGGTGGTGGTTGAGCCTAGTCCCCCTCAACCTCACCGGGTGATACCGGTTATACATTCCGGTGAAACAAAAAAACGTTCGCGTTATCGAGTCCGGTCCCCCTTGATTTCCAGGTCATACCGGTTGTTAATACCGGTGAAACAAAAATTAACTGGCGCCCGCCGGCACGTTGAACGTGCGCGCACAGGCGAGGGGCCGAAGGTGACGTTTAGGAAAAATATCCGTCACAGTACATATATTTAAGTATATACACAGAAAATTTCATGTCGATCCGACAAATATTCTCGAAGATACACGCATATTTGTAAATACATTCCGGAACGTTTGAAAGTAGATTTTGAAAGTTTGAATGGGTTTTTCTCAAAACTGTGTTTTTAAAGTCGGTGAGCAAGATTCTTCGAAAACAGTAAAATCGATCAGCCTCAAATTTGTATACAAGTTTTATAAATATATTTTCTAGCGATTAATCGAAGGTTGTTCCTCACCGATAAATATTTTTCATTTTTTAAACAATTTAAAGCCAAAATTTTTATCGAAAATCGACATTTTTTTGTTGCGAAGACGCCATTTTGTTAAAAATTAATATTTTGCTTATTTCTTCGATTAAATACTATAAAATACTTTATATTAACGAAATCTTTTTTGTATTTTCATTTTAAATGATCCAATCCAGAGATATCATGCTCACCGCACGACGTCTTTTTTTCGAGGTGCTCCCGGAGATCGGCTATAGCAACTTTAAAAAACATTATTTTTATAAATAAAAATAATGAAATCAAAATTAAACGTTTGCACAATATGTATGTAAATTTTTACGATAATAAATTAAAACGTCTTTCCATGAACTCCACGTGACGGGTAGTAAATAAGCCGTTACAGTATATATGGTGCGTTCCAAGTTAAATCAACAGATCTGTGTATCTGTTATGTTATTACTGTTAGTATTATTATTGCCACGTTTTTTGCTTCATTTTGTGGAAACATGATACACTCTATGGAATACAAAACTATGTATGCGATAGAGAAATTCATGAAGAAGGTTTATATTAGTTATGTTATAATATTACTGTTAGTATTTGTTACGTCCCAGGGGGTTTCACAAGGGAGACGTCTGCGTGGCGACTCAGAGGTAAAAAGGCGACTAACGTGGACGCGGCGCCTCAGAGGTCATAGGGGAAATGCATAGGGTACGATTTATGAATGAGTGAATAAGACACGAGGTTCGTTTCCCGATTAACGATTGAAATCGAGATGTCGAGTATAATGAATCGCCTTTTATTCGGATAATTGTGAATATAAATGTTGATTTAGGTGGTCGTTGAACAGTTGAATACAATAAAAATATCGTGACAGAATGTATGAATGTATAAATATACTTCGCAAATATTTGTTGATTGTTTAAAGTACCGAGTATAACGGAGTGATTGACTGGAGTTGTTCTCTTAACGAGCGCTGAACTAAGACTTAAGTCGCTTAGATGTTAAGGCCTTACATACGTCGAGAATTTTCAAAAAATCGATTTTTTTTTGTTTACAGATTATTATTCCTTATAGTCTTAGGCGTATTTCTGTGCAAGCTGATTGTAAAAATTCCCCATAGTTCAAAAGTTATTGTAGATAATGTGACTGCCCGACGAAAGGACAAAGGTCTGACGCGCGCCTACCTGAGTTGAGTTGTTTGAGGCAGCTGGGCCTTTACCCTCAGACCCTTTTAGTCTACCTGGTCTTTTGTTATCTTTCAATACGTGGAAGGGAGTTTATAATGTTTCTAAAGAATATATTCATATTTTTGAAATTTAAGGTTAGTTCTCTTTGAACGTTACAAGTGAACAGTTGTGTATCGTATTCGTGATTTTCGAAAATGTTGAAACGACGCAGTGTAGATCGTAAAGGCAGTAAAAGTGGACGATGGTCACGTCCTAAAAGGAAGAAGCCTCCTCAGAAGCCAGATAAAATGGAGTGTGAAACAACATACGCTAGTACAGCTGCAAAAAAATTATCGGGACGATTACATGAAGTTTCATTCGACTCAAACTTCTCATACTGTATTTTAAAGTTTACTGCGGTTTTTGCAGCTATTTCGGAGTGTGTGGTTTGTCGTACATGTGGGGGCGATATCAAATTTTTAAAAGCTAGTGCCCGTGGACTTGGTTTTAAGTTAAATGTTTTTTGTACAAAGTGTGACGATAATATCCAGAGTGTTTTTTCATCGCCTTTGATAAATACTGCATACGAGATAAATCGACGCTTCACATTCGCTTTCCGACTGTTAGGAAAAGGATTGAAGGCAATGCAGCTTTTTTGTGGGGTCATGGATTTAGCATCATGCATCGCACAAACAAGCTTCGATTCAATTATGAAAAATATTGAAGAAGCTTCAACAGTCGTCGCTAAAGCGTCTATGAAAGCTGCTGCTGAAGAAGAAGTTCAAGAATGTGCTAGTCAAGATAAACTACAATTATCTCAGAATGGAATCATTGTATCCGGCGATGGTACTTGGATGAAAAGAGGCTTTTCTTCGCTTTATGGAGTCACAACATTGATTGGTTATTTTACGGGAAAAATTATCGACTTTGTGGTAAAAAGTAAATATTGTAAAGAGTGCGAAATTCACCTAAAGCAAAAAGGTACGGCTGAGTACGAATCGTGGTTAGAAAACCATCAAGAAGATTGTGCAGCGAATCACACGAGAAGCTCTGGAATAATGGAGCCAAATAGTGTTGTGGAAATGTTTCAACGATCTTTAGAAAACTATGGGATAAAATATGAGTATTACATAGAAGACGGTGATACAAAAACTTTTTCAAGCATCAGGAAAGCTCAGCCGTATGAAGACCTCGAGGTAAAAAAAAAAGAATGTGTGGGTCACGTTCAAAAACGTATGGGTAAGCGTCTTCGCCAAGTCATCAGCGATAGCAAAAAATCTACGTCAAGTATCAAAGAAACGGAATCAACAACGGAAAAGAATAATAAAAAAATTACATCGAATGAAAGTAAACGAGTTAGTTTGGGAGAACGTAGAAAACTTACTGCTAAACTAATAGACGAGTTAACTATTTATTACGGTTTAGCGATAAGAAATAATATTGATTCTCTGGAAAACATGAAAAATGCCATATGGGCGACATTTTACCATAAATCATCAACGGACGAAAAACCTCAACATACTTATTGTCCACCTGGAGAAGAAAGTTGGTGTGATTGGCAGAGAGCAAAAGCCAGAGGTACATTAAACACATACAACCACAAAGCCGCTTTACCTGAAGTTGTACTGCAGGCAATAAAACCCATCTATGAGTCATTAAGTGACGATCAGTTACTGGAAAAATGCTTGGGTGGATTTACACAAAATGTCAATGAGAGCCTCAACTCAAAAATTTGGAAGATTGCACCCAAATGTTGTCCAGGTAGTAAAAGAATAGTCGATATAGCTTCCAATATTGCTGTATGTACTTTTAATGACGGGGCAGAGGCTTTATTAAGAATTGGAAGATTGCTTGGAATAACAACTGGATACGAGGGATACCACTATTGTCTTGGAGAAAATGCGAACCGGCTGAAACACGCTCGAATCAACGCTACCAAAGCAACAAAAGAGGCCAGAACAATTCGTCGATTAGAAAAAAATAAACAACAACAATTTTTTACTGACAAGGAAGGCGTACAATATGAAGCTGGAATGGGAGATTAGACGTAAGTTAACTAAATAAATTTAAAAAATTCATAAAGTTCTTGCTCCAGCCGCGCGCGACTTCGAGCGAAACGCGCTTGAAACTTTAAACGCGTTTTTCTCAAAACTACTTTTTCTGACACGGTCGGCATGATAACTCGTACGGTTTTTAATATTTTTTGATGATTTTTTTTTTTTAATATTCGGAATTGTTTTTTCTATAGTCTGTCGAGCCGGATTTTAAAAATTATAATTAGAAAATTTTATAAAAACAATTAAAGTGTGACTTTTTTGACACAAACTTAACATTTTTTTTTAAATTACCGTAAATTGTTTAATTTTTCGAATTTCAAAAATCCGGCTCGACAAACTATAACTACTACCTTATTTTACAAGAATTTCTTTACATTTTGCAGATCCGTCAACATTTGAGGAAGAAATACTGCCGACCGTGGAGCAACTTTTTTTTTACAGTGCTTCAAAAAATGTGATTTTTCATGTTGTAATTTTTGAAAAAAAAAATTAAAATAAATTTTTTTACAAACTTAACACACTAATAAACAATGTGTAAGAATTTTTTTATGAATTTCTATTTCTATCCCTCCTAAAAACAGTTTTTCTTTTGGTACGTTTTCGGTACCGCTGGACGTATGTAAGGCCTTAAGAGCGGACTTCTCGCTACGAGTGTTGAGTGAAGACTGAAGATTTTAAGGTGGATTCGGTTGTCGTGAAGCGGCAACCGAAAAGTGCTGACTTCTAAAAATGCAAAAGTTAGGAATATCGCGCGAGGCCTCGAGCCTCGCCGCGCCGGAAATTAATCAGCGAAAATCTGGTATTGACCGTTCGCTCCTCGAGCGAAGGAACAAACGCTCAGGTAATTTGTGCGTTTGGCCCAAAAGTGGAGTATGCAGAAATGTGAGAGGTAACATCCGTTCTCACGATTTGGTATGACTGTTTGCTCTGCGATCGTTCGGTCGAAGAGCTCGGGTAATTTATGAATTTAATTGAAAAGAAGTAAGCAGAAACTCGAGCGGCGACATCCGCTCGAGTGATGAATTTGCGTTGTGGGTGAGCGCGAAATATTATACCTTAGGCTAAAAATAAAGTTAAGGTAATACAGTGAAAAATCTCACGAAAAACGTCACGACGTAACAGTATTATTACGTCTCCGTTTTGGTTCCTTCTTTTTTTTCATTTTTTGTTAGACGTGATAACTATCATAGTTCCAAGTAAGTTAAATAAAAACATATAATTTTAGAAGTATTAGAGAGCGTCACCTGGTGTGTACCATCAAAATAGACAGAAAGGATGGGCAATACCTGTGGTTTGTGCTTAAGTATGACAAGGCTAGATGGGGCAAGTGTTCTCCGGTCTCTTATTTTTGTACGCATCAATTTTTCTATGCTCAATAAAAAAAAAATACTCATCGCAGATTCACCCGAATAGTGAAACACAGAGATAGCTTGAAGGGAATCAGTGAAAGTAAACCGGTTTCTTTTAATCAGGGCGAGCTGACAGGTCCTTCGATATTTTGATAACACGGGTGCCTCCCGCAAAAATGACCGGGTGTAAAAACTTTTTTCAATAATCGGTAGAACTTTTGTCGTTCGAAACGATTGCTCTTGCGGAGAATAACATTCTAATGAGAATGTTATTCACAAAGCGACGATCTATCGTTCAATATCAATCGAGATATTTTTATCATAGATAATGAACTGTGAAAAAATATTTCTATTGATATCGAACGATAGATTCCAGTGATAACGGTGAGGCGTAAAACGTTGCGAGGTTGAGACAACTTTTTGGACCTATCAAGGCTGATCACAAGGGACGATCTATCGTTTAATATCCATAGAGATATTGAACGATAGGTCGAATGGCGGTAATTCGATCGCCTACATTGGAATCTTTTGAAGCGTAAAAGTGCCTATCAACAATGAATATGACAACTCGAGATCGTAAATCATACACACTTGGTTAAACACCGTATGCACAGTTTTTACGAATTAGAACAAGGCGATGTGTTTTTTCCCCAATGGTATTGCTCCAATCGCGGGCTATAAAAGCCGAGTGGAAGTGCGAGTCGAGCGGAGGAAAGTCGACCATCGTGACTATTAGAGATGCCAGAGCCGGATAGTTAAAAGTTGGTACGATCGAACGAATACGTAAATTCTTTGGGCCATCAACCGATCGTCGTGCTCGTTATCACCGATGGAGAAATATTCATTCTTGACCATTGGGCTTCTCGTTTTTGTTATCTACGGCCCTTGCTCCAAAGGAAATACAAAAGATGTGCAGACTAATCCACTACACAAACCAGAGGGCAACATCGCCGAGAATCAATACGTGAGTTGTCGAAAAATATTCGTATATTTCGGAAAATAAAAAATCGCCTCAATATGAATGACAATAATGGGGAAATTACTTGCAGCCGGATCGTAACATCGATTGTGAAAACTCGATCGTCTCTAACAAGACAAAGTGGCAGTCGGAATTCAGAGATTCTCTGAATTACAATCAGGATTCACGTTCTGGTTCGCATAAAGTGATTAAAAGACAGCTAGAGACGGAGCAAGAAAGGCTAGAGAACGCCATATCCACCATGAACAACTTTATTGCATTGTGGAATCGAACGGACCGTGAGTGGCAGGACATGGTAAACCGCGATGAGCGAGAGCGGCAAAACGTGGAAGCAATCGCTGTCGCACAGGAACAACAGTGGGTGATGGCAGGAGTTTCCCAGGAGATAATTGACGGGCAAAGGCGCGAGCGAGAGATCTGGTGGGAGTACTGGAATACGAATCGAGATGAGCGGTACACACGCATGCGGACCTACAGCACAGAGCGATTAATGGAGTTGCGGATAGAGAGGGACCGCGCACAACGCGACTTCGACGAATTCCGGCGCCGGCAAAACCCTTTGCACGGCGGAGACCTCTGAAAATATCACGGAATTCCGCTTCGGTATAATTACCGGAGGAGTACTGTATTTTTATTGTGCTTATAATTTTTTTTTCTGAAATCGTGTCGTTTGGAATTGCCGTCTCTATATTTATTGTTAAAACAGGTAAAAAGATGTTGTATTCGAGCTGAAACAAATTTACTGAATAAACATTGGTTCACGTGTTACTTATTTCAATTGTGATTCACTTATCTTTTATTTAGATATTAACCTTTCATTCTCAATAAAAATAATGGCTTCATATTGTATACAAAAGAAAAACCATAAAATGATAATTTAAATATTTGCGATACGGCAAAGCAACACATCAGCTGGTGGCCCGGATGATATATGCATTATACAAAGAAAAAACTTTGGCACGACGTAGGACCGATAATTTTCATGACGCGAACGAGAATTTGGTCGAATCTTTTTTTTCCGTAATTTTTTTCGAAATTGACGGAGAAATTTATTTTTCCAACACAAAACTCTCGAGATCTTCCCGGCGATGCTACAGCCTCTTTCGATGGTAGAGGGGCAGGGTTCTGAAAGGGTAAACTCAGAAAACGGAAACGCTGTTCTCGTGGAACGAACACTATTTATTTGTCAAAATTAACAAACCTCGGTCACGGAAGTCGACCGGGAATAACAAGCTCAAATTTCCACTAGAGTTCCAGAAAGAGATAATCCCAATTCTTAACGTCTAATTAAAGGGTTATACGCAGTTGGAAATTTCAAAAAATCGATTTTTTTTATTGCATTTTCGGAATGTACATATATTTAAGTATATTTCCTGAAAATTTCAAATCGATCCGGCAAATATTCTTGGAGATATATGCGAAAGATGACGAAACTTGAAGATGAAGAAAGGAGGTAGCGTTGAGATAGAATGCGACACTCGAGAGAGCACTTGGAAAGACGCGTCAAGCGAGTAAGCAGTCCGAACGATAATTGATCATCGATGTGCGATCCTCGCTCTCTGTAGGTCGATGGTCCCCACCCTTGACCCTGGGTCAAGTCCTGCGCAAACTCGTACGCTTCCGGGGTCGCTCGTTAACGCTCGGGTTACTGGGTTACGCCGGCCTCTCCTACCAGAGCCGGCACTTCTCGCGTCGACTCGAGGGGTGCGCGGGGAGAGGGGCAACCATGACCACGGGTGCAGATGTTAGGCAACCCGCCTGCTCCTTAAGGGCGACCTCCCGACTCTAAAAGTCCCTAAAATCCTAACCTCGGGAGATGATCGGTCTCCCGAGTACACAAAAATAAAGTCAATGCCGAGATAAACGCCGGTCACCCGCCGGGAAACGCAGAGAACCTGAAAAAGTTGTTGATAATAGTAAGGAGAGAGAGAGCCCGAAAATAAAAGATCCATACGATAGCCGGCAGAGAGAGCCGTAAAACCAAAAAAATAACGCGACGAAAATATTTATAGGATTTAGCCACACTGAAATAATTTCTAGAATTTCAAACGAAGCAATTGCTTACAATATAATTTGATGATTTGAATATTTACTTTAACGAAAGGCTCAGAGAGCCGAACGGGACGGGCTAGAAAAACAGACACGATAATATAAACAGAAAAACTCTATCGTTCGCACTCGAAGCGAGCGAACAATAGGCCATAAACTTAGAGAGCCAAACCAAGTCGCTGGACGACAGTTAGCCACAGCGTTGCCAAATTGTCAACGCTGGAGGTAGCCGGAGATTTTGAGTTTTTACCGTCTCGGATGTGCGACAACGCGAGCGCGCGTCGTCCCAGGGTCGTAAATCCGACCCGCTGAACGCATACACTCCGTACGGGTGACGAGACGCCAAATGTTTCGTCACAGACCCTCACCCCAGAATTTGCAAGACGTTGAATAAGCTCTTGGCAACGACGCCGTTCGCGAAGTTTAGAGTGGGTGGGGCCTGTGTCATCCCGCACGGTGAGAAACGAACAGGGTGCTCTCTCGAGGGATCTGCAACAGAGAAAATCGGTACGAGGCCTCCTCCAGGGCCCAGACAATAACCTCCAGCCACGCCGAAACGTTATGCCCTTTTTGCATTTCATTATCGCCACACGAAACCAAAATAACACAAACGACAACAATGAATGATCGGTGCAACTTTATTCCTGCCGGATAACATTTAACAAACCATAATTACTCGGCTAGAGAGCCGGTACAAAAGAGAAACAAAGAAAAATACAATTTCCCATAAGGGGTTAAGAGCAGTCAGCCATTAGCGGTACAAGATAAAAGGAAAGATTCTCAAACAAGGTCACGCGTCGAATGACGCTGACTGGGGGGGTATTTCTTTTACGTCGGACGTTTTTGACGGCGCTCGGAACTGCGCGGCACGAACTGGATCTCAATCCGAATGACGCGATCTATTAAATCCTTCGAGGGTCGTAGGGTTGCATACTCCGCATCCAGGGGTTAAGTAGCCATCCGACGGGGAAAAAAGGAAAGGTAGCCACTCGAGTCGGTAACTAGATGGGAGGTAACCGGCGGATAGACGTGACAGGGAACGGCGAAGGCCTGTTAAGACGAAGGTAACCGGCGACAACTCCGAACTCAGTGCAGCCCCGCGGCGGGATTGAGATAGCTAATCCGTTCTTGACCGTGACACCTCTCTGACCACAGCGCAAGCAGCGGCGATTCAGTGGCTTAATGCACTCTTGGAGTCGATGCCAGGGGTTACCCCAGTAGGCACTCTTCGGAGAGCAAAGATAGCGAGGTCATAATCGGCCGAAGACCGATGACCGAAAGATAATTTTCGTAGCGCGTAGGTAACGCGGTAACGAGAGCCTGCCCTGCCGGATATGGAGAGCTGTCTGAATCGTGGATGCGTGTGGAGAGTCCGATGGCGAGATGGGGTGCGGCCGAAGATAGAAAGACGGTAAATGATTCCCATGAAGCGTGTGTGACGCCGTACTCGGACTACTCCGCCGGGGATGGAGAACCGACTGAGTCGCGGGTGCGCGGAGGGAGCTAGTGGTGTCGATGAGGCTCTCGGTACGTCGGAGGTAGCCGCGTATTCGCTTCGATCCGGTGGATCGACGTAGGTAGCCGATGGAAGATAGCCCGTCGGTGGGGTCGAGGTAGCCGGTGCGGGAGCAATACAATCAGATATTAACAGAAGGCTTGAGATCCTGAACGAGTACCTTACCGGTCCAGGGGCCGTGACGGTCCTTAAGTTGTACCACCAAGGGGAACAGCTTCTCAACTACTTCAAAGGGTCCATGATTTAGGCGCGAGTTTCGCGGCGATGTGCCGCGCTGCGGACGATAAGACCTGTTGGCGTTTAAGTACTATATCCCCTACCTCGACGTTACGCTCTCTTCATTTACGATTATAGTAGGTAGCCTGGCGGCGGAATGCATTCTCTAGGGTTTGGGTGATAGTCCCTCTTAACGCCTTAAGGCGCGACATACGCTCGCTCCAGCTCTGGGGGGTGATAGGGTAGATTTGAGGGTCGGGTTCGCATTCTCGCCGGAGGAGGATCGCGGGACGCGGTTCGCGACGGAAATTGAGGAACGCGGGGTTCGTTCCGAGGGATCTGTTATGACGGGGCGTTCGCTAGGCCCACGCGACGCCGCCTTCACGCGTTTCCGAGCAGTCCGGGCAGTCGAGTTTAGCTACGCCGGTTCGACCGCAGCGATAACAAAACCGACGGCGCGGGGACGGACAGGCGGTGAATCGATGGCCAGATAGCCCGCAGTTCCAGCAGATTAAGGGCCGCGAGGTTGTTGTGGCGTCAAGGGCGGCGTGGACCGCCGTGGTTGGCGAGGAGGTAGCCTCCCCTGGAGGGCCGCGAGGCTGCGAAGGGACCGGGGCGTCGGGATTGACGGAGGTAGCCGGCGGCGCGGGCTGACGGCGCGGTAAGCGGCGGCGCGGAGGTGGATGGGGCGCTTGTCGGGGCTGATTTGTTGCAGCGCGAGTTTGTACCGCGTGGAGGTTGCTCGGGGACTCGAAGATGGTTTCCGTCTCCGCGAGGGGGGTTGGTGTCGCCTCGAGTTCCTCGCTGTCAAATTCGACTGTCGCGTAGGCCGCGCGGGGAGGTAGCCGGTGTGTCGTCGCGCGTGGAGTTCGCGGTCCCCGATACGCCAACTCTGGGCATAGCGATTGATCCGGGGGTGGGGGTGCCCGATAAGAGCTCGCGCCCTCGAAGCTCTTTTCGAGTCGGATGGCGATATGCTCGAAAGAGTCAAAGTCGTATAGATCGTCGCGGTGGATCGCGCATTGGAAACGCGGCAACAAGTTGCGGTGGGCGTACTGGATTTGCTCCGCTTCGGGCCATGGGGGGTTTAATCGGCCAAATAATCCGCGGAGGCACGTCAGGAAGTCCGCGATGGGTTCTTTCTCGCCTTGAGTCCGGCGCATAATCTCCGTGCGCAGGGCGTATTGGTAGTCGGGGTCCCCGAAACGCTGCCGGCACGACGCGCGGAAGCTATTCCACGTGGACCACCGGGCGCGATCGGTGCGGAACCAAACCAACGCAATGCCCTTGAGAAAGAATGGGAGACATCGAATCAGATCCGCGTCGTGGATGGAGACGAGGTCACGGCCTTCCTCGATGCGAGTCAGAAACGTGTTCACGTCTACACCCCGAACGCCGGAAAACTCGATGTTCCATTTGCGCATGAGGTGGAGCACGGCCGAGGGTGAGGTAGCGTAGCGAGGGGGTCGCGGTTCGTCGTGTAGCGGGGGTTCTTCGAACGGTGGTACGTGGTCGACCCGGGTGGAGGAGAGCGGCCGATTCGGCGCGGCGTAGGGAGTTAACTGGGGAGGGCCCAATGCCTGAGGCGGAGGTGCGGTAGCCGAGGTGGTCGCGACGGGTTCGACGGCGGGCGCTGACGGTGCCCGATTGGTTCCGTCGAGGGTGCCGGTTTGATTGATGCCGGAGTCGTCTTGGGTCGGATTGAATACACACCCCGCCCTGCCGGGTAGGTAATCGTCGTGATCCGACATCCCGAACTTAGAGTCGTAGGAAATCTTGTCTTAGTTGGGGTTGGGCAATCAGTGAGCCGTCGAGATGGGTCGCGATTGAACCGGACGGATAATAATGAAACGCGGTGTGACTAAGTGAATATGAAATTAATGCCAACGGAAGATCGGTCGCGATTACCGAAAATGAAAAATAATAAAACAATGAAGTTTGAATTTTAATCGGGGCGGGGAAAAATAAGTGAGCCTGCGTAAACGGTCGCGAGTGACTCGAACGGAAAGCTAATGAAACTCGGTGTTAATAGGTAATTATGCAATTAATGAAAATGTACGATCGGTCGCGATTACCGAAATAAAAAAAATAAAATAAAACAATGAAATTTGGATTTTAATTGGGGCGGGGAGAATAAGTGAGCTTGCTTAAACGGTCGCGATCGACCCGAACGGAACAATGAAGAACTAATGCAAATGTAAGACAGAATAAAGACTCAGAGTTAATAAGTAATTATGAAACTAATGCAAATGTAAGAACAAATAAAAACTCAGAGTTAATAAATAATTATGAAACTAATGCAAATGTAAGATCAAATAAACTCAGAGTTAATAAGTAATTATGAAATAATGAAAAGGGACGGTCGGTCGCGATTACCGAAAATAAGAAATGATAGAACAAGGGGATTGCAATGCAATCGCAAAAGAAAACAACACGACAGGACTAACCCTCGGCTGCGATGGCAGGGAGCGGCGATTTTCGGGGCGCAGGGCGCGGTACGGGGTCGCACGCGTTGCGGGTACAGTGGGTACGATGGTACTAAGCACGCGGTAACCAGTGAGCGCGAGAGTGGGAGAGCGATAGAGTCCGAGATGTCAACAACTCGGCGGTTGGTATAGCGTCGGAGAGTAAATGGGGAAGAGAGAGCAAACAAAAAAAACCAAGGCAAATAAGGGGACGTAGAAAAACAGCTACCTGACTGTCGCACTGTTTCGAGGCGAGGAATATTCGAGAGAATATTTTAATTTGTGTTATTGTTGAGGGCCTCTCTGGCGTAAAGCCTGAGCGTTCGAAACAGCGAGACACAATCAGATAGCCGTGGGTAATGACAAAGGATTTGCGAATGTAAACACGATAGCCGAGATGCGAAATCTCAAAGATAGCGGTCGGGGAATAACGAAATAATAACTGGGGTTAACGATAGCCGAGATGCGTAATCTCGAAGATAGCGGTCAGGGAATAACGAAATAATAACTGAGGGTTAACGATAGCCGAGATGCGAAATCTCAAAGATAGCGGTCGGGGAATAACGAAATAATAACTGGGGTTAACGATAGCCGAGATGCGTAATCTCAAAGATAGCGGTCAGGGAATAACGAAATAATAACTGAGGGTTAACGATAGCCGAGATGCGAAATCTCAAAATTAGCGGGCAGGGAATAACAAAATAATAACCGGGGTTAGCCAAAGCCAAGATGCGAAATCTCAAAATTAGCGGGCAGGGAATAACAAAATAATAACCGGGGTTAACGATAACCGAGATGCGAAATCTCAAAATTAGCGGGCAGGGAATAACAAAATAATAACCGGGGTTAACGATAGCCGAGGGATCGAAGATACGGCAATCAGAAAACAGGGGTAGCGGTGCGATAATCGGTATCTTTAGCCAAACAATCAAAATGCAAATTAACGGAACGCGAAACCTAATATAACGGAAAATCCGTAACAAACTTGACAAAATACACAAATTCGATTAATACCATAAAGCCCGGAATGCGAGACAACGCGAATAAAGAAAGCAACGAAAGTGAAACGCAAGAAATATAATAGGTGGCGATAATGGGCCAATAACTTCGTTACGCGGTCCGAGGACCGCTCGTTTCCCACAAAAGACTCTAACGGGACTGTATCCCCAATAATTAACAAAATAACCAAAATTCCAAAAATCCACAAAACCAAAAGCCACACGGCTAACTGGGGAAACGACGGAGTTACTAACCTTACAAAAGAAGAAGGAGGAAGTACCTCACCGAATATTCTCCGCCGCCACGTGAGGAACTCGTTCCGGTAGATAGCAGGATCTCGGAGGATCGTCGAAGCCGATGTCGAAAGATGTCGGGGAATCGTCGATGCCGATGTTGAAGAGGGTCGAAAGATGACGAAACTTGAAGATGAAGAAAGGAGGTAGCGTTGAGATAGAATGCGACACTCGAGAGAGCACTTGTAAAGACGCGTCAAGCGAGTAAGCAGTCCGAACGATAATTGATCATCGATGTGCGATCCTCGCTCTCTGTGGGTCGATGGTCCCCACCCTTGACCCTGGGTCAAGTCCTGCGCAAACTCGTACGCTTCCGGGGTCGCTCGTTAACGCTCGGGTTACTGGGTTACGCCGGCCTCTCCTACCAGAGCCGGCACCTCTCGCGTCGACTCGAAGGGTGCGCGGGGAGAGGGGTTCTTTTTGAAGAGACCTACGGAGAGAGAGAGAACGAACGATGGCCGGGCTCCCGGCGAATACCACGACAAAGACAGAGCGAGTCGGTGTCCGTCCGGCAGTTTTTTATGCCGTGCCTCGGTCGTCTTCCCCCAGGACCCGGTCTCCGACGAGGGTAAGGTCGGGATTCCGCCCGTGGATGGTGGTGGCCGCCAACTCTTTCCACGCGGATCCCAGTACCGGCACATTGCTACCTCACATACCCCCATCGGTCCCATAGGTCCGTTATGAACGAGGCGCCGGAGGGTATCCGGTCCGCGACGGCCGAGACAACGGCAGGCTGGTCCAGCTCGAGGCTGGGAAGCCGTACGAGGAGGGTGGCTCGGTAAATCTTGGCCGTTTCTCCAGCTCGCTCCCTGGCAACCATGACCACGGGTGCAGGTGTTAGTCAACCCGCCTGCTCCTTAAGGACGAACTCCCGACTCTAAAAGTCCCTAAAATCCTAACCTCGGGAGATGATCGGTCTCCCGAGTACAAAAAAATAAAGTCAATGCCGAGATAAACGCCGGTCACCCGCCGGGAAACGCAGAGAACCTGAAAAAGTTGTTGACAATAGTAAGGAGAGAGAGAGAGAGCCCGAAAATAAAAGATCCATACGATAGCCGGCAGAGAGAGCCGTAAAACCAAAAAAATAACGCGACGAAAATATTTATAGGATTTAGCCACACTGAAATAATTTTTAGAATTTCAAACGAAGCAATTGCTTACAATATAATTTGATGATTTGAATATTTACTTTAACGAAAGGCTCAGAGAGCCGAACGGGACGGGCTAGAAAAACAGACACGATAATATAAACAGAAAAACTCTATCGTTCGCACTCGAAGCGAGCGAACAATAGGCCATAAACTTAGAGAGCCAAACCGAGTCGCTGGACGACAGTTAGCCACAGCGTTGCCAAATTGTCAACGCTGGAGGTAGCCGGAGATTTTGAGTTTTTACCGTCTCGGATGTGCGACAACGCGAGCGCGCGTCGTCCCAGGGTCGTAAATCCGACCCGCTGAACGCATACACTCCGTACGGGTGACGAGACTCCAAATGTTTCGTCACAATGCATATTTGTAAGCACGCTCGGAACGTTACGAAGTAGGCGGCCTAAATTTTGAACGTCGGTTCTTTCAAAGTCGGTAAGCACGATTTCTCAAAAACGGCTCAACCGATCGGTCTGCAATTTTAACACAACCTTCTCAGATATATTCTGCAGGTATTGATCGAAGGATTAACATTTCCGATAATTAATTCGAAAGTTACGATAAGTTTATACGATTAGTTAATACGAAATTAAACCTATGGACCCACGCTCGTACAATGATAAGTGAGTCCCTTTCGGCGATTCTACTGAATAAAATGTTAGCGGTAACGCGAAAGATGGAACTCGCGGACGAAGACTTCTATGGCGCAGCGCATGAACGTACCGTCGCGACAATATCGCTACAATTTCACGACTCGAAACTCCAAACTCTTCCCCAAACCGTGCGACAAAAATTGAGCGAAACGACAGTCCTACCGGTTAGTTTTCTGTAGTACGAGACCGGGGCTTTCGACCGTCTCGTACGTTGATATATTCGGTAGCGTCGCTTTCTTGAGCAACGGTAATTGTACACGTCACGGAGCTACGTCTCTCCCCGTTAACAATACACGCTAGAGTCTCCGAGTCGCGTTGCTCGTCTATTTGAACGATGACGTGTTCGGCGCGGAGAACGGCGTCTCGTGCGCGATAGCCGATAAAACCGACAGTCGACGTCCGACGTTGTACTATTGGTCCATGACAAAGTGCACGACATTGCACCGTGGACCAAGATGGTAGAAGGCTCTCGAATTTCCTGAGATGCTGATTTTTGTCGGTCTCTATCTCGACAGTGAGTTCGAGGCGGCAACGGGCATTCCGAGCTGGATAGAACGTGGGCGTCGCTCAGGTGTCGTAAGCGGTGAACGATCGCGCGAACGGAATTCGACGCTCTCGTCGATGGCGATGACGTGGGCTCGTGAATTGAAGAGAAAATAATACAATAGAATTTAGACATTATACGGTACGCTAACGCTTGGCCCTGCTGGTGAAGAGACGGTGCTCCCGCCTGCTGTGCATGAAATATACAAGCATTTCAGATGCTTTATGATGGCACCGAAAATCGTCACAGTATATACATATATATAACTTTGCGCTTAAATAATTCTTTTCCTCCCTCATGTCGGTGCGAGGTAAAATAGATATCGTTGACAACGAGTCGCCTTGATTGGCATATAAAAAACCCAGATCACACCCATGACACGTGGCGCTCATTTGAAATACACCCATTAACGGGTTATACACAGTTGCAAGGTCAAAAGAAGTCGTTTTTTTACGAATTTTTTCGGAAAAGGGATTTTATTTGACAAATACAAGAAGTATTAATAAATGTAGTGGCAGCTTTTAACTTTATATTATTTACGGTTTGGATTATTTAAAATGAAAAAACCGAAAAGATTCTATTAGTGTTAGTGGATAGATAAATCTGGGTATTGATCGAAGGAATTGTCGAAATTTTGATTTTTGACAAAATGGCGGGTCCAAAAAGAAAACATTCAAATTTTCGACCAACATTTTTTCGTTAAATAGTTAAAAAAAAATAGAAATAATTATCGGAAATCTTATTCGGTTGAGCCGTTTTTGAGAAATCGTGCTCACCGACTTTGAAAACACCGTTTTGAGAAAAACGCGTTCAATGTTGTATGCTGCCACTCCAGTCTTTAGGCCGCCTACTGTGTAACACTCCGAGCGTCTTTACAAATATGCATGTATCTCCAAGAATATTGGCCGGACCGATTTGAAATTTTCAGAGAATATACTCAAATGTATGTACATTCCGAAAATGCAATAAAAAGAATCGATTTTTTGAAATTTCCAACTGCGTGTAGCCCCTTAAGCAATAAGCAAAAAGCAGAGTAGCGACTTAAAAACGGGCGGGGGTATCGGGATATGACTCGGTGATAAATTAATTTTTAACTCGTCAAATATGAGGAATCGGTCTTCATTTGAATATGAGACAAACACGATAAAACTGTCAACGTGTGGCACTCGTTTGAAAAACACCCATTAAAGAAGAAGCGAGAACCGAAATTGTGGCTTTGAACAGGTGGGAGTATTGAGATACGGCGCATGTCTATTGATGCAAGTGGTTGCCAAACCATGCGACTGGTTCGCCTAATTATTTTTATTTTTTAGTGAACGTATTTTACAAAAAAAAAACGGGGCTCATGTTCTGGGAAAAGGGTCAACGTGTACAGCTGATTAATATTTGTCGTCGGTTCACAATAGATGAAAAATGAGGAACAATTCTGACTCCATGACGACCTCAATTCACTCCAGTAATCAAGTATTTACAGTGGAATCTCATTTACTCAATGACACAGTGTGGGAGATGTAATCTATTTTATATATAGCTACATATTGTATAACAGCACAATGAATTGTTCCTACAGAATTTTTTATTCTTACATAAAATTTTTCCCTAGAAGACAACATTTTTTAAACTCCCCGAAAAATGGGGATGTTTTTATTTAGCAAAATAAAAAATAAATTAATATGAATGCAAATGAAAACTGGCACATTGCTTTTTTCTCTTTTTCGAAGATTCGCAAATATTCCTAATTATTTTTCGAGAAGTTCAAAAATTTTTATAAAATCTTATCCGTTTCGTCGATTTTCACCAAATTTTATATTAAACATTCCGTAACGTCGATTCATTTGAGGAAAAATTTACACATTGATCACTCAAAATGAACTCGGTGTTACGTCCCAGGGGGTTTCACAAATGGAGACGTGTGCGCGGCGAAACGCATAGGGTACGATTTGTAAATAAATAAGTAGGACACGTGGTTCGTTTCCCGATTAACAATTAAAATCGAGATGTCGAGTATAATGAATCGCTGTTTTATTCGGACAATTGTGAATATAAATGTTGATTTACGTGGTCGTTGAACAGTTGAATACAGTATAGATATCGTGACAAAATGTATAAATTTACAAGTATACTTCGCAAATACTTGTTGACTGTTATAAAGGTACCGAGTATAACGGAGATGATTTTACTAGAGTTGTTGCTCTCGCGAATGTTGAATTAAGACTTAAGTAGCTTAGATGTTGAAAGCGGACTTCTCGCTACGAGTGTTGAGTGAAGACTGACTAATAGGAGGTGCATTCGGTTGTCGTGAAGCGGCAACCGAAAAGTGCTGACTTCTAAAACTCCAAAAGTTTGGAATATCGCGCGAGGCCTCGAGCCTCGCCGCGCCGGAAATTAATCAGCGAAAATCTAATATTGACCGTTCGCTCCTCGAGCGAACGAACAAACGCTCAGGTAATTCGTGCGTTTGGCCTAAAAGTGGAGTGTGCAGAAATGTGAGCGGTAACATCCGTTCTCACGATTTGGTATGACTGAGCTTGGGTAATTTATGAATTTAGCTGATATGAAGTAAGCAGGAATTCGAGCGGCGACATCCGCTCGAGTGCTGAATTTACGTTGCGAGTGAGCGCAAAATACTATGCGTTAAGTTAAAAGTAAAGTTAAAGTAATACAATAAAAGTCCCATGGAGGAGACGTCACGAAGTAACACTTGGGTTAAATCGTTAACGGACATTTTTTCGAAAAATTCGAAATTTACGAAAATAAAAATTCGTCTATCAGAAAGCAAGAAACGCTGTCGCAATATCGTACGCTGGTAAAAAGGCATCAGAGATTATACGCAGTGGATTAAAAAAAAAAATTATTGCGTTTTCATAATGGACATTCATGGTGACTTGGAACGCACCATATATACTGTAACGTATATATGGTGCGTTCCAAGTTAAATCAACAGATCTATGTATAAGTTATGTTATTACTGTTAGTATTATTATTGCCACGTTTTTTTTTTTTTTTCATTTTTTGGAAACATGATACACTCTATGGAATACAACACTATGTATGCGATAGAGAAATTTATGAAGAAGGTTTATATTAGTTATGTTACAATATTACTGTTAGTATTATTACGTCTCCGTTTTGGTTCCTTCATTTTTTCATTTCTTGTTAGACGTGATAACTATCATAGTTCCTAGTAAGTTAAATTGTTGATCTCGATGGGCGCAACGTGCGAATAATAAAAACATATAATTTTAGAAGTATTAGAGGGCGTCACCTGGTGTGTACCATGAAAATAGACAGAAAGGATGGGCAATATTTGTGGTTTGTGCTTAAGAGGATGTATCAATCCCCTCGAACGGCTCGAAAACGCTGAAGACTCGTTCTCCGATACCGTACAACTAATCGCGTTGAAATTTTGGGCACAAAGTCTACACGTTGGCACACAGTGGCTAAACTTCGGGCAGTTCAAAATTTTGAAAAAAACTACAGTTTCATTTACCACGGGAGAAATTACTGAATTTTTCACTGTTAGACTCAACGGATTGTTACATCCTCACTTTAGCCACTGGGCAATATAAAAACACATATTTTGTGCTTTGTTTCATCTTGTTCCATGCAGAAATTATCGAAAACGAAGGTTTTTCCGTTTTTGCTCAAAGAAATACCGACTTCTGCCTGTATCACCCAAAATTTAGTGCGCCAATATTCCGAGTGGCGGCGCTAACATCGGTTTCTTAAATGCATGCTTTCTCTATCCGTTCCTTACTTAGGAGACCGGCATTAACGGTGGGAGAGAGACGGTAATCGTGCCCATGGTGCTGCAAGGCGGAGAGACATATAGATCCAAGCGCTACCGAGTAGCGGCGAGAACCACTCGCTTCATATGTGTATACACATCCATATGTAGAATAAGTTATGTGCAATCACAGCAACCCTCTGCTATTCGGCTTCGATGCTCTGTCACGCGGAGCATCGAAACCTCATAGAAGACGCGCGCTGTGACATCTAGCGGTAGTTAGCAGCGGCTTGTAGTGAAATACTACGAGCTCTGCACTACCGCGATGAGGAGGGCCACGTCGAAATTTTCTTGCGACTGATACATCCTCGTATAACAAGGTTAGATGGGGCAAGTGTTCTCAGGTCTCTTATTTTTGTACGCATCAATTTTTCTATGCTCAATAAAAAAAAAATACTCATCGCAGATTCACCCGAACAGTGAAACACAGAGATAACTTGAAGGGAATCAGTGAAAGTAAACCGGTTTCTTTTAATCAGGGCGAGCTGACAGGTCCTTCGATATTTTGAAAACACGGGTGCCTCCCGCAAAAATGATCGGGTGTAAAAACTTTTTTAAATTATCGGTAGAACTTTTGTCGTTCGAAACGATTGCTCTTGCGGAGAATAACATTCTAATGACAATGTTATTCACGAAGCGACGATCTATCGTTCAATATCAATAGAGATATTTTTTTCATAGTTAATGAACTGTGAAAAAAATATCTTTGTTGAGATCGAACGATAGATTCCAGTGATAACGGTGAGGCGTAAAACGTTGCAAAGTTGAGACGACTGTTTGGACGTATCAAGGCTGATCACAAGCGACGATCTATCGTTTAATATCCATAGAGATATATTTTTCACAGTTCATTGACTATGAAAAAAATATCTCTATTGATATTGAACGATAGGTCGAATGGGGGTAATCCGATCGCCTACGTTGGAATCTTTTGAAGCATAAAAGTGCCTATCAACAATGAATATGACAACTCGAGATCGTAAATCATACACACTTGGTTAAACACCGTATGCACAGTTTTTACGAATTAGAACAAGCCGATGTGTTTTTTCCCAATGGTATTGCTCCAATCGCGGGCTATAAAAGCCCAGTGGAAGTGCGAGTCGAGCTGAGGAAAGTCGACCATCGTGACTATTAGAGATCCCAGAGCCGGTTAGTTGAAAGTTCGTATGAGCAACCGAATAACTAAATTCTTTGAGCCATCAACCGATCGTCGTGCTCGTTATCACCGATGGAGAAATATTCATTCTTGACCATTGGGCTTCTCGTTTTTGTTATCTACGGCCCTTGCTCCAAAGGAATTGCAAAAGATGTGCAGACCAATCCACTACACAAACCAGAGGGCAACATCGCCGAGAATCAATACGTGAGTTGTCGAAAAATATTCGTAAATTTCGGAAAATATAAAATCGCCGCAATATGAATGACAATAATGGGGAAATTATTTGCAGCCGGATCGTAACATCGATTGTGAAAACTCGATCTTCTCTAACAAGACAAATTGGCAGTCGGAATTCGGATATTCTTTGAATTACAATCAGGATTCACGTTTAAGGAAAAATCCGCGTTTTTCTGGTGCGCATAATGTGATTAAAAGACAAGGGGGACCGGATCCGGTTGATCTCCCATCGCAGCAACACGTGCTGTCAGGAAGACTAGCGAACGCCATATTCGCTGTGGACAACTACATCGCATGGTGGAATGAAACGGACCGTGTGTGGCAGGAACGCGTAAACCTCGATGAGCAACAGCGGCAGCACGACACATTAATCGCTGTCACATGGGAAGAACAGTTTCTGATGGCAGGAGGTTCTCAGGAGATAGTTGCCGAGCGGAGGCGCTATCGAGAGCTCTGGTCGGAGTTCTGGGATACGAATCGAGATCAGTGGTACACAAGACTGCGGACCGACAGCGTAATGCAATTAACGCAGTTGCAGATACAGAGGGACCAGGCACAATGCGACTACGTCGAATTTCAGCGCCGGCAAATATCCCCTCACGGTGGAGAATTCTGACAATATCACGGAATTCCACTTCGGTATAATTACCGTAGGAATACTGTATTTTTATCGTACTTATTTTTTTTTCTGAAATCGTGTCATTTGGAATTGCCGTCTCTATATTTATTGTTAAAACAGGTAAAATGATGTTTACATGTTACTTATTTCAATTGTGATTCACTTATCTTTTATTCAGATATTAACCTTTCATTCTCAATAAAAATAATGGCTTCATATTGTATACAAAAGAAATTGCATAAAATGATAACTAAAATATTTGCGACACGGCAACGCAACACATCAGCTGATGGCCCGGATGATATCAAGAGACGCGGTAGCGTCTTGACGCCAAGTATAAAAAAGAAGTTTTTAAACTGTGCCGATGTCTCTATACAGTAAGGTGCCCTGAAAACCGTTATATTCAAACTTTAAGGCGGTAGTCGGGTCTAGAAATAAAAAAAAAATCGATTTTTTTTTCATTTTCTTATTCCTTAGACCTTTCTTCATACGCTCCTGAAAACTGTTTATTGATATTTCAAAAATTAGCCGAGTAATAAACATTCTTAGCAAGCCGCGCGCTCAGGTAGTGCGGTCGGGAAGCAACTGCGTGGTCGTTTCGAGAACGGGCACCGTCCCGTAGGGCTCCAAACAATGTACCGGTAATAAAACCAATAAACCAGTTCACAGAATTTCTACCAACACTTCTCCATTTCATGTGAACGTATTTGAACTGTGCTATATTCAGTTACGTTCCAACCGTCGAATAGAGCAGACGCGAAAACGCGATAGTAGAGCAGACGCGAATTCTTCAAAATGAATAGTAAGAAAGGTACGAAAACGAATGAAACTCGCGCGCATCGTAATTGAGTGACGAAAAAAAGAGCATTCCGATGAAATCAGCAGACTGGAGAAAGCAGTCAAGTTTTAACAAGTGCATCAGCATCGAAGTTGCGAAAAACTGGGTATATGGAAGTTCCACTTGACATGCAACACGGTTACTGTATACTAAATTTTTTCACCATTTTGCAGCAATCAGTGCGTCTGTTGTCTGTAAACCATGTAAAGACGAAGTTTCATTCGCAAAAGCTTCCTGTCGCGGATTGGGCTTCAAAATCCAAATGAGATGTACCTGCGGTTCTCAATATATTAACACTTCTTCGCTTATCGATAAAGCATTTGAGATAAATTGTTTGATTGTGGTGGCAATGCGATTGTTAGGAATTGGTAGAGAAGTGGTCAATATATTTTGCGGGATAATGGATATCGGAGTGGAACTTTCAAAAGCAACGTATGCTGATGTGTTGAAAAAATTACACTGCGCGGCTGCTGCTGTGTACGATTGCGTGCTGCAAAAAGCCGTCAATGAGGAGAAACAACTGACTTTTGAAAAAGAATCTTCATCATCGGAGCTAACAGTGTCAGGAGATGGCACTTGGAAAAAACGAGGTTTTAGTTCACGGTTTGGCGTGACGAGTATAATTGGTAAATACAGCAAAAAAGTGCTAGATACTGTGGTCAAATCGAGCTTTTGCCAAGCGTGTGCCGTAAGAAAAAACAAGATGACTACCGAAGAATTCGATGATTGGTTTGAAACTCACGAAGACTGTACTAATAACCACCATGGCAGTGCGGGCAAGATGGAAGTTGACGCAGCATTAAAGATGTTTCAACGATCGGTAGAAAAATACGGCGTGCAATACACTCGATACATTGGCGATGGAGATTGCAAAACGTATAAAGCAATGGTAGACGCGTGTACTTACGGCCAAGATACTATCGTACAAAAAAAAGTGTATTGGACTTGTTTTGAAAAGAATGGGAACAAGATTACGTAATGTTTAAAAACAATGTAAAGGTATAGGTGAAAAAGGCAAAGGAAAATTGACTGACAAGGTAATCGGCGACTTGACAGTTTACTACGGTTTAGCGATTAGAAGAAATTGTCACTCAATCGAAGAAATGAAGAAAGCCGTGTGGTCAACATTCTATCACTATGCTTCAAGTGACGAAAACCCTCAGCACATGCCTGCCGGGACCTTCCAGCTGGTGCAAGTGGCGTAACGCAGAGGCTACTGAGTCGCTCGACGATTTCAGACATGATAGACCGCCCCTCTGTGATCAAGTTTTAGAGGCGATAAAACCCGTATACGAAAATCTTTCATCGGAGGATTTGTTAGAGTGGTGTCTAGGAGCGGAGACACAAAACAATAATGAATCTCTAAATTCATTGATTTGGATGTTCGCTCCAAAACACATTCACTCTGGAGCTGTTACGATTGAAATTGCCACTTTTTTAGCTACGTGTATTTTCAACGAAGGCTTCACAACAATACTGAAGATATTGGATACGATGGATGTGAAAATCGGACAGCAAGCAGAAGCATATGCGAGGTTACGCGATCAACAGAGAATCGACCGTTCCGAACGACGATCGTTATTCGCCTCAGAAGACGCCAGGACTGCTAGAAGGGAAGCAGTATTAGAATTAGATCAGTTCTATGAAAGGGAAGAAGGAGCCATTTATGGACCCCGGCTGGCCGATTAACTGGTAAGCATCGATAATTCAATTTAAATCTCATTTAACGGTGTCAAAACTTTGAACGCGTTTATCTCAAAACTATGTTTTTAAATCGGCGCCCACGATATCTCGATAACTAATGGACCGGTCGAGCTCAAATTTTGCACGTACCTTAGGTAGCCTGTCCCCGAGGACTGGTAGCAGAATTGAGTCGAACAATAATTTTGCCGACATTTTATAACTCGTCGAATACCCGAAAATGTATAAAATTAATAAATCATTAATAAAAGTTCAACAGGCCGCCATTTTGTCAAAATTTTTTTTTAAGTACCAATTCTGCTACCAGTGCTCAGAATACTCACACAGATTGAGAATATATATATATTTTTTTTTTTCAGATGCATACATCATCGTTCAGAGTGGGCGCCGATTGAGGCGGCTTTCGGCACACCATGTTGCGACAAGGCAAAAAACTACATGAAAATATTTAAAATAATTTTTTTTTTAATGAAGAAGTAGTCTTTTAGGATCAATAAATGCACGTGTAAATTTTCATCAAGACAACTTCAACGGTTTAAAAGTTATTGCAGATTAGAAATGATGTCAAAAATCCCGCTCTAGACCAGACTACCGCCTTAAGTCGACTTCACGCGCAAACGCGTCGAGTTATAACAAATCTGACGACATTTTTGCAATGTAATGTTATTTCTTTCTTTCGAATGCATTTAGATTTATTTAGATCCATCCACGCATTGTTGAGATATTGTAATATTGCCATGATTTTTCACGCAACTTTTCTCATCTCAAGAATTCTTCTTCTTCTTCTTCTTCATTCCCGTGTTTTCGACAAAGGGGCATATGTGCCTAGTACAGCATATAACTTATACGCCCTTTCACACAAATTATACAAAAACGATATATATATCACCTATGTGCGATGCGAGCTCGTGGTTCTCTTCACTACGATGCCGCGCGGTCTCGTTGCGCGTACGTGCTCTAGGTCATCAGTCGAGTCGATGCTGGCGGCCGGGCCGTCGCAGTGTGCAAGAGAGAGAGAGAGAAAGTGCACGTGGAGTTGTCAGCTAGTTATTTTTATTTTCGCGTGTGCGTTAGTTGATATTTTAATTTAAAAAAGTGTTTCGTGCTACATTTGAAATGAAGTCAATAACGGGCATAATACTTGTAATTGCGTAGACGACATAGTCGAGTCTCTGTCAGCGTTGATTTTGTGTAGTCAACGAGTAGGTGTCAGCCGTTATTTACGAGGTTCGGAATAGAATAACTGTGTTCGGTGTAACCTGATGAATAATAAAAATACATTATTTTTTGCATAGTCAATTCAGTTCATCGGGGCAGTTTGAACGCCCGGATAAGTTGAAAATAGAATAATATTTCCATATATGAACTGTAAATTATTACTCCGTAAAGATAAGGTACTGCGTAAATGAGTATAACTTCTGTGCATGAATTTGAATTGAAAAATTCCTACACTCGGACCTGAAAGAATGTTTTTAAATAGATAATGAGATTTTGCAAAGCTTTTTTTCAATTCATCGGTGCAGTTTGAACTTTAGGATAAGTTGAAAATGGAATAATGTTTGCATCCATAAACTGCAAATTATTACTGGGTAAAGATAAGGTACTGCGTAAATGAGTATAACTTCTGTGCATGAATTTGAATTGAAAAATTCCTACACTCGGACCCGAAAGAATTTTCTTAAATAGATAATGAGATTTTGCAAAGCTATTTTTCAGTTCATCGGGGCAGTTTGAACTTTAGGATAAGTTCAAAATGGAATAATGTTTGCATCCATAAACTGTAAATTGTTACTGGGTTGTAATTGTTACTGGGTAGATAATGCGATTTTGCACAGCTAATTCAGTTCATCGGGGCAGTTTGAACTTTACGATAAGTTCAAAATGGAATAATGTTTGCATACATGAAGTGTAAATTATAACTACATAAAGATAAGGTACTGCGTAAGTGAGTGTAACTTCTGTGCATGAATTTCAATTGGAAAATTCCCGCACTCAAACCCGAACAAATTTTCTTAAAAAGATAATGCGATTTTGCACAGCTAATTCAGTTCATCGGGGCAGTTTGAACTTTAGGATAAGTTAAATAGGATAAGCATTTTAATCTGTGCAGTTTTTGGCAAATTGTTGAACTCTTATGGTCAATTTTGGTTTTCTGTTTCACGACTTCTTCAGCATGACAAAAAAAAAGCTTTTCAATATTTCTTGATAATCCTAGTTCCAAGACTAGTTAAAACTTCACAGATTAATATGCTGTTTGATTTTTTTGTTTCAGATAAGCAGAACGCCCGTAATCGTGGTAACCGTTTTTTGAAAATGAGTGGCTACGTTGCCGTCTACCTCAGCAATGGGCGACGATTTCGGGCTGAAAAAATTGTAAAGTGTGCTCAAAATGTGAATAAATATGTGGTCGAAATTTCGCAGTTGTATCTTTATTTAGCTCGCCAAGAAAAAATCCCAAAAAAGCGTGAAGAAAGAGACTTCGCACGGGATAGCGCCCTTAAGGGAGGAGGAGATAAATAAAACACGAATATTTGAATGGATATTGTTGAAACATATTCGTTGACAAAAATATCAAAGTACTTTTTAACATTCCTTAAAGTAACGCGATATCTTTTAAAACGATACACCACTCGACAGAACAGAGAATTTTTATTTTATTTTTCGAGATCGAACGTTTTGACCCCTCAAAATTCTCGAAAAGATATTTTTTGAAAAATTACTGGATGTCCATCTTCGGAACATCTCACTCTAGTTGCGTGCCAAATTTTAAGTTTACAGGTTACACCGTTTAGGAGTTGGAGACCTGTCACAGAAGGACAGACAGACGGACAACCGAATCTCACAATGTGGGTGCTGTTTTTTTTTAACGGAATTCTAAAAAGTATACAGGATTAGAGAAAGTGGGAAGAATTGGCAGGGGCATACGGGGATGGGATCGTAAAGGGGAAGGACCTCGTATTTTAGAATTTGGTATGAAAAAATAAAATACAAAGTTGTAATGTAAAATTTGCAACACTGCTTCCTCATAATAAATTTAAGCTAGAGTATTATCGGGAATTTTTCAAAAAATCCATATTTTCATTAAAAAACGAAGACCTTAAACGATTCTGAGGAAATTCCATACTAAAAATTCTCGTTCCCCCATCTACGTGTAACATTTTAGCTGGATAGCTCAAAATTTCTGTGAGTCAGAGCACGTAGGTTAATTTTTGAAAAAATCGAAATAGTATCTCGAATTACAACACGTTTTTCGAAACAGTCACGCATAGACGTCCAGTCATTTTTCTGTCTTCTTGATTTAACATTTTGGCACATTTTGGAATGTTTGGTATTTCGTGCCACATATTGGTGGAAAACACGATTTTTTTTTCTCACTATCCCAAAGCTTACGAGGGAGCAAAAAATGTGCAACGGGTCACATTTTTCTTCATCATTTCCCATTCAACATGGGGAATGTCTGTATACTATATATCTATTTATAGGCTATCAAACGCGACAAACGGAATTCCGTGGAAAATCAATTTTTTCTTCTCGCCGTGATGTCACATAACGCTACTCTCGCCACACCCCTACACACTCTATGCAATATATCCGGCCGTGAGCTGTGCGATCCGACGTTTAGATCGCCGGTCGTTTCAACGTAAACGAGGTTACATCCTACATGTTGTAATACCTATTCTACACGTATATATGGTGCGTTCCAAGTCAAACCAACAGATCTATGTATAAGTTATGTCATTACTGTTAGTATTATTATTTCTCTTTTTTTTTTCATTTTTTAGAAACGTGATACACTCTGTGGAATACAAAACTATGTATGCGATAGAGAAATTTATGAAGAAGATTTATAATAGTTATGTTACAATATTACTGTTAGTGTTATTACATCTCCGTTTTGGTTCCTTCTTTTTTTTCATTTCTTGTTAGACGTGATAACTATCATAGTTTCTAGTAAGTTAAATTGTTGATCGCGATGCATGCAACATGCGAATAATAAAAACATATAATTTTAGAAGTATTAGAGGGCGTCACCTGGTGTGTACCATGAAAATAGACAGAAAGGATGGGGAATACCTGTGGTCCGTGCTTAACGGGATGAATCAGTCACAAGAAAATTTCGACGCGGCCTTCCTCGTCGCGGTAGTGCAGGGGTCGTAGTATTTCACTGCGAGCCGCTGCTCACTACCGCTAGATGTCACAGCGCGCGTCTTCTATGAGGTTTCGATGCTTCGCGTGACGGAGCATCGAAGCCGAATAGCAGACGGTTGCTGTGATTGCACATACTTATTCTACATATGGCTGTGTATACACATATGAAGCGAGTGGCTCTCGCCGCTACTCGGTAGCGCTTGGACACACCATAGCGTATGCAGCTCGTATCAGCTGTTCCTACCATGCAGCAGGGTAGTTCATTCCTCGCTGTATGTTAGAGTGGTCAAAGTAAATAATAATAATTATTATTTAAACAAATAAGTTATGCTAAGGATCTCCGTCGACATGCATCGACGGGTGGTTTGACAAGCGTCAAACTTTCGAGCAATAAAGATTGCCCGTTTCTTGCTCTATGTTAGAACGGTCAAAGTAAATAATAATAATTATTATTTAAACGAATCAGTTATATTATACTACGGATCTCCGTCGGCATGCATCGACGGGTGGTTCGACAAGCGTCAAACTTTCGAGCAATGAAGATCGCTCGTTTCTCGCTCTATATGAGAACGGTCAAAGTAAATAATAATAATAATTAATTAAACAAATAAGTTATATTATGCTACGGATCTCTGTCGATATGCATCGACAGGTGGTTCGACAAGCATCAAACTTTCAAGCAATGAAGATTGCTCGTTTCTCGCTCTATGTTAGAACGATCAAAGTAAATAATAATAATAATTATTTAAACAAATCAGTTATGCTAAGGATCTCCGTCGACATGCATCGACGGGTGATTTGACAAGCGTCAAACTTTCGAGCAATGAAAATTACTCGTTTCTCGCTCTATGTTAGAACGGTCAAAGTAAATAATAATAATTATTATTTAAACAAATAAGTTATGCTACGGATCTCCGTCGGCATGCATCGACGGGTGGTTCGACAAGCGTCAAACTTTCGAGCAATGAAGATCGCTCGTTTCTCGCTCTATATGAGAACGGTCAAAGTAAATAATAATAATAATTAATTAAACAAATAAGTTATATTATGCTACGGATCTCTGTCGATATGCATCGACAGGTGGTTCGACAAGCATCAAACTTTCAAGCAATGAAGATTGCTCGTTTCTCGCTCTATGTTAGAACGATCAAAGTAAATAATAATAATAATTATTTAAACAAATCAGTTATGCTAAGGATCTCCGTCGACATGCATCGACGGGTGATTTGACAAGCGTCAAACTTTCGAGCAATGAAAATTACTCGTTTCTCGCTCTATGTTAGAACGGTCAAAGTAAATAATAATAATTATTATTTAAACAAATAAGTTATGCTAAGGATCTCCGTCGACATGCATCGACGGGTGGTTTGACAAGCGTCAAACTTTCGAGCAATGAAGATTGCTCGTTTCTCGCTCTATGTTAGAACGGTAAAAGAAAATAATAATAATTATTATTTAAACAAATAAGTTATGCTAAGGATCTCCGTCGACATGCATCGACGGGTGGTTTGACAAGCGTCAAACTTTCGAGCAATGAAGATTGCTCGTTTCTCGCTCTATGTTAGAACGGTCAAAGTAAATAATAATAATAATTATTTAAACAAATAAGTTATGCTAAGGATCTCCGTCGACATGCATCGACGGGTGGTTTGACAAGCGTCAAACTTTCGGGCAATGTGATTGCTCGTTTCTCGCTCTACATGAGAGCGGTCAAAGTAAATAATAATAATAAATTAATTAAACAAATAAGTTATATTATGCTAAGGATCTCCGTCGATATGCATCAACGGGTGGTTTAACAAGCGTCAAACTTTCGAGCAATGAAGATTGCTCGTTTCGCGCTCTATGTTAGAACGGTCAAAGTAAATAATAATAATTATTATTTAAACAAATAAGTTATATTATGCTACGGATCTCCGTCGGCATGCATCGACGGGTGGTTCGACCTGCGTCAAACTTTCGAGCAATAAAGATTGCCCGTTTCTCGTTTTATGTTAGAACAGTCAAAGTAAATAATAATTATTATTTAAACAAATACCTTATATTTCGATATGGTTCTCCTTCGATATGCATCGACGGGCGGTTCGACAAGCGTGAAACTTTCGGGCAATGAAGATTACTTGCTTCTTGCTCTACGTTAGAGCGGTTAACTACACAATTACATTTATCACGCCCATTAACGATTTAAAATGTATTATTTATTGAAACATTTCAATTTTCTCTAGTTGACTACACAATTACAACTATTCTGCACATCGGCACTTTCAAATCCAACACGGATATTCAATTAAAAAATCAACGAACGTACTCTTTCTAACAAAACAAAAATCACCAGCTGATACAGCTACACGTGCCATATCTGAGTCTTTCTCGCTCTCGCTCTCTCTCTCTCTCTCTCTGTCTTACACTACTACTATGACTGCCGGCGTTCACGGCGCAAGCTCCAATACGATCGCCGACGGGCCGGGCAGGGGCTAGAGGGACCACGCACGGGGTTCTAGGGATGACGAAAACACGAGCTCGATGAAGCACATGTTACATATATATATATATCGGGTTCATACAAAGGGGCATTTAAGCTATGCGGTATACGGAACACTTACGTCCCTTACGTTTCTTCTTCGTGCGGTGTTTCGTAGGTTGCCCCTGCGGCGTTGCCGATGGTGCTCGCACATGACCGATGTAGCAGTTTGTTGGCACACGGTCGAGTCGGTCAAATACTACACATCGCCGTGATTAGCTAGCGCTACCCGTTGGTGCTCGGCAGGCACGTCTCCCGCTCGAGTGTGTGACAGCAAAATGGCAACGTTGTTTCATGTGCGAGAACCCTGAGAAGGTTAGCTGTGAGGCGCAGACTGTGATATTTCTATATTATACATATAAATATATCGCCTTCGCCGCCGTGCACAAAAGTGGCAAAGGTCATCTTCACCGTACAGGAATAACTTTGCCTGTTCGGTGAAGCTGACCGTTTTTGCTTCATGGTACAGGCAAAACGGTCAGCTTTACCGTGCGGGGCGACCCCTAACCCGTTTGATGAAGCTGACCCCGCCGAAAATGCATCTCCGGGTGGGGGAAAGTGGGTGCAAGAGAGGGCTGAAGTGGCGAAAGTGAAGTGAAATTTTAGATGGCACGCGTAATTTGGAGCCAAGGTTATGATGAAGTAAATTGGGTGTCCGTCGGAGTGGTTTGGTAAAAAAATAAAGGTTCGCGGCAAGGTAATCGCGCGTAACGCTTGTAACATACGAATTTCGGAGACACGTGATCCGTAGCGTGATATCGTGCGGTGTGGTGTGTTCAACGTGTGCTCTGGAAGAAATTCGGATAAGTCGTAGCAATACGCAAACATATTCGTGGCGAGGTAAATCGCACGAATTGGTTTAACGAAAATATTCGTGGCAAGGTTTATTGCACGAATGTGTTGAACAGAGACGTTTGTGGCGAGGTCAATCGCACATAACGGCAATAACAACACGAACTTCGGAGACACGTGACCCGTGGCGTGGTTTCGCACGGTGGTGCTTTGTACGTAGCTTCGAAATTCGCCAAATAACGCGTAATAATACGCGACAAGATCTGACGAAACTCTGCGGTTCTATATACAGCCGGGACTGTTGTCGATATCCAAATTATCGACCCATTGATCACCCGCCGATAAGAGGTCGGAAGAACGCTTTTAGATCATCGATAATTTATCGCCGTCAATGCGTAAGATTTCGCGACAGATATAGTAGAGCGCAAATGTTGGGTTTTTGTTCGAACTTTTAATGTTAGTATATCCACACTTACGGGACTTTTGAAAAGTGGGACATACGAAAGTAGTAATAACTGAGTGGTACATTTTGTGACTTTTGTAGTTTTTTTATTAGTGTTCAGTACAGGTCAGCTGAAAATGAAAGAGCCGACAGAATTTACGGTCGCCGAGTTACGGACGAAACTTCAAGAACGCGATCTGGTCTCGGGTGGAACGAAGGCCGAGCTCATCGTTCGTCTTCAAACTGCCGATCCAACGGGGTAGTGGAGGCGAGACGAGCCAATTCGCGACAATGTCAAAAACAATGTTGAACCAGCTAACGCGGCTGCGGTGCCTGGAGATGTGCAACGAGAGTTGGAGTGGTTACGACGGGAAGCGGAGCTGATGTGTAGAGAATTAAACCTCACTCAACGTGAACTCGAGTTGCTCCACAACCGTGAACCTCCCGAGATTGTTGCACCACAACCGGTTGCCGAAAGATCGAGGATTAATATTAGAGCTCTGGGAGATCTTCTTAACGAGTTTTCCGGTTCCGACGACACCTTTTGGAAATGGGAACAACAGCTGAATCTTCTCCGCCGAACCTATGAGTTGGACGAAAACACCGCGAGAATTCTCGCGGGATCGAAGTTGAAAGGTAAAGCGCTCAACTGGTTCCATTCAAAGCCGGAACATGTGGAGATGCAGTTGGAACAATTACTAACAGCGATGCGTTTGATGTTCGATCATCGGCCGAACAAGTTAGTACTTCGGAAGCGATTCGAAGGTCGAAATTGGCGCAGCAGCGAAACGTTCAGTGACTATTGTCATGAAAAGATCGTTTTCGCCAATCGAGTTCCGATTGCGGACGAAGAAATCGTCGACTATATCATCGAGGGTATACCAGATGTGCATTTGCAAAACCAGGCTCGATTTCGAGGTTTTGACTCCGCAGCGGAAATGATCGAAGGCTTCAAGAATGTGTCCCTGAGACCAGACATCATGGAAAACAAGGAACGTTCGAAAAATCGAAAGGCAACACCTCGAAATCACCCGAGAAAAATGAACGTCGTCCGAAGAAGTGTTTCCACTGTCACGAAGAGGGGCACGTGAGGCCAGATTGTCCGAAGCTCAAGGCAGCGTGTTACAAATGCGGAGATAAAGGTCATTTCGCTAGAGACTGCGCCAAGGACGGGAAACAACAAATCAACAACGTAGAGGAGACCTTAGGCGAAGAAGAGGATTTTCTACGGAACATCGTCTATACTATGCGTGCGAACGGTGATGTACACGAAACGTGCTTAGAAACTCTATTAGACACAGGCAGTGCTGCTAGTTTTGTCAAATCGCGATATATCCCGGGCCAATTTGTCGAGACCGACGATAAACCACGGACACGATTCCGTGGAATAAACAGTAGCAATTTAGTTATAATAGGAACAGTTCGTGTTGACGTTTTACTTGGTAACGAAACACGACAAAATTTACAGTTACTGGTAGTGCCGGATTCGACGATGGCCGCTCCTGTTGTCCTCAGAAGGGACGTTTTAAAGTCGTTTAGAATGACACTCGCACCGAGCATGTTGACAAATATTGACGAGATAGCCGCGATAATGAATATCGAGGTGTCGAAGTCCGATCAAAACGTAACAGACACGCTGAATTTGAATCCCGCACTCCCAGTGACAACACAGGCCGAAGTGAGGGAAATCTTTCGCGTTGATTACTTAGAAGCCAATCGTCCCGAAACTCCGAAAATTAAGGTCGAACTATGTTTGTCTTTGCGTGAACTTCAATCGTTTCACACACCCCCTCGTAGGCTGTCGTATACAGAAAAATCGGAGGTTCGTGAAATACTCGATGATTTGCTAAAAAAAGGAACGATTAGGCCAAGTACTTCCGAATATGCCTCACCTATCGTGCTCGTTAAAAAAAGGAACGGGGAAACGAGAATGTGTGTCGATTATCGTACACTTAACAAAATCATGCTACGGGATAACTATCCGTTACCACTTATTGAGGACCAACTCGACGTCTTGAGTGGGAAAAAGGTTTTCAGCTTGCTTGATCTAAAAGATGGATTCCATCATGTATCCATGGCTAAAGAATCAATAAAATACACGGCATTTATAACGCCTCTTGGCCAGTATGAATACTTAAAAATGCCGTTTGGTTTGAAAACCGCGCCGACTACGTTTCAGCGCTTTATCAATACGGTCCTCTCAAAATACCTTCAAGACGGCGATATGGTAGCTTATATGGACGATTTCATGATCGCGACGGTGACGATAGAGCATCACATTATAATATTGAAATCGGTATTGGCAACGTTGGTAGAGAATCGGCTTGAGTTGCGCCTCGACAAATGCAATCTCTTGACGTGTGATATAGAGTACTTAGGGTATCGGATATCTGAAAAGGGAATACAACCAACCGAACGAGGCGTGGAAGCGATCTCAAATTATCCCGTCCCTGGTAACATTCGAGACGTGCAGAGATTTTTAGGAATGTGCTCTTACTCAGAAAATTCGTTGAGAATTTCTCGACAATCGCGAAACCCCTGTACGACTTGCTGAAAAAAGATGTCTGCTTTGAGTTTTCCAAAGCAGAACAAGAGTCGTTCGATACGTTAAAGTTAAAACCGATTGAGGCCCCGGTTTTGAGTATTTACAACCCGAATGATGAGACCGAGCTCCACTGCGACGCCAGCTCTCTCGGTTTCGGCGCGACCCTGTTGCAACGGAAGCCGGACTCGAAATTCCACCCACTTTTCTATTTTTCGAAACGTACAACAGAAGTGGAAAGCAAATATCACAGTTTCGAGCTCGAGACACTCTCGATTATCTACGCGCTTAGACGCTTTAGAATCTACGTTCACGGAATAAAGTTTAAATTAATCACGGACTGCAATTCGCTCAAAATGACGTTGGACAAGAAGGATATTAACCCGCGTATTGCCAGATGGGCGCTAGAACTACAAAGCTATGATTACGAGGTAGAACACAGAAATGGCAGTCGAATGCAGCACGTCGACGCACTGAGTCGCGCAATAAATATCCTTGTAGTCGAAGACAATCCCTTTGAGGTTAATCTGTCACTTAGCCAAAATCGGGATTTCAAAATTCGAGCACTTAGGGACTCACTCGAGAAGAACGATCATAGTTTGTTCGAAATGCGCAACGGATTAGTTTATCGAAAATCCGGAAACAATTTGCTGTTTTATGTCCCAGAAGGTATGATAACGCACGTGTTACACAAGCACCATGGCCAGATGGGTCACCTGGCGGTCGAAAAAACATGCGACGCAATTAAAACCTATTATTGGTTCCCGAATATCCGGGAAAAAGTAAAAGCTTACATAGGAGATTGCTTAAGGCCTTACATACGTCCAGCGGTACCGAAAACGTACTAAAAGAAAAACTGTTTTTAGGAGGGATAGAAATAGAAATTGATAAAAAAATTCTTACACATTATTTATTACTGTGTTAAGTTTGTAAAAAAATTTATTTCAATTTTTGTTTAAAAAATTACAACATGAAAAATCACATTTTTTGAAGCACTGTAAAAAAAAAGTTGCTCCACGGTCGGCAGTATTTCTTCCTCAAATGTTGACGGATCTGCAAAATGTAAAGAAATTCTTGTAAGATAAGGTAGTAGTTATAGTGTGTCGAGCCGGATTTTTGAAAGTCGAAAAATTAAACAATTTACGGTAATTTAAAAAATAATGTTAAGTTTGTGTCAAAAAAGTCACACTTTAATTGTTTTGATAAAATTTTCTAATTATAATTTAAAAAATCCGGCTCGACACACTATAGAAAAAACTATTCCGAATATTAAAAAAAAAAAATCATCAAAAAATATTAAAAACCGTACGAGTTATCATGCCGACCGTGTCAGAAAAAGTAGTTTTGAGAAAAACGCGTTTAAGGCAGTAGTCTGCTTTACAGGCTTCAAAAAATCGATTTTTCGTTTTTGTCTTAAATCTATTCCAAAACTATCCAAGAATATGTGTTCAAAATTTTAGAGGCCAATTCGACATATTTTCGAAGCTAGATCAGTTTTAGTGGCCGAGCGTCGAGCAGGTGCGAATGCTCGGGCAGACCCGAGCGCGCGCGCTTCGCCCCTTCATGTATTCTATTGTTTGACTATACTCGTATATACCTGAAAAGATCGAACCGTCCTTTGAAATATTATTTGGAGTTTCTTGAAGGTCTGTGTTGAGTAGTCGTTGGGATAACGGTATACAATATAACGGTAAACTATAGCTCTCGGCATCGGCTTCTACACTGCTATTTGTAGCGTCAGCTTTCAGTTTCATTTTTGATTTTGCCGAGCGCACATCGAAATGTCAAGCTACCCGAAAGGTGATCGATGTACAAGACAGCGTGCTGCGGAACCGCGAAAGCGAAAATTTCACGGCAATCGTTTTACCAGTGTATCATCGGACGACGGAGACACGAGCCGCACTGAGCAAAAGTTGAAGACAGCAAGCAGCGATGATGTCATTATTCATTCATCGCACTGCTACCGCATTATTGAATTCATATCGGTGTTTCTCGCCCTTTCGGAAACCGCAATTTGCAGATCATGCAACCAAAAATTAACGTTTGCAGAAAGCGGTCATCGAGGCCTAGGATTTAAAATTGTTGTCAAGTGTATGTGTGGTCAACGCAAAATCCAGTCAGGACCATTGATAAATACCGGCTACGAAATCAACAGACGGATTGTTTTTGTTATGAGGCTTCTTGGTATCGGACGAGAAGGGATAAACGTATTCTGCGGCCTTATGGATATGTCTGCAGGTTTTACAAAATCTACTTATCAACAAATCGTTGAGCATTTGTACGCAGCGTCGAAGACACTGTTCGAGAGTACCTGTGAAAAAGCCGTCAAGGAAGAGAAAGAAAAAAACGTTGAACATGGAAGACCTGCGAATCATTTGAAGGTTTCGGGCGATGGATCATGGAAAAAGCGCTCATCGGAAACTACAGTGGCAAAGTAATCGATCTCATTGTAAAAAGTGGTTATTGTCATTCGTGTGCCATAAATAAAAATAGTTTGGACGAAGATGCATTTGAGGAGTGGTATGAGAATCATAAAGACTCATGCTCCTCAAATCATACAGGTTCGGCAGGGAAGATGGAGGTAGATTCCATAACAGAGATGTTTTCGAGATCCGTCGAGAAATTCGGAGTTATGTACAGTAATTATATCGGCGATGGCGACTCCAAAACTTTTACTGGAATCTTAAATAGCAATCCTTACGGGGACGAGTGCACAGTGACGAAAAATGAGTGTGTTGGACACGTGCAAAAGCGTATGGGTACTCGTTTACGGAATAAAAGAAAAACCGAGAAACTTGGAGGAAAGAAGGGGCTAACGGAGAGTCTCATTAAGAAATTGACGATTTACTACGGTCTGTCAATTCGTCGAAATGTGAACTCAGTTGAAGGTATGAAGAGAGCTATTATGGCAACATTAGACCATTATTGTTCCACCGATAAAAATCCTCGGCATGAAAATTGTCCAGAAGGCGCGGAGAGTTGGTGCGAATGGCGCAAGGCTCAAGCGGCGAATAATCTGGCATCTTTCAAACACCCGGCAAGATTAATTAATGACAATGTAGAGAAGTACATTCGTCCAATTTACGAAGATCTTTCAAATGACGATTTATTGACGCGGTGCTTAGGCGGACACACTCAAAATTCGAACGAATCGTTCAATTCGATTGTGTGGCGCCTAAATCCGAAACACGTAAATTCCGGCTATGAAATCGTCAAAATAGCAGCAAATATGGCTACAGGCATTTTCAACGAGGGTTATTCAGCTGTGCTTTCTACCATGCAGCTCCTCAATATTGTCATCGGGCAGCAGTGCAAAAATTTTGCTGACACCGTCGATGCTGAGCGCATAACGCGGGAGAACCGGCGCGCATCATTTTCCAGCAAGGAGGCTCGTACAGCTCGAAGATCGGAAAGCCTCCGCCAAAACGAGTTTTTTGAAGAAGAGGAAGGATTATTGTATGGCCCGGGGATAGCTGATTAACATCTAATTAGTGTAAGTATTCAAAAACTTATATTTTTTTGGACCGAAAACTTTAAAGCCCGTTTTCTCGAGTTTTCATTTTCACAAGTTTTAGAAAACGGTGCCGGCGATAGTAAAAACAATATATGTCCGATCGAAAAAAATCAAAGTGATCTAGCTTCAGTATTAAATTATCTTCTATTTGAACTAAAAAAGTTGGACAAAAGTACTATTTAAATTACTTGTTTTGCAACTTAAAGTGAATTTTTTTTCAAACTTCGAAAAAATTTGGAATTTCATCATTTTTTCGGTATTTTTTTAGTTCATATAGAAAAGGAACTTATAAAAATTAAAAAAAAAATTGGTTCGACTGTTTCAGATGCATCGCACGACCTCCATCACCGGCACCGATTTACAAGTCCAGACTCCAGGCGCCCCAGGAAATCGTTACAACTTTGGAAAATTTCAATAACTTTTAATAATAAAAATTGTTTTTCAAAGCTTGAATATAATACACTATCGTCTCAAAATTTCGTTTACCGCAATCATTTCCTTCCCTTTCAAAAAAATTGCTGAAAAAACGCTTTTTTTCGGCTTCTAAAGCAGACTACTGCCTTAAACTTTCAAGCGCGTTTCGCTCGAAGTCGCGCGCGGCTGAAGCAAGAACTTTATGAATTTTTTAAATTTATTTAGTTAACTTACGTCTAATCTCCCATTCCAGCTTCATATTGTACGCCTTCCTTGTCAGTAAAAAATTGTTGTTGTTTATTTTTTTCTAATCGACGAATCGAGGCCAGCTGCCTCAAACAACTCAACTCAGGTAGGCGCGCGTCAGACCTTTGTCCTTTCGTCGGGCAGTCACTTTATCTACAATAACTTTTGAACTATGGGGATTTTTACAATCAGCTTACACAGAAATACGCCTAAGACTATAAGGAATAATAATCTGTAAACAAAAAAAATCGATTTTTTGAAAATTCTCGACGTATGTAAGGCCTTAAAATGTATAGCCTTTAGCCCCGCGACCGGAAAGTCAGAGGGTTTCCTCCACAGCATTCCCAAGGAAACCGTTCCTTTTGAGGCACTGCACATCGATCACTATGATCCAGGGGACAAAAAACACTTAACAAAACAGCACATATTGGTGGTAATCGACCCGTTTACGAAATTTACAAAACTTTATGCCACCAAAAGTGTTGCAACGAAAGAGGTGGTCAGCAACTTAAGTCAATACTTCGCGTACTATAGTCGGCCGAAGGCGATCATATCAGATCGTGGGAGCAGCTTCACTTCCCAAGAATTTCGAGAATTTTTAGATGAAAACAACGTTTCGCACATTAAAATCGCGACAGGTTCGCCCAAGGACAACGGTCAGGTAGAGAGAGTTAACAGAGTTTTAGGACCGATGCTTGCGAAGCTTATCGACAATGCCTCGGGTCAATATTGGTACCGTGTGCTGGGTGTTGTTGAGTATGCGTTAAACTATACCACGAATAAGAGCACCGGCGAAACGCCGAGTAAATTGCTTTTTGGAGTAGAGCAACGCGGAAAGATCGGTGACGCGGTGAGAGATTTTCTTGAGGAAGCAGTAGTAGATGGCGCACGCGATCTCGAGTCGATTCGCTCCGGGGCAGCTGATAAAATTTAAAAAAGCCAGGAATATAATAAAGGGCATTTTGACTCCAAGCGGAAGGAGGCAAACGAGTATGAGGTAGAGGACTATGTAATGCTGAAAAACTTCGAGAGTACTCCAGGAGCCGCTCGGAAATTGATACCGCGATTTAAAGGACCATATAAGGTCATAAAAGCCCTACGTAACGATCGATACGTTATAGCTGATGTCGACGGCTTTCAAGTCACGCAGCGCCCGTACCTTGGGGTATGGGAAGCGGCAAACATAAGGCCCTGGCGACCGAATGAGGTTTCTCAGCAATCAACTGCACATTGCAATGTAAACGAAGAGAAGTAGATAATGATAAGAAACAAAAAACGACGACATTAATCCGAGGCGGATTATGGTCAGGTATGGCCGAACTGTAAGGCAATATTTACGTATACTACCGAACACAGGCAAATAGGACAAGGCGTCCTATTTGCCTGTGCTCGGTAGCACGAGTGTCGTCCGATATTCAGGAATGTCTACGACCGTGTCCGGGGAGCTATCGGACTCTTTCGTATGCCTCACACGTTACCTTGTACATATACCTACTATATAGATTTATATACTGTATACTATCAATTTCGATATTATATACGAAACGTCCGTGCTTCTGTGGAATTCGCGTACAGTGCTTCCGCCGACGACGTTGAAAAATTCCAAACATCTTAGCCTTTAGTTGTCAGTCCTGTTGAATTCACGATTCTAGACCATTAAATGGTACATTAAATATTTGTAGTTTTGGAACACGATAATAAGTAAAAAAATGATGAAAATTACAAACTTGCACATTGGTTCCTCATGTTTTTATCTCGCTCACAAATCCCCCTTCCGTAAGTAAGCTGCTTCTTCAATTTTGGCTTCCTTACAGAGGAATCTTTGCGAGCGACATAAAATAATGAGGAAACAATGTGCAAACTTCTAATTTGCATCTTTTTTTTTATGAATTCGATTGAAACAAATCTGAGGTACGGATTGCACAGCATTCTTTATTATCGTTCTGCAAACTGTACCAAAGTTAGAACAATTCACTGATTTTGCAAAATATACAAATGTCCAAACATTCAATTTTTTTTTTTACAATCTTCAAGCACTTTACCAATTTATCTGAAACTAAAAAAAACAATTGAGTTTGAGGAAAATCGATAGAAGTGTAAAATTTGTAAATTTGTATATTTTTATTTAAAAAAACCGTTCAAGTCAAAAACCTGCACGAATCTTACCCATTATATTATCTCGTTCGGAATGTTTTTTCTGCGAGGAAACCGAAGTTAAAAAAATCACTTACACGTACCGGAAACTTTGTTAATGGAATAAAATAATGAGGAAGCAATGTCCACGTTTCCGTCTTTCAGGCTTTTTTTAATATATCGATTATATTTATAGTATCTTTATTGCTTGTATACCCTTTTCGGGCGTTTTTTTTAATATATCCCTTTTATATGCCGTTTAGGCTTTTTTTAATATATCTATGTATATAAAAATGAATCCCTATTTCGCTTGGTCGTTCTGGTCGGAACTACTGAAGTTAAATTTCATGGATAAATAACAAAATGGCGGACTTTGGAAAAAAACGTCCTTCTCCATTTTGTTATTTATCCATGAAATTTAACTTCAGTAGTTCCGACCAGAATGACATTTCTATAGATTAAGAATTATCAAGAATTTTTGATTTCAGATAACATCAACAGCCAAAATCACCGGGGCCACCCACGCGCTTTTTTTTCGAGGTGCCAACTTCGATCAATAATAATAATAATAATAAACTATTAAATTTTTTCAAACAATTTTTTTTTGTATCTTTAATATGTAAATAAAAACATCCTAAATATCCAAAACGATTCTTTTTTATTTTCCTACAAAAAAAACGCCCTCCAAAAAAGACATGAAAATCGGCTTAAGTTACCAGACTACTACCTTAATAGATGCATCGGTCGGCATCTATCGATCAAAAAATTCATTGTGTGAGCGATGAATTCAAATTCAAACATTCGCGCCTATGAGACTACCAACTTATAGGCTACACAGAGGTAACCGTATACCAGAGAGAAGTGTTTTGTGAAGTGTTCTTATCTCAGGAAATACTAATCCGATTTGAAAAATTCTTTTTGCATTAGATAGCCCGTTTATACGGAAACGTTTTAGGCCATATAACTTCATGCTATAACCCTAATCTTACTATCTTACTGCTATACAAGGGGGACCCAAAAAAAATGGGAATTGCGTTGCGGCGGGGAGGGAGAATGGGGTAACCCATTGCTCGACCAGGTGTCCGTTGGGGACACGTCTCCTGAGTTAGTGTGCGAAGTTCTGTCGCCGTGAGTGCATCGGTTCGCCCGTGGGAATTTTTGTAGCGAAACAACTTTTTCCATTTCGGCGAAAACGTGATGGCCGATTGTCGAGAGCAACGCGCGGCTGTGAAATTTTGTTTCCTGTTGGGGAAATCGGCCGCGGAGACTACTGTAATGCTTAAGACTGCTTATGGAGATGCTGCCCTAAGTAAAATCAGAGTCTACGAGTGGTTTTCACGTTTTAAAAATGGAGAAATGTCAATTGAAGACTAATCCCGTTCAGGACGCCCCTCAACGTCAAGAAGTGACGAAAACGTCGACAAAATCAATGCTGTCATTCGTGAAGACCGTCGCCGAACCATTGATCAACTCTGTGAGATGTCTGGGATATCATGGAGTTCAATTCAGAGGATTTTATCCAAAGATTTGCACATGAGCAGAGTTGCAGCCAAATTTGTCCCTCGCCTTCTCCAGACGAGCAAAGCGTCGACTTCAGGCATGTTTTGAACTTCAAAATCAGCTCGAAGAGGACCCTGAACTTTATTCCAAGGTGATTACTGGTGATGAATCGTAGTGCTATGGGTACGACCCCGAAACAAAGCAGCAATCAAGTGTTTTGCCACTGTGGAGGAGGTAAAACAAAAATCGTTGGAAGGCCTAAAGAACATCCCGATAAGTGAATTTAAAAAATGAAACCGCGGGGCACGGCTAGTCGATTATATTTATAGTATTATCTTTATTACTTGCATGCCCTTTTCAGGCTTCTACAATTATCCCGTCCCATACATATTCTTTTTCCCCGTACAATTTATTAAAATCTCTTCTATTTTTTTTCCATTCGTCTTGCTTTATTATTGTACACTTATTGACTATGCTCTCTGCTCTTCGTCATTTCTTATTTCTGTTGCTAGTCTTTCAAATTTTCGTACATACGATTATATTTATATTTTACGAAAACTTTCGGTCAATTCGATGCGTAGTCATCAGGGAGGAATGCAGTTCGCGTTGGTTATCCTTGATGACTACGCGATTATAGAAACACATCTCCATACTAGAGAGAGAGAGAGATAGAGCGATAAACAGGGAGGTAGAGAAAAGGGAATAACGTTGCCTGAAATTTCCATCTCTCGTAATATCTTTCGGGAATAATAGAGTATGGAATAGAGCGCTTAAACGTTTGTCTGGCATTCCGCCCATTTTCAGTTCGTTCGCATAGGGAGCTTGTATTAAGAGGAGGCTAAACACGCGCGGTGATCGCATGAAGTGCAATAGAGATAGTGGCATAGGAATTATGCGAGAGCAACAGAGACCGTCTTTATTCTACCCTTAAAGAGGTCTTCGCAGAATACTGCGTTACAAATGGCTTAAGAGTATAAACCCAGTTATACTCTGATCAACTTGACGATAGTTTTGGAAAACGATCCAGGGCGATTGCTCGTTTATACTTCGTGCAATTGCGATTTACGTATATTCAAATCTTCCCTATAAAAGTTTTATATAATTACTAAAGGTATTTTGCCAAATTTTATTAGAGTACGCCTCTATCTTTTGTCAGTGTGCTTTATGACTTTTTGAATTTTACTAACGTTTCTTCTTTGCTTGCTCATAAAATATACTTTGTTTTCAGAAAAATCGTTAGCTTTCCTCAGTTTTTCTTCGGACAGAGTCGTCTAACTCCTACATTTATCTTTTAATGGTAGCTTGAGATGTTTTTTACTCGGCAAATTCTGCGGAAGCCAAAATGGAATTCATCCTCATAGAGGCAAATTTGCGAATTTGCACGAAAATGATGAGGAAGTAATATGTAATTTGCAATTTTCTTCATATTTGTGCATTACATTTTATCAGGATTTTTTTTTATTTCTCTGATATTTACTATATGTAGTTAATTCCAGAGATGGGTGAAGGCATGAAAACAAAAACGAGTCAGAGGGTTTTTGGCCTCCCCTTACAGAGATCCTTGCATAATATTGCGTTACAAATGGTTTAACGGGGAAAATAGGGTTAGGACAGCGTTTTCTCAATGATTTTCATGAATTTTTTTATAGTATAAAAAATGAATATAATTTATTGAAACTTTGCGAATATTTTATACATATATTTAAGTATATAGTATAACTTTTTTGAAGAATTTCCTTGAAAAACACCGAAGATATTAGCGACCCCATATTGCAGATCACAATCAGACTCAGCATTTTGCGTACATTCTGGAAGCCGCAATTTTCATCTGAAATCAAACGAGGTTGGAATTTACTTTTATTATATGTCTTTCTTCTATATGAACCGAAATGCTATCAAAAAAATAGAAAATTGAATTTTTTACAGGGGTCAAAACAAAAAAGCACGATTTTTTGCTATTTTTTACAACTTTTTTTGCAAAAAAAAAATTATTTTGAATAATGATAATATTCCGATTTTAGGTTCATATAGAGCGCAATACTGTGAAGAAAGTAACTGCCAATTTTCAAAACGATTGGTTGAAAACTTTTCAAACTAGCGTGTACGCAAGTTAAAAAAAAGTCGTTATCAGAAAAACGCGTTTGAAAAAATAGCGCGCTCGGGGCCTGAAGGAGAGCTACTCACTTTAATGGCTTATAACAATAGAACGAGTCGGAATTTTCATTTAAAATTTTGGGAACATTTTTCAATAGTTTTACTAACAATTTATGAAATAAAAAAAAATCGATTTTTTGAACCGTCTAACCCTATTTCTACCCTTAATAGTATACACCCATCCAGTTATACGCTGATCAACTTTACGTTAGTTTTGGAAAACCATCTAGGGCAATTACTCGTTTATACTTCCTGCAATTGCGATTTACGTATATTCAAATCTTCGCTATAAAAGTTTAATATAACTACTAAAGGTATTTTGCCAAATTTTAGAGTACGAGTCTATCTTTTGTCAGTGTGCTTTATGACTTTTTGCATTTTATGAACGTTTTTTCTTTGCTTTCTCATAAAATAAGCTTAATTTTCGAAAAATGCTTCGGTTTTCCTCAGTTTTTCTTTGGACAGAGTTCCCTAACTCCTACATCTAACTTTTAAGGGTAGTTTGAATTTTTTTTCTCTTCTGCAAATTCTGCGAAAGCCCAAATGGACAAAATTATCCTCATAGAGGCAAATTTTGCAAATGTACAAAAAAACGATAAAGAAGCAATATATAATTTCCAATTTCTATCACAGTTTTGCATTGCATATCATCACGTTTTTGTTTATTTATCTGATATTTGTTTGCGGGAGCGCATGCACTAAAAGTTTATTGCATATAGTCAATTTCAGAGCTGGATGAAGCCATGAAAACAAAAATGAGAGAGAGGGTCTTTAGCCTCGCATAATATTGCGTTACAAATGGCTTAATAGTATACAACCATATAGTTATACTCTGCTCAACTTTACGTTAGTTTTGGAAAAAGATCCAAGGCGATTGGTTGTTTATACTTCATGCAATTACGATTTACGATATTTTGCCAAATTTTGTTACGGAGAACGTCTCTATTTTTTGTCAGTGTGCTTTATGACTTTTTGAAACTTGTGAACGTTTCTTGAATAAGATAAGCTTTGTTTTCAGAAAAATCTTCAGTCTTCTCCAGTTTTCCTCGGGCAGAGTCCCGTAACTCCTACATTTATCTTTTAAGGGTAGTTTGAATTTTTTTTTTTCTGGAAATTCTGCCGAAGCCAAAATGGAATTCATCCTCATAGAGGCAAATTTGCGAATTTGCAAAAAAATAATGAGGAAGCAACGTGTAATTTTCAATTTCCATCATATTTTTGCATTGCATATCATCATGTTTTTTTATTATTTCTCTGACATTTGTTTGCGAGAGTATATGCACTGAAAGTTTACTGCATATAGTTAATTCGAGAGAAGGGTGAAGCCATGAAAAAAAAATATCTATAATATTCAGGATCACTATAATATGTTTAAGTTTATTTTAAGGGTGCGCTCGAGACAACCATACAATAGAACGAGAACAAAAATAAGGAGACTGCCGACAAAAATACGTACGACGGTTTGTCTCGAGCTGCACGTCTCGACTTTCGAATTCAAATTAAAGTGAATCTCGTCGACGTTCGTGAGATGAAAGTATGAAAATATAGTATATCTGTAGACATAAATTCTATACAAGTGTGTCTCCCGTAAAGGAGAGAAACCGTAAGAGCTAAAGTTGCGCGCTATATATATATATATATATATATATATATATATATATATATATATTGAAAATGGTGAGATATGTAAAGTTGCGTTTGATGTTATAAACCTCTTAATAGCCACCTCTTCGAATTCTCTTGTGCCCTCGGAAAATAAAGTACTTCAATCGTACTTGAAGGGAGAAATGAGAGCGATAGAAGTAGATCGTTCATATCTTTTGCTGGAGAAGTAATTAACTCCGTTTCGTAATGCTGCATAAGGTGAATAAAATTGCTCTCATTAGCGGCCAAGTTCATTTCATCGTCGAAACTATATTAATCCCCAGGGCCTCACGATAGTAAACGAAATAGGGTAGTGCTGTTTCAGTTACTGTAGAGTAATCAGGTAAAATAATCGTGAAAAATCCTACCGCCTCGCGTCGAGGATTCGTTTTGTGCCGTTTGTTACCAACGAGGTTAAAACAACATGCACAACTTTAAGTTATTATATTGAGCATTGAAAATCTTCCTACGAAAAAAAACACGCACTCAAAATTCACAGTAAATTCGAAACGACATTGTTTTGTAATATCGTAAAGAGTTTGTTATTTTTATGTCAGTCTATTATTACCGAGGGAGTTAAAAAAGCTTCCTTCATGAGGAAGTCAAACGTGTACAACTTTTGAAAATCGTCCTGCAAAGATAATGAGTACTCAAAATTGACAGTAAGATCAAAAATACATTGTTTTATAATATCGTGAAGGGTTCGTTATTTGTATACCTCTCTACTACCGAGGGACCTAAAAAAGCTTCCTCCATGAGGAAGCCAAACGTGTACAACTTTTGAAAATCGTCCTGCAAAGAAATTGAGCACTCAAAATTGACAGTAAGATCAAAACTACATTGATTTATAATATCATGAAGGGTTCGTTATTTTTATACCCCTCTATTACCGCGGGAGCGAAAAAAGCTTCCTCCACGAGGAAGTCAAACGTGTACAACTTTTGAAAATCGTCCTGCAAAGAAAATGAGCCCTCAAAATTGACAGTAAGATCACCATGACATTGCTTTATAATTTTTAAAAAGCTGCAGGTTGAAATTTGCAAAATGCTCCTTCGACATCTCCGCGAAAAATTCGAAACCTCTTGGACGTTATCAACGAATGATTTAATTATTTAGCAAATCTTTTGTTGTTGTTAAAAAAATGGGTTTGAAATATATAAAAATTTGTATCACACGGACTGTTGGAATTTTTTTAAATTTTTTATAATAGTATATACCGATGCGAGTTTCCCGTTTCGTTCGTTTCCGCGTCATTAATACTCTTCAGTTATCAAATTGGAGCGCATACGAAATGCCTCAATGGGCGAACGCAATTTTCGCCGATCGACAGACACACGCTAGCGTAACGTATTAATCGAACAGTACCGTCAAAATGTCAGTACTGCGAAATGGTATGACGGCAGATAATACGAAGCTTTCTCTCCTTCTCTCTGATGATGTTGCGAGTATAACGCGGATGAAGAGGACAACGTGAAAGCTTCTCCGATAATTACGGAGTCGCCTGGATTTTGTTGCCTCTCCTATTTTAGCGCATTATCTCTTAAAAATCTTCAACGCGTAAAACCATCATTGCGTCATTACTATCATCATAAATGGAACAGTAGCTAGTGTTCTCATAGCACGTAATGGTGGTGTACATTAATTAATCTTTGCATCGTCGTGTATTCTTTTAGTTCAATACGTTCGACAGAGAAAGAACAATTGAATGATGATTTAAGGGAGGAAATAGGGTTAGGACAGCGTTTTCTCAATGATTTTCATGAATTTAATTTATTGAAACTTTGAGAATATATTATACATATATTTAAGTATATATTATAAAATTTTTCAAGAATTTCCTTGAAAAACACCGACGATATTAGCGAACCCATATTGCAGGTCACAATCAGACTCAGCATTTTGCGTACATTCTGGAAGCCGCAATTTTCATCTGAAATCAAACGAGGTTGGAATTTACTTTTATTATATGTTAGTCTTCTATATGAACCTAAATGCTATCAAAAAACTAGAAAATTGAATTTTTTACAGGGGTCAAAACAAAAAAGCATGATTTTTTACCATTTTTTACAACTTTATTTGCAAAAAAAAAATTATTTTAAATAATGATAATATTCCGATTTTAGGTTCATATAGAGCGCGATACTATGAAGAAAGTAACTGCCAATTTTCAAAACGATTGGTTGAAAACTTTTCAAACTAGCGTGTACACAAGTTCAAAAAAAGTCGTTTTCAGAAAAACGCGTTTGAAAAAATAGTACCAAGAAAAACAAGCAATATGGGGTCGCTAATATCGTCTGTGTTTTTCAAGGAAATTTTTCAAAAATGTTATAGTTTATACTTAAATATATGTATAAAATATTCTTAAAGTTTCAATAAATTATATTCATTTTTTATACTATAAAAAAATTCATGAAAATCATTGAGAAAACGCTGTCCTAACCCTATTTCCCCCCTTAATGGCTTATAACAATAAAACGAGTCGGAATTTTCATTTAAAATTTTGGGAACATATTTTTCAATAGTTTTACTAACAATTTATGAAATTAAAAAAAATCGATTTTTTGAACCGTCTAACCCTATTTCCCCCCTTAAGGACTAACATACCGCTGTCCACGCTGAAAACCGAGTAAATTTGAAAAAATTATTATAAAGGTTATATGGTAAAAATTATTTTGTTGATTTCACGTTTTTTATTAACTTTTCAACTATAGGAAAAAAATTAAAAGATTTTATTTTAACATTAACATTATTTTTTACGGGTATAAATGGACCACTGATGAAAAGCATGGCGTCTCTTTGTCGACATCATAAGTTGACCAAAAACTATCCAATCGGCAAAAATAAAAAAGAATCTAGTAAAATAATGTAGTAGTAATAGTCTGACGAAGGGAATTTTATTTATTTATTTCAAAAATAAAGAAATTATAGAGTTTCAAACTTCAGTATGCAATTTTAAAAATCAAAATTAGTGTTTAATAATTTATTAAAAATTATGCAACCAAAAAATTAAAAAAACCTCGCGTCAGACTATAGACAAAATAATTATCAAGATTCGCAGAAAAAAAAGTTAAAAAATATTAAAAATTGACTGAGTTATCGTGCTGACACTGTCAAACATAGTTTCGAGAAAAACACGTTTAAAGTTTCTGTTAGGTAGTCGTCTCAACCCGATGTCACATTTATTGCTATAACTTTGGAACGGAGTGGAATTTTCTTAAAAGTTTTTTTTTTTAACTCTTAAAAGTATAAAGAATAAAAATTCGTAAAAGAAAATCGATTTTTCGAAGAATTTCAGGGGTATGTGAGCCGTTAAGAGTATGTGAAAGGTTTACTTTACCGGCTCCTTATTACCGAAAGGATGCATTGAAGTTTTCGTGAAATAATTCTTCATACCTCTATCTATATCGTAAGGATCAGAAAATGTAAAAATTCGAAATAAACATATCCGTTTTTAGCTAAAAAAAATGAAGGTCTAAAACAAAAATGATAATTATTATTATTGTAGAATGCGATTCCGAAAAATTTGACGCTTACGATATAGACGAATAAAAGCCCTAACTAACGAGCACTTATTTGTTGCTGTATCTGTAAAATTAACGAAATGCCATTTGGACAAAGAATACAAAATAAACGTGAAAAAGTGGTTTGGCGTTTAGTTTGTTTATATTCCAATGGTGCTACTTGCAGACACGAAGGCGAGATTTTCCTCACGCAATTTTTAATTCACAGACAATTTTCGTAAGTTTTTGGAGTCCTGCCCAAGAATATAACATGTCACGAAAATGTTTAAACAAAACAAAGCTTACTCTATGAGGAAGAGAAATTAATCAAAAGTTTTGAACTGTTGCTTCACGACATATGAATTTGGCGATAAGATGAAAAATAGGAAAGAATAACTGTAATCGTTAAAATCGACGAGTTCCATCCTTTTGATGCTGGTCTCGTCGTAGAACGAGTGAGAGGATCAGGAGGAATCCCGAGGGATTTGCCTTTAAGGATGCCAGTATTAGTTCGGCTTTTGGCTCCTCTCTCTGTCTTCTTCTCTTTCTCTTATCTTCTATCGTCCCCGAATACCAAAAGCTTTTCCATCGTCCGACACAATACATCGTTCGGATTAATCCTTTCTTGTATTATAATATATCTCGATTTTTATTATATCAAGATATTTAAGCTAATTCCTAAATCCTCAATGACGTCGATTATCTCTCGCAACGAAACTCCAGCAAACAATACGGATTTAGCGGATATCTGAAATGTAGCAGGGTAGAAAGGAACTCTTGCAAAAAAAAAACACGAACCAACTTAGTCGAAGTGTATATATTTTTTTTTGCCTCTTCGTCCTCGAGATACCAGCCCTCGTCTAACACGACATTTATTTCCACGTCGAAATCCTTCCTTGTCGTCGAAAATAATAATAACGACGAATGAAGCAGAGAGAAAGTGAGCGGAAAAGAAAAAAGGGAGAGAAAGAAAAACGGGGTAAATCCTCTCCGATTATAGCTCGGGGCGTTTCCGTTCGTGATTTCGCTCGACTCTCACTTCTCTTTTTTTCATCTTTGGGGCTTTTCAACTTTGTACTCCCCCTGTGATAGGTCTCTTGTCAAAGGCTTTCCTATACACAAATATATGAATATATGAAGTGTTAAAAAGGAATAGAACGCGATCCATGTAATTCAACGTTGAAAATTATATCGTTTTCGTCCTTTCGCTTCTAAGATATCGACACGTGTATTTATATATGGGGGTTGCTAACTTAATCGATTTAGGACCTTGGAGATTTTTCATTTGATCTATAATTATTTTATGTCGTTCATTCAAGTCAGGTAACTCTTTTGTTTTTGAATTTCATATTTTTCGAAATTTTTAGTCAGAATATATATTATATCAATATTAGACTGTGTCATTTTTGGGCAACTTTTTTTTTAACAGATTGTATACTCTCAAAAAGGGAAGAAAATAAGTCTGTCAAACTTTTAGCCCTTAATATTAATATTCAGAGGTCGCTCATCACGATTTCCTATTTCCCATCTAAATAACATGGGAAATTTTTCTTCCCATGTTGAAAAAAGTTGACAAAAAAAAAGTTGCCCAAAAATGATACAGTCTATTATGTATATATTGTATTATATACACATTAGACTGTGTCATTTTTGGGCAACTTTTTTTTTAACAGATTGTATACTCTCAAAAAGGGAAAAAAAAGTCTGTCAAAATTTTAGCCCTCAATATTAATTTTCAGAGGTTGCTCATCAATATTGGAGATATAAAGAAAAATTTCCCATAATATTCAGATGGGAAATAGGAAATCATGATGCTATCTCTAAATATTAATATCAAGGGCTAAAATGTTGACGGACTTCTTTTTTTCCCTTTTTGAGACTATACAATCTGTTCGGAAAGAAATTTAAAAAGTTGCCCAAAAATGACACAGTTTAAGGGGGGTAAATAGGGTTAGACGGTTGAAAAAATCGATTTTTTTTTAATTTCACAAATTGTTTGTAAAACTATTGAAAAATATGTTCTCAAAATTTTAAATGAAAATTCCGACTCGTTCTATTGTTATAAGCCATTAAGGGAGGAAATAGGGTTAGGACAGCGTTTTCTCAATGATTTTCATGAATACGTAGTATAAAAAATGAATATAATTTATTGAAACTTTGAGAATATTTTATACATACATTTAAGTATATACTATAACATTTTTATACATATATTTAAGTATATACTATGAAATATTAGCGACCCCATATTGCTTTTTTTTCTTGGTACTATTTTTTCAAACGCGTTTTTCTGAAAACGACTTTTTTTGAAATTGCGTACACGCTAGTTTGAAAAGTTTTCAACCAATCGTTTTGAAAATTGGCAGTCGCTTTCTTCATAGTATTGCGCTCTATATGAACCTAAAATTGGAATATTATCATTATTTAAAATAATTTTTTTCTTGCAAATAGAGTTGTAAAAAATGGCAAAAAATCATGCTTTTTTGTTTTGACCCCTGTAAAAAATTAAATTTTTTATTTTTTTTAAAGCATTTAGATTCATATAGAAGAGAGACATGTAATAAAAGTAAATTTCAACCTCGTTTGATTTCAGATGAAAATTGCGGCTTCCAGAATGTACGCAAAATGCTGAGTCTGATCGTGACCTGCAATATGGGGTCGCTAATATCTTCGATGTTTTTCAAGGAAATTCTTCAAAAATTTTATAGTATATACTTAAATATATGTATAAAATATTCTCAAAGTTTCAATAAATTATATTCATTTTTTATACTATAAAAAAATTCATGAAAATCATTGAGAAAACGCTGTCCTAACCCTATTTCCCCCCTCAATCAATATGTATGTAGGGTGGGCCGGGGCAATACAGCTCCCTCCCTAAGAAAATAACGCTGCTAGAACGCCGCCAATATCGTAAATTCATTGGTTGGCATTCAAAAATAAAATTCTCGCGTCCTGTATCGCGTTCGATAAAAAATTGTCTGGGGCAAAATGCCCCTTCTACCTCCGCAAAATTTGTCCGTTTCGCCAAAGTCGACGGTACTTCCGTTAGTGACGCCTTTCGTTCTAATGAGCCTTAACTTACAATTACAATTTTTTTTGTTTCAACATTTTTTCATTTAAATGTTTGTTTTGATAATTTTAGGCGGGGGCCGTTTTGTCCCGGAGCTCATTTCTCTCCAGTCTCCCCTATATTTTTTTAAAACAGTTTATATGCTGAAAATTATACAATACAAAAAAACAACTGACAACAAAATTTGCATGAACATTTTCAGTTTGTTTACATGAACGTTCACATTTAGGCGATCAATTTGTAACAGTAATTTTCTCGACTACGCTTTATAATTTATAAAATGTCAACTATCGAAATGTAATTGCGTTACAAAGTTTCGAAAAAAAATATACATCTGGAATTCCGAAGAATGGAAAGTAAATCAGAAAACATTAGATACAATCTACTTCGTTGAAATTCATTTTGTTCAATATGAAAAATTAAGGGTTGAATAAAGATCTGTGTTGGAATGCCCCATAACGTACGTATATATGGACCAAGGGACATGCTGACGGATGCTGTCTCGGTGTGTGTGTGGCAAACGTCGACCCAATTTGTCAACGTCTGTCTCGCTTTTTCGCGCAAGAGGGCGTTCTGCCCTCGGGAAAGATCCGCGTAGTGCCGTCTCGACGCGGTACGGCTGAAAGTCTTCGTGTCTCTCAACTGTTTTTATTTTCCCGTTCTCTCCCGTTTCCGTCTTTTATTACGAGCTTTTACAGTTCTTTCCCTCTCTCACTTACTCTCTGTGTACGCTTTTTCACCACAAAGCTGTTTCGACCCTTTCGCCACGCCACGCAAGTTCTTTATATCATCCTTAAGTCTGTCTTCCCTCCTTCTGCCTCCTCGCTCTTTCTCCGTGACTCTTTCCCTGTTACGAAAGAGGCTTTTGCCCTTAGAGATAACGCCTATAAAATAGCTACAAATGCGCACGGCTTTTCAACTCAGACAGAGATTAATTATGAAATTCGTCTCGCGGTTACCGCGACATGTACGAACAAACTGAGCGAAAATCTCATTTTATTCCCCGTCTATTTTTTTTATCAAAAAAAAGAAATATTTCTCAATAATTCATGAGGTTTATTCGCAAAGTCTTTTATCAAATTTTGTCGACGAACATGTAAGCTAACGTGTTTTTTTTTCTTGTGTAATTTATTCCCAAAGAGTAATAGAATATTTCGATACAAAATTTTCTTTGGAATTGGATCTTTCGTGAAGAATTTTATCGAATTTAATCAATAAGAATCTCATTTCATTCCCGTCTATTTTTTAAATAAAAAAAACAGAAATATATCTAAATAATTCATGGGGTTTATTCGGAAAGTCTTTTATCATGTTTTGTCGACGAACATGTAAGCTAACGTGTTTTTTTTTCTTGTGTAATTTATTCCCAAAGAGTAATAAAATATTTGGATACAAAATTTTCTTTGGAATTGGATGATTCGTGAAGAATTTTAACAAATTTTGTCAACAAGGCAACTCTGAGTTGCCTAGTGTTACTTCAATATCAATTTTTTAGATTCTCCGGTTCGTTCAATATCTTTCGTAATTAATATTTATTTATATTGAAATTCCGATGCTTCGCTAACTTCATCAGTTCTATTAACACGAGTCAAACAAATTTATCCCCCAAAGTTTATTTCAAAGAAATCCAAATGTCTCCCTCATTATGAAACAAGATAATACTTGACGTAGGATACAATTTTCTTGTCAACGACAAGCATAGCCCGTTCATGCGTCGTTGATGAAAGACCAAAGTTTAAGGGGGGAAATAGGGTTAGGACAGCGTTTTCTCAATGATTTTCATGAATTTTTTTATAGTATAAAAAATGAATATAATTTATTGAAACTTTGAGAATATTTTATACATATATTTAAGTATATACTATAAAATTTTTGAAGAATTTCCTTGACAAACACCGAAAATATTAGCGACCCCATATTGCAGGTCACAATCAGACTCGGCATTTTGCGTACATTCTGGAAGCCGCGATTTTCATCTGAAATCAAACGAGGTTGGAATGTACTTTTATTATATGTCCCTCTTCTATATGAACCTAAATGCCATCAAAAAAATAGAGAATTGAGTTTTTTACAGGGGTCAAAACAAAAAAGCATGATTTTTTGCCATTTTTTACAACTTTATTTGCAAAAAAAAAATTATTTTAAATAATGTTAATATTCCGATTTTAGGTTCATATAGAGCGCAATACTATGAAGAAAGTAACTGCTAATTTTCAAAACGATTGGTTGAAAACTTTTCAAACTAGCGTGTACGCAAGTTAAAAAAAAGTCGTTTCCATAAAAACGCGTTTGAAAAAATAGTGACCGCTCGATTATACACGTGGCGCGGTCGGGGCCCGAAGGAGAGCTACCCACTTTAATGGCTTATAACAATAGAACGAGTCGGAATTTTCATTTTAAATGTTGGGAAGATATTTTTCAATAGTTTTACTAACAATTTATGAAATTCAAAAAAAATCGATTTTTTGAACCGTCTAACCTTATTTCCTCCCTTAATCGTCAATTTACTCTAACCCCACAATACACAAAAATTTTGGAAACAAATTGATGTATTTTTGAAAAAAAAAAAAAAAAAAAAAAACACAAACCTTTGTTCCTTTTTTCCCACAAATCGTGATTTTGATTCACAAAATAAACACCTTATTTTGGGACTATTTCGAATAAAAAAACTATTAAGAAAAAATGATTCAAGAAAAAACTATTCCTTTTTTGGCAAATAGATTTTTTTAAAGAGGAATAGTTTTTCATCTCTAACAGATGTTTTTAAAGAGTGCACGACTTAAAATTTCCTTAATTTTTTAAGTAAAACATTCGTCGATAATTTGTGCTACAATCCCGGGAAATGCTTTTGTAAGAAATGCCTTTTTGCAGAAGCAAGAAATATATTAAAAAAAACAACGCGTTTCTCCAATGGTATTTAAAAAAATTCTAAGCAAAAACAATTATTCAGTCGTGAGTTTAAAGAAACTTTTTTGCCTTGTTCTTCGTTACACACACAGACACACTGCCTCATGACATTACATTATAGCGAGAAAATAAACGTTGTCGAGAAATGTATTTATTCGGGTTTATCTAAAATTTTCAAGTACATTTAAAATCACATATCGTGTTCAATAAAAGTCTCAACGGGGTATCGCATAATCTCCGTGTCTAAATTACTATAAAAAATATAGCTGGAATTCGCAGTATCGATTCGTTGAAGGACAAAGCATAAATTCCTTCTTAAAATATACTTCTCGTTTGTTGATAAAAAAAACAGCCCTGAATTTGAAATGCTGAAAAAACAAAGAATTTATTGATGCAGTCAAACGTCGAGCGTAGTTAAAAGATGTATTTTATCACTTTTACGAATTAAACGATAAAAGTTTTGTATTTTTTTTATGTAAAGATTGTAACGATTGGTTGAAAACTTTTCAAACTAGCGTGCACGCAAGTTCAAAAAAAGTCGTTTTCAAAAGAACGCGTTTGAAACACGTGGCGCCTGAAGGAGCCTGAAGGAGAGCTAATCACTTTAATGGCTTATAACAATAGAACGAGTCGGAATTTTCATTTAAAATTTTGGGAACATATTTTTCAATAGTTTTACTAACAATTTATGAAATTAAAAAAAATCGATTTTTTGAACCGTCTAACCATATTTCCCCCCTTAAAGAGGCCGAAAACCCTTTAGAAACTCATAACGGAGCGACAAAGTGATATAACCAGACTCAAGAGATGAGGGGTGGAAAAACGATACACATTTAAATGATCGATGCCATCTTTGGTTGGGAATTAGGACGTCTGCTGAAAACTTTATGAAATACTGATAATCTGTGTTTCTCTCGGATTAAAAAATATACTATCAGCATCACGTGAGCTTAAATGAAGAAAAAAAACAGATTTTTCGTGCGAGGTAATCAAATTTTCACGAAACGCCTCAAAGATCATGTTGTATACGATCGTCGTCGATTCTCGTGAACGAGGAATATCTTTTATCGATTTTCCTTCGTCACTCGAACTTTCTCCAACCTTTTTTCGCCTCTGATAAAAGAATAATTGCAGGAATCAATTTTTTTTCTGTTGCTTCAAAATCGAGGAAGATTTGTTTTTCCTAAAAATAAGATTAACATTATTTTTTAATGCCAATATCATCGGAATTTGCCAAAATGCCGAAAAATCGTATTTCGAAAAAATATGTCGCAAGCTTGAAATATTGAACTCGCTGTAGCTGGTGAACGACTTAATAAATTTGACGCAAACTTTGCGGCGACTTTCGTCATCGAGTGCTCTTTGTTTCTTATAATTTTCGTCGAAATTAATTAAGTGCTTAAGATTTTATGGGATTCTGAAAATTTCAAAAAATGTCTGTGATCGTCTCTGACTTTCGTAATTTTTCATTTTATCGAACGAAAGCTTACTACGCAAATAGGGTAGTCGAGGAATGGGTTTGGCGAAAATTGCTTAAGGGATGAGATTTTATGAAATTCCGAAATTTTCGAAAAATATTTTTGATTTGATGTAACTTTTATAAATTTTGAGAACTGATGATAATTTTTCTATCATGAATAGAGTATCATTATGGGAGAATGATTGCTATTAACTTTAAAATGAATAAGGGGAAGGGTTCAAATTTAATGGAATGTTGAATATTTTTTATTTTTCATCTCTTATGGGAATTTGTATGATTTTGTATGCCATAAAAATAAGGGGGGAAACAATGTTGAGTATTGAGTTTGAAAAGGATTGACAAAGACTTTTGATATTGTTTAAAATTTTTTATGTTTAAAATTTTGTATATTTCGCAAAATAAGCGAAGTTTCTCGAATTTTAATAAATTTTGCGAAAATGATAATAAAGAATCATAAAATTTTGTAAACTGTGAAACCTTGTACTTTTAAAAATTGGATTCAGTAAAAAATAAAACGTTTAAATTGGTTACTTGCTCAATGTTTCCTCATTATTTTATCCCGCTCACAAAGTTTCCTATATATATATATATGAGGAGGCCAAAATTCATGAACTAACTTACTCATACAAAGAATTTGTGACCGAGATATTTTGTACTACCTGATTCGATGAGAATGAGTAAGGGGAAGGGTTATAATTCAATTGAATGTTGAATCTTTTTCAATTTTCATTTTTTATGGGACGTTGTATGATTTTCTTATGGCATTTGCCATAAAAATAAGGGGGGGATCCATGTTGAGTATTGAGTTTGAAAAGGATTGACAAAGACTTTTGATATTGTTTAAAATTTGTTATGTTTGAAATTTTGTATATTTCGCAAAATAAGCGAAGTTTCTCGAATTTTTATAAATTTTGCAAAAATGATAATAAAGAATCATAAAATTTGGTAAACCGTGAAACCCTATATCTTTTCAGTAAAAATTCAGTAAAAAATGAAACGTTCAAATTGGAGATTTGGTCATTGTTTCCTCATTATTTTATCCCGCTCACAAAGCTTCCTAAATATATATACGAGGAGGCCAAAATTCATGAACTAACTTACTCATACAAAGAATTTGTGAGCGAGATATTATGTACTACTTGATTCGATGAGTATTGCAATTTTTTTTCTCCGCTCGTTCGAAGTATCGTCAACTTTAGCAGGACGCGGAACCCTAGAAACGATAGGTAAGCGCGCAAGGATTTTCGCTGGGACGCGGATCTGGGTCAGAGCAATAGCATATCCGAACGATTCCGACGGCGCGTGGGTATGCTGCTGTGGAAAACTGTGAAAAGGTGCTCGATCGATCGATCAGCCGTCCGATCAACGGGGGAATCCTATATATACTTAATAGCGAATACATATGTCCGTTTTGTATATTTCTTTTTTTTTTTATCTCCTACATTTTAGTCGCGTATAGTGGTGACAATTCGTCCAACCATTTCGACTCTTTCGCTCGCGGGATTGCAAAGAGAATCGCGTAGATATATGTATATCTATCAATTATCGCAGTAATACTTACAGAAAATAACTTTTTAACCAAACTTTTTTTACCATTTTTTTTCAATTCGTTAAGGGCTCACATACCGCCACGCCCGCTGGAAACCGAGTAAATTTGAAAAATTATTATAAATGTTATATGGTGAAAAAAAATTAAATTGTTGATTTCACATTTTTCATTAACCTTTCAACTATAAGAAAAAAAAATTAGAATTTTTTTTTCTTCTATGTTGACATTATTTTTAACGGGTATAACCTATTGCTCCTCCTTATCGCCATCATAACCGCACCAAAAATTATGCAATCTGCAAAAATAAAACAGAATCTAGTAAACTAATGTTGTAGTAATAGTCTGACGGAGGTAATTTTTTTTTTTTTTTCAAAAATAAAGAAATTACAGTTTTTCAAACTTTGGTATGCAAACAAAAAAAACATTAGTGTTTAATAATTTATAAAAAATTATCCAACTAAAAAAATTAAAAAAACTTCTGGTCAGACTATAGAGAAAATAATTATCAAGATTAAAAAAAAAGTTATGAAATATTAAAAATTGACTGAGTTATCATGCTGACACTGTCAAACATAATTTCGAGAAAAACGCGTTTAAAGTTTCTGGTAGGTAGCCGTCCCAACCCGATGTCTGACCACATTTATTGCGATAACTTTGTAACGGAGTGGAATTATCTTAAAAGTTTTTTTTTTAATTCTTAAAAGTATAAAGAATAAACATCTGTAAAAAAATCGATTTTTTGAAAAATCGTATGTGAGGGGTATGTGAGCCCTTAAGAGAAGAATTGAAGTAGAATTAAGGGGGGAAATAGGGTGAGGACAGCGTTTTCTCAATGATTTTCATGAATTTTTTTATAGTATAAAAAATGAATATAATTTATTGAAACTTTGAGAATAATTTATACATATATTTAAGTATATACTATAAAATGTTTGAAGAATTTCCTTGAAAAACACCGATGATATTAGCGACCCCATATTGCAGGTCACAATCAGACTCAGCATTTTGCGTACATTCTGGAAGCCGGAATTTTCATCTGAAATCAAACGAGGTTGGAATTTACTTCTATTATGTCTCTCTTCTATATGAACCTAAATGCTATCAAAAAAATAGAAAATCGAATTTTTTACAGGGGTCAAAACAAAAAAGCATGATTTTTTGCCATTTTTTCACAACTTTATTTGCAAAAAAAAAATAATTTTAAATAATGATAATATTCCGATTTTAGGTTCATATAGAGCGCAATACTATGAGGAAAGTAACTGCCCATTTTCAAAACGATTGGTTGAAAACTTTTCAAACAAGCGTGTACGCAAGTTAAAAAAAGTCGTTTTCAGAAAAACGGGTTTGAAAAAACGCAAAGTGCTGGGTCTGATTGTGACCTGCAATATGAGGTCGCTAATATTTTCGGTGTTTTTCAAGGAAATTCTTCAAAAATTTTATAGTATATACTTAAATATATGTATAAAATATTCTCAAAGTTTCAATAAATTATATTCATTTTTTATACTATAAAAAAATTCATAAAAATCATTGAGAAAACGCTGTCCTAACCCTATTCCCCCCCTTAATGGCTTATAACAATAGAACGAGTCGGAATTTTCATTTAAAAATTTGGGAACATATTTTTCAATAGTTTTACTAACAATTTATGAAAGTAAAAAAAAATCGATTTTTTGAACCATCTAACCCTATTTCCTCACTTAAGCGTGGATTAGATGTTATACGCGAATATGCAATCTTCAATTTACATCGTTTTTTGCTTCGTCATAAAGTAAGCTTTATTTTCATGAAAAAAATATATGTCGCGTTTTTTATATTAATGTTTAGAACACCCGGATACTCGGATGAATGTGTGCTTGATAGGGGTGGAAGATTAAAACCGCTGTAAATTCAAATTGGTTTGAGTTTTTGGTCTGAAATTTGGCACACAAGTAAATCAGTAAAGGCCCTTTGTTCACTACGATTTTTCTCACAATTCTCAAATTTGTTTGGTTTTTATAAGTTTTTGAAAATTTTCAACAAACTGTTTTAAGACCTAAGGGGAATTTTCGACGTAAGGGGCTACAACTTTTTATACAAATAGACTATCATCAGATACTCTTCGTTATTGAATTTGAAGAAAATCGATCAAGGAGTTCCAAAGTTATAGAATTTCGAATTTTTCGATGAATCGATATAGACGTTTGTTTAGGTTCTACCTCGCGTAATTTTTGGCCTATTGAGGCAAAACTTCGTACATTGATTGATTACTATTAAAGGATATTTCGGATTGATTTTGAAAAAAATTCGATTTACCTATTTTAGATTTATGAAATTGTTTACATGAAAGAAAATCGATATAGTTTTTTTTGAGAATCTAGATCGTGTAATTTTTTGATTATCGAGCCGAAATTTCGCACATCTATTGGTTACCATCGAATGATAGTCGCTATTGAATATGGAGAAATTCGTTCGAGGCGTTTTGAATTTATGGAAATTTGAATTAAAAAAAAAAATCATATACGTATTAGGGTGTCGACCAATTAAAATTGTATATATCGCGTTTTTTTTCTTCCAGCGCATTGATACCGAAATTCATTTCGAAGCGTTTAGAAATGTAATCAACCGCCTCGCTTTTCCACCCCTACGTATTAAGGGAGGAAATAGGGTTAGACGGTACAAAAACTCGATTTTTTTTTAATTCCATAAATTGTTAGTAAAACTATTGAAAAATATGTTCCCAAAATTTTAAATGAACATTCCGACTCGTTATATTGTTATAAGCCATTAAGGGAGGAAATAGGGTTAGGACAGCGTTTTCTCAATGATTTTCATGAATTTTTTTATTGTAAAAAAAATGAATATAATTTATTGCAACGTTGAGAATATTTTATACATATATTTAAGTATATACTATAAAATTTTTGACAAATTTCCTTGAAAAACTCCGAAAAAATTTACGGCTGCCTTGACTTTGTTTTTCTTGGTACTATTTTTTCAAACGCGTTTTTCTGAAAACGACTTTTTTTTAACTTGCGTACACGCTAGTTTGAAAAATTTTCAACCAATCGTTTTGAAAATTGGCAGTTACTTTCTTCATAGTATTGCGCTCTACATGAACCTTAAATCGGAATATTATCATTATTTAAAATAATTTTTTTTTGCAAATAAAGTTGTAAAAAATGGCAAAAAATCATGCTTTTTTGTTTTGACCCCTGTAAAACATTCGATTTTCTATTATTTTGAGATCATTTAGGTTCATATAGAAGAGAGACATATAATAAAAGTAAATTCCAACCTCGGTTCATTTCAGATGAAAATTGCGGCTTCCAGAATGTACGCAAAACGCTGAGTCTGATTGTGGCTGCAATATGCGGTCGCTAATATCGTCGGTGTTTTTCAAGGAAATTCTTCAAAAATTTTATAGTATATACTTAAATATATGTATAAAATATTCCCAAAGTTTCAATAAATTATATTAGTTTTTTATACTATAAAAAAATTCATGAAAATCATTGAGAAAACGCTGTCCTAACCCTATTTCCCCCCTTAAGAGATGATTCTATCTAGTTTCCACAGGCAGCGTGGTGTCGTTCGAACGACGACCAAATAGAATTTACATCGCGTTGGCGGTTGCGCGCACGCGGGGGTTGTTATACGTAACGAAACATGACCGTTGGAAACTGTGACTTGCGATCACTTTATCGCCGGCGACGAAAACGTTGCTAGAGCTAGCGTACGCGTGGATTTTCGTGGTCTTTTTGTCGTTCGCTGACTCTCGAGCCGGATCGATGCATGTACCGTGAAAGCCAAAATATCAATGTATAGCATACATAGGATGTTTCATGCGAAAAATTCTTTTGGTCATCGAAGCCTTTTGGCACAATCTATCGTACGAATTGTGTTTTCTAAGCTCGAACAAACAGCGAAAAAGCCTTTTCAAAAGTGAGAAATGAAAAAATGTTTTGTATGGAGAATTTTCATACATTTTTTTTCTGCTTGAGTGCATTAAAGTAATATTTATAAAATTTTATCATAGTACAAGCAGTAATAGTGACCATTTTATTTCTACAGTCAAAGTATTTTGCGATATATGGAAAAGTAACGAGTAGCACATTGGTCAAATCAACTATACGAGATCATGCAAACTTAAAATGAATTTTATTTCAACAAGACGAATTTCTCAACTTTATGAAATTATTTTTCACTATACTACACTCCAATAAATCGAATAAAAACAAAAAGAAAACCAAATCTAGCTTATTAACATTTGGAAGTAAAAACAGAACGAGTCATCAAACATTTTTACTTTTCAGAGCACCATTTGCAAAGTAAACGAACTATACAACATCACGTAAAATAAAAATGAATTTTATCTCAACAAGACGAATCTCTCAATTTTGTGAAATTATTTGTCACTATGTACACTCTAATAAATCGAATAAAAACAAAAAAAATCGAATCCAGCTTGTTAACATTTGGAAGTAAAAAAAAAATGAATCATCCAACATTTTTATTCAAACATTTTAGGGCACCATTTGCAAAGTAAACGAACTATACTTTTATGAAATTATTTTTCACTATGTACACTCTAATAAATCGATTAAAAACAACAAAATTCGAATCTAGCTTGTTAACATTTGGATGTAAAAAAAAAACGAGTCATCAAACATTTTTATTCTTTATTCTTTATAAACGAAAAAATCGCCTCTTACTAGGAAATGTTTCATCTCGTATGAAATAGCTCATATATGGATGCACTGCTTCCTTATATATCCCCGAATAACATTGTGAGCCAGTAGCCAGACAACTGGAGCCATGGCGCCTTGCAGTCTAGCCAAATAAAATCCGGAAAGTCGGAGATGCGCCTTCATATCCCACGAGAGCGATGGCGTCGGGGCGGGGGGGAGGGGGGGGGGATTACGATGATGTACTCCCGGATAACGCCCTGTATTACGGGGATGTGTTCTGCTAGGGTTCTCCCGAAAACTAAAGAGAGAAAGAGAGAGAGAGAGAGAGAGGGAGCGTGTTTTTCCGAATATACATTTATCGCACAGTGACTCAACAAGAGTCAGTGACGTTTGATACGCTCTTTTTTCGAATTCCTTCGCTTTTCTCTGGGCTAGACACTCGAACGTGGTCACTGATCTCCCGGAAGAAAATTTCCCTGGAGCGTTTATGGATAGTAGAGGATGGAAAAAAAATAGAACAGTAACGATTAACACTAATAACTTAAAAAATAGATATTAATAATTAGTGCGTCAAGAAGATTAATTTGGATCGAATAAAATCATTTTTCATCACCAACTGAAAAAAACGGTATTACGCGTGCGAATCACACGAAGTAGTAATCGCATATCAAGTTCAGACCTATTTTGTAATTAAGGGGGATCGCAAGTGTGATTGCCAAAAAAAAAGATGATTTTTAGGAATTTATTGAAAAAAAGGAATGCATGGAATGTTTTGAAATTTTGAGGATATATGTGTGTACGAATTATGTATATACAATAATATATAATATAAAATAATATAAAATAATATACAATAATATATAATATAAAATAATTTTGCTATAAAAATATTCAATTTTCAGCGACTTATCCGCCATCTTCCAAACCAAACCAAACCAAGCAAACCAAACCAATTTTCATTGTTCAAATAATAATTCAATTTTCATCTAAAATCAAACGAGGTTGGAATTTACTTTTATTATATGTCTCTCGTTTATATGAACCTAAATGCTATCAAAAAAATAGAAAATTGAATTTTTTACAGGGGTCAAAACAAAAAAGCATGATTTTTTGCCATTTTTTACAAGTTTATTTGCAAAAAAAAAATTATTTTAAATAATGATAATATTCCGGTTTTGGGTTCATATAGATCTATGAAGAAAGTAACTGCGAATTTTCAAAACGATTGGTTGAAAACTTTTCAAACTAGCGTGTACGCTAGTTCAAAAAAAGTCGTTTTCAGAAAAACGCATTTGAAAAAATAGTGACCGCTCGGTTATACATGTGGCGCGCTCGGGGCCTGAACGAGAGCTACTCACTTTAATGGCCTATAACAATAGAACGAGTCGGAATTTTCATTTAAAATTTTGCGAACAAATTTTTCAATAGTCTTACTAACAATTTATGAAATAAAAAAAAATCGATTTTTTGAACCGTCTAACCCTATTTCCCCCCTTAATCGTCAATTTACTCTAACCCCACAATACACAAAAATTTTGGAAATAAATTGATGTATTTTTGAAAAAAAAACACAAACCTTTGTTCCTTTTTTCCCACAAATCGTGATTTTGATTCACAAAATAAATGCCTTATTTTGGGATTATTTCGAATACAAAAACTATTAAGAAAAAATGATTGAAGAAAAAACTATTTCTTTTTTGGCAAATATATTTTTTTAAAGGGGAATAGTTTTTCATCTTTAATAGATGTTTTTAAAGAGTGCACGACTTGAAATTTTTTAAGTAAAACATTCGTCGATAATTTGTGCCACAATCCCGGGAAATACTTTTGTAAGAAATGCCTTTTTGCAGAAGCAAGAAGTATATTAAAAAAAACAACGCGTTTCTCCAATGGTATTTTTTTTATTCTAAGGAAAAACAATTGTTCAGTCGTGAGTTTAAAGAAACTTTTGTTTGCCTTGTTCTTCGTTACACACACACACACTGCCTCATGACATTACCTTATATCGAGAAAATAAACGTTGTCGAGAAATGTATTTATTCGGTTTCATCTCAAATTGTCAAGTACATTTAAAATCACATATCGCGATCAATAAAAGTCTCAACGGGGTATCGCATATTCTCCGTTTATAAATTACTGTAAAACATATAGCTAGAATTCGCATTATCGATGCGTTGAAGGACAAAGCATAAATTCCTTCTTAAAATATACTTCTCGTTTGTTGATAAAAAAAACAGCCCTGAATTTGAAATGCTGAAAAAACAAAGAATTTATCGATGCAGTCAAACGTTGAGCGAAGTTAAAAGATGTATTTTATCACTTTTACGAATTAAACGATAAAAGTTTTGTATTTTTTTTTATGTAAAGATTTACAATAACAAAAGGTGAGAGAGCACAAAATTCAGGAAAAATTCAAGTGCCTCCCTTTGAGGCATTAATTCGTTCAGAGAATTTCACCTTTTTCTCCTCGTTTTTCTCCTTTCGTCAGAAATCTTTCGACTTTTATTTTGTATAAAAAAAAAAGAAATTCATTCTATTATTGCGAATGTGTCGATGAAATTGAAGTAAAATAAAAAGAAACGATCGTCAAGTACGAAAAGAGAGCAAAAATATTGTTTTTTCGTTCGCTTTACGACGTTTCTTTGTTTTACATAAATTCTCCTTTCTTTTTGGTTCTCTCTTTCCTTTCCTTTTTTTTCTATCGCGCAACTTGGGCAATTCGCTGGTACGATTTCGCTCAACTGTGCGGTTATATTTATATAGATATAAAAAAAAAGAACACGTGTAACAGTGACAAAACTAGCAGATAGGGTAGCTCCTCTACCCTTTTCGCGTAAAATCATCGCATGATTTGTCTGTTTATTGGGTTTGGGTTTTTGGTTTGGGTTTATTTTGGATTTGTTGGGTTTGTTGGGTTTGTTCGTTTAGGTTGTTAGGTTAGGTTGTTTAGTTGGGTTGTTTGTTTTGGATTTGTTTGTTGGGTTTGTTCGTTTGGGTTTGTTTGTTTGTTGGGTTTGTCTGTTTGTTTCTTTAGGTTACTGGGATTGTTTTGGGTTGTTTTTGGTTTGTCTATGGGCTGGTATGCGGTGGGGGCAGGGGGGCCGCAGCCCCTCCGGTCATACGTGTACTGGCCACCATGCAAGTATTTCATATTCTATTTATGAATTTTCTTTTGTTAATAACTTTTTAACAAACAATGAGGACGGATAAAACGTTTGGTATCTTACTCATGGGGGTATTCTTAACAACACATGTGAAGGACAAGATGATTGGGACTGGCTGCTATAAGAAAAATAGCTATATGAATTATTAACTTTATTTGTTAATAACTTTTTAATAAATAACGACCCCCAATTATGTCGGAGGAAAAAGTTGTTCAGAAAAGGGTCATATTTACCCATAAAATTGCGAATTTGAAAAACTGTAAATTTGAAATACGATAATTATCTTATTTATTTAAATTATTTTATCGTTTTTATTTCTTCATTAAATTTGAATAAATGCAACAATTATCGTATTTATTCAAATTATTTTATTGTATTTATTTCTTTATTAAATTTGAATAAATGCAATAATTATCGTATTTAATCAAATTATTTTATCGTATTTATTTAAATTAACAGTTTAGGTTACGTTATAGAATGATGCCAAAAATGAGTACGATTTTTCAGATTTTTTCGAAAATTGGCCCAGTCGTGATAATGTAAACTTTTAATTTAAATAAAAACGATAATTACCGTATTTATTCAAATTATTTTATAGTATTTATTTATTAACTAAATTTTAATAAATACAAAAATTATCATATTTATTCAAACTACTTTACCGTATTTATTTATTTATTAAATTTGAATAAATACAAAAATTATCGTATTTATTTAAATTAACAGTTTAGATTATTACGACTAGACCAATTTTCGAAAAAATCTGAAAAATCGTACTCATTTTTTTGCGTCATTCTATAATCTACTTGAATAAAACAAATGAAAATGGCGATTGCGATCACAGTCGGGTCGAGTTGATGTGGAATGCTCGATACTTTTGCACCGACAAACAATATTCTATTCGTCCTGGTCAGTGGTGGCAATATTCTACATTATGTTTCAAACATAGTACACATAACATCTGGCTTCTACTTCATGTACGAAAGCGAAGACGGAAATTTCGATATTGGAATTTCTGAAGCAATGTAACTGGTACCATTTCTTCAAATGAAAGAATATTAACGTTACTTTAAAAGAAATTTCAATAGAACATTTTTTTTTCTCGTAAACCTCGCGTGTTTAAGGGAGGAAATAGGGTTAGACGGTTCAAAAAATCGATTTTTTTTTATTTCATAAATTGTTAGTAAAACTATTGAAAAATATGTTCCCAAAATTTTAAATGAAAATTCCGACTCGTTCTATTGTTATGAGCCATTAAGGGGGGAAATAGGGTTAGGACAGCGTTTTCTCAATGATTTTCATGAATTTATTTGATAGTATAAAAAATGAATATAATTTATTGAAACTTTGAGAATATTTTATACATATATTTAAGTATATACTATAAAATTTTTGAAGAATTTCCTTGAAAAACACCGAAAAAATGTATGACTGCCTTGACTTTGTTTTTCTTGGTACTATTTTTTCAAACGTGTTTTTCCGAAAACGACTTTTTTTGAACTTGCGTAGACGCTAGTTTGAAAAGTTTTCAAACAATCGTTTTGAAAATTGGCAGTTATTTTCTTTATAGTATTGCGCTCTATATGAATCTAAAATCGGTATATTATCATTAATTAAAATAATTTTTTTTTTGCAAATAAAGTTGTAAAAAATGGCAAAAAATCATGCTTTTTTGTTTTGACCCCTGTAAAAAAATTCAAATTTCTATTTTTTTGATAGCATTTAGGTTCATATAGAAGAGAGACATATAATAAAAGTAAATTCCAACCTCGTTTGATTTCAGATGAAAATTGCGGCTTCCAGAATGTACGCAAAATGCTGAGTCTGATTCTGACCTGCAATATGGGGTCGCTAATATTTTATAGTATATACTTAAATATATGTATACAAATTTTATTCTATATACTTAAATATATGTATAAAATATTCTCAAAGTTTCAATAAATTATATTCATTTTTTATACTATAAAAAAATTCATGAAATTCATTGAGAAAACGCTGTCCTAACGCTATTTCCTCCCTTAAATGGTTGAATAATAAGCCTTCGGAAAAAAGACTTTGCAGAAGCTTTTTTGTATAGATTTATGTTTTATTTTAAAAAAACTATCTCCATGGGGAAGAAAAATAGTGGTTTTTTCATGGCATTATATTTTTTTAGCGATATCCTTCGCGAATCAAGTCGTGGAACTTCACTCGGAATAACGATTGAACAATTTATGAGCAACGCAGTGTATAGGGGTGTTGAAAGACAAAAAAAAGTACGAATATAAGATTATAGAACCGCTTGTCTCGGAAAAACATTTATTCTCCTCTCCGAGTCCTCCGAGAATGTCTGCAGAGAATTATATATCTGTATACATAGCTTTGTCTTTCTCAACCCTCGCATCTTCCACGGGTCGGCGAGAGACTTTTTTTCTTTTTACCTTCTTTCACTCGTTTTCGCACAGTCTTTATTCCCTTCGTCTCGCACCCTCATTTTCCTTCGACCAACGTTCTTCTTTTTTTGTTGCTCCTTTTACTCGTCGCGGTACCACAACGAGTATACACGTGCCATACTCAATTTATTACGCGGTCTAGCATCCTTAGTGCGAGAGACACTTTTTTCTACCCTCTTTCTCATCGTCGGAGTGACACAAAGAGGCGCTCGTGAAAAAATTAATAGTTACTAAAATCGCTGATTATTTAATGGATTTTTTTTTTTCATGAATCGTACGATCGTTTCGAGATTACTGTTGCGATGGGACTAGTAAATTATGAAGCAGAAGAAACATTGTGGAAGTTTTGTAAACCAATTAATTAGCGGGGCTAGGATTTTGAAATTTTAGTCCTTCGATAAGATAATATTTGTACTCGTATATTGAGTTTGCTGCTTTGTAGAGCAACCTTTGGAAATGTCAAGTATCAGTATCAAGGCTAAGCAGTCACCCATCTAAGTGTTGGAGGAGCGGAAGGCTGTTCAACGTTTGGCATCGCTACAGAGTCGCGGACTGTTTTTACTGTAAAATTCAAATATTTTCACCGCAGACAAACGTCTTCAATTCTATGCCTTCAAAAACCCTCAAATTATGACTGTATCATATTTGCGAGAGGGCATAGGGAAATTGCGCAAAAAACCTCGTGGATACACACGGTTTATTTTACTGTAGTTCCAGTTGTATTGCCGTCAGAAATTCCGAAAAACTGCCTCTCGATCGGAAGTCGGTTTCCAAGCCACAGGGTACGGTCACTTATTGCAGTATTAACCGCGGCCAATACTACTTCATATGGGAAACCATAGTTCGATTATGTGTTTATAGCCCGTGTAACTATTGTATTTACAGCCGTATTAATTGTAAAATAGTTGCCAAATCCAAAACATAGTTGCATAACCCATAAAATGGATGCATAAACTATAACATAGTTCTATACACTATAACGTAGTTGCATAATCTATAAAATAGCTGCATAAAGTATAACGATGTTACATAAACTATGATGTAGGTACATAAACTAGATATAAAGTAGCGGCATGAATTACAACATAGTTCCACAAATTAAAACACAGTCACATATACTGTAACATAGTTGCGTAAACTATAACATAGTTGCGTAAACTATAGCATAGTTGCATAAACCATAACATAACTAAATGAGCTACAGCATAGTTGGATAAAGCATAATATAGTTGCATGAACTACGGCATAGTTGCATAAACTATAGACTAATTGCACAAATTATATCCTCGCTGCATTTACTATAGCGTAGTTGCATGAACCATAGCATAGTTGTATATTTTATAGCATAGTTGCATACATTATAGCATAATTGCATACATCACGGTATATTTGCATGTACAGCATAGTTTCATAAGTCATAATATAGTTGCATATACTATAGCATAGTTGCATAAACTATAACATAACTGAATGAGCTATAACATAGTTGAATAAACTATAACATAGTTGAATAAACTATGACGTAGGTGCATAAACTACGGCATAGTTGCATAAACTATAGACTAATTGCATACATTATATCATAGTTGCATTTACTATAGCGTAATTGTATCAACTATAGCATAGTTGTATATTTTATAGCATAGTTGTATACATTATAGCATAATTGCATACATTACAGTATAGTTGAATGTACAGCATAATTGAATAAGTCATAACATAGTTGCATAAACTATAACATGGTTGTATAAACTGTGTTACATGCACCGTAGCATAGTTGCATACGGTATAACATAGTTGCATAAAGTATGAAATAGTTGCAAATATTATAATGTTTGCTAATTCATATGGTTGCCTATATGTTAACGAAGTAACATAGGCTGTAAGAAAACTGCATACGCGATAACAAAGTTGCAGAACCCGTAACACAGTAGTGTAAACTCAAAAATGTTAACTACCGATAAAATCATCGTAATCACTAAATAGTTGTCTGTACTATTAGTATTTCCGTGAGTTTACTGTAGTTCATGCTACATTCCTATATCGCTGTCGTTGATCTTTAAATGTAAACGAATTATTTAAATTATAGTATCCATTAGTCCGGTACATAGCGCGGTAGGTATCTTAAAAACTTTGTCGAAAAGTATGAATTATCGCGTAGAGAAAAGTATATCTTGCATTGGAGAAGTTGATAAAAGGCAAAAGAAGTAGTTAGAGATATGTCTGGATACATGTCAATCCGTATATATATACACATGTACGGAGTAAGGCTCAGTCGAATTGGCTCGACTGTGAGAGTTTTCTCGTGAGATCTATGCGCGGCAGCAGGGACGCAGACTCGCGAGGCTCTGGCAAAATCGTGGAGGAGTACGCGATATACACGCGTAGATATATAGGACGAGAGCGACGCGAGCATCTCGCTGAGGACGGAGCGACAAAGTGAGGGGGTAAGGTGGTGGACCATCGGGCATACAGAAAACAGTCGGGGGGCTCGGGAATCTGTGCTCTGGAAGAGCGGTCCACTGGTGAATGTTTCAGCCTCAGTAGTACGCTATCGCCCACGCACGTAGAACGCACGGTGGCTCCACCACCACCACGTGTCTGTATGCGTTGCGTGCCTGTGTATGTGTGCGCGTTAGAATAAGTGAGGATCGCGAAGGCTCGATGCAAAAAAAAAGAAAAAACGACACTCGAGGAGGAAAAACAAGCGTTCTGCCGTTATCGAATTTGCTGTAATAATTATTTTTTAATCTCGCTGAAAATCCATAATATTTAATAGCATGAAGATAAAACGGATTAAGTTTGAAAGGAAAAACAACCGCGAAACTAACGCACGCGGGAAGAGCACCCGATCAACGGTATCGAGGGAGAAATAAAAGCTCAAAAAATAAATACAAACCAAAGGATTGCAATCTTTTTTTATTTGAAAATTTCTCTTTGCTTTTATTAAGTTGAGAGTTTTTTTTTTTTTTTTTTTTTTTTCGAGGAATAAATTTCTATGTTAACGGGCTTATCATCGATCGAACGATCACCGCTCTCGTCCGATCACCTCGATCATTTATCCTCGCTTCGTGCGCTTCATCGTTGTAACACGACTGTCGTTGCTCCTTCCGGACGATTGTTATTATGGTAAAGTTTAAGATGAAGCGTGACGAAAATTGCTGGCGACACTTGGACAATCAAAGTATTAGCAATGGCTGTTCAGTGGAAAAATCAGTAACAACACACGCGCCTATTGTATGAAATCACCTATTCTATGAAATTCTAAAATCACTCGTTGTCACAACATCCGGCAGTAAACGTTATCGTTGAATCGTCAATTACAATTACGTCGAGCTCTTCGAAAAATCGTAAGTTTTTTTCCTCTTTATTGTTATTCGAATTAATTTTGCATCACGGGATTTGAAAGATATTTCATTGGTGTATCAAAAATATTTTAAACATTGATATTTGTATTATTTAAAAAAATATATGCGAATTGAACGCCTCCATCGTTTTTCTTCAAATGTAATAGCGAACATTATTTGACGATATTCCATTTGTGTAGAAAGTTTTTAATAGAAAGTTGAGGTATTTTTGAAAAAATTTTAAATCGTTTTAAATCTACAGGAGTAGTCAAAGCTTAAAAAAAAATTATATAAAAAAAGGGGCTGGCAGTTGCGGTTGCGATAAAAATTTCAACCCAATCGCTTAAGGTAGTAGTCCGGTAACTTAAGCCGATTTTCATGTCTTTTTTTGAGGGCGTTTATTTGTAGGAAAATAAAAATGAATCGTTTTTGATATTTAGGATGTTTTTATTTAAATATTAAAGATACAAAAAAAAATTTGTTTGGCAAAAATTTAATAGTTTATTATTATTATTATTATTGATCGAAGTTGGCACCTCGAAAAAAAGCGCGTGGGTGGCCCCGGTGATTTTGGCTCTTGACGTTATCTGAAATAAAAAATTCTTGATAATTCTTAATCTATAGACATGTTATTCTGGTCGGAACTACTGAAGTTAAATTTCATGGATAAATAACAAAATGGAAAAGGATGTTTTTTTCCAAAGTCCGCCATTTTGTTATTTATCCATGAAATTTAACTTCAGTAATTCCGACCAGAATGACATGTCTATAGATTAAGAATTATCAAGAATTTTTTATTTCAGATAACATCAAGAGGCAAAATCACCGGGGCCACCCACGCGCTTTTTTTTCGAGGTGCCAACTTCGATCAATAATAATAATAATAATAATAAACTATTAAATTTTTTCAAAAATTTTTTTTTTTGTATCTTTAATATGTAAATAAAAACATCCTAAATATCGAAAACGATTCATTTTTATTTTCCTACAAAAAAACGCCCTCCAAAAAAGACATGAAAATCGGCTTAAGTTACCAGACTACTGCCTTAAGCCATTGCAAAGTTGTGGAGCTTTTATTTTTTTTATAACAGCAAAAGTACTTACGATCAACAGTTTTCGACTTAGGAATTTTAGAAATTCGGTTCATGTAAAAATGTCTACCCTTAAATCTAGTGAGCACAGATGCTGCTATCATATAACTCTTTTTAACTAAAATTTTCTCAAGTTTTCGAGAAAAAAATACATTTAGCACCCAATACACATTTAGCAGCGAATAAAATTTTTATTTATTCAACCCCTTCACACCCCGTCACACCCATACACACACACACACACATCCATGAGGAGATTTTTTGGAAACGTACTTATCCGACGGATTCACACATTTTGAACATACTGATTTGTTCATTGAAAATTGTCAAAATAATTTTTTCATGAAAATAAAACTTCCACTATGAGAAAGTAAAAGTTATTAGCTGTCAACGAGATAATTTGAAAATATTTCGAAACGTCGAAAAAACATTTTAATAAAAAATTGTCCCGATGGGAGATGTCGATTTAAACTTGTTGAAAACATTCCCATATTCATAAAGCTCTAGTTACAGAAATTGATAAAGCCACTTGTTAACAGAGGAGGATTTGTGAATGGACAAAAATTACGAGGAAGCAATATGCAAGTTTCGATTATCTTGTTTTTTGCTTCCATTTCCAATGAATATATATGAAATGTCGAAGCTATGTGGGTGGGGATGGCCTGTGAAAGTAGCAACTGTTGGGTGTGCCACTTGTCGAAGAGCATATATACACTAGAAAATGTCGTTTATCAAGAGCCACGGCGTAGTATGTACTAACAGATTATATCGTAACGAAAGCCCCTTCCTACACTCGTATTTTCGCAGAAAGAAAAACAACAACAAAAACAACTGTTAAAATTCTTGTATGGTTTGACATACAATTTTGAGTTTTTGATGATCATTTGTTATCATCAAAAGTTATTCAATGGTATTTGATGTGTAAAAAAGTGTAATTATGGGTGTAGAAATTGTGAAATTGAGAATAACCACAGACTTATTTTGAAAAATTGTGTAAAATTTGAAATTTCATAAAATTCGAACTCTCCCACCGATTCTCGTCAAATTCAATATCAATCATCGTTAGATGATACTGTATTAGTGTAAACAAATATTTAGTCATTTTGCGAGAAATTCGAAAGTTTCTAAAAATCAAACTGTTCGACCGATTTTGCCCAAATTCAATACCAACCGTACTTCAATAATATTATGTTTATTGTATAAAAAAAAAAATTAGTCTATATTTCAAAATGGACCAAAGTTAGAGCAGCCATAAGCATTTTTCGACAAGTCATAGTCGTGTAAAAATTGACACTCTTTATAAACTTTTCTGAAAATTTCAATGTAAGGGGTTTGATGCTCGAGCCGTGTGCAAAGTTTGAGCGAGATTGGTTCAGTCGTTCTCGAGATATTAACTTTTTAGGCTGTCACATACACACTGACGCATATACGAGGTCTGTTCAAAAAGTATCGCGAATTTTGAATTTCCGCGAGCTACGCATATTCGATTTTCGATTTTTTTGTGGCGTTAGGTTGGTACTCGTGTCCCTCACTTATGCTGAAAAAATCGGCCATTTTGAATGTTTAGTTAATTGTTGACAGCTGTTTTGGTTAGACGTGTTTTGGCTTGTCTTCGATTTTTGCCTATTCCAAAAAAGCAGCTTCCATTGCGATGATTGAGCTTTGGTTTCCACGTCATAACCGTAAAACCATGATTCGTCACCAGTTATGACCCTCTGGAGCAAATTTGGGTCGTCGCGGACCGAGTCCAACAGCTCCTTAGCAATGTTAACGCGACACTGTTTTTGTTCGAAATTGAACAATTTTGGCAGGAATTTCACGGCGACCCGTCTCATGCCCGAATTATTGGTAAAAATCCAATAGCACGTGCCAATCGATATGTTTAGTTCCTCAGCAACTTCTCTAACGGTGATTCGACGATTGGCCGTTATTATTTTCTTCATTTCATCAATGTTTTCGTCTGTTGTTGATGTGCTCGGGCGTCCGGAACGCATTTCGTTGTTTGCATCTTCTCGGCCCTCTGAGAACATTTTGTACCACCGATAAACGTTGCTTTCGTCCGAGGTAGCTTCACCACATGCCACAGTCAACATTCGGAATGCGTCCGCGCACTTAATTTTGTTTTTCACACAAAATTTGATACAGATTCTTTGATCCATTTTTTGGAATAAGCAAAAATCGAAGACGAGCCAAAACACGTCTAACCAAAACAGCTGTCAACAATTAACTAAACATTCAAAATGACCGATTTTTTCAGCATGTGTGAGGGACACGAGTACCAACCTAACGCCACAAAAAAATCGAAAATCGAATATACGTAGCCCGCGGAAATTCAAAATTCGCGATACTTTTTGAACAGACCTTCTACGTCCAGAATTTTTTTGTAAATATGCTTGCCGCTCACTTTGGAACATTCTAATAGATCTGGATATGAGAATTTTGAAAATTTCGAAAAACAACTAAATTGTTTTACGAAGACAAAACTTTCTTCACGAGGAAATAGGAAAAATTACTAAAGAAAAGCATTTTTATAAAAAAACTAGCTGTGCCCCGCGATTTCACCCGCGTTAAATTTGGATTGTATATCTGTTTCATACGTATTATCAGTATATAATCAAGTGCATTAACTATAAATACCATACGGAAATTACGTGGAAAAATAAAAGGATCAATTACTAAAAAATCAACCGAAGCTGCCGTCGCTCCTAAGAGTTATAACATGAACTTATATAGTCTAAAGCTTTCCCGAATAAATGGGCTATCTAATGCAAAGAGAATTTTTCAAATCGGTTTAGTATTTCCCGAGATTAGCGCGTTCAAACAAACATACAAACTCTCCAGCTTTATTATAATATAACATAACGTCGCTATATCAAAAGTTATCATTTTGGATTTTATCCTAGTTTTCAAGAACGGACAAGCATCGCGGAAATGTCGCGCCACTGTCGTTTACATAGAATGCAGAGCTTATAGTGGAGCTTCGTGAGATCTTATAAGACCGAGAAACCATCGGATCGCGAGGAAATGGGGTATCCGTATTTATTCCACGTAGTTATTACTTTTTTTCCTTTATCAATATATTTTGTTTCCGTTTCGTTTCCCTCCGTACATTTTCACAAAGTCTTGAGAAAATCTTACGAGCACGTACCAGACTGATGTATTTTGTACGAGTTTGTGTCATACACGTGCGTACATCTAAGTGAAAAAAAAAAAAGACGATTCTCGAATGAGATCACTACTATATCGAATAATATAAATGCAATATAAAAAAGTGATTATTCATCTTCCCTCTTGTATTCTTTATCCTCAATTCTATGAAAAGCTTCATCTAATTCAAACGTGACATCGTGATCTCACAGATATTGTATAAGGTTACGTGGGAAAAAAAAGCGAGAGAATTCTATATAACAGACAAAACAGTAAGGGTAGGATTTAGTGAAACTTATATATATAGGCATAAAAGGGATGAATTGAAGGGCAATAGATCGTGAGCCATTTCATCCTCTTTTCTAAAGGTCCTACGCTGAAGATATCTTCGCGAATACTCGTTTATACAGATTTTCCGCGAAAGTAAAATACTTCTCTTCTCGTTCAAAGACGACCGATGATTGATGTTCGGCATCCCTTTACAACGGGAAATGGATTCTTTACCGGAAATTCGTAAGCCATGAAGGTAGATATTTAATGAAGAAAAAATATAATATCGTCAATAATTTGCACTCGCGTTCCTAAATCTTGCTTTTTTTTTACATTTTTTCGTACGACGAAAAAAAATTAGAGCGAAGAGAAAAAAAAAATTGACCCCCGAACTCGTGCACGGTCACGCGCGGTTTTGAAACTCGTGCGCGATATACATGGTTCATGAATCAAGATCGCACGTCCGAAACCACGATCCTATAAATCATAATTCTCCTGTTTTCTCGTTTTCGCTTTACTTTTTTTTTCGGCAATCTCTCCAAACTTTTTTTTTTCTCCCGTAATTCATCATTTTTCACGTATTTATATCCTGCAGAGTTTTCCATAACGAAAACGCCTGCTACTACGAAGATCGACAGCCGCGCGATAGGTTGCTGATATTTTGTGATCATACATTTTTTTTAATTTTTATTTCGTCCTCTTTCTATGTTTGACGAAGCTCAAAGGAAATTGGTTTTTCATCATGGATTTTTGCAATAACGAGGAAATTCGTGAACGGTAGTTATATTTCCCTCCTCATAGAGTAAGCTTTGTTCTCTTTTTTTTTTTAAGGTGTTAATGTCAGTATGTTTAAAATGTACACAAAAATCTGATAAGCACATCTAGAGAAAATTCTGTGTGTGTGTGTGTGTGATACAAAGCTTCCTTCAAGTCAAAATTGATGAATTGACTCGTTCATAAAAGGGGATTTGCGAGCAAAATAAAATAACAAGGAATCAATGACCAAGTTTCTAATTTGCATCTTTTTGAAAAATTTGAACTGTTAAAATTTCGTTGCCAGAACGTTGGATCGCTGACTAGTAAATTGTGTTGTTTGCGAACGACAAAGAAAAACGTACTGCTTCATCGCAGAGTCCATTAAATTCTACATTCATCTTGTCAGCCTAGATTCAATTTTTTGCATTTCCGCAAATTCTGGACACAATTGGGGATAAACTGTTGGACAGATCAATGTTTGTGAAGAGTTTTAAACTCTTCATTAGAACCTGCGCTATGGGGTAGGCGCTATAGATTATTTTATTTTGCTGTGATCCCAGGGATATTAACCAATTTCATGCTAAATGGTAATTCCCAATATGTCATACGTATACATGACATGTTGACATATCTTCAATTCATGTTTACATTCTCGGCGAGACGTCACTTGGCTCCGAACCCGAGAAACGGACCCAAGACCAACTGTAGTGGCAGCGGTTTTCGGCAGTTTCCCTGTGCCCACTGAATCGAGTGCCATTGCAAATTCGTTATAGAGGGGGAAGGCGGATGAGGCCGCATTGGGGGTTCGGCTACTGATCCTGGTTGGCCCTGACACAGGCGAAATGTCCGAGAGCAGGGGGAAAATTTATAACAAAAATGAAAAATAAGGAATTATACTCGTATTATACGAGGGGGGACCCAAAAAAACGGGAATTGCGCTGTGGCGGGGAGGGAGAATGGGGGAATCCATTGCTCGACCAGGTGTCCGTTGGGGACACGTCTCCTGAGTTAGTGTGCGAAGTTCTGTCGCCGTGAGTGCATCGGTTCGCCCGTGGGAATTTTTGTAGTGAAACAACTTTTTCCATTTCGGCGAAAACGTGATGGCCGATTGTCGAGAGCAACGCGCGGCTGTGAAATTTTGTTTCCTGTTGGGGAAAGCGGCCGCGGAAATTGCCCACGTAGAAAATTTGTAACGGCCGAGCGTTGGGCCAATACTGGTTGCCGTAGTGCCGGTACTGGCTGCCAGTATTGGGCCAGTACAGATTCGGTACAGGAGTGTAATAGCCGGCCGTTACACAGGCACCAACGTTCGGGCCAGTACCGGTTATTTAATTGGCCCGAACTTTGGCCCGGACTTTGACCCAGACTTTGGCTCTGACTTTGGACCAGACTTTGGCCCAGACTTTGGCCCGGACTTTGGCCCAGATCTGGCAAACTTCTGGCTTACTACTGGCACCAACGGTCGTACCAATACTGCTTATTTCATTGGGCCGGATCTTGGCAGACGATTTTGCCGACGGTGCAAATTACATCTCAGCGAGAAATGGCAAATTAAATAGATATCGAATCGAAGTCTTTTAGACACTTTTGGCATCAAGTGGACGCCGATCCAATGTCTATTTATATTCTATTTCTCTCTGGGAGTAATTTATATTTCTTTTTACCACGTTACCAGATGTTTCCCAAGCAGGACACGTACGTCCAAAGGATGTACTTTGGACGTAAGGATGTTCTTCGGATGTTTTCAGGGCGTCCTTTGGATGTCTGTATTGTCTGGGTTGTTTATGCATAAATGTTTGATAATTAAATGCACTTGATATATACTAAATACTCGGAGTAGTTTTTATTAATAAGAGACTAAGTACATATACAGGTCTAAAATACGTACTTAAATGTTTATAGAACAGTGTTTATAAAATATAGGCTATATGAAGTAAATATTACGCTACAAAATATTGTATTAATCGTGCAATTTCAAGTTCGGGGCAAATTATAATTCAACAATTTGGTTGTTTGCAAAATAATGGACTTTTGATCAGAATAACCTAATCTACAATTACATTACAGAACGCAACTGTTAAAGTGAAATACTCTCAGTATTGGCATTTTCCATAGCCCAGTACTAAGCCTGTATCGAAGCCAGAGCTCGGCCGTATTTTATAGCCTATATTGGCCCAGATCTGGTTATTATACCGGGCCGTAGTGCGGCCAGATTGACAACCAGTACTGGCACAAGACGATATTTTATACTGACCCAAAGTTTGGCCAGATTGTCAGCCAGTACTGAAACAATACTGGCTGCCAAAGTTTGGCCGCCAATACTGGCCCAAAGCTTGGCCAGTAGAATTCAACCAGTACTGGCATAAGACTGTATTTTATACTGGCCGGTAGTATGGCCCGTAGTACGGCCCGTAGTACGGCCCGTAGTACGGCCCGTAGTATGGCCCGCAGTATGGCCCATAGTATGGCCAGATAGTCAGCCAGTACGGGGCCAGTACTGGCGGCCAAAGTTTTCCCGCCAATATTGACCCAAAGCTTGGCCAGTAGAATTATACTGGCAATTTCTACGTGGGTACTGTAATGCTTAAGACTGCTTATGGAGATGCTGCCCTAAGTAAAACAAGAGTCTACGAGTGGTTTACACGTTTTTAAAATGGAGAAATGTCAATTGAAGACCAACCCCGTTCAGGACGCCCCTTAACGTCAAGAAGTGACGAAAACGTCGACAAAATCAATGCTCTCGTTCATGAAGACCGTCGCCGAACCATTGATCAACTCTGTGAGATGTCTGGGATATCATGGAGTTCAATTCAGAGGATTTTATCCAAAGATTTGCACATGAGCAGAATTGCAGCCGAATTTGTCCCTCGCCTTCTCACAGACGAGCAAAGGGAGCGTCGACTTCAGGCATGTTTTGAACTTCAAAATCAGCTCGAAGAGGACCCTGAACTTTTTTCCAAGGTGACTACTGGTGATGAATCGTAGTGCTATGGATACGACCCCGAAACAAAGCAGCAATCAAGCGTTTTGCCACTGTGGAGGAGGTAAAACAAAAATCGCTGGAAGGCCTGAAGAACATCCCGATAAGTGAATTTAAAAAATGTTTTGTATATTGGAAGGATCTTTGAAGGTGATCAAAATTTGGTGTAAAAATATTTAAAAATAAAGAAATTATGACGAAATTCCCGTTTTTTTTGGGCACCCCCTCGTATATCAGATGTGCTACATATCTACACTGTGTACTTTATTAGCTTGCAATTGATATATATATAACTAACGATCGTCGTTCATTTTGTGCTTCAACGATCCTCTAAATACTGCCGGAAGTTGGAAGCGATTTTCCGTCTAATTGGACTCCCGTTTACACCAATATACGAGGTCTGTTCAAAAAGTATCGCGAATTCTGAATTTCCGCGGGCTACGTATATTCGATTTTCGATTTTTTTGTGGCGTTAGGTTGGTACTCGTGTCCCTCACTTATGCTGAAAAAATCGGCCATTTTGAATGTTTAGTTAATTGTTGACAGCTGTTTTGGTTAGACGTGTTTTGGCTTGTCTTCGATTTTTTCCTATTCCAAAAAAGCAGCTTCTATTGCGATGATTGAGCTTTGGTTTCCACGTCATAACCATAAACCCATGATTCGTCACCAGTTATGACCCTCTGGAGCAAATTTGGGTCGTCGCGGACTGAGTCCAACAGCTCCTTAGCAACATTAACGCGACACTGTTTTTGTTCGAGATTGAGCAATTTTGGCACGAATTTCGCGTCGACCCGTCTCACGCCCAAATCATTGGTAAAAATCGAATAGCACGAGCCAATCGATATGTTTAGTTTCTCAGCAACTTCTCTAACGGTGATTCGACGATTGGCCAATATTATTTTCTCCACTTCATCAATGTTTTCGTCTGTTGTTGATGTGCTCGGGCGTCCGGAAACGCATTTCGTTGTTCGCATCTTCTCGGCCCTCTGAGAACATTTTGTACCACCGATAAACGTTGCTTTGGTCCAAGGTAGCTTCACCATATGCCACAGTCAACATTCGGAATGCGTCCGCGCACTTAATTTTGTTTTTCACACAAAATTTGATACAGATTCTTTGATTAATTTTTTGGAATAGGCAAAAATCGAAGACAAGCCAAAACACGTCTAATCAAAACAGCTGTCAACGATTAACTAAACATTCAAAATGGGCGATTTTTTCAGCATAAGTGAGGGACATGAGTACCAACCTATCGCCATAAAAAAATCGAATATCGAATATACGTATAGCCCGCGGAAATTCAAAATTCACGATACTTTTTGAACGAACCTCGTACTCGAGTCTCTCATAAAGTACGTATAACCACCAACGAAAATTCTTTCATATACCTCGAAATTTCGGGGACAAATGCGTCAAGAGGGGTGGCTTATCGTAACGATATTTCAATACCCCACGATCGTAAATCAGTGACGTTTCCTATCGTCCCATTCGCCCCTTCGAAATTTCAGCGCACGATCTCGCTGACATATAATCTCGACTGCTGTCTGATTAAAGTGCATACAGAATACAACCGCGTGTGTTAGAGAGCTGTCGGGCAGGGTGACCCTAACCCTATCGAGCTACTGATTGATTAGCAGAGACTGGTCAATTTTTATTTAGCCATCAAATTGGCAGGTTTAGAGTTTTCTGTTTATCTCTAAGGGCTCACATACCGCTGTGCGCGCTGAAAACCGAGTAATTTCAAAAAATTATTATAAAGATTATATGGTGAAAAAAATTGAATTGTTGACTTCACATTTTTTATTAACTTTTCAACTATAAGAAATAAAATTAAAAAAAAATTAACATCATTTTCTACGGGTATGAATGGACTAGTGATGAAAACCATGGCGCCTCCTTGTCGATATCATAACTTCACTAAAAATTATCCAATCTGCAAAAATAAAAACGAATCTAGTAATATAATGTACTATTAATAGTCTGACGGAGGGAATTTTTTTTTTTTTAAAGAAATGACAGTATTTTAAACTTTAGTATGCAATTTAAAAAAAAAAATTAGTGTTTTATAATTTATAAAAAATTGTCCAACCAAAAAATAAAAAAAACCTCTCGTCAGACTATAGAGAAAATAATTATCAAGCTTAAAAAAAAGAAAGTTAAAAAATATTAAAAATTGACTGAGTTATCGTGCTGGCTCTGGCTAAAAACATATTTTCGAGAAAAACGCGTTCAAAGTTTCTGGTAGGTACAACGTGAACTTACGGGTAGTCTCCCATTCCAGCTATAACTTTGTAACGGAGTGGAATTTTCTTAAAAGTTTTTTTTTTAAATCCTTAAAGCTATAAAGAATAAAAATCTGTAAAAATAAATTGATTTTTTGCAAATTTCAGGGGTATGTGAGTTCTTAATTCAATTTACAAAAAAACATTGTTCGCAGTCGATATTGTCACAATAGCGTTTTTTACCCAATTCCTCGTCTACGTCGTTTCTTTAATCTCGTGTGATCGGACACTGATACGATATCGCTCTTTGTAGAAGGTGCTCACTGTACCGAAAGGGTATTTTTCTCTTGGCGTTATCGCGACAGGATACATGCATAGATGTTCGCAAAAAAAAAAGTATATATAAAGAAAATACAACGGAACCGCAATGTATCTATTCTTCTCTCTTTGATTCCCTCTCCATTTTTTTCTCCTGTGTCCGGAGAGTGAATTTTTCACCGATTTTCATTCCCCGGTCCCTCGGGCCTTCGTATAGTAGCTGGAGAGAATCCACGCAAGTCCGCAGCATCTTCATCCCTCTCACTTCCTCTCTCTCTCTCTCTCTCTCGCTCACATTTATCCTACAATCCATTATCTGACATTCTTCCCCGCAAATGTGAGCTCGGTTCTCTTGTGTGCAACTTTTATTATAGTATAACGTACTTTATACTGTATATCGAAGTGTATGTGAAGAGAAAAACCGTGAAACTGACTATGGCGTACATATCGATGGCCTATAACCAAAAGGACGTATCGGGAAGGATATAAGTATTGATTTAACTTCCTTCTGTATGTCATTGGGGCATATAAGTATATAAAAGTTATCGCGGGTAAGAATATCAGCTGGAAAAACCCTCGGACGCCTTGGTCGTTCCAACTGCACAAACGGCTTCGACAAAGAACGCGAATATATAGTGCCACAGTCGGGTGGCCGCTCGTTTTCGCCTTGTCCAACTTTTCAAAGAGAACTTTATCGACGCCATATACACGAGGAGCGACGAGCGAAATCCCGGGACAAGGAAAAGTAAAGTAAGGAGTGAGGAAAGAGAATGAGAGAGAGAGAGAGAGGTGAGAGAAAGGATTGGCAAAGAGGCCCGGATGCTTCGCGGAGATACGTCAATAAAGAACCCGGCAAAAGATTGGGGTAACGCGAATCATCTAAGACTTTCAATGTATGCAGCAGATTAAAAGGAATATTGCATAAAACCTGTAACTCCCGTATTTTCGTACTACGAGTAGTTATGGAGCTAAGAATACATAGTGTTCAAATTTAAAATCGTAAAATCGTATCTGTGTGCACGAGTTATTCTCGGGGTATAGAGAAAGCTTTGTAATTACGTAAAAACTACAAAGATGCAATACAAAATTTTCAATTTATCCCTCTTTTGCTTCCTCGGTTTCGAAGAAGCCTCGATTTCGTTAAAAGAAATCGCGTTTAAAATGCTATTACGTTTAAAATGTGCCGAAAATCATATTTAGAAAAAAATGTTCGCGCGTATGACACGCTTGAAAAATTCGACTTGGTATATCTCGAGAACGACTTTTCGAGTTCCTAAAGAGGGCAAAGAGGGGTAAAATTTCAATTTGCACCTTTATTACCCTCTTTAAACCGAAGTTGGCTTGATTTCGAATGTTAAGAATTAATTTTCAAATAATATAATATACTAGCAAAACTCGGCTGACGTTATCCCTCCTTGTTTGTTATTATTGAGGATTAATGACACAAAAAATCACAACATACTCTCCGTCCTCAAATATCTATGTATACCAATTTTCATGGCGATCGGTTGAACGGTATAGAAGTTGATTCTGCATCATGGCTGCAGCGTCATTTAGTTGCGAGTTACAACAAAGTGGATAACGCGAAAATATTCTCTGTGCTCAAAAACCTATGTATACAAATTTTTATGGCGATCGGTTGAACGGTACAGAAGTTGATGTGCTGCAGAGCCATCTAGCGGCGAGGTACAATAAAGTGGATAGCGCGAAAATATTCTCCGTGTTCAAATACCTATGTATACCAATTTTCATGGCGATCGGTTGAACGGTATAGAAGTTGATGCGCTGCAGTGCCATCTAGTGACGCATTACAACAAAGTGGATAGCGCGAAAATATTCTCCGTGCTCAAATACATATGTATAAACATTTTCATGGCGATCGGTTGAACGGTACAGAAGTTGATGCGCTGCAGCGCCATCTAGTGGCGCGCTACAACAAAGTGGATAGCGCGAAAATATTCTCCGTGCTCAAATACCTATGTATACCAATTTTTATGGCGATCGGTTGAACGGTATAGAAGTTGATGCGCCGCAGTGCCATCTAGTGGCGCGTTACAACAAAGTGGATAGCGCGAAAATATTCTCCGTGTTCAAATACCCATGTATACCAATTTTCATGGCGATCGGTTGAACGGTGTAGAAGTTGATGCGCTGCAGTGCCATCTAGTGGCGCGTTACAACAAAGTGGATAGCGCGAAAATATTCTCCGTGCTCAAATACCTATGTATCCCAATTTTCATGGCGATCGGTTGAACGGTATAGAACATGATGCGCTGCAGCGCCATCTAGTGGCGAGTTACAACAAAGTGAATAGCATAAAAACCTTTTCCACGAAAAAATACATATACCAGTGCCAACTTTCATGGTGATCGGTCAAACGGCGTTGAAGTCTATTAAGCTTAAACAGATATATCAACATCCATTATCTATATATATATATATATATATATATATATATATATATGTATATATGGGTTACGTTAAAAAAAAACATTCATCGAACATCTTGCAACTGCAATTGTACAGAGAGGGTTACACAGGTTTATTAAAAAATTCAAAACAGGCACGTCAATCGATTGTGAAAAAAATCATCGTACCAAAAATCCTCGATTCCTTGTCTATTTGTGGAGGAAGTTTTGATTGGATAGTTGAAAATTTGCTCGATTTCAGGTTTGAACAGAAATTTTTTCAACACTCTATCTTTTCATAGGATAACAATTTGTGTATCGATTACAATGAAAATCTGAAATATGAGAATAACTGTGCCTTAGCCATGTTTTTTTTCGATTTTTGCATCCTCATGCATGAGAAAGCAAAATATAGTATTGAATAAATAAAATGAAAATCTATATCTTCAATTTATCAACGGTCGTATTTTTATCCGTGAACATAAAAAAAAAAAGATTGTGTTAAACGTGTTATGTAGGTCAATTTCGGTGGTTGAAAAATAGGCGAGAGGAACAGAGCCGAAAAAAAAGCGAGATGTTCGGAAAAAAGTATCTGATCGGGAATAAATGCGAGTGTGGTTTGGGAGGCTTTCCTCCGTAATCCTGTCGTTTATCAGTCTACTTTACTATATATATTACAAAGTGATACTATATAAAGGGCGGGCAGGGGTTGGATAACGTAAGCACGTAGGGGAGACTCGTGTTCGCTTTTTCACCCGTGAATTCGAAGTTTTTTTCTTTTTCGAACGATTATTCGCGCACTTATCTCTCGGTTTGCATGAAATCCTTATCCAGAATTCTTGAAAATAGTTTTTTTTTAAACCCTTAATACCGCGGCAAGATCACTTTGGGCTCACTCGAGAAGAAAGACGATAGGATCGTTGTCGTGCTACCCCTGTCAGCGAATATATGTATGTACATATATATTCACGTACGTGTGAAAAACGAGGACAGGAGGAGGAAGAGTGGTAGCGAAGAGTCTTTTCAAGCGTTTACAAAGGGACGAAAAATGAAAAAATCATCCCCTCGTTCACGGAGGAATTCGTTAAAGAGTCAGCCCGCGTTTTAGTGCGGTCAGGTCTGTTGAAAAAATGTTCGAAGATACTATGACCGTTTTTTTTATGTACTTGTACTTTATATATATATAACACATAATCGCTTATATACCGGATCGATTAAAGGCGGTGGTTTTTTTTTCCAATATTTTATGAACGATCTTTTTTTTTCTCGCTCTTTTCAATATTATACTCCACGACTATGAAACTTCTCTCTCCTGAAGCTATCCCTTCGTTTTTAATATCCCTTCGTTTTTTCCAAAGTCGACCCTTCTTTCGTCTCTCGTGGAATTTTCAATGTTAGGTATTGACAACAAATTTTTTTTATTATTATCATTCGGATGGCCGAGTACAGCATCGCTATTGCGAAGACGAGAATTCTGTGAATGGGGGTATTTTATATTTATATAATATATATATATATATATATATATATATGTGTATATACGTCAACTAAGGGTTGTAGTAAATTGCGCGAGGCGCCAGACCGAGGGAAGATAACCATAAATGTTAGTAGGCAAAATTTTTGTAAGGGTCGATAGGGTGTAGGAATACAATTTATTGTGGAATTTTCCACGACACTGTGACGTAGGAAAGAAAATTACGCGGGGAAAACATTGATCTATGTAACATCAAATAACTTATTGGTTGTTATTTTTTAGGCGCCTTACCGTTCCATTTGTGGTTTGACAATGATTGTTTTATATAATACAACTACAATTTTATATAATACGTAACCATTATTGTGGCCCGAGCACCCGACCCTTTCAAGATCGTTCGATGCTTCTTTAATGAAATGCCAAAATGGTGGAGAAATGAGAGCAAGAGGAAGAGACTTGACGGAGAGGCGAGAAACTAATTAGATTCTCGTGGATGCCACGTCGTGGCGCTCTATATATACTAAATATACGCGTACCAGCTAGTCAGCGTGGTTGCGAGAACCGTCCGCAAGAGGGCTCACTCGTCGACAATGAGAAAATTGATTCAATTCGCCTCAGCGACAACCGACCCTTTCGTCGTTTCCCGTTTTGTATTCACAAATATTTCCTCTCGCTGTTTCGACAAAATAAAAATAAAGAAACAGAATATTCGTTGGATCTTTACGAAATTGTGGTCATTACTCGTGGAAACAGCAATTTGAATAACAGACTAAGGGATTGTATTCCCTTAATGATGAGAAAAGGTCTACGTATTGGATTTATATTTTTTAAGAAGTTTTTAACTTTTCGGTGTATTGTATTTATGCTGTAATCAGTAGAAATACCCCCCGGCCTCTGCTCCTGCGCCTTTTGAACGGTTATAAAAAGATTATTGCACTCAACATTATTGTTATAAAATAATTGCAAAGATAGGCTCATTTTGCTATATCATTTTTAAATAAGCATAACATTTTCATATAATTTTCTTTTTAATTCAAATAATAATCTACACGGGTAGTCCGCAATTTTTATTTTCGATAGCACGTTTTATCCGTAGGAAAATAGTGTATCGATTCGGGAATATAAATTATTTATTATAGTTGTTGTTTGAAGTGTGAACGCACAATGAAAATATTTAAGCAATAGAATAAAATCGATCCTTTTAATCGAGGAGATCGTTATAAAATTTATATCGAAAAATTAATGAAAAGTATGTTTTAACAAATCAAACGAGCTTTCGAAAATTCCTTTTCCGGAAATGTGCATAAATCATTGATCCTATTTGATACTAAATCACTGCAATTGGTTTTGACGCTTACAGCTTTTCACTGTAAATGCACGCATTGTAGTAAAGGTATAAGCACGCGTTAGTGTCGATTAAGGTAGTAATCTGGTAACTTAAGCCGATTTTCATGTCTTTTTTGGATGGCGTTTTTTTGTAGGAAAATAAAAATGAATCGTTTTGGATATTTAGGATGTTTTTATTTACATATTAAAGATACAAAAAAAAAAAATTTTTTTTAAATTTAATAGTTTATAATTATTATTATTATTGATCGAAGTTGGCACCTCGAAGTTGGCAGCCCGGGTCCTAACTTTTTTTCTACCGAACCGATTGCTTTAAAATTTTAACAGGCTACTCTACACACTTATAGTTCCCGTCGGAACTACCGAGAAATTTTTTCACCCCTAACTTTTTATTTTACAACCCCTTCTTTGCTAAAATAAAAGGATTTTAGTAAAGAAGGGGTTGTAAAATAAAAAGGTTACGGGTGAAAAAATTTCTCAAAACGATTCATTTTTATTTTCCTACAAAAAAACGCCCTCCAAAGAAGACATGAAAATTGGCTTAAGTTACCAGACTACTACCCTAATCCGATAAAACTGTGAACGAAGATTTTTTTCATGTAGGATTTTTCAAAATTATAATACATTGTAATTATACAATAAATTACGATAATTAATTATTTAAAAAAATAAGCGTTGAATTAATGAAGAATCTGGGACACATTCTATACATAGCTGATTATAACGACATTTAATAAGGTCGATTTCTGTTGACGACAAATCGGTTATAATAAGAATACAGAGAACGTATAGACCAAGTCGAGCTTATCCTCATGGTGGATCATTTTCATTCGGTATGCTTTTCGACGTATTCACTTACAGCCCTGTAGTTCACTAATAGGTTAGCGAGCGTGTTAATTAATCGTATAATCTTTAGCTTTCCGAAAGGTATTACTGTGTATAAATTCGGACGGCTAACGAATGGAAACGGGCGTTGAATGAAATGAAAGAGAGAGCGATGCAAAGATGAGTGGCAGCAATGGTTGACGTCGTGTTTCACAAAGTGTTCAGATTTCTGGATGCATGGTTGGCCGTAATATTATATCTTACATTATTTATGATATACTATTTTACATTATAGAAACAAGCGGCAGCCATACTTGAAAGCTCTTTTTTTTAAATACTTGTCGTCAGAAAGCTGCAGCGTCTCTTGATTAGGGATTAAACGAGGCTCAAAGAGGCGGATAAAAAGATTGAGATCATGTGCAGCATTGTATTTTTCAAATTGCATTATTGTATTATTTTTTCATCGAATACTTTTCACTGAAAAAAATCTGTATAATGAGCGTTAGGTTATTTACCTGTTAAGAAACGTTTTTTGATCTCTCTAACTATATTTTTGGCAAGGTCGAACAAACATTTGGGTCGATCTACTATATTTCGGAATTTTACCCAATTGTGGTAACGCAGTGGACAATACTTAAAAGCACGAGAAGGGTCTGTTTTACCGACTTTTTATTACCGACAGAATGCATTGAAGGTTTCCGCCAAACGCCATTTCTAACCTATGAAATCGAATGATTGGAAATTCGGTCAAGTAATTCTGAACACTGTCTCTATCGATCAGAAAGGGTTGAAAGTCAAAATAGAAATGTCCATATTCAACTAAAAACGGAGAGTTCTAAAAGAAAAATCGATATAATTATTATTGCATAGTGTAATTCATAAAATGTTGATCCTTACGATCTAGACGGATAAAAACTCTAACGAGCATCTGTTGTTGTACCTGCAAAATTAACAGAATGGAATTTGTCCCAAAAATAGCCAGTTATCGTGGAGAAGAAGTTTTTTCGCTTAGTTCGTTTTAGGGACATTTTGGGGCCCTACTCGGAAACTTCGATGTTATGATACCAAAATACACGATAAATCGCTCCCGGTACGGTTAATTTGCTTTCTTGGCACATGTACCTTAAATATTACTCCGATTTCAATGGTCCCTCCTATACCGACGTCGTTGGAGTCTCTCATCCTTTTAGGGCGGATTTCTATATCGCTGAATAAATTTATCTGGTGGATACCCTCTGTCATTAGCACTGGTTATCTGCCGGATAACTTTATCCGCAAGATATCCGTGGTTGATAAAAAAACCGGGCATTACACACCCCCTTGATATACGCAGAGCCACTTCAGCTGATCACTTCAACTGTTGTTAATCGGCTAAAAATGCCTAGTTTGTCTTAACTAAAGTGCGTAGGAACAAACGAATTATTTATTGTTCCTATTAATGTAGTCAAGTTGTACCGTGCATCACGTTTTTTTACAATAACACATCTGTCACAGCACCATAATATAAGTTTGTTAGAAAATTCATTGAAGATAAATGTGACGAAGTATGGATAGTTCGGATGGGTAATCTATTAAACCCAACCTTTCCAAGCACGTTCCTATCACTTTAAGTAAAGTTAAGTAAAGATGGCAGACAGACAGCGGTGGACGCGCGGTCGGTGCGTTGCTTCGGCGATCTCTCATGTTAAGCAGTATTGACCGCGGTTAGTGGGATGGGTGACCGTTTGGCAACGGCTTTGCACGTTGACTACTGAGCGGGAGGTAGTTTTTCTCAGTTTCTGATGGTGATACAACTGAAACTCAGTAAAAACAAAAAGCCGTTTATATCGGCACGGGTTTTCCGCAGTTTCCTCGTGTCCACGGCGAATGCGATGCGGTGTAGTTAAAGAGCAGCTGTGGATGCGACAGAAGTTAGGTTAGCCTAGCATACCGCGAGTACAGAGTGATAGGAACGGGAAAATTGGGCAGGGTTATACGTTGAAATACACACAACCAAAATATAAAAATTGAAACAAATTAAGTTGATGGTTAAATACAGTGAATGCCCTGTACATATATATTTTATAGGAGACGCGTTCTTCAGCTTGGTACGTGCTTTAAAGTCTGCATGTATTCAGGTGCTTGATGCGTACACATGGTGTCAGCGCAATATATATTGTTATCATAGAGTAGATTTAATATAATCTATGCGCATACCGTGATGCATCAGGAGTGAAGGGATTTAAGCTATGTTCGCGTAATTTCTGAGGACCAGCAGTCAAGTTATACTGTGTGGCTCTTCTCTTGACACTATTAAATATTATGTATATCTACGCTCACACAACAATTTAGGCATTATACAGGTATACAACATATATATTATGAACAGACACTTTAACACTGACCACCTCGACCAACAAATCTGAGAGGATTCTCATGTGTACACCATACACAATATGTTAAAGGTGGTTTTCATTGTTGAAAATCATAATAGGTCTCTCAGGAGAGAGTTCAATTACGTTTGAAAAATTGCAATATTATAATAGATTTAACGTTATGGATTTCAATAATGTAGATTACTTTCGATTAAACTTTAAAAAATAAATACAGCTTACCAATTCATATGCAATATTATTTTTATTATTTATTTTTTTATTTTTATTTGTTCCAACGTATATACTTTCGAGTTTTTACATATAACCCTTCCCAATTCCATTTTTTTCATTTTTTCCCGCTATCACTCCCTACCCGCATTTACCTAAGTTAACCTAACTTCCATTGCGCCCAAAGACGGCTTAGCTACGATGTAGCGTATTTGCCATGGGCACAGGGAAACTACGGAAAACCTGTGCCGGTACAGACGGCTTTGTTTTATTGACTGACTTTGAGTGGTATTTACTACATCAGAAACTCAATAGAACTGCGTCCGACTGAACAGTCGGCGCGACATCCAGTGCGCGACGAGCCGGTCACCCATCCAAATAGTTACCGCGGCCAAGGCTGCTTAACTTGGGTGATTGTCAGAACCGCAGTACCGACCGCGCGTCCACTGTTATTGGTCCGACATTAGTATTACTATTCATTGGGATTACTACTTGTTATTGACAGTAGTGGACGCGCGATCGGTGCGCGGATTCGGCGATCTCCCATATTAAGCTGTATTGGCCGCTGTCAGTACTGGGAGATGGGTGACCACTTAGCCGTGCACTGGATTGCACGCCGACTACTGCGCGGCAGGCAGTTTTTCTGAGTTTCTGATGATAATACAACTGAAACTCACTCGAAACAAAAACCGTTTGTATCGACACAGATTTTCCGCAGTTTCCCTGTGTCCATGGCAAATGCGGCAGGGCCGCGGTTCTACAGATTCCAACTCTACACCTACCCAACTGTCACGACCGAACTGACTCGAGCATATGAGTATTTCGCAACATTGTCACGACAAAACTGTTCCCGAACAACACTCTGACCATTAAAACTGTCACCGCACAAACTGTCACCACTCAACTCTCCTGAATCTCTATTCGACACGTGCAGAAATCTTCACGAACAAAACTATCCCTGTCTAAACTGTCACGGTCTCAACTGTATTCTGCGCAACTGTAACGCAGCAGAATAGTCCTCGTCTACACTGTCAGGGCGTCTACTGTATTCTGCACCAACCGTCACCGTTCCAGCCGTCACCACACAAAACTGTCACCAGCAAAACTGTCACCACGCCAAGGCATCGTAACTAACTCACACGGGTATAAGCTGAACTCGTAGATAAGAGCGCTCGGGCTGCTTCACCAAACGCGGCGCAATAGCGCGCGATATTTCGTGCGTGTCCGCTATTACCGATCGCTGAGCACAAGTAAGTTCGCGCAGTGCGATGGCTGTGGTTGAGACGACAGCGATGAATGACGTAAGTATTAGCGGCACGCACGAAATATGGCGCGCTATTGCGCCGCGTTTGGTGAAGCAGTCCGAGCGCTCTTACCTACGGGTACAACGTCTACGAGTGTGAGTTGGGTAAATCTCACGGGCGGTGACGGTTGGTGCTGTGTACAGTTTTGCCCGTGACAGTTTTGCCGGTGACAATTGCCGCGGTTACAGTTGCTGCGGTGACAATTTAAGCGGTGACAGTTTGAACGGTGACAGATTAATAGGTGATTGTTTAGACGGTGACAATTCAGACGGTGACAGTTTAGATGGTGACGGTATAGACCGTGACAGTTTAGACGTTGATAGTTTTGTTCGTGAAGATTCTGCATGTGTCCAATAGAGAACGAGGAGAGTTGAGTGGTGACAGTTTGTGCGGTGACAGTTTTAATGGTGAGAGTTTTGTTCGGGAACAGTTTTGTCGTGACAATATTGCGAAATATTCGTATGCTCGTGTCAGTTTTGTTGTAACAGTTGGGTAGGTGTACAGTTGGAATCTGTAGAACCGCGGTCCTGCCGCGATGCGATACAGTGTAGTTAAGACGTCTGCGGACGCAATGGAAGTTAGGTTAGCTTAGCAAAGTGGTGGTGAGGAGTGATAGGGGGAAAAAATGAAAAAAAATGGAACCTTCATTCGTAAAAATTCGGAAGGGTATACGTTGGGATTACTACTTGTTTGCTATATTCTTCTCATTTTGTGATATTAATAAATAAACAATGAAATACAAAACACTCAATAATTTGGAAGTCGACGAATGCGTGTCGGTGTATTTATCAGGAAACCTAAACTCTCTAGCGATAGTCAAAATTTCGCGGATTTGCTATTAGACAATTTTTGAAAATTCAAAATACCAAAAAAAAATCTCTAAACCCTAATTTTAATACCAAACATTCCTGTGCCCTATTTATGTTGATAGTTTCGACTCTGCACCTGAAAATTTGCGCAGTCTAGTGCCATCACATTAGATATTTTTCGAAAATTTCTAAATTCTGTAAAGTCTAATACCCTGAGGAAAATTCAACGAAAATTGGAGCATACAAAGGGCAGTTTAATGCTCAAAATGTGTGCAAAGCTTCAGCGATATTGGTCAAGTCGTTCTGACATTTTTTCCGAATGTGTTTTTCGATATTTGCGAACATGTACACATTTGTCAAAAACGCAAGGTTATTTTATTTTTTCATAAAAACAAAGCTCCTGTATAAATGAGTAACAAAAGAAAAACGAAAAAAACGAGAGAACCACGATGATAAAGGGTTGTACGAGTGGGGATCCCAACCCCACTCGCAATATAAAGTACAGATTTTAACGCGATATTGTGCGACAGAATGATCCCCGTCGACGGGGGGAAGAACACCTGTTGTGGCAAATTGATATAAGATTTGAAAACGAGAATATATAGCCTGCGAGAAACGATCATATAACGGCCCAATATATCTCGAACCCGAGCTACGAAAGACGCAAAATATTATCTTTTATACCGGTGAAACAATTTTTTATCCATTCATATAATATTATTACCTTTCTTATTATTATCGTATATTTAGTGCAATTCGATATCAAGAACAAAGAGATAATTCATGTTTTTTTTCTCATTTCTTTCAGCGATCGAAATGTCGAGAACGGAAATCCGGGACGGTGACACCAGTCCAACATATCAGCCAAGGTAATTAAATAAAAATTAATAAATCTATCGAGTGGTTTTTGCCTTCCACAAATTATTTTGTTACAGCGTTTAAATCGGGACAGACTTATCGGTTTACGTAATTAAGGCGGTAGTCTGGTCTAGACCGAGATTTTTGACGTCATTTCTAATGTGCAATAATTTTTAAACCGTTGAAGTTGTCTTGATGAAAATTTACACGTGGATTTATTGATCCTTAGAGAATACTTGTAAATTAAAAAAATATATTATTTTAAATATTTTCATGTAGTTTTTGCCTTGTTGCAACATGGTGCGCCGAAATCGGCGCCCACTCTGGACGATGTTGTATGCATCTGAAAAAAAAAAATATATATATATTCTCAATCTGTATGAGTATTCTGAGCACTGGTAGCAGAATTGGTACTTAAAAAAAATTTTTGACGAAATGGCGGCCTGTTGAACTTTCATTAATGATATTTCATACATTTTCGGGTATTTGACGAGTTATAAAATATCGGCAAAATTATTGTTCGACTCAATTCTGCTACCCGTCCTTGGAAACAGGCTACCTAAGGTACGTGCAAAATTTGAGCTCGATCGGTCCATTAGTTATCGAGATATCGTGGGCGCCGAATTGAAAAACATAGTTCTGAGATAAACGCGTTCAAAGTTTTGACACCGTCCGCGCAGCTGCTTCTCGACCGCGCTACCTGAGCGCGCGGCTTGCTTAGAATTTTTATTTCTCGGTTAATTTTTGAAATATCAATAAACGGTTTTCCGGAGCGTACCAAGAAAGGTTTAAGGAATAAGAAAATGAAAAAAAAAATCGATTTTTCCAAATTTCTAGACCAGACTACCGCGTTAAGAGACCGGCAGCTCTAAGAATTTCCACCCTTTGAATCTTAACTCCAGCCGCGAAATTATTCCTTTTCTACTTTTTAACAACATTCAGTTACGAAATATACGTATATTTGCAGAAATGCTGAATTTATTCATTTTGAAGATACATGGTTAATTAAGTTGAAAAAAAAATATCCAAGTATGTGAAAAAATGGGTACAACTTTGCATTGATTGCATGTTCCTCAGACCGCAATGTGGTCATTCAAATACCCTTCTGTTGTACTCTCTCTTTGAATTAAAAAAAAAAACATCTATCGGCTTGCATAACTGAATTCAAGTCAATTTTCGACGTCACCCATCCACTCTTCATCCAGTGTATCATACTCTGAGAGACTCGAGTGTCTCCGTATTAATTAATCATAAACGCAAAGCAACTACCAGCCCGGTACTTGTCTCCGAGGCAGAACATATCACACATACACACACTCTCTCTCCCTCCCTGTTGCACACCCTCTCTTTCACTTACTCTCTCTCTCTCATTCTTTCTTCCTCACTCTAGACCCCAGGTCCTCTTTTAAACCTTATTCCCTCACTCCCACAGAATGGCTTTTGATACTGGCCTCAGAGTCCTCGGACTCTCTCTCATCATTTATGACCCGAGCTCTCCGTTTATTAAATTCTCATGATGAAATTATCCGTAGCCGTGGGTCCTCGTCCTCTACAGTCGTTATATTCTCCTGAGTGCTGTTCCCAGCTTGAGGGAGCATAATACCAACCCTTATTATGTACTCCTTTGTCAATAAAGTAAATTATTTATACTTTTTGAGAAAAATATACGCAACGAATAACAAGCGAGTTTCGTTTGTCTGAAACATTATTTTTTTCATTGATACGAAATTCACTACGATAATAATTACGAAATTTCCAACTCTTGCAGCTTTATTACGCTCATTATGTTTTTGATTTTTGCATGAAACTTAATTTTAAACAAATAAATTCGCTTCCGAATGATCGAACACCGCGGAACTTTCTTCTGTTGAACATTGTACGCTCTTAAAAGATTGTGCAAGATCTGTTTTACCGAAGCTGCATTACCGACAAAATTGAAATTTTCGGCCAAACGCCATTCGTAAACTATCAAACCGAATGTTCTGAAATTTGGTCAAGTAATTCTGGGCACCTTCATCTTGAATGTAAGGAACCGAGAATAGAAAAATTTTAAATATAAATATAAATTTTCGGCTGATAACGAGAGGTCTGAAACAAAAATGAATAGAACTATTATTGTATGGCGTAATTTCGAAAATTTCGACCCTTACGATATACACGAATGAATACCTTAACTAACAAGTCTTTGTTTGTTGCTGTACGTACGAAATTAACGAAATGGCATTTGGCCAAAAAATACGCAGTAATTGTGAAAAGACGTTTTGGTTTAGTTCGTTTATATTCCACCGGCGCTACTCGCAGACCACGAACGCGAGATTGCCCTTACTGTTCAGTTCACAAATAATTTTCGAGAGTTTTGGGATCCTACCTCGCAAATTCGAAGTTGCAATACCAAAATAGCAAATCGCTTCTGGCAGGATTAACTTGAGTGCATGTTTGATACATTTGATACATGTGTCCTGAACGTTACCCCGATTTCAATGGTCCCTACTATACCGACGCTATTGGAGTTTCTCGTCTCTGTGGCAAAAGTTACGAACGTTCGGGCAAAAAAAATATTGAATGTGGTTAATTAAAGAAAACTTACTCCTTGAATGAACGAGAGCATATATTCGTACAAAACCCTCATGATTTAGTCTGTTAATAGCCTTAAGAGTCGATAAAATGAAGCTCTGACTCAATTTTGTTGAAAAAAAATTGTTTCACGGATTCCAAGCTCGTGTCCTGTTTTTCTCGATTTTTCAAAGACACTGATAGGACTCGCTATTATGTTAAATAAATATAAAACAAAATATTTCGACAAGGAACGTTGAACGTCCGAACGGAATATGGTCTTTCTGACCGGCGTCGATCAAGGTTCCTTTCCTAAATATTTGGCTTTATATTTTTTTACGTACTAGAGAGTCCTATCAGTCTTCTCAATCAATAAATTATTCAGTCAATAAATTATATCTGCATTCAGCTTGGAATGCACGATATAATTTATTTTCAACAAAACCGTGCCGGAGCTTCATTTTATCGCCTCTTAAGCCTAATTGACAGGCATCATGTGGTTTTTGTACGAATATATAGTCCCGTACAATTGAGGAGTAAGTTTTCTCTAGTTAAGCACATTTAATTTTTTTTTGCCAGAACATTCGTACTTCCAACGACATTCGCTTTACACATGCTCTTAAAAAGGGATGATCTGGTCGGAAAGCTGAAAAAATAGTTCATGAATTCTCGTGGTTTCATACACATTTTTTTTACGGTTCGTTATGATACTCTCATCTACTTAACGTGGACCGTACATTTCAGGCAGTGCCGAACTAACAGCGTTGGACTTCCGGCTCGGGGATCTCTAGTACCGGAACCACCGTCCACCGGAATCCGACGTCAGCCACCTTTACCACGACGCCATTCCGTGACACCCACGGTAAGTTCACTCGTCCCCGACATTACGAATTACCTCTCGAGAGAAAACTAACAAAAAATAACGTTCTTAACAAACAAAAGAAGTAACTAAGGTAAATATGGAGCAAATGGGACCCACTTCCGATTGACTTGCTTTTAATATATGTTGTCTAGGGACCCTTTCTGAACAACTTTTTCCTCTGACGCAATTGGGGGTCATTATTTATTAAAAAGTTATTAACAAATAAAATTAATAATTCATACAGCTATTTTCCTTATAGCAGCCAGTCCCAGTCATCTTGTCCTTCACATGTGTTGTGAAGAATACCCCCTGAGTAACGTACCAAAAGTTTTATCCGTCCTCATTGTTTGTTAAAAATTTATTAACAAAAGAAAATTCATAAATAGAAAATGAAATACTTGCATCGTGGCCAGTACACGTATGACCGGAGGGGCTGCGGCCCCCCTGCCCCCAACGCATACCAGCCCATAGACAAACCAAAAACAACCCAAAACAACTCTAGTAACCTAAAGAAACAAACAGACAAACTCAACAAACAAACAAACAAACCCAACACCCAAACGCACAAACCCAACAAACAAATCCAAAACAAACTAAAAACCCAAATAACCTAAACAAACCAAAAACTACCGAAATAATCTAAACAAACAACCCAACTAAACAACCTAACCTAATAATGAATAAAACAAATAATTGTTTGTTTATATGTTTGTTTGCGTTGTTTTTGGGTTGTTTTTGGTTTGTCTTTGGGCTGGTGAGTGGAGGATTGCAGGGGGTGCAGCTCCCCCTGTCATGCGTGTGCTGTTCACCATACACTAGAACAAATAGTTCATGTTTGATTTATGAAACTTTTTTTATTAATAACTTTTTAACAAACAATGAGCGACGGATAAAACTTTTTGTATGCTACTCAGGGGTGTATTCGTAACAACAAATGTGAAGGACAAGATGATGAGGACTGGCTGTTATAAGGAAATTAGCTATATGAATTATTAACTTTATTTGTTAATAACTTTTTAATAAATAACGACCCCCAATTGTGTCAGAGGAAAAAGTTGTTCAGGAAGGGTCCCTACATAACATATATTAAAGGCAAGTCAATCGGAAGTGGGTCCCCTTTGCTCCATATTTACCGAAACTAAGAAAAATAAAATTAATTCAATTATTAAGATATATGTTATTAAAATATAACAAGTTATATTTTAATAATTGATAATTGAACAATGATAATATATGAAATGGAATATACACAAAAACAGAAAATTCGCTAACACTGTCCGAGTTATGGAAAGAGTTGATTTAGCAGCTGCATCTTTTCAGGAACTTCCGCCCATCCCATTGTGAACTGAATGAACTATTAAGAGTAGTCAACACGCATATACTCACATATGTCGCAAACGAACAATCAAACCGAATCAACGCTTGACAACACCCGCAAAAAAAGGACACTACACGTATACACACTGAGAAAATAGGTACACATCGTGCGTCCCCATTTTTTAACTAACGACACTGAGTTGATGGATTTATTTAATTTAAATAAGTAAATCATTATGTCTATCCACTGAGAATAAGACTCATTGAAAGAACCGTTTATTACGGTAAAAAATTTATCAAAAATAAATTTAGTTTAAGGGCTCACATACCGCTGCGCGCTCTGAAAACCGTGTAAATTTGAAAAATTATTATAAAAGTTATATGGTGAAAAAAAAATTAAATTGTTGATTTCACATTTTTTATTAACTTTTCGACTGTGAGGAAAGAAAGTAAACATTTTTTTTTCCAACATCAACATTATTTTATACGGGTATAAATGGACTACTGATAAAAACCATGGCGTCTCCTTGTCGACATCATAACTTCACCAGAAATTATCCAATTTGCAAAAATAAAAAAGAATCTAGTAAAATAATGTAGTAGTAATAGTCTGACAGAGGGAATTTGTTTATTTTTTTAAATAAAGAAATTACAGTATTTCAAACTTTAGTATGCAATTTTTTAAAAATTAGTGTTTAATGATTTATTAAAATTTGTCCAACCAAAAAATTAAACAAACCTCTCGTCAGACTATAGAGAAAATAATTATCAAGATTTAAATTTAAAAAAGTTAAGAAATATTAAAAATTGACTGAATTATCGTACTGATACAGTCTAAAAACATAGTTTCGAGAAAAACGCGTTTAAAGTTTCTGGTAGGTACCCGTCTTAACCTGATGTCCGGTCACATTTATTGCTATAACTTTGTAACAGAGTGGAATTTTCTTAAAAGTTTTTTTTTATCCTTAAAGGTGTAAAGAATGAAAATCTGTAAAAAAAATCGTTTTTTAGAAAATTTCAAGAATATGCGAGTCCTTAATTGAAAAATGTCGATTCTCCTGGCGTGTCGGTATATATATATTTTTCTGAACAAAAATTTATTTGAATCGAGACGAATTCATTTTTGTTCATTGGCACACCACGGCCACACGTACTACATCAATCACATTGCAGTATCTTGTCAAATCGATAGACAGAGAGCGATACATTCTACGGTCATTCGCGCGGATGAGGTCAAACACGCGGCGGTGGTACACTGTCGATGAATTTCGATATCGAAGGGAATTTTCGATACTTCCGCGCGACCTTATAGACGGAATTGAAACAAACTAGACTTGTCGATAAAAAAAAATTGTTCAGAATGCGCCAAACGGCTATCGTCGTTTTTTTTGCCGGTAAAGAATCGATTAAAGGGTTCGAAACGTTCGACGAAAATCGTTTAAAATGAGAGGGCTGTCGAAGCAAATACGGGCAGAGAAAGAACGGCAAACAGAGAGTCTGTATTTCTCGCTCTTTTTCTCTTTCTGTTTGTACGTTAAATCGTTAGTGCATCGGTACATACTTGTATTTTGTTCGAGATTTTTCCCGAAAGTTCTCACATATCACGCAAAGCCCTGGGTATCCTTCGCATTTTATTATCCCGCTCTGATGTGGATGGTCATAGTAGGGTGGTTAAAGAATCACGCTTTGTGCAAAATGCTAAATTACAATTCTCAAAAATGCAACTACAATGCTGTTCATCAAGCCCACCTATCATCGACGCATACAAATACTTTTTGCAAAACCAGAGCTCTCTGAGATATTATTTAAGGGGGGAAATAGGGTATCTTTGTATAGTATAAAAAATGAATATAATTTATTGAAACTTTGAGAATATTTTATACATATATTTAAGTATCTCTCTATATTATATAAATATATCGCCGCCGCCGCCGCCGTGTACAAGAGTTGAGGAGAGCGAACGGGATCGAGTAGGCTGGGTGAGGGGATCGAGCGGGGGCGGGGGAGGCAGGGGGGCGGCGCGCGAAGCGCGCAGGGGGGCGGAGCCCCCCTAGTATACTATAAAATTTTTGAAGAATTTCCTTGAAAAACACCGAAAATATTAGCGACCCCATATTGCAGGTCACAATCAGACTCAGCATTTTGCGTACATTCTGGAATCCGCAATTTTCATCTGAAATCGAACGAGGTTGGAATTTACTTTTATTATATGTCTCTCTTCTATATGAACCTAAATGATATCAAAAAAAAATATATAATATTGAATTTTTTACAGGGGTCAAAACAAAAAAGCATAATTTTTTGCCATTCCTTACAACTTTATTTGCAAAAAAAAAATTATTTTAAATAATGATAATTCTCCCATTGTAGGTTCATATAGAGCGCAATACTATGAAGAAAGTAACTGCCAATTTTCAAAACGATTGGTTGAAAACTTTTCAAACTAGCGTGTACGCAAGTTCAAAAAAAGTCGTTTTCAGAAAAAGGCGTGTAAAACACGTGGCGCGCTCGGTGGCCTGAAGGAGAGCTACTCACTTTAATGGCTTATAACAATAGAACGAGTCGGAATTTTCATTTAAAATTTTTGGAACATATTTTTCAATAGTTTTACTAACAATTTATGAAATAAAAAAAAATCCATTTTTTGAACCGTCTAACCCTATTTCCTCCTTTAATACTGCCTCATCGATCTCAACTATCTTGAAGTTCACGCAAAGTCAATATGCCAAAGATGCTGGATATATAGCATCTTAAAACCAGCGGCTTAAACATATAGCAATATCGTATCACCCATTGACTCGCACATAGGTCGCAAATCGACATTTAAAGTGAAATAAAAATGTCCACAAATAACGGGCTTGAATAAAAAAAAATTGAATCTTTTAATCAGGTAGCGCCGCCACCGATACCGCTGAGGCCACCGATACCAGCGAGAAAGACGAACGAGAGGCCGGTATTTCATACTCGTAAACTTAACGAAAAGTCATCGAGAATCGAGCATGGTCAAACGATCGGGAGAGCGAACGATGATATAAGAAAATCCAATGAAACGATAACGTCGGCCAACAAGACGATCAATGTCGAAACAAAGCGTAGCAGTATCGATGCTACGAGTTATTGGGGACTAGCCGGTGATGATTCCAACAATGATGACAAATTGATAGATCTTGATTCGTCAAGATCTCACGGGAGGGACGATAAGCATAACAGCGGCTTATTTTCGTCCTCGGGGAATGTCAAAACCATTGGCGGAAACATTGTGTCCACGGATACCGAGAGACCAATATTCGTCACGGATTTTCGTGGAAATTTCGACGAGAGACCGGCTGAACTTCAATTCAAATCGTCCTTCGAGGAGTTGAGAAAAGTTTCGCGTGATCTTGAGAAACGATTGCACGAGGGTATAGTAAGAAACATTGCCGTGGCCGGGAGCGGACAAAATGGAAGCGGCGATACACAAAATGGAAGAACGAGTGGAAAGATTGGGCATCAATGGAACGGAAAAGTTTCGAGCACGAAGAATGGCAGGTTTGTCGATTATATATATTGTTTAACTTTCTTTACTCCATCATAAAAGATTGATATATTCTGAAATATATATTCGGGATATAGAATTTTTTATAGTAACAAAAAAACAAATCAATCGCATAATGGAATGGCATATATTTTTATTTGTAATTCGCGAAACGGTAGACCTCACTCCGTGCAATTATTTCAAAGCCTGTAATATTTTACGCTGAAAAAACGCCAGGATTTTAAATTTCATTAAAATCGAATGATGTTCATTGACGCATCTGGCTGTAATCGTGGAACAAATAGATAAATATTAAACGAGATTTCGTTCGCGAGGTTATTTAGAAAATTCAAATAATTTTCCACACGAATTTCTCTGCAAATAATCTCCGCAATAGTGGTTTAGCGAGACATTTCGTTGAGGAATGAATGTGGAGGAGCAGTCGAGATTCTTGCGGGCGTTGATCGATCCTCGTCTCCGGCATGTGCTGTGCGAGCAGGTGTCGGAAATGCGCTGACATCTCAGCAGTCACTGTGAGAAATATGTACGGCAGACCGGGGACGAAAGTAACATTTTGTGTTTTTATGGAAATTTCTCGCTGATAACGGGATCGTGATCAACGTATAAATTCATTAATTATCGTACGTGAACATTCAAAAAGATTCATGAATCAGGGCAGTACTCTTAGGCATTTAGCTACAGTGGTTGTTTGAAAGGAGAAAGTAATTTGTTCCATTCAACCTCGAAAGTGGGGATGGAAGCAGGGCTGGTTTCATCAGTAGGCAAATAACAGTTGTGAGCAATTACAATCAACGTACAATCAACCATTTCGTCTTTCTGCATTTCAGTTCAGTTATTTACGCGGTGAAAATAATTGGGATGTGCCATTAAAAAATGCCTCTCAAATGAAAAAGTCATTTCATCATTCATTTGACATATGTATCGAGGATCAACTTTCCGATTTAATTTCTCAAATGTATACAATACTTTATTTTTGAGAACGAATAGTTGAAGGGATTTTCCTGTTTTCAGCTTTGGTACGTTCGACACCAAACGCCATTCGATACGTCGATGGGCTATGTCTCCAATAAAAGAGCATTGCATACTGGAATAAATTGTTAAAAGATATGAAAAATCTTTCATTACTATGTAGGAATGACATGCTGAGTTCAATTTATCGATACTGAATTGTAGATTTTGTAAAAGCCAAACATTTTACATGAGCTACTTGAAAAGTGTAATTTCGGTATAAATCTGTTTAAGGAGGGAAATAGGGTTAGAACAGAGTTTTCTCAATGATTTTCATGAATTTTTTTATAGTATAAAAAATGAATATAATTTATTGAAACTTTGAGAATATTTTATACATATATTTAAGTCTATACTATAAAATTTTTATACATATATTTAAGTATATACTGTAAAATATTGGCGACCCCATATTGCAGGTCACAATCAGACTCAGCATTTTGCGTACATTCTGGAAGCCGCAATTTTCATCTGAAATCAAACGAGGTTGGAATTTATTTTAATTATATGTCTCTCTTCTATATGAACCTAAATGCTATCAAAAAAATAGAAAATTGAATTTTTTACAAGGGTCAAAACAAAAGAGCATGATTTTTTGCCATTTTTTACAACTTTATTTGCAACAAAAAAATTATTTTAAATAATGATAATATTTTAGGTTCATATAGAGCGCAATACTATGAAGAAAGTAACTGCCAATTTTCAAAACGATTGGTTGAAAACTTTTCAAACTAGCGTGTACGCAAGTTAAAAAAAAGTCGTTTTCAGAAAAACGCGTTTGAAAAAATAGTACCAAGAAAAACAAGCAATATGTGGTCGCTAATATCTTCGGTGTTTTTCAGGGAAATTCTTCAAAAAATTCTTCAAAATTTTATCGTATATACTTAAATATATGTATAAAATATTCCCAAAGTTACAATAAATTATATTCATTTTTTATACTATAAAAAAATTCATGAAAATCATTGAGAAGACACTGTCCTAACCCTATTTCCCCCCTTAATGGCCTATAACAATAGAACGAGTCGGAATTTTCATTAAAAATGTTTGGAACATATTTTTCAATAGTTTTACTAACAATTTATGAAATAAAAAAAAATCGATTTTTTGAACCGTCTAACCCTATTTCCCCCTTTAAAGAGATTGGATATTTCGTGGGAATATAATCATCCTACTTCATAAGTGCACACAGTAGCAGTCATCTACCTGGGGCGGGGTCGAAGTTTCGAACCGTAAAAGCTTCGACGGTTCAAAACTCCGAATTTATGTGGGACGATCTTAAAACTTTTCGAAATTTTTAAAATCCGTCCTTTTTAAAACAGAAATGCCATTGCGAAGAATAGTTATACATCGAGGATTAAATGACAAGAATAATTATGGAACCGATCAGCAAAAGTATCAAAAATCAAAAATCCTACCACTTAAAAAATCGTATTTTAATAATTAGAAAACGTAAAGTTCCGAAAAATTGTGGTGTTAGAAACTCGAGTTGCCGAACGGTCAAGTTTTATACCTGAAAAGGTTCCGAAAAAAAAAGTTCGAAGCCAAATATATTAGAATTTGTATGTCCCGAAAAGGGTAAACAGACGACAGTGTATTAATTCGACGGGGCAAAATTCCGACAAGGCAAAATTTCGAAAGAGAGTAAAACTAGCGCTACTAGTGGGCTCTGACGCTCGCTCGTGAAAAAGGTCCATGGGACATAACACCAGTGGTGCTGCCATCTAAACGCACGAATTGCAAATTTTCGGAATTTTGCCCCTTCGGAACTTTTATTTTCGGAATACCGCATCGTCGACCCCGTAATTTTCGGAGTCCGAAAAATTCGTATACCCGAGAATTCTTTTCTTGAATTTTATTACGTTCGCATCTTTCCGATAGTTTGTTGTTCGATAATATGATTTTCGGAACTTTGCGGATATCTAAAAATCACCAATTCGGAATTTTTCATGTAATACTACTGACCGTTTGATAAATTGCTCTGTCGTCTGCGTAATCTTTCGAAAAAATATTTACTCGACGATATTAAATTCGTATCATTTTTGGTATCCATTCATACCCGTTCGATGTTATTTACAGTCGATTATTCAAACTGTCGTCGGAATGAACCATGTAATTCGTACTATTAAAATTCGGAGTTTTGCACCGTCGAAGCTTTTACGGTTCGAAACTTCGACCCGTGCCCCATCTACCTTCACAAGCGTTGTTGTGAGAGTAAATCTCACATCCGACTCGTTTTCCTTTGTTCTCCGCCCCTTTTCCCTTGTCACTCTTCATCGTTCTCTGTATTATCTCTTTTTCACTTCCCGAATTATAATATCGCAGTTCGGGATAACAATGAATCGCCAGACTAAGATTAGCCGTAAGTTTGAACGACCGTCCAAAGTATATCAGACTTTCCTGATTTCTGTCGGAAATAATCATGAAATCCATCATTTTCCTTTCGTGCCTTCAATAATCTTTCGTCCATTCTTGGATTTCTTCAATTTCGTCGTAATTTATTATGGCCATAGTAAAGATTCTACAGACTTAAATTTTATCATCAGACTTCAGCGCGAGAGATCCAAGTTTACAACGGATAGCGATGATCAACCTGAAGAGCTGCGAAAGCGTCCAGACTCGGGAATCGGTCGTCCACCACGGGCTCTGCCATTTGACGAGATGAGCGAGCCAAAGTTCGACGTATTCTCAAGCCCGATAAGCATTCGACGCGAGGCCGAGAACAGATCAAAGTTCGAAGCTCTTCAGGCGGCGTCGAGAAGTTTAGAGAACAGACTGTTAATCAGTGGACGCGAGGAGACGGGACATCAGAGGCTTCAGGAAATTGAGAAACGTTTTCAAGCTTGTGGCTCGAGCAAAATCGAAGATCGTAGCCAGCAATTAATTGGTTCTATCAATCGCGAGCATTCGTTGGAGAATAAACGTTATCATGAGAGAATCATCAATCCCTTTGAAAATCAGCATCATCAACAGCAGCAGCAGCCTAGAGGAAAATACGATGCGGATATGGAAAGAGCGAGAAACATGTTGCTGAATAATCAGAAGAAAGAGATGAAGAGCGCGAACGAAAGATTCGCGGATAAACTCGTTGACAAATTGCCGAAAGCAACGCAGACGAATCTTCCACCGCCGTTGAACACAATTTGTCAGAGTCCTGTACCAAAACCCACGAGCGTGAGACAGGACAGTAATGTTTCATCGGATAGTTTCAGTCAAACGAGCTCACCAAGCTACACGAGTAAAACTATGGAAACACCTCTGCTGCCTCACAAGCATATCAATGGGAAAGTACCGGGTGAGTCAAGTGCCGGATCTTGTTGCTCGGGCTATTTTGTTTGACTTTGTTCCGATTCAATGCTGTTATATCCTAGGCTACTCGTATGCAAATTATAATTTATCGTTAACAAAGTAAATCTATTAATTCCCCAGTTAAATCAGTAACGACATTGATTTAATTGAATAAAAAAAAACAATGGTTGGTGCACGTTCTCAAAATTCGGTAAATGTTATAAGTAATTGAGAAAATTATTGGAGCATGTAAGAAATAAGAACTGACGATAACAAAAGGTATAATCAAAGTTTATCAAAGTTATCTCGAGTTGTCGGGAAAAGATTAAATCTTCCGGACTACTCTCATCACTTTTCCATTCATTAAGATTTGCCTTTTTTCCAAAACATCAATGCACCTTTGAAAAAATTCTATCCAAGCTTTAGGGTGGGTAGAGATATTGAATGGTGGTTTCACATCGTCTGAAGCGTATGAAGTTTCCACGTTACATTGAGCGTCGTCATTGACAGGTAGGGCTCTTGCACCGGAAATGGACAATCCACCAGGCAGCCCCATCACAAAGTCAATGAGCACACCGGCCAGTCTTCAAACAATTGTCAGATTTCAAAGCGGCAGCAACATGTCGTTACATCACAGAGTGAGTTTTCGTGTAAATTGCCCAGCGGGAAAATCAAATCACAGAGGGATTACTTTGATGTCTGTCTGCATTTTGCAACGGTCATTTTGGACCGGCTTACGTCCAGAATAGCCCTATTACGAATAGCAGTTTCCACATATAGTTTCCTCTCTTGTTTCTATACGTGAATCCTGGCTTCTCGAGGGGTGTTTTGCAATTGCTAGACGGGAGCAGCCATTCAGAAGCGTCGAGTCCTGAGACCCATTCAATTAACCGAGAAACCTTAGCGACTCTCTACTCTCTCTCACTCTCTCTCTCTTTCTCTGTCTTCCACTCCCTGTATACCTCCGTTTCTACTTTGGTGGCGCGTCTCGCCAGTTGCGTACGAACAATCGGAAATTGGCTCCGTCTCAACGTTTATTGTTAGAACACATTCATGATCACGATAGCTACATTGGTGGGATGTGCTCTTGAGTTTGTTACGATTTCTAATGGCAATCACGATGTCAACTCTTCATCGCATTACCATCCGTTCGTACAAATATCTGGCTACTATATCCACGTATATAGTATAATTTATTATGGTTGTGCACTCTTCGATGCAGATAATCAGAGATATGAGACGACCGAGCGGCCACTACGTGACCCATGGAAGGTTACGATTTCGCTTCGCACAGGTTCTTCTCAACGCACTTGCACTCGTCGCCATTGCTGGTGGACTTGCCGCCTACTTCAAATGTGAGTTCATAAGATTTCACGGTATTATCATATTTTTGTGTATTTGAAGAATTAATTTTTTTAGGATCGACGTAGGTCATTTAAGGTCTGGTAACTTAAGCCGATTTTCATGTCTTTTTTGGAGGGCGTTTTTTTGTAAGAAAATAAAAATGAATCGTTTTGGATATTTAGGATGTTTTTATTTACATATTAAAGATATAAAAAAAAATTGTTTGAAAAAATTTAATAGTTTATTATTATTATTATTATTATTGATCGAAGTTGGCACCTCGAAAAAAAAGCGCGTGGGTGGCCCCGGTGATTTTGGCTCTTGATGTTATTTGAAATAAAAAATTCTTGATAATTCTTAATCTATAGACATGTCATTCTGGTCGGAACTACTGAAGTCAAATTTCATGGATAAATAACAAAATGGCGGACTTTGGAAAAAAACGTCCTTTTCCATTTTGTTATTTATCCATGAAACTTAACTTCAGTAGTTCCGACCAGAATGGCATGTCTATAGATTAAGAATTATCAAGAATTTTTTATTTCAGATAACATCAAGAGCCAAAATCACCGGGGCCACCCACGCGCTTTTTTTTCGAGGTGCCAACTTCGATCAATAATAATAGTAATAATAAACTATTAAATTTGTTCAAAAAAATTTTATTTTGTATCTTTAATATGTAAATAAAAACATCCTAAATATCCAAAACGATTCATTTTTATTTTCCTACAAAAAATCGCCCTTCAAAAAAGACATGAAAAGCGGCTTAAGTTACCAGACTACTACCTTAACGTAGCAAACGCCTGAAAACTTATTCGTGGGTGAGGACTTGGGGTAATTGCAACCCTTTCTATCACGTGTCAATTTTCAGTATAGTGAGTTATTAACTGAGAAAACATGATTCATCGATGACCCGTGATCGTTCACCAACAAAGTGGCGGATAATTCATCCCCGTAGATTCAACTGTTGGGTATCGGGAGCTCTTTGAAGTTAGTCCTGATACTGTTGCATTTTCCGCCACTCCCGGAGGTAATTGCCAAACCAAACCAAACCAAATAAACCAAACCAAACCAAATCGTGTTCGGGGACACTTAAAACACGCAATAAATCCGGTTTAAACGGCTACGCGTGCTATCTAAATCACTGTAGCTATCTGTTCGTAGTAAATTCTAATTCTGAAACGCTCACAATGGCAGCTGAATTTATTTTTTCACCGCTTCTTGAACAAAAATGTTGAAAACTGAGTCGTCGCGGTACAGAACTAGTCTGTCAATAATTTCAAACATTTTTCCGTTATACACTACAGTCGCTTCTGTTCTCTCTGCTCTCTGTTATCGATAAAAAAAAGTTGAAACAAAATTTAAAAATTCACGTGGCCCCAATTTAAATGGAAGTTTGGTGGTCCATTTTGTAATATATTCGCGGCTCGCACAGCCGATGATTTAAAGATATTCGCCGGGATCAATGTTTTCATAAAAACACGTTACGGAATGAGGATCAAGAGCGAAATATCACGAGGGAAAAGTGGAGAAACCTTGTATGTCTGGTAACCTATTTTGTGTGAATAGGTACTATTTCGAAGAATGTTCACTGGGCTGAACAGCAAGCTGCCAATCTCACAGTGTTCTTCAAATCCAGAGTTGCAATTGCCTCAGTGTCCTTTATACCTAAAGTACATCGATCGATGAAGTAACCAGTTTCTCCTTTTCTTTTTGTAACTTTTTCGTTTGGGACTTTACAGTTCTTTCGATTCGCCTCGGGCTATTTCGTAGTCCTACATCTTAAAGGATCTTTTACTTGAACGTGAACGGAGCTCTCGTTGCCTTTATATCTTTTCCTCCTCGCTCACTCTCGTTCCTGTCGTTCAATGTAATGGCAAAGGTTTTCTCAGTGTTTCGCGTTTCTTTCGACGGCCAGTGAAAGCTCATCGAGCCGAACTCTCTCGACATCGGTTTTCCCCACATACACTTTCTTCGAGAGTTTTTTTTACCCATTATTCTTATGGCTATGCTTCTACTATATGAACATGTAACGAGACAGTAATCAAGGAATGTTTCAAAATTGAGATTATGATTGGCAAGTTAAGGAAGTTTCACCGGTACATAGTCTAATTGATGTAAATGAGGCGTGGTCTTGGATGATAGAATGTCTACATTACATAGTAAAACATATAATATATAAGGATAAATTTCAGACAAATTGCTCATTTTATGCTAGCCTAATCCTAATTATAGATTGAAATTGTATTATTATTCCGATCTTGATGGGTGACTGGTCATTTTGTTCCTTGGAAAAAAATACTTGTGGAAACTGAGTAAATTTGGAAAATTATTATAAACGTTATATAGTGAAAAAAACATTCAATTGTTGATTTCACATTTTTTATTAATTTTTCAACGATAAAAAAAAAAAAAATGTAAACAAATATATTAACACTATTTTTTACGGGTATATATGGACTACTGATGAAAACCATGGCGCCTCCTTGTCGACATCATAATTACTCCAAAAATGATCCAATCCGCAAAAATAAAAAAGAATTTAGTAAAATAATGTAATAGTAATAGCCTAACGATGGGAATTGTCTGTTTTTTGAAAAATAAAGAAATTACAGTATTTCAAACTTTAGTATGCAATTAAAAAAAAAACTAGTTTTTAATTTATAAAAAATTGTACAACGAAAACATTTTTAAAACCTCTCGACAGAGTATAGAGAATATAATTATCAAGAGTTTAAAAAAAAGTTAACAAATATTAAAAATTGACTGAGTTATTGTGCTGACACTGTATAAAAACATAGTTTCGAGAAAAACGCGTTTAAAGTTTCTGGTAGGCAGCCGTCCCAACCCGATGTCCGGTCACATTTATTGCTATAACTTTGTAACGGAGTGGAATTTTCTTAAAAGTTTTTTTTTTAATTCTTAAAAGTATAAAGAATGAAAATCTGTAAAAAAAAACGTTTTTTTTTAATTTCAGAGGTATATGAGCCCTTAAAAAATCGTCGATTTAACTGACTGTATCATTCCAATAACTTTGAAAAATCATATTACGTTATAGTTCTTCCTTTTCTATATTCATTTTCTTTTTAACCCCTGACATTTGGATGATAAAACAAAAAAAGTTCTATCTTTGTCGGTTCCGTTGACTTTACCAAACTTTGACGCAATACACGCTTTACACTCTTTCCCCAATCGTCGAATTTTTTTGTTTCCAGCATATCCACGTGACGTTGCCAGAATTGAGAACAGGACCGTGTATACAACGACCGTACTCTCAGTTCCCGGAGAAATGAAAACAATTGTCGAGCCGAAGAATCCAGCACCGGGAATCTGTCTTCCTGTCATCGTCAACTTTTGCATCAACCACAAGGTAATAGTTTAAACAGAAAGGACGAAAGATAAGGGAAAGTTGATGTAAAAATGTAATTCAAAAATAGTGGTATCAACATTTTTCTCTGCGGGATCTTGGAGTAATAGCGCTGACGGGGATTCATTTTTATACTTCCAACTCTTATAAATAAACTCACTTTATCTCGCTACCCTCATCTTCCTCCTTCCCTTGTACAGAAAGTTTCCTGACGTTGGGGGAGGGGCGGCGGGGAGGAGAATTTCCGGAATTTTCATAAACGGGAACGGGCGCAGATTGTTCAATCCTGGTTATTCTCATTCATGGAATGTTGATGACGCGGTGAGGTCTGAGGGGTTTTTTACATTTATTCCCAACTATATATGCGATAGAGGATATTCGAGACATATATAGTAGGCAGGTTAGACATTGGGTCCACCGGCGGTTTGTCGCAGGACGCGGTTTGTACGATATAGACAAAAACTTTTTCTAAAACACTTTTCCCGCGCCTCAATCAATACGCCAGCGTCTATAGATTTTCTCGTCTCGACGGAAATTTAAAATTCACAAGATTCTCCGGTAAGAGGCACCCCGGGAGTTTGGACCAGTATACGCCTGAAAAAGATTAGCCAATTCCGGGTTGCGGTTGAGAAAAAAAAAATCTGGACCACGCGATATTAGCAGTCGTGCGATAAGATAAACGATATTGCCTCTGGTGCTCGGTGTTCGTTAAGAGCTTAATTACGTGTCTCACCCTCTCTCCAATTTCCTCACTATTCCCGCTGCGCATCTCGTTCGCTCGTATAACCACGAGTGAGGAAACTCGAGGGAAATGAGGAAATTATTTTATTTCTTTTTATCCGTCGGTTTATCAGAATGAATAAGAGCCCGACACGCTCGGGAAAATGTTCAACGGTAATTCCTATTCGCGCGCATAATTCTTCAATAACGACGATTTTCCGAGCGTTCCACCGTCAGAATTTCATTAATTCTCCATAACGGCTCGACCGATGAATTCAAAATCCGTAATTTCGAGAGAGCAGTATATGGGCGGGGGGAGGAGGATAGCATGTGAAACAATAGTTCGTACGCTGATGATCACATTTATAGGTTTCCATCGATTTTCCAGCTGAGCCCGAATTCGCGCAATCAAGCGGCGTGGTTCGCGGCAAATACGTGCACCACCGGTACATACCCACCCCCTTGCCGCACGATAGACGACGCAGTTGTTTCATAGTTTTCTCGTTCGAGATTCCTTCCGTGCTCAAAACCACATAATACACACAATCGAATTACAGTGACTGAGACCAACGTGCATACGAGCTGCTCTCACGATAATTGCTCGAATTTCGAGTACGACCACGACTCTCGTACAGCTGATAACTATCAATGAATCCCGTTGAGCGACGAATTGAGGGCTCACATACCGCTGCGCGCGCTGAAAACCGAGTAAATTTGAAAAAATTTATAAAGGTTATATGGTGAAAAAAAAATTAAATTGTTGATTTCACATTTTTCATTAACTTTTCAACTATAAGAAAAAAAATAAAATTTTTTTTTTTCTTCAAATTTTACCATATTTTTTTACGGGTATAAATGAACTACCGATGAAAACCATGGCGCCTCCTTGTCGACATCATAACTGCACGTGAAATTATCCAATCTGCAAAAATAAAAAAGAATCTAGTAAAATAATGTAGTACTAATAGTCTGACGGAGGGAATTTATTTATTTTTTTGAATAATAAAGAAATTACAGTATTACAAACATTAGTATGCAAGTTAAACAAAGTGAATTAGTGTTTAATGATTTATAAAAAGTTGTTGAACCAAAAAATTAAGAAAAACCTCTCGTCAGACTATAGAGAAAATAATTATCAAGATTTAAAAAAAAGAAAGTTTAAAAATATCAAAAATTAACTGAGTTATCGTGCTGACACAGTCTAAAAACATTGTTTCGAGAAAAACGCGTGAATACGTTCTACTCTCATAATAATTGCTCGAATTTCGAGTACGACTACGACTCTCGTACAGCTGATAACTATCAATGAATCCCGTTGAACGAGGTAATAGTCTGGTAACTTAAGCCGATTTTCATCCCTTTTTTGGAGGGCGTTTTTTATAGGAAAATAAAAATGAATCGTTTTGGATATTTAGGATGTTTTTATTTACATAGCAAAGATACAAAAAAATATTTTTTTTCAAGAATTCAATAGTTTATTATTATTACTATTATTGATCGAAGTTGGCACCTCGAAAAAAAAGCGCCTGGGTGGCCCCGGTGATTCTGGCTCTTGATGTTATCTGAAATAAAAAATTCTTGATAATTCTTAATCTATAGACATGTCATTCTGGTCGGAACTACTGAAGTTAAATTTCATGGATAAATAACAAAATGGCGGACTTTGGAAAAAAAACTTTCCAACCCCCAATGGGGGGCTTTTTTCCAAAGTCCGCCATTTTGTTATTTATCCATGAAATTTAACTTCAGTAGTTCCGACCAGAATGACATGTCTACAGATTAAGAATTATCAAGAATTTTTTATTTCAGATAACATCAAGAGCCAAAATCACCGGGGCCACCCACGCGCTTTTTTTCGAGGTGCCAACTTCGATCAATAATAATAATAATAAACTATTAAATTAAAAAAAAAATTTTTTTTTTGAATCTTTAATATGTAAATAAAAACATCCTAAATATCCAAAACGATTCGTTTTTATTTTCCTACAAAAAAACGCCCTCCAAAAAAGACATGAAAATCGGCTTAAATTACCAGACTACTACCTTAAGGGCTCACATACCGCTGCGCGCGCTAAAAACCGAGTAAATTTGAAAAAATTTCATAAAGGTTATATGGTGAAAAAAAAATTAAATTGTTGATTTCACATTTTTATCAATTCTTCAACTATAAGAAAACAAATTTAAAAAAATTTTTTTTTGAATTTTACCATATTTTTTGACGGGTACAAATGAACTACCGATGAAAACCATGGTGCCTCCTTGTCGACATCATAACTTCACGAAAAATTATCCAATCTAAAAAATAAAAAAGAATCTAGTAATATAATGTAGTAGTAATAGTCTGACGGAGGGAAATTTTTTTTTTAATTCAAAAATAAAGAAATTACAGTATTTCAAACTTTAGTATGGAATTTAAAAAAAATCAATTAGTGGTTAATAATTTATAAAAAGTTGTTCATCCAAAAAATTAAGAAAAACCTCTCGTCAGACTATAAAGAAGATAATTATCAAGATTTAAAAAAAAAATAAATTAAATAATATCAAAAATTAGCTGAGTTATCGTGCTGACACTGTCTAAAAACATAGTTTCGAGAAAAAACGCGTTCAAAGTTTCTGGTGGGCACAACGTGAACCCGATGTCCGGTCACATTTATTGCTATAACATTGTAACGGAGTGGAATTTTCTTAAAAGTTTTTTTATTCTTTATTCTTAAGCCGTCTCCGAGAAAAATGCGTTAGCGAGTTCTTTTTCTACCTCCCTTGTACTTATAAGTGTAGAAAAGTGGGGGAGGGGGCTAAGCCCTTCGGTTAACCCTTCGAGACCATCAGATAACTCGAGAATCCTCCCGGAAATTAGGCTACACTTATATTACAAGAAAAATGACAATGTAATGAATTACTAACCTATCCTTAAACCAGTTGATCATTGATAAACGTATTTAGGTATACAATTTTATATTTTGAAAGTTTTGTGCTCGTTAACCCTTTGCACTCGAGGTCAAAGGGTTCAAACAGTTTCTAGCTTTGAATTTGCATTTACCTACAAAGTACTCCATATTTGAAACTTCTGAATAGTAGTTCGCGGAACGTCTCTCGTCTCTCTTCATATAAACTCGGAAAACAATGTTTCTTTCGTGTCGTTCAACGACATACACAACATATAGCGTATAAATATGTATGTATCTGAATGATGCATCACGGGTGCCTATGGAAATATCGTGCTTTTTCAGATCCCCTACAATTTCACCGTCTTTCCGAATTATGTCGGGAATTTTGGCCAGAGAGACGCTCAGCACGAGCTTGTGCTTTACGACGCCGTCGTTGACGTTAGATGCTACGAGCTCGCTGCCCTATTCCTCTGCAGTGTTTTCGTACCGAAATGCGGGACACGAGGACAGGTAGTCCCGTCCTGCCGGAGTCTATGCTCACGTAAGTCTTGTTATCTCTCGGGTGAGGTTTTTTTTTTCAGAGGAGTAACGTGTCACATGGAAAACGTGAGGGATTACATGTGACTGGAGAATGTACAGAGGATTTTTCTCTTTTTTTTTCCCTCGCAGAGACCATAAGACGTTGCGGTTTTTTCCTCAAAGTCTTTGGTCTTGGTCTACCGGATTACTTGGAATGCGATCTCTTTCCCGAGAACGCTGACTCTGACGTTTGCGTTGGTTATCACGAGGTCGTTGAGGCAGCAAGACGAGCCGAGAAGCCTGGTGAGTCTGGGAAATGATACAATTCTCACCCTAATTCATAAAATTCGTAACACTCATCCGTAACGACTGAGAGAAAAGAAAAGGGCGTAACTCAAATCATTCTTCACGTTGTATCGTTTCGGTAACTGTCTTTTGTTTGTTAGCAGTTGGTATCACTGGGTCACGTCCCACGCAATAATTTTATTCGTTTGATATATACAGGCTGTCCCAATAAAAGCACGTCAGAGTGACACGGGGGTTCGATTGGCTCCGAACCTATCAGAATAAACAAATATGACCTTAGTGAAAGTCTCATGGTTTTCGAAAAAATCGTCTTTTTTGATTTTTCGCGAAATCCACTATCTAGTACTTATTATTCCGTTACCATTGCTATGAAAATCCAAATCGTAAGCAAATCAAAGTCCAACTTCACACCAAATCCTAAAGTGGTCAGTAACACAAATGAAAACAGTGAGATAACGAGAATAGCGATTTTCCGAAAAATCAGTATCCTTGTTATGCATACAGTGGGTCAAAAGTGTATTCAGACACCTTGTTTTTTTGCGATTACTTTATAGACATAAGCGATACGCAAAGAAAGCGAATTTTATTTAATAGTACATCAGGTGCAGAGATAAACTGCATATGGAGAATTTTTTCCCAGGAATAATAGAAGAATTATGCCAAAAAAAACGAAAATTTTCGGGCAAAAATAGTATTCATACACTTACGATTATAGTGAAAACCTACATCATCATAGTTGTTAATTATAACTAATATTTGGTGTGCATCCGTTTTGCTTCAATTATCGCCTCGAGTCTCTTAGGCATGGATTCTACTAGCTTTTGCGTTGTTTCTTTTGCTATTTTCGTCCATTCTTCTAAAAGCACTCTTTGGAGATCAGATTTGTTTGTTATTTTTCTTTTTCTAATTTCTACATCCACCAAGTGCCGTAAATTTTCAATAGAATTGATGTCCGGAGATTGTGGTGGTGTAATCAATTGTTTGCGGACATTATAGAGTGACCATTCCCCCGTTTTCATGGCAGTATGTTTCGGGTCATTATCTTGTTGGAAGTAGACATTTCCATCCAGGCCCATTTTATCTACACTTTCTTTCAAATTGCTGCGCAACACGTCGATATACATCTGGGCATTCATTGTACCATCTATAAAAGCCAGATTACCAACGCCATAATATTCCATACAGCCCCTAACCATGACGCTTCCTCCACCTTGCTTTACAGTCGGTATTAAATTTTTCTGCTGGAGCTCGGTATTTGGTTTCCGCCAGACGAATTTTCTTCCAACGGACCCGAAGATGTTAAACTTCGATTCATCCGATAATACGACACGTTTCCAAAATTCTATAGATTTTTTTACGTAGGTTTTTGCGAAACCTAAACGTTTTTCTCGATTTGTATTATTAATTAATGGTTTTTTGCGGGCAGTTCTGCCGTATATTTGGGCAGAATGCAAAACGTTTCGAATAGTCCGGGGACACACGCTCTTCCCCCGATGTTGACGCGACATCATTCGCTAAACTGCGAGCACTTGTGAACGGTTTTTTTGTAGCCTCTGTAACAATACTTCGACGCTCTCGTACCGTTAGTATTCTTGGTCGACCGGTTCGTGGCTTATTTTCTCTGCTGTTTGTTCTTTCGTATTTTTTTATTATATATTGCAATGTTGCGCAACTTAGATTTAGTTCTTTACTAATTTTTCGATAACTTTCACCGCGTTTCCGAAGAAAAATCACTCTATCTCGCATGGATATTGATATTTCGCTTTTGTTTGCCATCATGTCTGTTCAGAGCTTGAAGATCTACTACCGCATGGAATAGGTCAAAACCATTGTGTAAACAAAGACTTGTTTACATTGTACGCAGAGGTCAGACCGTCTGTGAGTGAGTATCGAGGTTTAGGAGCTCAATCGTAAGTGTACGAATACTTTTTTGGCCCGAAAATTTTCGTTTTTTTTGCATAATTCTTCTACTATTCCTGGGAAAAAATTCTCCATTTGCAGTTTATCTCTGTACCTGATGTACTATGAAATAAAATTGCGTATCTTGCGTATCGCTTATGTCTATAAAGTTATCGCAAAAAAACAAGGTGTATGAATACTTTTTTGACCCACTGTATGCTATGAATTACTTTGGGCTTATTCATACTTTGTTCCTAAAATATGTGCCGTTTGTGTATAAGGGTTGGAGGTAGACAATTTGCACAGATGCTGTAAATATTAAATGAATCAATAAAAAAAAATTTTTGTTTCCATAAAAAAAGACGATTTTTCTCGAAAACCATTAAGCTTTTAACTAAGCTCATATTTGTTTATTCTGATAGGTCCGGAGCCAATCTAACCTCCGTGTCACTCTGACGTGCTAGTTCTGGGACACCCTGTATTATAACATATATAAAATATTATATCCTTTTGCGAGAGAGATAGGAGGAAAATCCTCTCGCGAACATGGCTCGTGCCTCGGAGCACGTTCGAAGTTTCCAGTAATTGACGGATTAAAATAATCTTGAGACGGCAGTTCAACGACGGGACGCGGTAACTCGCTTCGAGAAATCTCGAGCGACTGTTTATGTAACCCCAAAGCTTTTCGATCCTCACTCCATCCTATCTCATTATTATTCAACCTTGCTCTAAGTGCTTCAAAATTCATGCCGAATTGACCGTATTTCACTTACTTATAGATGAAGGTTTGTTTTTGTAATAAAAATTGTTTTTTTTTTCATGAATAGAGTTAAAGTATGATTCGAATTGAGGTTGTCATGAATCGGTGAAAGGATTAAGATTTTACAGAATATATTTTTTACATTTTATAGGAAATTATATGTTTGTTTAAATTTACAACTGTAGAATCGATATTTGCCATAAAAATAGGTTGGGGGACTACTGTCTACCTCAATTGGTTACTATGGAAAGATATTTCGTATTGAATTTATAGAAAATCGATGAAATCATTCTATTATCTATGGTGTTTTTATTCATTTTTATTAATTGACAATATCAAGTTAAGGAAGAGAAAAACTGGTGAAAGTTGAAATTTGCATATTGTTTCCTCTAGAGGAAGCTTTGTGTATGTGTAAAAATATAGAGAAAAATGTATGATTGCGCAAAAAATAATGAGGAAGGATTATGCAAATTTGAATTTGTACCATTTTTTATTGTTTCTTGGGTGAGAATAATCTCAGCAATGATATGGGCAGGAGGATTCGGACTACAAATGTTTTCATAAAAATTTTAATTGAAATTTTGATTCCGAGATCAACCCTATACTTTTAAACATTGAATCGGCAACAATTGTGCATGGCTCAATTTACGCGTTCTCAAACGTACGTTCCTCGGACGTGAACCCCAAAAATTGTCAAAGATGGAAATTTCAAGCGTGGAGGGAGACGGATGACTTTTCATGAATTCTTCCATTCGACAGTTGTTTCACTTTGTACCAAAATTTACATTCACGAATATTAATTCCTGTACACTGTTAAAATTGAGACAATAATATTAATTTATTTAGAATTACTCCTACCTATTTTCAGAATACGAGTAATTCTTGTACTCTCCCCTTCTTTATATCTTTACCCTGTGGTGTGTATTTATACATATACATTAGGGCGATTTTTTTTTTCGACTATTTTTTTTTCAGTCCCCACCCGAAATTTTGTTGGATATGTCGAAAAAGAAATTCCCTTAAAGTTACCGCTCTTAATATTAATTCCAAGTATTCTCCCAAAGCGTGAGAAGATTTTCCATCTAAAATACACGTAAATCGATTTTTTTTTTTTTCAAATTTCTATAACTCAGCCGCATTTTATGCTATCATATTGTTCTTGGTTTCGATTTACTCCAAATAAAACAATCTAAAAAAGTGCTTTTTGCGGCGAAAGTGTAAATTGTACTGGTGAGTTGGTACGGGTCACTGAAGTTGATTTTTACCCAAAATTCTCGTTTTTTTGCTGTTATCTCCGAAAAAATTAACTTTGTGAAAAAAATTTAATCGAAAAATTTGTTGGAAATTTAATTTCCTACAAAAAAGGTCCTATCGACCCAATTGCTTAGATTAATATCTCTTGAGATATTGAACTTTAACTTATGAGTAGTATAAAATTTATAAAATATGAAATATTTAATAATAAAAAAAATTAATCAAAATAAAGTTTAATATCTCAAGAAATATTAATCTAAATAATTGGGTCGATAGGACCTTTTTTGTATGAAATTAAATTCCCAACAAATTTTTCATTTACATTTTTTTCGTAAATTTAATTGATTCGGAGATAACAGCAAAAAAACGCGAATTTTGGGTAAAAATCAACTTCAGTAACCCGTACCAACTCACCAGTACAATTTACACTTTCGCCGCAAAAGGCACTTTTTTAGAATGTTTTATTCTGAGTAAATCGAAACAATACAATAACAAGAACAATATGATAGCATAAAATGCGGCTGAGTTATAGAAATTTGAAAAAAAAAATTCGATTTACGTGTATTTTAGATGGAAAATCTTTTCACGCTAAGGGAAAGTACTTAGAATTAATATTAAGGGCTGTAACTTTCAGGGAATTTGTTTTTCGACATATCCAACAAAATTTCAGGCGGGGACTGAGAAAAAAAAATAGTCGAGTAAAAAAATCGCCCTAATCTCTCTATATTATATAAATATATCGCCGACGCCGCCGCCGCCGCCGGGTACAAGAGTTGAGGAGAGCGAACGGGATCGAGTAGGCTGGGTGAGGGAATCGAGCGGAGTCGGCGGCGCAGCGGGAGAGGGTGGGGGGGGGGTGTGGCGCGCGAAGCCCTCCTAGTATATATATATATATATATATATATATATATATATATATATATATATATATATATCACTTTCAAAACGAACGTGTGAGTCCGTAAAATCACGAAGGATATATTGTTCACTCTCTCTCTCGCGCGGCTCGAGATATCGTCATCATTGTTTGTACATGGAACAAAAGGGATGCTGAATTTTTGCCTCTAGTTTCTATCGCACGCGCGAGCTTTGCGACGGTAAATAACGACTTGAGAGGTTGCATTGTTTATCCTAGGAAAATATACCGGCTTTTGCCGCGTGTGTTTACGAACGTCGGGCGTGTCTTTTGTATTTTCTCCAACTACGATGGTGAAGTCTCTTGCACTGCACTTTTTTCATACCATATATTATACATATATATTCTTATATATGTATATATTGTATACAACGACAATCTCTGTTCCGTTTCATCTTAAGCGTGAAGCGAACGGGCCCAACAATGGCGAGAGAAAAGTGCAAAAATGAAGTACGAAAACGGGGCTAATTTTAAATTATTCCATTTTGTACGATGCGCATTGTTAGTGTTAAAATTTTCTTCAATGAAAAAGTACTCGCACATTTATGTTCAATTTATAACATTGATTTCTGTAATATACCTTTCAAACGCATTGTCTGGTGAAATTGTCGAATGAATATGACATATTATTATTCAAAAAGTTAATATTAATAGCCGGATGTCTTGATAAAAAAAAAAACCAGCTTTACCCTCGAAGTCAGAGAATATCCGTAATCCCACTAGAATGATCTTTCTAAAGAATAAATTTTACAAATGACAATTTATCGTGAAAGTTCGTCTGAGATTCGGTTGTCCGTCCGTCCGTCTGTCGTTCTGTCGCGGGCTTCTAATTTCTAAACGGTTTACCCTATCAACTTCAAACTTGGCATGTAGCTAGAATGAGAATTTCCGAAGATGGCCTGTTAGTAATTTTTGAGAAAATATTTTGATTCTATTTTATTATTATATTTTCCAATTCCATTTTTTTCATTTTTTCCCCTAACTTCGATTGCGTCCGCAGACGTCTTAGCTACACTGTATCGCATTTGCCATAGACACAGGGAAACTGTGGAAAACCTGTGTCGGTACAGACGGCTTTTGGTATTGAGTGAATTTTAGTTCTATTACCATCAGAAACTCAGAAAAACTGTCTCCTGCTCGGTAGTCGGCGTGCAAGCCAGCGCACGGCTGAAGGGTCACCCATCCTAATAATGACCGCGGCCAATACTGCTTAACACGGGAGATTTTGCCAGAAAATATTTTTTGAGACTTTGGAGGCGCCAAATTATTATTTAAAAAAAGACTGTCCTGGCATATGGGGTATCGTTTGAAAGGGTTTACTTTAAGAGGTGAGATGCAGTCAGTGGCGCGAAAAAAGGAGTTTTTTCAATCATTTTTTTTTTAAATAATAACTAAAATTTCAATAATAATTTTGAGCTCGATGGATGGAGCTAAACTTTTTAAATGTATTTTGATCCACTGAATTCGAATATCACAATGTTTTGCCGAAAAGTCGATCATTCAATTGTTTATAGCCAATTGTTTAAACAATTATTCAAAAAATTATAGTTTTTCGGGGTGAATTAATTTTTTTTTTATATTTTGGGCAATTTCGAAACGAAAGTATTCTCTATAAAATCTTGCTAAAGCTCATAGTTTTTGATTTATAAATTTTTCCAAACTAGCTGATTGAAGCTTTCGTTATTGTTTTGATTGAAGCCCTGCAGTGGGGACCCGAGGCCCCTCCACTAATTGTGGGATATCTAGGAAACTATTAATCGGATTAACTTGATATTTTCAGAGAATATTTTCGAAACATAATACTTCAAGAAAATGCAAAAAAAAAGAAATCGATTTTTTTAAAATTCTAACTGCATCTCACTTGTTAAGGTAGTAGTCTGGTAATTTAAGCCGATTTTCATGTCTTTTTTGGAGGGCGTTTTTTTGTAGGAAAATAAAAATGAATCGTTTTGGATATTTAGGATGTTTTTATTTACATATTAAAGTCACAAAAAAAAAATGTTTCTTTTTAATTTAATAGTTTATTTCTATTATTATTATTGATCGAAGTTGACACCTCGAAGTTGGCAGCCCGGGTCCTAACTTTTTTTCTACCGAACCGATTGCTTTCAAATTTTAACAGGCTACTCTACACACTTGTAGTTCTCGTCGGAACCACCGAGAAATTTTTTCACCCCTAACTTTTTATTTTACAACCCCTTCTTTGCTAAAGTCTTTTTATTTTAGCAAAGAAGGAGTTGTAAAACAAAAAGTTAGGGGTGAAAAATTTTCTCGGTGGTTCTGACGAGACCTATAAGTGTGTAGAGTAGCCTGTTAAAATTTGAAAGCAATCGGTTCGGTAGAAAAAAAGTTAGGACCCGGGCTGCCACCTTCGAGGTGCCAACTTCGATCAGTAATAATAATAATAAACTATTAAATTTTTTCAAACAAATTTTTTTTTGTATCTTTAATATGTAAATAAAAACATCCTAAATATCCAAAACGATTCATTTTTATTTTCCTACAAAAAAACGCCTTCCAAAAAAGGTATGAAAATCGGCTTAAGTTACCAGACGAGTGCCTTAAGGATTGAAAAAATGACTGAAAAAAATCCAGCCGAATGTTTGTTTCGCGCCATATCTCCAAGCCACCTCCCGCTTAATTTCGAAAGTATTACATCAAAAATTCTCATATACAAAGCCATATGGGAATTTTGGAGAATAACTATAACCATATCGAAATTGTCGTTGGTTTTTGCGATATATGAAGTTTAATAAAAATATCTACAAACGATCAATGGTGTCAACGATAAACGACTTCACTTAGGGAAATGATATGAAACCCTCGGGGCATAAAATATGTTCATGCATGATCATATTTTCTCTGCGCTCGTGGCCAGTAGTTCAATCGTGAAATTCGTCGTATATCGTATGCTCGGATTTGCTCTCCTTCCATGGTATAAGCTTTTGTTCAGCCGGAGCTTTACTGCACGTTTTGTTCGCTCCTATTCACATTTCTGACTCTCCCTGCTCTTCTCATATTACTATTGTTCTCCAATTTATCTTCGAAAGCTCGTTTGTGGTGGGATGATGATGAAAAGGAAGTCAGCGATAGGTGCATTAGTCTCGCAAACACACCGAAGTGGAAATTCGATTTCTCCCACCGTGTCATAGTTTGCGAAGATAATAATAATAATAATAACAATAATAATGGTTCAATAGTGGATCGATCGAGCGTATTGGCGTGCATGGAATTATTAATAGCGTAGGGATAATAATCGCGGAATATATACGAGGCCCTTGAGAAAACACACGGCAGAGCGGATATTCGCTCTCTCAATTCTCGATCCTACGAACATCATTATTTCCGAATTAATATTAGTACATCCGAAGGCTGGGGGGCTACATTGACTATACCGCAAAATTTATCCTGTATATCATGTCTACCCTAAACATTTTAATTAATCGCTTCAGGTTGCCGCCAATGCCGAGCATTTAGGAATACACTGTTGGATAATCCCAACAGGAATTTGTGGATTGCGTAAAAATTCTCAAACATATTCCTCTTTTACTAAATCCATTTCATCAGAAAGGAACCTCTTTTCATAACAGACCTCCAATTTAGTCCATTGGCGAGAAAAAGAAATAACCGCGTTGTACGTTCCGCTTACGTCAGGATTAATATCGTTTTTTAATCACGAGATTCTGTATCTGCAAGCTGACCAACCTTTCACCGATAAGGCGAAATGCTATTTTAATCTTTTTATTTTATTAATCCGGCATGCCTTGTAATTCGTCAGCGACGTTTGAACAGAAATACAGCTTTTTTTACAAAAATATTCGTTACGACTGTGTCACTTATGATAGCAGGAGCTATGCAGTTACTATGAGAATGACGAAACGGGAGTTATGATATATTCCAACAGGAAACAAACGATCATCTTACCTGAAGAGGAATCATCCTTTCTCGGTGTTTTTGATGAGCTAATATGAACTTTTCCGATGAAAATAGAAATTGTTTTGAAAGTAGCTTTGTTCAATCCTCCCCTGTAAATGATTGTTTAATATCGTAAAAACTCGATTGATATTTCGGGAAAAAATGGCAAATGCTTCCGGAAAAATGAGTCAATTAAGAGTATGTGAACGGTCTGTTTTACCGACAGAACGCATTTTAATTTAAACGCCATTCCTAAACTATTGAACTGAATCATTCGAAAATTAGTCAAATAATTCTGGACACTTCTATCTATACCGCAATGATCAGAAAATGTTGAAATACAAAAAAATTATAGTTTACATTTTCAGCTAAAACCGCAGTGGTCGAAAAGAAAAATGGATAGAATTATTATCGTAGACCGTGATTCCGAAAAAATTGACCCTCACGATATAGACAGATAAAAACCCTAACGAACGAGCATTTATCTATTGTTTTATGTGGGAAAATAACAGAATGGCATTTCGCTAAAAAATACACTGTAATCGTGAAAAAGTGTTTTGGCATAGTTCGTTTATGATCCACTGGCACATCTTGCACACCCGAACGCGATGTTTTCCTTATTCAAATTTCAGTTTACAGACAATTTTCGTGAATTTTTGGGGTCCTGTCAGGCGAATTGGAGATTGCATTACCAAAATACATTGCAAATCGCTTCTGGCACGGTTAACTTAGGTGATTGGTCCTTGTGCTTTGAATTTTTCTCAGATTTCAATGATCCCTACTATACCGACGCTGTCAAAGTTTCTCATCGTCTTTCGCATGCTCTTACAGCAAAAAACTATTCTCTTTTTGGTGAATGAATATCATTGAAGAAAAATAGTATTCTTTGTCGGGTTTTACCGTGTTTTGAAAAATGGAAGGAAACCGAGATGGGCAAGCATTTACGAGGTCTGTTAAAAAAGTATCGCGAATTTTGAATTTCCGCGGGCTACGTATATTCGATTTTCGATTTTTTTGTGGCGTTAGGTTGGTACTCATGTCCCTCACTTATGCTGAAAAAATTGGCCATTTTGAATGTTTAGTTAATTGTTGACAGCTGTTTTGGTTATACGTGTATGGGCTTGTCTTCGATTTTTGCCTATTCCAAAAAAGCAGCTTCCATTTCGATGATTGAGCTTTGGTTTCCACGTCATAACCATAAACCCATGATTCGTCACCAGTTATGACCCTCTGGAGCAAATTTGGGTCATCGCGGACCGAGTCCAACAGCTCCTTAGCAATGTTAACGCGACACTGTTTTTCTTCGAAATTGAGCAATTTTGGCACGAATATCGCGGCGACCCGTCTCATGCCCAAATCATTGGTAAAAATCGAATAGCACGAGCCAATCGATATGTTTAGTTCCTCAGCAACTTCTCTAACGGTGATTCGACGATTGGCCAATATTATTTTCTTCGCTTCATCAATGTTTTCGTCTGTTGTTGATGTGCTCGGGCGTCCGGAACGCATTTCGTTGTTCGCATCTTCTCGGCCCTCTGAGAACATTTTGTACCACCGATAAACGTTGCTTTGGTCCAAGGTAGCTTCACCATATGCCACAGTCAACATTCGGAATGCGTCCGCGCACTTAATTTTGTTTTTCGCACAATTTTTGATACAGATTCTTTGATCCATTTTTTGGAATAGGCAAAAATCGAATACAAGCCAAAACACGTCTAACCAAAACAGCTGTCAACAATTAACTAAACATTCAAATGGCCGATTTTTTCAGCATAAGTGAGGGACATTAGTACCAACCTAACGCCCCAAAAAAAAATCGAAAATCGAATATACGCAGCGCGCGGAAATTCAAAATCCGCGATACTTTTTGAACAGACCTCGTATGTCGCTGGCTAAGCTCAAACATCATATTTTGTACATTTATATATTGTACATAGATTTTCTAATTGAAAGTTCTCCGCCTCTGTGTTTCTTCGATCGCACCACCAACCCAATGCCGATTGGATGAATAATAATCATGAAGTGTTCTGTTCTTGTTCGTGAACTACGTAACGAACGTTTCAATGTGGATTTATTGGAAGCAACGAAATTAGTCTTCATTAGTCTTCTATACCGTGGCTGTTTGCAGCGTAAAAGCGTTCCCCTCTCACGTCAATACATCTCGACAGTTGATTTACTTCATTTCAAATACTGCACGCCATTCAAACTGTCTCAGGCATTTACACATGGAAATAAATCCGACAGTGAGAGAAAGAGCAGGCTTTCGAGATTATATATTTTTTCTTCTTCTTTCTCCTCTCCTCTTTCTTTCTCCTTCTTTCACCTCAATATCCGTTACGATTTAGCAAACTCCGCCACGATTCCGCACTTCACTAATAGCGATTCCTCCTCATTTACTTAATACCCATCGAGTGAATTCTCGAACGTTCTCTGCGATTGGCAAGCACTGCATATATCCCGTTTGAGTTACCAGGCGAGTTACACGAACTGTACTCAACGAGACGATACTTCAAAATCAATCCACTTTCCCTCTAATATTTTGCAAGTTTATCGGCGCGTTTTATTTTTCTTTCGAAATTTTAATATAGAAAATGGCAATTTTGATACGATCTCTTGGGTCACGAAGAGCAGAATATAATTTCGTACAAAGCTGTAGACGCTTCGTCGATTTCGCTCTCATCGTTAATATGCATTTCAGAGCCTTCTCATCGAGGTTACTGAGATGCATTTCAAGAGCTGATGGGTGGTTCCTGGTGCACGAGAATAAATTTTCAAGTCCTCGCTCGCAACCGAACGAGAGGAAATAGATATAGGTTGAAGTAGACTGTTACGAAACTAATGGAGTCGAGAATAATATGCAAAATGAGATTCCTTGCTCTTCTCAATCCTGTAATGATTTTTTTTAACGATTATTTATCGATAGCATGGAGGAGTTAATTCTTCTCTTTTTAATATTTGTTAAAGAAGTACGACTATTACTTTCTCGGCGAAATATGGAGCAAAAACAAAAATTAGTCGTGTACGTATTGACAAATCAGTTAAAATCTTTGCGCGGAATTGGGTCATCGAATCTCCATTGTTCGCTAGAATTTTCGTTGGAATTGCTTGAGAGTTAAAGATTTTACGTCATATTGAAATTTTGGAAAAATTTCTGTGATCGCCCTAACTTTTGTAAATGTTCAGCTATCGAGTCAAAACTTTCTGCATACATGGGACGAGAATGTTTGGAATTGAATTTGGCAAGGATCTCTTGAGGGATTCGAATTTTATGAAATTTTGCATTTTCCGAAAAACATTTGAGATTGGTTTACTTTTCAAAAATTTTCGGATTTTCAGTTAATTTTTCTTTCATAAATAGAGTATCGTTAAAGGATCGTTGGTATTGAATATCGCATGAATCGGTGAAAGGATTGAAGATTATATTGAATTGTGAATTTTTGAAATTTTCATAATTTATGCGAAACTGTATATATGTTCGTTAAATTTTGTTAAATTTTCAACTATAGAACCGGTACTTGCCATGAAAATAGGTTAGGAGATAACCACGTTGGATATTGAGTTTGAAATGAATTGGTAAAGTGCTTCGAGCTTGTAGAAAATTTTGAACGTTTGGACTTTTGTTTATGTTGGAAAATCTGTGAATAAACAAAATAACACTTCGAGTTATGATATATTATTTTTATGGACTAAAAATTAATATTAAAAATTCCATAAAATTAATATTATAAACATCCCCGTTCTAATTATCAAAAACCTAAACCAAAGAGCGCACACCTTCATTACAAAAGCATTTAACTACTGTCTTAAAAACTTCACTTTCCCCCACATATGGAAAATAGGAACTATTATAACTATTCCAAAACCGAACCGAGATCATAGCGCAGCAAGCAATTATAGGCCGATAATTCGTCTTCCTTCCATAGGCAAACTATTTGAAAGAATAATCAAGGTTCGACTCGAAAAAATCAATAGACCGCAGTATACCAGAATACCAGTTCGGCTTTAGAACAAAAAAATCTACTCTTAACGCCTTGACAACTTTAAGCTCAAACATTGAAACTAGCAAACTATCCAAGAAAAGATCAGTTGTCCTTTTTCTCGATATCGCCAAAGCGTTCGACAGCGTCTGGCACAAAGGCCTCCTATATAATCTACATGTCATCGACTGCCCGGATTACCTGATACAAATTGTAAACAAATTTCTCGACTCACGGAAACTAACAGTACGAATAGGAAATGATATATCTCGAGTTTTTACACCGCTCCAAGGAGTTCCGCAAGGCTCCCCTCTATCGCCGCTACTATACAAAGTATTCTGCTACGACATATACAACCACTCGTACGAAGACAAAAGCTACTTTAATCTTAACCAATATACACTCCAATTGGCCGACGACATAGCCCTAGTAACACACCAACACAACCTAGAGGAAACAATAAATACACTTCAACAATCAGCAAATCGTATAACAGCATGGTTCAATAACTGGCGCCTAAAACCAAACCCGCAAAAATCACAACTTCTCATCTTCAACCACCAAATCACCCCCGACTCACCTAGAATACATTTATTCAACGTAGAAATCTCACCATCTCCCATAGCAAAATACCTAGGAATACAAATAGACCACAAGCTAAACTTCAACCACCATCTCCAACAATCCTAGATCAAACTAACAAACAGAGCCTCCCATTTCAGAAGCATCATATTCTCTAAGCAAAAAATTCGTGCAAAACAAGTCGGGAAAATATATGAATATATCTGTCGACCAATTATTGAATACGGGCATCCAATCTTTGTTAACTGCAGAGAAAACGCACTGAAAAAAATTAGAACTGCAGAAACCAGTGCACTCCGACGTCTCACACGTATCAGAAACCCGACCAACCCTCTCTACAATCCGCGCAATTCACTTATATATGAAAAAACAGGCATCACACCAATAACAACCAGAATACAGACCCTCAACGCAACGTTTTCAATAGAACAACTGGATCATCTTAAACCATTGTGTATACAACGACTAGCGGACACCACACCGAAACACAAATTTCCGAATCATACTATTTTCCAAAACCTACAATACATGCACAACGTCAATCGATAATACGCTCATTCAAAGTATAATACAAAAACCAAACTTTTATACACTTTGGACAATAAAAATTCCTAACCACACCTAAGAAAATCATAGGCTGAAGGACTTCGGTCGATGGCCTATTGGCATTTTATGTTTGTAACCATGTTTATATTTGTAACCGTGTTATATAACATTATGTCATTAAACACATTTTACTACTTACTACTACTTAATATTATAACTTGGAGACCGTTTTCTATTATTCAGTTAATATTTTTTAAATATAACATAAATGATAAAAGAAAAATTCGAATATTTCTTGAAAAAAGTAGTATCTTAATTTGGTTGGGCTATCTAAAATAAAGCTACGGGTATTAATCTGAAATAGTCTGAAAAATGTTAATTTCAATCAAGAAATTTACTGTGTACATTTGAACAAAATCGATAACCGCCCTTACGGTTAATTTAACAGTTTAGCTTATTACGAGCATATCAATTTTTGAAAAACATCTGAAATATAATGTGAGTCATTTTTTCGGTGTTACTCTATAAAATACTTGAAGAAAAAATAAATAAAAAAATGGTGAAAGTTATCGTCATGTTCAAATTGGCTTCGAATGCCCCATATATAACCGAAATATCAAAACCAAGAGATATCTTCAAGCCCCAGCAATTCCATTGTCCTTTGACGTTCTGCAAACTCACATTCCTTGCAAACTATCTATATATATATATCTATATATATATATATATATCTTCGTACGATTCCAGTATGCATCAGTGGTTTCCAATGTGACGGTACCAGATGTATTCCAGTTGATTGGAAATGCGATGGACACGTCGATTGCGCCGATCAGAGTGACGAGATTGGCTGTGGCGAGTGCGGAATAAACGGCAGTGCGATAATTAACAGCGCCAATGTAACAACAACGATTAAACCGTTTATCGTTAATGGCGCTGGTAGAAGACCGAAAAAATTGAACATCAAGAGTTTTGGTAGCGCATTTTCAAGACCGAGTCTACACTGCGGCGAGAGAAGATGCATGTCGGCGGAGCATGTTTGCGACGGTATTATGGATTGTCCTTGGGGCCAGGATGAGAGAAATTGCTGTGAGTATCCTTACTCTCGTCCAAGATTAAGGTAGTAGTCTGGTAACTTAAGCCGATTTTCATGTCTTTTTTGGAGGGCGTTTTTTTGTAGGAAAATAAAAATGAATCGTTTTGGATATTTAGGATGTTTTTATTCACATATTAAAAATACAAAAAAAAAATTTGTTGAAAAAATTTAATAGTTTATAATAATAATTATTATTGATCGAAGTTGGCACCTCGAAAAAAAAGCGCGTGGGTGACCCCGGTGGATTTGGCTCTTGATGTTATCTGAAATCAAAAATTCTTGATAATTCTTAATCTATAGACATGTCATTCTGGTCGGAACTACTGAAGTTAAATGTCATGGATAAATAACAAAATGGAAAAGAACGTTTTTTTTCAAAGTCCGCCATTTTGTTATTTATCCATGAAATTTAACTTCAGTAGTTCCGACCAGAATTACATGTCTATAGATTAAGAATTATCAAGAATTTTTTATTTCATATAACATCAAGAGCCAAAATAACCGGAGCCACCCACGCGCTTTTTTTCGAGGTGCCAACTTCGATCAATAATAACAATAATAATAAACTATTAAATTTTTTCGAAAAAATTTTTTTTTGTATTTTTAATATGTAAATAAAAACATCCCAAATATCCAAAACGATTCATTTTTATTTTCCTACAAAAAAACGCCCTCCAAAAAAGACATGAAAATCGGCTTAAGTTACCAAACTACTACCTTAAAGGCTCGCATACGCCTGAAATTTAAAAAAAATCCTTTTTTTTTACAGATTTTTATTCTTTATACTTTTAGGAATAAAAAAATAATACTTTTAAGAAAATTCCACTCGGTTATAAAGTTATAGCGATAAATGTGACCGGGCATCGGTTTCACGTTGTACCTATCAGAAACTTTTACCGCGTTTTTCTCGAAACTACGTTTTTAGACAGTGTCAGCACGATAACTCAATCGGTTTTTAATATTTTTTAACTTTTTCTTTTAAATCTTGATAATTATTTTCTGTATAGACTGACGAGAGGTTTTTTTAATTTTTTGGTTGGACAATTTAAAAAAAATTATTAAACACTAATTTTTTCAAACTGCATACTAAAGTTTGAAATACTGTAATTTCTTTATTTTTGACAAAATAAAAAAATTACCTCCCTCAGACTATTACTACTCCATTATTTTACTAGATTCTTTTTTATTTTTGAAAATTGGATAATTTTTGGTGAAGTTATGATGTTGGCAAGAAGTCGCCGTGGTTTTCATCAGTAGTCCATTTATACACGTAAAAAATAATGTTAATTTTTCTTTTTAATTTGATTTTTTTCTTATAGTTGAAAAGTTAATAATAAATATGAAATGAATAATTTAACATTTTTTTTCACCATATAACCTTTATAATAATTTTTCAAATTTGATTTAAAAAAATGATAATTCTATATCCTATATTTACAGGGTATTTGTCGGCATTGTCTTTATTACTAGCGTCGTGTATAAAGCATTAGAAAGCGAAAAAAAACTTTTTTTTTCAATTTTGTACGATCAAAATTGCCCGAGTTATTAACGATTTGATCAACGAGAGATGGATTCAGCAGAAATATTAAAGTTTATACTTCAGTTGAATATTTAATTGATGCAAAATTGACGCGGAAATGAAAATGGGAGAAATATTGATTTCAATTATTTTCACACTTTACAAAAAAGATCAATTTTCAGTACGTTCACATTGTGAATGTGAATAAATTGTGAGCAATTAGAATTAGAGATCGAGTTCACATGTTTCGGTGTGAGCTTAATAATTGAATCGATTATTATCTAATTGCATTGACAGTACGACTGAGTGAGAAAAACGGTGATATTGGAAAAGGACGTTTGCAAGTATATCACGCGGAGAACGGAAGTTTCATACCGGCATGCATAGCACACTGGGAGGACAAGTCGGCGAAAGCAATCTGCAATCTCCTCGGATACAAGTGAGTCGAATTGTCTTATAGTTCGGTAAGCCTGTCCGTCATTCAAATAATTTCTCTCGATGGAGTTAGAGAAAAGGAGCGGGATAAAGAAATTCTTGAGATATAAATGAGTTAAATAGCTATGATTTTTCTGTAGCATCAGCGTTTGTAATCTCGTATGAACACGCGATTGGATGCTGTGACCCATTCACAAGTCGAGGGCATATCGATATCAGACTTGCACCCTATCATCCCTCTCGCCTCTTTTCCCACATTTTTCGATACGAGAGATTCTCGATTTTCACGATAATATGATGGACCACGAAAATACCCCTCTATTATATTCTTTCTCTCTCTCTCTCTCTCTCTCTCTCTCTCTCTCTCTCTCTCTCTCGTATCGTCGAGGGTGTAAGAGCAATCTCACGGTGATTGAACACACGCGTTTGAAAAGCTTTCAGAAATCGATCATCTTCAATTTCTTGACCTCGTCTCTCTCCTCATCTTTCTCTGTCTCTTTCTCTCTACCTCTCTCCATCTTGTCTCGAGAATAAACGTTATATGTGTATGCATACAAAAAAAAATCGTCGATTGACACGATAATCGATTTAACTTTTTTTTCACCCTCCTTTTTCTCCACAATCTAATAGCATCGTAGATTCATCCATGTTATCGATGAAAAACACTAATGTCACGGTGATGAAGCCGAGAATGGATACCTTGCAAGACTGGAGGCTGGCACAGAAGGGAAAGGGAAATCTTCTGAAGGAACTTCAGGAATGCACTGATCAGAATGACTATCAAACTGTCGAGTTGGCATGCTCGGAGTACGGTTGGTATTTCATTTTTTATTCCAGGATGATTAAACCTAGAGACTAATTGGTTTAAGCAAATGTGCATTTTCTCAAACTTCACTGGTTTAATTCTAATTCGCGATTTTCCAACATTTTTCACACAATGGCTTTGAAGAGTCAATTTTGCTTCCTCATAGAGGAAGCTTTATTTGTTTTTCTCCATCACAAAACTTTATACTTGAGGAAGCAAATCATCGAAGCAGGAGAAACTTTTTTTAAGTCGCTAGCTATTTTATTCTTTTTCTTTGTTCGAACGTATACCCTTTCGGGTTTTTACGTATGACCCTTCCCAATTCCATTTTTTTTTCAGTTCTTTCACCCTATCACTTCCTACCCGCACTTCGCTAAGCTAACCTAACTTCCTTTGCACCCGCAGACATATAAGGTACACTGTATCGCATTTGCCATGGGCACAGGAAAACTGGAGAAGACCTGTGTCGATACAGACGGCTTTGTACTTTGACTGAGTTTCAGTTGCATTCACTACATCGGAAACTCAATAAAACTGCCTTCCGTTCAACAGACGGCGCATCAGTCAGTGCCCGGCTAAGCGGTCATCCATCCAAGCAGTGACCGGAGCAAAATCGAAGCTGCTTACGAAAACTAGCATGTTTCATATTTCTTACGAAAACAAGCACATTTCGATATTCGCCGCGAAAACTAGCATGTTTCAGCTTTTACCACGAAAACTAGCAGGTTTCGACTTTCACCGCGAAAATTAGCACGTTTCAGTATCACTGGAAGTGTTTCTCATTTTTTACTCCACGTTTTTTGAACATTCTATTTTACTCCAAATTGACGAAATATTTATGCATGTCATTTTATACTGTTTTATTTTTTGTTTGAATTTATTTCATACATATTTTACCGTTTGAATTTTGGTCTGCTAGGCTCATCATAAGATGGCAAACAGCAAATGCCTCGTCATTTTGGAGTAAAAAAACCATGGTCAAAAAAATTAGAGAAAAGAAAATCGAAAACAATTGCGGTGTGTGCAAAGTTAACAATGTCAGTTTTTTTCCCTCTTGCTACTTCGTCCAAGACCTGACATTTCTCGAGATATCTCAATCGATTGTTTTGAAGATTTTGTCAACTGTACTTTATACTTATACTGTACTTTATACTTTAGTCGTTGATCACTCCAAGATTGTGTTTTTTTTTTATGAAATAAAAACCCAATGAACGATTCTTCAGACTGTAAGTAGAATATACTTTTTATAAACAATAATTTTGTTCAATTCCATCGCTGACCCCGAAACTTGAAGTCATGAAAAATATCATTGATGATCAATTTTAGTTTTTGAGTGGTGGAATATTGTGTATCGTATTTGCGAATCGTATTTTCAATAATGTTATTATTTTTTTAATAGAAAACGAATATAAATGTTTAATGCTGTACGGGCGATACACTCTTAATGTTTTTCATTTATTCCTCATAGTGCTCCCGAAAAAATTATTAAAACATTTGTGAAAGTTCTGAATCTTATTCGATTTAGTTCGGCAAATATACTACTTTTTCCAGTACAAATCGAAATATGTTAGTTTTCGCGACGAAAGCCGAAACATGCCACTTTTCGCGGCGGAAGCCGAATCATGCTAGTTTTCGCGTCGAATATCGATGCGTTGATTTTCGTGGTGGAATTCGAAACGTGTTAGTTTTCGTAAGAAATTTGAATCGTGCTACTTTTCGTAAGCAGCGTCGAAATCTGCTTAACTTGGGTGACCGCCAAAGCCGCACACCCGTTTACTGTTGCTGGTTGTCGCTAGCTAATAAGTTTTATTGATTATTAATGATTTTATTTTGTCCGAAGTAGTAATTCACTGGTTGCCAGTTATCAATCAGTAAACCCACCTTAAAATCCGTTTTCGATTTACAACTCATTCCCATTATTTTTCGTCAATATCCATTTATCTTCGTTGGATGTTTGTTCTCATTCTATCTTTGCCACTTTCAGCGTGTGGCCGTAGACGTCAAGTTTACGGAAATGCCAGAGCAAAATCGAGAATCGTCGGTGGGACCGAAGCAGCCCCTGGCGATTGGCCCTTTCTTGCTGCTCTTCTCGGCGGTCCGGAACAAGTTTTTTACTGTGCCGGAGTTCTCATAGCCGATCAGTGGGTTCTGACAGCATCGCATTGCGTTGGAAAGTGAGTGTTTTCTTCGTTGGATGCACGTGTTTATGTGTAAATTGTCTTAAAAGAAAAAATTAGCCACGAAATTCGAAATTTCACAATTAATAGACCGTGGCTTTTTGTTTCATTTCCAAAATCATAAATTTTTGTCATTTTTCAATAGCTTCAGTCACTCTGAAGTATCCGATTGGACGATACAATTGGGCATAACGCGACGTCACGCTCACAGTTATCTCGGTGAAAAGCTCAAAGTCAAGAGAGTAGTGCCACATCCGAATTACAATTTGAGAGTAACTCACGACAACGATGTGGCCCTCTTTCAGCTTCACGAACGCGTCAATTTTCACGATCATCTGAGACCCGTTTGTCTGCCAAGACCCGAGATAGATTTGGCACCGGGAACTTTCTGCACCGTTATCGGTTGGGGCAAAAAAGAGGATACCGATGGTAAGAGCACAATGGATTATGAGAGAACGGGATGACATGGCGATCTTGGATCCACATTTTTATACAAATTTTTGCTTCGTACACGTTCGAAGATTCCGAGTACGAACCAGCTGTGAACGAGGTCAAGGTACCCGTGCTCGAGAGAGAATTGTGCAATTTGTGGCTGGAGCACAAGGATCTCAATGTTACCGACGGTATGATATGCGCCGGTTATCCCGAAGGCAAAAAGGATGCTTGCCAGGTAAAAATTCAATTGAAATTTAACCGTTCCAATATTCCTTCGATGTTTCTTCATAGAGGAAGTTTCCATGTTTTTGTTTTTACATTAAGGAGTGATACGCAGTCAGGAGACCGAAATAAGGCAAGAATTCAAGAATTTTTCCTGGAAAAACATTTTTATTTATTAACGTAAAAATTTATATACGTATTGTGGTAACTTTTAACTTTTTTTAAATATTTTTTATTTGTAAAAATAATGATTTTTAATGCTGCTATAGCCGATTTCCGGGAGCTCCTCTAAAAAAGGTGTCTGGCGGCGAGCACGATATCTCCGATTTGGATTATCCAAAACAAAAGAACCAAAAAGATTCTATCAGTGGATAGATAAATCTAGGTATTGATCGAAGAAGTAGTCAAAATTTAGATTTTGGACAAAATGGCGGCTCCAAAAAGAAAAAATTCCAATTTTCGACGAAAATTTTTTCGTTGAATTGTTTTAAAAAAATAGAAATAATTATCGAAAATCTTATTCCTTCGATCAATACCTGAAGAATATATCTGGGAAGGTTGTGTTAAAATTGCAGACCGATCGGTTGAGCCGTTTTTGAGAAATCGTGGTCACCAACTTTGCAAACACCGTTTTTAGAAAAACGCGTTCAAAGTTTCGGCCGCCTACTTTGTAACGCTCCGAGCGTCCTTACAAATGTGCATGTACTCCAAGAATATTTGCCGGATCGATTTGAAATTTTCAGGGAATATACTCACATATATGTACATTCCGAAAATCCAATAAAAAAAAATCGATTTTTTGAAATTTCCAACTGCGTATAACCCCTTAAGGATTGAGGCTAACAACCTAAAAAAAAAACCTGCACATTGAAACTTTGATAGTGCATTCTCACAATTTGTGTTTCCGCCTATCAATTATTTTTTTATTCCATTCCATGAAGCCATCATCGAGCAAAGTCCGTTAGACATTTGTCGAGGTTATGTTCATTTTTAAGTGTATTTGAAAGGATTATTTTACCGACCCTGGATTGTCAAAAAAATGCATTGAAATTTTTGGTGAAACGACATTTCTGTCAAACCGAATGATTTGAAATTTGGTCAAGTCATTCTGGATATCTTTATCTAGAATCTAATGACCAGGAAATGTTGAAATTCAAAATATAATTGTGGATTTCCATCTAAAAACAAAGAGGTCTAAAACAAAAATCGATATAATTGTTATTGTATAGAGTAATACCGAAAAATTTGACTCTTACGATATAGACGGATAAAAACCATAACTAACGAGCTTCTACTTGCTGCTATATCGGCAAGATTAACAGAATGGCATTTGGCTAAAAAATACAGAGTAATAGTGCTTCGGTTCAGTTCGTTTATATTCCACTGGCGTTATTTGCAGGCCCGAACGCGAGATTTTCCTGAGTCACTTTTTCGTTTACAGACAATTTTCGTGAGTCCTTGAGCCCATAACTGGCAAAGTAGAGGTTGCAATATCAAAATACATTGTGAAATCGCTTCTGACGAGACAAATGATGCAAATTGAAACTTGCATATTTCATGATGGTTTTTGTGCATATCCCAAGCTTCTTCTGTCAGGGAGCTGAATTTGAAAAAACTTCTTGCACATACAGGAAAGTTTGTGTCTGGTCAAAAATGATAATGAAGCATTATTCAACTTTTAATTTGCACTACTTTTTTGTTATTATTATTTATGTGTTCCAACGTATATCCTTGCGGGTTTGTTACGTATGACCCTTCCCAATTTTCTCTCCTATCACTCCCTAGCCGCATTATGCTAAGCTAACCTAACTTCCGCAGCTACTTTTTCGCTACACCGTATCACATACCCCGTGGGCACGGGGAAACCGCGGAACACCCGTGTCGGTAAAGACGGTTTTTTCTTACTTTTGCTCAGTTCAAGTTGCATTATCATCAGAAACTGCGAAAAACTGCCTGTCGTTCAGTAGTCGGCGTGCAAGCCAGTGCGCGTCCAAGTGGCTACTGGAATGGGTGACCGATTGGTCACCCATTCCAGTACCGATCGCGGCCAATACTGCTTAACGTGGGAAGACGTCTAAGCCGCGCACCGACTACTCGTCTACTGTTGTCCCTCATTTTGCACTATCTTTGGATTGTTTGAAAAACAAAACGAAAATGAAACAATAACTTTGCCCTCAACGTTTGTGCAGGGTGATTCGGGTGGTCCGTTGCTCTGTCAGGACGAGAATGACAAAGAACGATGGTTCGTCGGTGGAATAGTAAGCTGGGGAATAAAATGTGCTCATCCAAAGCTACCGGGCGTTTATGCTTATGTGCCAAAGTACGTACCGTGGATACGCGAGGAAATGGCGAAATATTCGGCGCGCGACAAGGGCTAACATAAGAAGAACGGAGCGAAAGAGCCCGTGAAGAAGAAAACATCGGGCAAGGGATTCAGAAAGATGCTGGACGATTGGATGCTCGAGGTTCCAGGTGGAACTTAACATTGATTTTATGACGAGACAATTGTCGAGGAGATGAACAGTCTTTTCTGAAATAACGAGTATCAGAGAGGACAGGTGAAATGGGGTTAGTAAGAAAAGTGCCGGTTTCGTACGATAATTTTCTGTAAGTTCTCTTGGAGCAGAGCACGGTTCATGGTTCTCATACAACAAAAAAACACCTTCATGCCGGAACTTTAATAAGAGGGGCGGGGGGGGGGGGGGGGGGAGAACATTTTTATATGACGATAAACATTATTTATTTATTTTTTCTTCATTTGACACAAACGACAAATTAGATATTTAGTTGGTAGGCTATCAGGTTCCTCAAAACCGGATTTCCCAAATTCGTAATTCCCAAATTAATATTCCTCAAACCGGCATTTGTTTACCGAAAGTTACGGTGATTAACTATGCACATATATTGTGTCGCGAGCAAGGAAAATTGTATTATCTAGGTTATTCGCGATACCGGCTGAGCAAAACTACTGCGTGAGTACCTCGTGCAATCATAAATATATATCATTGTCCACCTAGACTCTGTAAACAATGTGTGTACTTCTAGTGAGTGTTTCATGGTTTTTTTACGATCCAGTACGAAAAACAATGGAGGACTGATCGGAAGTACACACATTGTTTACAAGGGTTAGATTGGCTCCGGAGCTATCAGATTAAACAAAAATAACCTCAGTATAATGGTTTTCGAGAGCAATCATCATTTTTTACTTCGCTACCTAGTACTTGTTATTCTGCTACCATTACTATGAATGACTTTCGGTTTATTGATATTTTGTTTCTAAAATACGTGCCATTTGTGTATTAGGGTTAGAGGTAAACAATTTGAACACATGTAATAAAAATTAGATAAATCATTAAATATTAGCTTTTTTTGTTTTCATAAAAAAAGACAACTTTTCACGAAAACCATTAGACTTTTGCTGAGGTCATATTTGTTTATTCTTATAACAACAAGAAGAATAAACAAATACCATCTCAGTAAAAGTCTAATGGTTTTCGAGAAAAATTGTCTTTTTTGATTTTTCGCATAATCGCTATTCTTGTTATCTCGCTGTTGTCGTTTGTGTTTCTGACCACTTTAGGATTTAGTGTGAATTTGGTCTTTGATTTGCTTACGATTTGGACTTTCATAACAATGGTAGCAGAATAAGAAGTACTAGGTAGCGATTATCCGAAAAATCAAAAAAGACGATTTTTCTCGTTTGCCATTAACTGACGTCATATTTGTTTATTCTGATAGACCAGGAGCCAACTTAACCGCCGTGTCAATCTGACGTGCTAGTTTTAGGACACCTTGGATATTGAGAATTGCACGAGTTACTCCCCAGTAGTTTTCCTCACCTGGCATCACGAATAACATAACACAACATAGATAATACGATTTTCCTTGCTCACGACACAATATATGTGGAAAGTTAATCACCGTAACTTTCGGGAAGCAAATGCCGGTTTAGGGAATATGAATTTGGGAAATGCAGTTTTGGGGATTATGATAGACTACCGTCTAGTTATGTAGCCTGCGGTATTGTTCCAAATACTATACTCGTTTGGAATATACATAGATTATCGATATAATTGGAGGAGTATATATACAGCCGGTTTAATAATAAAAGAAAGGTGATTAAAGTAGGCCTAGGAATGATTAAGCGGGAGTCGTCGTTGAGATAATTATTCGTTCTTACTAATGGGACACTCCATGAAAATAATGAAATACTCAGAAACATAGTAATATATTTAATTGCGTGAAGCACAATACAGAAAAAAAAACACTGATATCCGCGAGACACCTTAAGCTAATCGTGATGCAGGAGACAAAAATTCTCATCATAAACTAGCACCGATTAATCGTAGCTTACCACACTTATTTTTTTTTTGTAATATAATTCACAGTGGGGTCTCAGGAATCCCGGTCAGATTTTTCATTATAACTCCAGCGAAAATGCACGTTTTTTTGTTTGGTTTTTTTTTTTTCAATCGATCGAGAAGTAAGCAAGGAATAGACTCATAATTTTTAAAGATTATTAAGAAACCGCCGAGATGTACGGGTTTGGAAAAAGAAAAGTTACCAAAAGCGAAAATTCGATTTTTCATCTGGTTTTTAAATCATATGTTTTTTGGTTTACAGACTGATTTGAAATCGACCGAAAATTCGATTTATATTTTTTTTTCGTTAATAGACCATTTTTAAATCGAGCGAAAATTCGGTTTTCCACTTCAAAGAAAATCATATCTTTTTTGCTTATAGACCAATATGAAACCGAGCGAAAATTCGATTATTCACTTTTTTTAAACATTATACCTTCTTTCGTTGGTAGAACGATTTGAAAAAATTCCTGCAAATTCATAAATTGTACATTTGAAACAACAAAAAAGATAAATAGACGACCCCAATATTTCCAACACCGTCCCACGCAATTTTCGCAATGCCAACCGGTGAAAGTTTCCCTTGGGGTCCGAGAGATCCCAAGTGTGGTAAGTTAGGATTAAACAAGTGGATACTATAACTAATAGTGAAGTTCAGATAATAAACGAGCGAGCTGGCCGGTACATTATTTTCTATGGAAATTGAATAATAAGAGAGAACTTGAACATGCACACAATAACACAAATACACTTTTGGTAATGAAACTATAAAAAAAAAAAAAGAAACATCCGGATCTGCGAAGAAACATTGCGCATATGATGTGAAAAAAAATAAAAGCACATTTTTTACTTCGTAAAGTTGATACGACGACGGTTCACCAAGTGGACGAATCAATTTTTGGGTGTATAGTTGAAACGGACGGTAAAAAAAAACAAATAATAATAAAAAAATATATATATAATAGAATTCTCACGAGAAATTTCAGCGAGCTTTTGCGAACGAATGGACGAACTTCGAGTTTTTCGGAAAATCTTGTTGACTTTTATTGGTGGATCGGGCCGAATGAAAAAAAACTGAAAACACGATACACACGAGACAATAAATTATCCCTCTATATTTTGGAGATCATACTTTCGCAACTGTACACCCGTCGTAGTTTATATATTAATTTGTAACGCATATAATGCGAAATATTGAATTAATGATAATGATTATTTGTGTCGTATATATATTGGTGACGTATTACTCAGAGAAAATAGTAAGAAACATAAGATAACGAGTATAAGAGAGATGGGCGAGGATTTCCGGCAACGTAGCTTTAAGCATCAAACTGTGAGTATAGGCTTTCAAAAGATTTACGCCATATACGTTGTAAATACAGAATGTACACGTGTAAGTTTTAAATTGTTTGAGTCGACAAAAGTTGTAACGAATTAATTGTTACAATTGACAATTAAATTTCTCGTTGCGCTTTTGGCGACTCAGACGTAATGTTAGGACAGCTTCTAAATTTGTAGTTCAATGTAGAATATAGGCCGTTTTACTATAAAGACGATATACATAAAATATTGTAATTAGACAGATTGAAGAGGAGGGGTTGGGGGGGGGGGGTGGAGATAAAAACAACGTTGACTGAATTCTAGGGATAATCTACTGCACCAGCACTTTTTTGATTCGCACTCTAAAGGAAAATAGTTTTTAAATGAAATATACTTTGTACGACAAAAATTATTTACAAAAAAAGAAAAAAGAAAAACAAGCTAGAAGCCTTACTAGTTGACTCGGAATTCTCCGAGTGATAAGCACACTAGGGTGGTATTTTAACAAATTTCAATGTACAATTTTATTTCTTCCTCTTTTCGTTTTACACTACTCATTATTAATTCTCCCTGATATTTACAAACTTTACAAATTTCACGAACATTTACATTCCCGATCTCGATATTTCGCCGAGTAACATTAAATTTTTTTGTGCTTGCGGCATTTTTTCGTTTCCGGACAATAATCGAAACGACAGAAAAAAAAAAAAAAAAAAAAAAACGGGACAATAAACGTCTTCCTTAGTATCCAGACAACAAAAATATAGTAATTAATATAATAAAACTTAATAATAACCGACAATACTGTGTGAGCAGACAATAAATAAATAATTTTAGGTAATGTTCCGAAGATGGACAATAAAATTAATGCTTAAGAATTGGAAGTAAGATTGAATATTTATATGATTAGGTATTAATGTCGTTCTTAAAGTAACCAAAAAACAAAAAAAAAACAAACAACAACAAAAAGTAATTTTATTAACGAACGAACGGAAGGTCGTGACGTGAGTTTAGAAACATAATTTTCTCTCGGAGACGACAAGAATATTGTATGTACAAGAGTTTCAACATTTTCCGAAACAGTGGACGGTACTTCAATTCTTTGCTAATCGATCCGATGACCCTCTGACTTTTAGTGGAAATATTACGGACAATCAGATAGGTAAATTTTTTCGGATTGGACGAATTTTTTGAGAGACCGCGTTTTGAGACTTTTGGGTTGTATCATCTCCGAGAGCAAAATACCGAGGATTATTCACGAAAGTGGGTGCTCTGTATAGAGAAATAAAAAAATATATATATATACATATAATTTAGGGTAACTGAAGTAATTGTGAGGAAAAAAAAAGATAGTTTATTTACTAAGGTAATTAGCGAGTCGAAAAATTAATGATTAAGTGATTATCGTTGAGAGACGTGAATTTTGTTTGTATATTTTATTGCTGCGTTGGGGGGGGGGGGGGGGGGGGAAATTATTGAGACCGTTTAAAACGTGGTTGGAATAACGGTGATAAGAGAAAGTAATCGTAGAATCATACGCCCAGGCTCAAAACTTTCATTCCCACGAATATCGTGTTATCGAATGAGAGGATTTGGAATCTCACGAAAGATTAATTACGATAGAAGAAAAAAATCTTACTTCGACGTAAAGGAAATACGAGTTTCTGGTGAAATCAGTGTCGGAATGCAAAAAAAAAAAAAATTTTACAGGAGTTTAAAACCCTGCCAAGGTCCATTAGAGCGGCATTTTGTTTAACCCACGGGTCCCTCCAAACTCATCAGAGTGTTGGAACGCCATCTATTCTCGGGTTAATGCATTTTGCCACGGAGTGTCACAGATTCACGAATTTAAAGGATGTTTTTCTGAAAACCTGATCCTGCTGCAATTGTACGCGAGAATTGTTAATTAAAAAAGTAATAAATTGTACGTTTAGTTTGAAGATGTTTTATCATATTTTTTGGTTAATTTTGTATAAAATAGTTCCTGTACAATTGTACACTACGATTCGTAAATCCGGAGTCATAAACTTTTTAAATTCGATATTGCACGGACTGCTCGGTTTAATAAATTTGTAACGGCGAATATACAGATCGTAGAAAAAAATTCTAAAGGACTTTTCTTCGCTAAATGTATCGCTAAATGTATAAAAAAATATGAGACTTCGTAAATAAGCGCGCATGATGATTTTTGATAAGTCGAAGCGCAGACGTTTTGCGGTAGTGATTTGCGACATGTACGTCCACCGTCGACTCATTAAAAAACACAATCTGCGCTTATTTATAACGTTCCATTTTTTTTCGCATACCTTGGTATATTTAGCGAAAAAAAGTCCTTCATGATTTTCGTCCACGATCCATATATTCGGAGTTACAAATTTGTTAAACTGAGCAGTTTGAGTCTAATGTCGAACTTCAACAATTCACTTCCACGGATCTATGGTTTATAGAGGAAAATTGTACAGCATGTTTTTCTTCAACTATTTTTGCAAACAAAGAAAGTCGAAAAAGAAATAGAAGCGAATGACGCCCCCATTTTGGATGACAAAAAAATTTGTTTTATAGAATTCTCCATATATCGTAGGTTATTTCGTTCGTTGAAAAGTCGAATCCTTGGATCACATTTTTAATAAAAACGATCAGTTAGTCGAGCAGCTTGTTTGACCAACTGTGATATTTTAGATTTCCAAAAAATCAAGAAATTTGTTGAATCTAAAATATTACGAACAAAAAAAGTATTTTATAATCATAAAAAAATTAAAGTTCATCGCGTTCTCAAAAATTTTGGTGACACTCTCAGAAGTAGGGTAAAATTTGATGAATTTATTGCTTTTAATTTTTAACATGTTAACTGACATTCAAACTAAATAATAATTCAAACAAAATACAGGGTGTATTTTGTTTGAATTGCCTGTCACCAATTTAACGAACTTTCAAAACGTTTGAAACCTATCTATTTTAATTTTATTAATTCGACACTGATTTGATTGATGTAGTAATGTGCCGACTTCCTCAAAGGGAGAAGATCTCGAAGTGAAATAACGTGTGACAATAAAAATTATCGTGTTACACACAGATGTACTGAAAACAATGAGAGTTATTTTAATAGAACGGTGAAGTAGATCGGTGAAGTAGATCGTGACACCATGATTTTAATTTGTAAGCCTTTTTGAAGGAGATTTTGGGGGGGGGGGTGACGAATATGAGTCAATATCGCGATTTAGTCAATGTAGATTTCTAGTACGTGTAAAAATTCGTAGTAGAGCAAAAAATAAACAAGGAAGAAGAATAATTTGAAAAAGAAAACGTAGCGTAAAACTTTCGGAGTAGTGGTGTTACACGTACTATCGCTTAAGTATATAACGAAATGTTGCGCACAAAAACTTACACATTTATGTGAGATAGACACACACACTTTTCATTGTAATACACATGAAAATTACATAACTACTCCTGTCAAGTCAATGTTCGAAGATCGGTAAAAATACCTATATACATAAATATATATACATATATATATATATATATATATATATATATATATATATATATATATATATATATATATATTAGGGTGGTTCTTAATTTGGTGATGTTGGAAATTCTTTGGTATTGTTCCTTGAAAGTAATCAACATATCCAGAAAAAAAATTGGGCGCAAGCGGAAGTTTGTCCAATAATTCTAACCAACCCCACCGAGCTGTCGAATTTTTATATGAAAAAATGCATGCATTCAAAATTTTGTTAAGAAAATTGTTTATTATTTCAAAACTGTTCATGATAAAAAATTTTATATTGTGTTTTTATAGGAAATTTAATGCTCTACAAAAAAGGTATCTTGTAAAATTCTTGTGAATCTAATATTTATCACGTTATTAGCAAAAAAACTGTCATCATTTATTCCAAAAGTCAATCATTATGGCCAAAACAGGAGTTTGACGTCGAAAAACTCCAATGTATTCTGCATATGCAATTAGAAATATGAAGAGATACGTAGTGCACTCAATAACAGTATGTGAACGATATTTAAATTTTCAATTTTATCAATTTTATTATCATTCATGATAAATTTTTCTTCTTTGATCGGTAAGGACATTGATTTCCTTATCAGTTCCAAATCGATGGCTTTTTTCGAAAGATTTGAAATCAACACCTCATTTTTTGATATCGATGTGAGCGAGTGGATTTCTAACGAAAATTATTTTCAAGGCTTAAAAATAGTTAAAGGAATTAAAGTGTTAGTAATAGTTAACGATGTTGCAGAAAGATGAGTGAAACTTATTACAGAGTACAATGATCGTCTCACTTATGACGAAGATCAGAAACAATTCATTGTACAAATAATTGAAGAATATAAAAAAAAATATCCTGATATTAACAAAGCAACTTTGCTCCAACCGATGTAATTCATTATTGTAAGTTGATTTTTAAAATATATGACATCATTCATTATAATTCACAATAAAATTGATAAAATTGAAAATTTGAATATTGTTTACATTTCATTGTTGAGTGCTCTACGTATTTCTTCATAATCTTATATACATACGAAAAATAAATTGCAGCTATTCGACGTCAAATTCCTGTTTTGACCATAATGATCGACTTTTGGAATAAATGATGACAGTTTTTTGCTAATTACGTGATAAATATTAGATTCACGAGAATTTCAGAAGATACCTTTTTTGTAGAGCATTATATTTCCTACAAAAACGTTATATAAAATTCTTTTATCATAAATAGTTTTGAAATAATAAACAATTTTCTTAACAAAATTTTAAATGCATGCATTTTTTCATATAAAAATTCGACAGCTCGGTGGGGTGGGTTAGAATTATTGGACAAAGTTCCGCTAGCGCCCAATTTTTTTTCTAGATATGTTGATAACTTTTGAGGAACAATACCAAGGAATTTCCAAGGTCACCAAATTAAGAACCACCCTAATATATATATATATATATATATTAGGGTGGGTCAAATAAAATGACTAATTTTTTTTTCCTCGATATAATGAAAAATGTATTATTTGGCATCTTAAAAAAACCCTCTGCAAGTATGAGCCCTTTATATTTAAATTAAGAGGTCCCTCATCGCGAATTTTCATTTCCCATTTAAATAACATGGGAACATTTTTTTTTTAACTTTGGAATTTTATTAGACTTAAACCGTTGATGTTACGAGAGTTTTTTAGCACATTTTTGTAGAACATTTGAAGCTCTACAAAAAAGCTCTCTTGTGTCTAATCAATAAAAGTAACCGTATAAAACATAATCGGTGATAATTAGCTCTGGATTCTCTCATATTTGTTTGAAGACAATTAGTAATATATTAGTAGTATATTAGTATATTAGTAATATGTTAGTAGTATATATTAGTAGTATATTTATTCATATTGATAACTAAAATTAAAAAAAATTTGAAACTTATGTACTAATAAACGAGATAAGTAGAATCCAGAGCTAATTATCACCGATTATTTTTTGTACGTTTACTTTTATCGATTAGACACAAGAGAGCTTTTTTGTAGAGCATCAAATGTTCTACAAAAATGCGCTAAAAGACTCTCCTAACATCAACGGTTTAAGTCTAATTAAATTTTAAAATAAATGAAAAATGTCTCCATGTTATTTAAATGGAAATGAAAATTCGCGATGAGGGACCTCTTAATTTAAATATGAAGGGCTCATACTTGCAGAGGGTTTTTTTGAGATGCCAAACAATACATTTTTCATTATATCGAGGAAAAAAAAAATTAGTCATTTTATTTGACCCACCCTAATATATAAATATATATATATTGTACACAGTAGAATATTTGTAAAAAAGAAAATAAGAATAATATAATCGAAGCCTCATTTAGTCTTACTCCAGAGTGAATAAACTAATACCCAAAAAACACGTCATGCACATATACATGCATTAAACAACACGGACGACAGGTAGAATAGTCAGAAATTATTTGTAAGTGACTATATAATATTTAAACAAAAAAAAAACAAAAAAAAACTAAAAAAAACAAGGAAAAATATATAAGAATGTATGTGTTACGTTGTATAAAAATTATCGTGGAGCGGACGATCCTCCATTGGCCTCCGATACAATCAAGTTAATTGAGCTTGCTAACGACTACGAGTTTCTATCAAAATGCTATTAGTGAAACATATATTATATCTTATATACAGATACTATTATCCGAGTCGTTTTGTTCACGAACCTTCTAACGAACGCGCGAGTACGATTAATCGTGATTCGCGTTAAGATAAATATGGTAGAGTTAATAATACGAAAGAAACTGGGGTTTCCGGTAGTTTATGAAAATTATTGTACGTCGGAGTGAAATTGGTACAGCAGTCTCTCGTAGAGGACATCTCTCCGAGTAGTTGTCGAGCTGCGAAAGATTTTTGGTACTAATTTTGGTGATCATCGATCCTCACATACCGTCGCGTTATTTTGTTACTTCTAACATCACCTCAAAATCTCAAAGATTTTATCTTCATTTTTTTTCTACTTTGCGAGAAAATTGATTGAATTTTGTGGTCAAAAAGTCATATTTTTTGTGTTATTTTCCGATTCACCATTATACTGCAAATGATCGTTAGAAGATATCATTCTTAGTAGGTATCCAACATTTAGACTATCTCTTGATTTCGGGCAACGTATTACAAAGTCCTAAATAAATGAAAAAAATGTCTTACTGATGTAGTACTTGTGTCTTAATGTAGTACTTGTAAAGACGGCTTGCGCATCGTTTTATCGAGGTTACCTATTCCTCAGCCCGGGTGAGTTTTTCGACAGTTCGCTAGAAATCCGTTAGGTGGCTTCAGGCGGACTGCTCTCGCGTAATCGCGAGGACGCATCCACACTTATATAAGGCTTCGCCTTTTCCTACCTTTCATATGCTCCCGATATTTGTTATTCGGTCTTCTAGCGTGCGACAATCGTCGAATAAAATGTTTTCTTACTTGAAAGCTCCATTATGCGCTACATTCGGATAATATTTGTCGGCCCTATTTTGTAATATCAATTTATGACCACCTCGTGTCCTTATGTAACTTCTCAAAAAGTCAATCGCTGCCTTCTATTCTGATTTGAAGATTGGCGCATAATACACGACTTTCCAAAAACTTTCGACCGTCATTATAAGACGTTCAGATAATATATAGCTGGTCTTGATTTTTTAAAGGGTCACACGCCTTTATTAGGATTGGAAAAATCTGCTTTTCGATCACATTTTTTTAATAGTCCCATCCTTGAAGAATATTCCAACAAAATGGTCAAATGTGTATTTTCATTTTGCGATGAAATATTATTTTGCCCACGAAAAAAATCGTTTATTTTGGCTTAATTTGAAGGTTGCCTGGGATATGTGAGCCTTGAAGATCAATTTCTGACTACCTTACATTGTGTCGATGCTGCTAAGGTTGAGATATGTATTTATTTACATTTTTAATCGATGTATTATTTGCGGACAGCAAGTGTGATTTTTGATTTATTATTCTCGAACGAGATCATCTAGTTTAAGTTTGTTGTTGACCCTGAATGAAATGAACAAATATAGCTGTTTAAATATATTTCAGGGCAGAAACGAGCGAACGTATTTGATTTTTAGCATTATGCGGTCAGGAAAGCTTCAGCGTTACCAAAAAAAGAACTAAAAATCTCAAGGTAATTCGAATCCTGCTCACAAAACTATCATCAAGTATCGCAATTAATTGCAAAAGGGGCTTGGCTTGACTCCTATAAATAGCCTCAGTATTCATCAAACTAGCGTACACAGTGGAAAAATTACAATTGCCTATGTGCGCACAAACACACACAGTTGGAATATCTTAAAGTGTATTGATGAAGAAATTTATCAGTTATACATATATTCCAGTGGACGGTGTTTTTTTTATTAGACTTTTTCATTGTCACGTACACTAGAACAGAGTTGCGAATAGTGCATTATCGATTTCCTATTATTTGAAAAATCAATTATGAAATTCGATACATTGCCGATTACTTTGACGATGGATAATGGCGACCAATCAATTATCGATTCTTTTGGTGACGGGTAGTGACGACTGCTTCATTATCCATAATTTTTGTAATGGCTAATGGCAACACGCATTATGTATTTTTTAGTAATGGACAATAGATGCATTGTTTTGGTAATAATTAACGCGTTAGGTATTATTCTCGTAATTATCAATGAAAATCCGATGTATTATTAATGATTTTTTGTTTTTTTCAATGAATAATGTTTTTTATGTACGTCACAAAGTTTATAACCCTCCACTGAAATACATGCTTATATACGTGATTTGTGAGTGTGATAAACGCACATAGTGACTATTAAAATAACGTAAAGTAACGTTTATATGTTGAATATATTTAATGTTGGATATGTAGGTACGTTGATAATTGGATGTGTTGCTGTGATCGATAGGCTACAATGAGCTTAGAAAAAAATGATGTATCCATAGATCTTACAATTAGTGACGCTAAAATTAAACCGTAAGTGTGATAAAGGGAAGAAAGAAAGAAAAACCGAAAAGAAAATGCAGTCATTGCTGCCAAAACGTTTAGACGTGGTTACGTGGTATCTCTATTTCATCAAGTCTGCTGTTAAGGGATGAAAAAAAATGTCTTTATGACTTGTCGGAAAACTGGAATGAACAATGAAAAATGTTGTAAGATTTGCAGAAATAATCCGAGATTATTTAGATAGTTATGGAGTCGAATGCTTTTCCATAGACATAAATGACAACAGAAAAGAATCGTCGCCGGAATTATTTGGTAGTGTGCGTCGATGCTTGCACTGCCTTTCCCTTTATTTAGTATAAACGTCAAACAAAAGCTATATACATAATGCTGTTGTGTATAAGTTGTGCTGTAATCTATAAATTAATATATGTACCTATATACAGAATGTCCGAAAACTAGCACGTCAGACTAACATTGCTATGAAAGTCCAAATCGTAAGCAAATCAAAGTTCAAGTTCACACCAAGTTCTAAAGTGGTAAGAAACACAAACGAAGACAGCGTGATAGCAAGAATAGGGATTTTCCGAAAAATGAAAGAAGACGATTTTTCGGAGAATCGCTATTCTTGTTATCTCCCTGTTTTCGTTGGTGCTTCTGACCACTTTAGGATTTGGCGTGAATTTGGACTTTGATTTGCTTACGATTTGAACTTTTATAGCATGAAAAACCATGAGATTTTTACTGGGGTCATATTTGTTTATCCTGATAGGTCCCGAGCCAATCTAACTCCCGTGTCACTCTAACGTGGTAGTTTTGGGACACCCTGTATATATTATTTATATATATAATTTTAATACCGAGAGACACCTATTCTTGCGGGACGAGAGTCGGATGAGTTTCCTTACTGTCTAGCACTGAAAAAGAAAAAAAAAAAAAACAAAAAACTATATAACGTTAACTACACTCTGATACACTGATGATGATTCAATCGAAATGAATGTGAAATCGAGACTTTTCGATTGTACAGAATCGTGGGTGGGGATTAGTGTGAGAAATTCGTTTATATTTTTGCAAATTGTTCGAGCTACTCCGCGTCATTTATAAAATCATTGGCAATAAATGAAATTTAACATATCCGACACATATCGGTGAGAAAAAATTGCACGAAAAATTACTCAATAAATACAGAAATATCTCGAAAGATTTTTGGGAAATACACTTTAGCAGAAAGCATCGATGACTCGTGAAGATTTTGCAAAAATATACGACGATTTATGAGAAAAAGAAAAAAAATGATTATCGGTAATGAAAGATGTAGCGGTTTGTGAGGTGGTAGAAACGTCTCAGATTGGTACAAAATCTTTATTAAGAGAACTATGAAGAAACTCTATATTACATAAATGGTGAAGTATATTAATAAATAAATAAAATATTATACATGCGTACAATAAAAAACAAAGAATATATATATAAGATGAATATTGATATATGATATATTTATGGAAAATGCGTGTTGACAAATAAATTATGTATTCCGAACGTACGACCACTTATTAATCATTTATTCCTTTCATGAAATTATAAAAAAATTGTGCGGTACTAAATTGAAAAAGAAAAAAAATCGGTTAATATTTGGAAACCGAGTAGGAAATTGTTCAAGAATTTTTTATACTATTATTATTAAGGAGGACTGCGTTAAACGTCATGTTAAATTTCATCGAAATAAATTGAGGAGCAATACACTCATCGTCAGAATTCTGGAAAATTGGCTCCCAAATTAATGGCGGCAGGGCAGCCCTTGCCGATACTTTTTTTTACTTTGTTCGACTTTTCTCGCAGAAGCCTTTTGGTGCTGGTTAACTGTTGTGCCTCTCCCCTCTCAACTTCGCCCTTGGACCGCGCTGCCATTCATTTTGTTGACAATTTTCCAGAGGCCATTTTTCTGGATGCCAATTGTCCGGAACCAATTTTTCAATGGCCAATTTTCCTGTAGTCTCTGGCAGGCTCCCTTCATCCTAAATGCACTTTATTTCATCAGGTAAGACGGAAAATAGCGGTGACAAAATATTAAGATGATACTTTGCAATTTTCAAAATGAAAATCATAGGGAAAAAATTAGTTTTTGATCGATAGATCCTTCACCTCGCAACGAATAATTGCACTTTCAATTGTTGGATTGCTATCTTAGAGAAATCAATTATGGACAGTTTCCTGCTACATTCCCCCACGTGGGCTTTTTTCCACCAAAGTGAGTTTTACTTGATTTTGTTTTTTTCAAACAACAATCAACGGTCCGTTTTGTGGTCTTTTGTGGTCAAAAATGCACCTATGCTTTTGAATCATTCCCATGGATTTCAATCATACGGAAACTGCTTGTTGAGTCACTCCCAATGATTTTGCAAGCTCCTCTTGTGTTTGGCTCGGATCTACATCCAGTAATGCCTCCAATTCTTTGTCTTCGAATTTTTTTGGCTGTCCTGAGCGAGGCTTGTCTTCAATGCTAAAATCACCATTCTTGAAATGTCGAAATCCATTAAAGAAAAGCAATTTTTTCCAATTAAAGTAGAAAACTAAAATCTCCCGCCAATGCTGCTTAGTTAACACACAATTTGTCATATTCAACACAGTAAAAAGCAAGGTTTTTGTATGAATCTCAAAACGATATGAACTGAATATTATTGACAGATGTCTAACCTCTCTGAAAGCACCGAAATCAGCTGTCACTATGAAACATTCATAAGAGCCAGCGCCATCTTTTGACAACGGACCGAACTAATTTGTGTTCCCAATATTATACGAAGCATTTTCCACAAATCTACCCAATCGTTTCGACGATCCCGCAGAATTTATTTAATTCTTTATCAGTATCTATAGCTCTAGTTGGACGGATTCGAATCACTAAAAATGTTCAAATCCAGCCATTTCCTCAAATGGAAATGCTCAATTTTTCTTTCGTCCCTAATTTTTTTCAAATCTAGCTCGCACAATAAAAAATGTCGAAATGCAGAAGTCATAATTTTCCGTAAATTTTCCAGCAACATTAATTTACCAACATTAACGATAAATTGCCCACTGATGGTAATTTTAGAGGAAAGAAAATTGAGTGTCGGTACATATCCACCATCAGGTTACAAGCTATCGGTCGGTAAAAATGCTGTTTTGGATACCGCCGAGTGAAGAAAATGCTGTTGATACCAACGATCAATAAAAATATCTTTTACCGATTGTTTTCTCGTTCAATAGATTATTTGAGATATATTAGACAATCGATCATTGACAATCGACTTTCGTAACACTTGATTATGTAAATATCAATGTTTTTTTTTGAGAGAATCATCAATTTCTACTCGCGCCACTGCCGGTAGTATATCGATATTTCATAAACATGAATAATTATTGTCTAATTTATGATTATTGTTATTATAATTCATCATCTTTTCCATCGTAAAACGAAATTATACATAGAACACCATAAAGAATCAGCTAGCTTCGTGAGATTTTAGTGATTTACCGTATTTTATCGAAAGTTTGGCATTTCGAGACTTCAGCTAACTGCTCTGCGCCCCAACAACGATCCACAAAATGTTGTTCCAATTCTTCTAAATTCTCTATCCGTGAAAAATACCATAAAACGTTCCCTTCCAATGATTCACCAAACATAATGAAATTCTCACGATCCGCGCACATTAAGAACTACCTAGGAGGCCGCAGGAGCAAAAAGGGAATAAAAACGAAGAAAGAAACATTTTTTCATGCACGCTTCGAGTCCTTCATCCTTCTGCCGTAATCCTTTGCGCGAAGAAATTAATTCTCTCTGATCTCGTGTCATATGTCGTAGTATTAAAAAAAAAAAAAAAAAAAAAAAATCGTATCAACATTCGCCTGTAAGTTTATTCTATCATCTGTTTAATCCTTCAGGTGATTTTACACCATTTTGCATCGTATCTGATGTGACATTAAATGACATGAGTACCGAAGAGGGTGGATGTTTTGATGCTCCAAAGGGTTTTCACAGAGATAAAGAGATGATGGGGCGGGGAGGGGCGGAGTGTTTGAAGGGCGGGTGTGAGGAACCCTCGGGATAAAATCGAGCAGCAGTGCGCGATGGATGGGATTTGCGGCGATTTGAAATCTATCCGCGTGAAATCTGGCCTCTTTTCATCCCCCACCGTAAATGTCTCATTTTTCGTAGACACGTGTGTCAACCGGTAACTCAACGATCGAGAAACTCACAATAAATGAAAATGCGATTAAGAAGAAAAAAAAAAAAAAGAATAATAATAATGTAGAAACGACGAATTCTCCTTTTACCTGGCGTCGATTCGATAAATAATCGTTTATCAAGCCAACTAACGGCGTCGGACGAAAATTAACGAGAGTTTACGTTGGCAACGTAAGCTGAGAAAACGGCAAAAGCGTGTCGCAATGGGAGGTTCATTTAGGGTTTGCTTCCCATTAACGTGAAACTCCGTTAAATGAGAAATCTACGTCCCGAATTAAAATGGCGCACGCTGCGCACTATGAGCTTATTATTTACTAATTAAAACAAAAACCATTACCCAGTTTCAAAACTTGAATTTATAACGAAAGCTTATTACAAACAAGGCTTGTGTATAGGGTTGTTTTTTTTGTGTGGTCATTCTAGGTATACGTATCACTTAATTTTCACGATCTAACTAAACGGTTTATTCATAAGATTCTGAAATATATTCACATTGACGTTTGTCCCGGAATGATTATTTGGAATCGTGTGACACGGTGAGCGTAACCGATCTCTTTGTCACCCTTACCAATACATTATAATACCCTCTTAACTGATGTCTAACTCTGTAACACAGACCAGGGAGATTAACAATAATAACAGGGCGAGTATTATCGATCGGTAGCTTCTCTAACGATCGATTTCTCGTCATCCCCCATACTACTATTATAATATCGACGTTTAGTCGCCCGCTGAGACCGAGAGATCGGCTTATATATCCCCCAAGCATCCTCTGGATTACATACACAAACGCGTGGTTATGCATTAAGTATTTACCCAACGAGAGAGAGAGAGAGATAAAGAGAGAGGGAGAATGAGATGCAAAAAGTCCTCCCCCACGCACGTGTCCACTTTGACACGTTTCATGAATCAACACTATTTATATTTTATAATTTGGAAAAACCACAAATGAAATTTCTCAGTCTCGGGAAAAATGATATAGAACGAGGGGGTAGTATGAGAAATTCGTTTATATTCTCCCAAATCGCTAGAGCTACTCGGCGCCATTTATGAAACTATTCGGAATAAATTAAATTTAAGGAGTAGGGCCACGGTAGTGGGTAAAAATCATGTAGTCATTTGACAATTTTTTTTGCACGAAAAAGTGATTTATTTGTGAAACTAATTACACATCTATCTAGTATAAATATCAAGCTGATAAAAAATATTTTTTTTTGTTATACAAAATGGCCGATTACTGCTATTTGCTTTTGGTATCTTCTTTTCCGCGGCGTGACATTTGGCATCCACAATTTTTTATCTAGAACAAAAAAAAAAAATTCTCGTTAATCTACATCAGAATACCTAGAGAAGTACGTAAGGAATTTGAAAAATATTGTTTTATTCGAATATTGTTGGCGTTTGAACTTAAAAGGTGATATTCCACTGCAAAGTTTCGTATAAAACTGCTCATAAAATGAAGAGTTTTTAATTAATCAGAAATTCCGTACGTACTTCTTTAGGTTTTCTGATGTAGATTAATAAGAATTTTTATTTTTCATTTTAGGCCAAAAATTGTTCATGCCAAATGTCACGCCGTGGAGCGCCTCAAAAAAAAGACGCCAAAAGCAAATAGCAGTAGTCGGCCATTTTGTATAACAAAAAAAATATTTTTTATCAGCTTGATATTTATACCAACCAAATGTGTAATTAGTTTTATAAATGAATCACTTTTTCATACAAAAAAAAAATTGTTAAATGTGCACATGATTTTATAGCCGCTATCGTAGCCCCTCAACACACATCCGGCGCGTATCGGTGAGAAAAGAAAGATTTCTGACAAAATGGCAGGACGTCTTTCTCAAGATTTTTATAAAATACACTTTATCAGAACACGCAACGATGGCTCGTGTAGATTTTGCAACAAATATACAATTTATGAAAAAAAAACAATTGAATATCGGTAATGAAAGATGTAGCAGTTTGTGAGATGGTAGAAACGACAGAGATTGGTAGAAAATCTTTGTCAAGAGAATTATGAAAAAACCCAACATAAATGTTGATGTACGAGGGGGGACCCAAAAAAAAAACGGGAATTTCGTCATAATTTCTTTATTTTTAAATATTTTTACACCAAATTTTGATCACCTTCAAAGTATTCTCCTTTGACCACAACGCACCTCTGCAAACGATCCTTCCAATGTTCAAAACATTTTTTAAATTCACTTATCGGGATGTTCTTTAGGCCTTCTAGCGATTTTTCTTTTACCTCCTACACAGTGGCAAAACGCTTGATTGCTGCTTTGTTTCGGGGTCGTATCCATAGCACCACGATTCATCACCAGTAATCACCTCGGAAAAAACGTTCAGGGTCATCTTCGAGCTGATTTTAAAGTTGAAAACATGCCCGAAATCGACGCTTCCTTTGCTCGTCTGTGAGAAGGCGAGGGACAAATTTGGCTGCAACTCTGCTCACGTGCAAATCATTGGATAAAATCCTCTGAATTGAACTCCATGATATCCCAGACATCTCACAGAGTTGATCAATGGTTCAGCGACGGTCTTCACGAATGAGAGCATTGATTTTGTCGACGTTTTCGTCACTTCTTGACGTTGAGGGGCGTCCCGAACAGGGTTGGTCTTCAATTGACATTTCTCCATTTTTAAAACGTGAAAACCACTCGTAGACTCTGGTTTCACTTAGGGCACCATCTCCATAAGCAGTCTTAAGCGTTACAGTAGTTTTCGCGGCCGATTTCCCCAACAGGAAACAAAATTTCAAAGCCGCTCGTTGCTCTCGACAATCGGCCATCACGTTTTCGCCGAAATGGAAAAAGTTGTTTCACTACAAAAATTCCCACGGGCGAACCGATGCACTCACGGCGACGGAACTTCGCACACTAACTCAGGAGACGTGTCCCCAACGGACACCTGGTCGAGCAATCGTTTCCCCCATTCTCCCGCTCCGCCGCAGCGCAATTCCAGTTTTTTTTGGGTCCCCCCTCGTATATTACACGCGTCCACCCTGCCACTTTGGTAAAACCACAAAATGTAATGTCTCCATGTCGGAAAAGAAAATCTTGAACTTATATTAATCTGCTTGTGTTTTCTAATTGACAAAACTTTTAATCGTTGCCCGGTAGTTCCTCGGATTAAATATATAATAAAAGAGCGGCAAGAGGGAAAAGAGTGAATGGGGGAGCGGGATTGTAATTAGTGTCCGCGAGGGGGGGGGGGGGGGGGGCAAAAGACTCCGCGGAGTATAATTAGCGCTCGACGAAAAGAGATGCGAAAAGTTTCGGTACGTTGCAAGGAACCGGAGGCAGGTAGTGAGAGAAAGAGAGGCGTGTTTCTTTAATTACGAAGTTGTTATCACGCGAGACGGTTTCACCGTTGGCTATGTCGGCGGGAATCCTCAGGAACGATACACACAGTATATATATATATATATATATATACATATCGAATGTTAACGAACAAAAGGACGCAACTGACGTCGCATTCAGTGTGTTAAATTTTGTGAATTACGCCGTTTTGTTCTCTGTACAAACGGTAAGTATTTTATATATACGCCGTTGGTGCACAACGAAATTAACAAACGCGAAAGCGCGGTACTGTGCACAGTTCAGGAGGCCGGGCTTTGGTGTAACGCGGTGGTGAGCATGTTTTATTAATTTATCGCCCTGAGTATATTACGAACTGGTGGTAGTTCTCTCTCTCTCTCTCTCTCTTTCTTTCTCTCTCTTTCTCTAAACGCGTTTCTCGCTGAGAAATCAGCGAATGAGATAAACATAAATATAGTACTTTTAGCGGAAGGTAAAGAAGCAAAAAGAGGAGGAAAAAGAGATACAGAGAGATGCTGTGACGGTTGTTCGCTACTTGTAATTACTCCGTAATTAAAAAAAAATTATCCCTGCCACAGGAACGGACTTGCGCTTGTTTTTGTTCTCTTTCCAGCGGATTATGGGTTCGCCTATATATCTGGTATACTACAGCAACCGTAGTGTGTGTCGGGGTGCTTCGAACCCCGAGGAAACTTCATTTCGCATCAGAATCCCGGCTAATCGGGTTACGGGGGAGAGCGATAGAAAAATGAAGAGAAACCAAGTGAGGAAAGGACGAAGGGATGAAACGATCTTTCTCTTTTTCTCTCTCTCTCTCTGTCTCTCATTCTTTCTCTTTCACCCTATCGTTCTTTCGCTTTCTCATTCTCAGGAGACCCTTCCACGGATGTATGCGAGAGACCCTAAGCCGAATTAATGTTCCGAAGGTGCAAATAACGAGTCGCACCTGCATCGAAGAACCAGCAGCATTGTTATTTACACAAACACACACAAATATATATTATATCGTAGGAAACAAAATGGCGTAACTGACGTAACTTCAGCGCTTTATATCGTTGGTGTTTACGCCTTTTTGTTCGATAGAAGTCGACATTCGTACAGGAGCCACCCTCTATTCTCAATTCATCCCTTGCTCGGGGTGCATAATATCATTTTAGTCCGGATTTATCGCCGTAAGAGAGACGTAATATACTTTAAAATTGTCAAATACGTGAGAAATCGTCGAAACTTTTTGTCATCCAACGTCGCAACCCCCTCGCGACAGAAAATTAGACGACGTCAATGAAGGTAGTAGTCTGGTAACGTGAGCCGATTTTCATGTCTTTTTTGGAGGGCGTTTTTTTGTAGGAAAATAAAAATGAATCGTTTTGGATATTTTGGATGTATTTATTTTCATATTGAAGATACAAAAAAGACATTTTTTTGAAAAAATTTAATAGTTTTTTATTATTATTACTATTGATCGAAGTTGGCACCTCGAAAAAAAAAGCGCGTGGGTGGCCCCGGTGATTTTGGCTCTTGATGTTATCTGGAATAAAAAATTCTTGATAATTCTTAATCTATAGACGTGTCATACTGGTCGGAACTACCGAAGTAACATTTCATGGATAAATAACAAAATGGCGGACTTTGGAAAAAAAAGTTTTTTTTCTCCAAAGTCCGTCATTTTGTTATTTATCCATGAAATTTAACTTCAGTAGTTCCGACCAGAATGACATGTCTATTAGGGTGGTTCTCAATTTGGTGATGTTGGAAATTCTTTGGTATTGTTCCTTGAAAGTAATCAACGAATCCAGAAAAAAAATTGGGCGCAAGCGGAACTTTGTCCAATAATTCTAACCCACCCCACCGAGCTGTCGAATTTTTATATGAAAAAATGCATGCATTGGAAACTTTGTTAAGAAAATAGTTTATTATTTCAAAACTATTCATGATAAAAAAATTTTATATTGTGTTTTCATAGGAAATTGAATGCTCTACAAAAAAGGTATCTTGTAAAATTCTTGTGAATCCAATATTTATCACGTTATTAGCAAGAAAACTGTCATCATTTATTCCAAAAGTCCATCATTATGGCCAAAACAGGAGTTTGACGTCGAAAAACTGGAATGTATTCTTCATATGCAATTAGAAATATGAAGAGATACGTAGTGCACTCAATAACAGTATGTGAACGATATTTAAATTTTCAATTTTATCAATTTTATTATCATTCATGATAAATTTTTCTTCTTTGATCGATAAGGACATTGATTTCTTTATCAGTTCCGAATCGATGGCTTTTTTCGAAAGATTTGAAATCAACTCCTCATTTTTTGATATCGATGTGAGCGAGTGGATTTCTAATGAAAATTATTTACAAGGCTTAAAAATAGTTAAGGGAGAACACCACTGTGACCCCCTGTTATTTTTCACATTTTTCAAGAATTTTTTTTTGTGGGAAAAAAAGAGATATTCGAAAAATTTTGTTGGGTTTTGTTCCTTGTTTATTAATGTATCAAAAAACATTTTTTTCACATTTTTCACGCCGCATGGTGGCGCTGGGGAAGCTCTCACGTCAGGTGCTGTCATTTCCGCGGTACGCAGCAGAACTCTCTTCAACGTCGATCTGAAAAAAAATACCGAGTGTTTTCGTTAATAATATGATATTTTGAAGAGAAGTACACAGGAATTTGGAAAACATATTGTTTAAAAAAAAATAGGCACGCCTTTGAAATTAAAGTTAATTTCAAAGGCGTGCCTATTTTTTTTTAAAACAATATTTTTCCAATAAAAATATTGTTTTAAAAAAAATAGGCACGCCTTCGAAATTAACTTTAATTTCAAAGGCGTGCCGATTTTTTTTGAAACAATTTTTTTCCAAATCCCTGTGTACTTCTCGTCAAAATATCATATTATTAACGAAAACACTCGGTATTTTTTTTCAGATCGACGTTGAAGAGAGTTCTGCTGCGTGCCGCGGAAATGACAGCACCTGACGCGAGAGCTTTCCCAGCGCCACCATGCGGCGTGAAAAATGTGAAAAAATGTTTTTTGATACATTAATAAACAAGGAACAAAACCCAACAAAATTTTTCGAATATCTCTTTTTTTTCCACAAAAAAAAATTCTTGAAAAATGTGAAAAAAACAGGGGGTCACAGTGGTGTTCTCCCTTAAAGGAATTAAAGTGGTTAACGATGTTGCAGAAAGAGGAGTGAAACTTATTACAGAGTACAATGATCGTTTCACTTATGATGAAGATCAGAAACAATTCATTGTACAAATAATTAAAGAATATAAAAAAAATATCCTGATATTAACAAAGCAACTTTGCTCCAACCGATGTAATTCATTATTGAAAGTTGATTTTTAAAATATATGACATCATTCATTATAAATCACAATAAAATTGATAAAATTGAAAATTTGAATATTGTTTACATTTCATTGATGAGTGCGCTACGTATTTCTTCATAATCTTATATACATACGAAAAATAAATTGCAGCTATTCGACGTCAAACTCCTGTTTTGACCATAATGATCGACTTTTGGAATAAATGATGACAGTTTTTTGCTAATTACGTGATAAATATTAGATTAACGAGAATTTCACAAGATACCTTTTTTGTAGAGCATTATATTTTCTACAAAAATGTTATATAAAATTCTTTTATCATAAATAGTTTTGAAATGATAAACAGTTTTCTTAACAAAATTTTGAATGCATGCATTTTTTCATATAAAAATTCGACAGCTCGGTGGGGTGGGTTAGAATTATTGGACAAAGTTCCGCTTGCGCCCAATTTTTTTTCTAGATTTGTTGATTACTTTTGAGGAACAATACTAAAGAATTTCCAATATCACCAAATTAAGAACCACCCTAATGTCTACAGATTAAGAATTATCAAGAATTTTTTATTTCAGATAACATCAAGAGCCAAAATCACCGGGGCCACCCACGCGTTTTTTTTTCGAGGTGCCAACTTCGACCAATAATAATAATAATAAACTATTAAATTTTGTCAAACAAATTTTTTTTGTATCTTTAATATGTAAATAAAAATATCCTAAATATCCAAAACGATTCATTTTTATTTTCCTACAAAAAAAGACCTGAAAATCGGCTTAAGTTACCAGACTACTACCTTAAGTTTTCGGAACGTTAAATTATCGTGAGTGACTTGTAGTAACGAGTAATTGAGGATGGAGAATTGGGAAAGGAAAAAAAAGGAAGAGCGAGAGGAAATGAAAATACCGAGCCAAATGAAAATAATTAGGCACTCTCTGCGGGGAATCACTTTTCTTGTTTAGCTCCAATGTCTTTTCAAACTCCCTTATCTCATCCCCCCCCCTCCCCGCCCCGATATCTTGGAATACGTGCGTTACACTAATTCTTTTAACTATAATGACTACCCTTACATTAACGACTTTTTCGTTACAATCGATATTCGGATGTGGGTAAGCTTGTTATCCGGTACGATCGAGTTTTGTGGCTAAAGGGTGAAATGTATATAGTCGTTGAAGAGGGTTGATCGGTTTCTTCGTGATAAAGGGACAAAGAAAGGGAGAGTGAGGGAGGGAGAGAGATATACACTTGATTAACGCTCTATTGGCCAAACCACTCAAATTCATGCCATCTTTCTCTCCCTCTTTTTTGCTTTTTTGTCGCGACGAACGAATCGCCCCAGGATAAATTTGAGCTTCCCCGAGGATATCCAGGGCGCCCGCATCACTGCAACCCGATCAAATTGATCAAACGTGACGCTATCGTACGCATACATAAATAAATAAATAAATTCACTGTTTTGAAAACAAAATTATTAAAAAAAAATGTCGACGATGCAGGTAATGAATAATGCAGAATGTCTCGATGAGGCGCAAGAGGAATAAGAGGGGAAAAAAAGGGCCATCACAAAGGCGCAACGGTATTTAAATGATTTTTTTCAAATGATATTGATGAATTAGCAAAATAACGTTTAGAAAAAGCAACAACAAGAGTGAGGGCACTGATTTATTTTTTGTTCAAATCACAGTACAAAATTTCACATCGTAGTTTTTCTGGCTTGTACAGCGGAGGGGATCGTCGAAAAACGATAAATCAGGCACTGATTGGGTTATTCGGGTGCAAGGGCCCTTCTCGTTCGTCTCTCATCGTCTTTTCTTTTTTGTTTTTTTTTTCTCAATTCCCCCTCCCTGGCGCGCACGGTTCCCTAAAACAAACGTGTAATTTAACGGTGGCTAAAACGCGAAACCGAGCAATCCCCGGGCCCCTGGTAACTTTCCTATGTATGTATATATGTATTTACACACACTTATAAGCGATGAGGGTAATGGGTCGTGAGGGAATGGTTAGGGAACGCGGAGAGTCTGATGCTTGGACCCCGAGAGTAGAGCTTCCGGACGATTATGATGGGTTATATTTTAGTAGGCGGGAAAGGACTCCCGTTTAAACGGCAATTAAGCGTCTCGCTCCGCCCCACGATAACACGCGTTTTCTCTCTGTCTCTCACTTTTGGATTCGCGTCAGATTGCCGAATGCGAAACGGAAAAATCAATGAAAATGATCGAGATTGACGAGTTGGACAGGAAATACAAAAAAAAAACAATGAAAGTAGTATTACGCAACTTATTCCGTTTGTTCTTTACGATACTATCGTTATTAAATTTTTGTTATTCATTTATATATTACGGAAATATGCGACAAAAAAAGAACAAAGGGAGTCATGTTTTTGCAATAACAATAAAGTAATTGATTAACATCGATTACGGCCTTATACGTGGTCTGTTAAAAAAGTATCGCGAATTTTGAATTTCCGCGGGCTGCGTACATTCGATTTTCAATTCTTTTGTGGCGTTAGGTTGGTACTGATGTCCCTCACTTATGCTGAAAAAATCGGCCATTTTCAATGTTTAGTTAATCGTTGACAACTGTTTTGGTTAGACGTGTTTTGGCTTGTCTTCGATTTTTGCCTATTCCAAAAAAATGGATTAAAGAATCTGTATAAAATGTTGTGTGAAAAAGAAAATTAAGTGCGCGGACGCATTCCAAATGTTGACTGTGCCCATACGAGGGGGGACCCAAAAAAAACGGGAATTTCGTCATAAATTCTTTATTTTTTAATATCTTAAACACCAAATTTTGATCACCTTCAAAGTATTCTCCTTTGACCACAACACACCTCTGCAAACGATCCTTCCGATGTTCAAAACATTTTTTAAATTCACTTATCGGGATGTTCTTTGGGCCTTCCAGCGATTTTTGTTGTACCTCCTCCACAGTGGCAAAACGCTTGATTGCTGCTTTGTTTCGGGGTCGTATCCATAGCACCACGATTCATCACCAGTAATCACCTTGGAAAAAAGTTCAGGGCGGGGGGGGGGGGGGGGTTCAGTCCTCTTCGAGCTGATTTTGAAGTTCAAAACATGCCTGAAGTCGACGCTCCCTTTGCCTGTCTGTGAGAAGGCGAGGGACAAATTTGGCTGCAATTCTACTCACGTGCAAATCTTTGGATAAAATCCTCTGAATTGAACTCCATGATATCCCAGACATCTCACGGAGTTGATCAATGGTTCGGCGACGGTCTTCATGAACGAGAGCATTGATTTTGTCGACGTTTTCGTCACTTCTTGACGTTGAAGGGCGTCCTGAACGGGGTTGGTCTTCAATTGACATTTCTCCATTTTTAAAACGTGAAGACCACTCGTAGACTCTGGTTTCAGTTAGGGCAGCATCTCCATAAGCAGTCTTAAGCATTACAGTAGTTTCCGCGGCCGATTTCCCCAACAGGAAACAAAATTTCACATCCGCGCGTTGCTCTCGACAATCGGCCATCACGTTTTCGCCGAAATGGAAAAAGTTGTTTCACTACAAAAATTCCCACGGGCGAACCGATGCACTCACGGCGACGGAACTTCGCACACTGACTGAGGAGATGTGTCCCCAACGGACACCTGGTCAAGCAATGGGTTCCCCAACTCTCCCTCCCCGTCGCAGCGCAATTCCCGTTTTTTTTGTGTCCCCCCTCGTATGGTGAAGCTACCTTGGACCAAAGCAACGTTTATCGGTGGTACAAAATCTTCTCAGGGGGCCGAGAAGATGCGAACAACGAAATGCGTTCCGGACGCCCGAGCACATCAACAACAGACGAAAGCATTGATGAAATGAAGAAAATAATATTGGCCAATCGTCGCATCACCGTTAGAGAAGTTGCTGAGGAACTAAACATATCGATTGGCTCGTGCTATTCGATTTTTACCAATGATTTGAGCATGAGACGGGTCGCCGCGAAATTCGTGCCAAAATTGCTCAATTTCGAACATAAACAGTGTCGCATTAACATTGCTAAGGAGCTGTTCGACTCGGTCCGCGACGACCCAAATTTGCTCCAGAGGGTCGTAACTGGTGGCGAATCATGGGTTTATGGTTATGACGTGGCATCCAAAGCTCAATCATCGCAATGGAAGCTGCTTTTTTGGAATAGGCAAAAATCGAAGACAAGCCAAAACACGTCTAACCAAAACAGCTGTCAACAGTTAACTAATCATTCAAAATGGCCGATTTTTTTAGCATAAGTGAGAGACACGAGTACCAACCTAACGCCACAAAAAAAAATCGAAAATCGAATATACATAGCCCGCGGAAATTCAAAATTCGCGATACTTTTTGTACAGACCTCGTATATACAATGATTATTAATCGATATTAATCAATTGGTTCTCATTGCAAAAAAACCTTACTTTCTTCGTTGCATTTTTGTGGCATATTTTCATAATATAGAAATGAGTAACAGACATTTAATAAAGATGGTATCGTAAGGGTTGAAATTTTCACTACTGGTGCATTCAACCCTATCGAATTTATAATATTTCTTGTTTTCGTTTATCCGACGTTTTGGTTAATCCAATAGCAAGAGCGTGGAATCGACCCTTCGCGGACACCAGTATCTATGTATATAGATACTGGTGGTATGTGGATACTGGAGGTATGTGTGTGTCGTCAAGATGCTCCCTCTTCAACCCTCGGACATCCTCTGGTCGCGAGAGAATGTCCGAGGAGTTATTTTCTTTTCTTGATATATGCTCTAAGACGCTCTACTTATTTTTTCGTTGCCATACGAGGGCAAAAGCTGGAGCCATCAGAGAAAGAAGAAATGTGTTTGTGTGTGTATATATTGTTGAGGTCTACGAGCGCGTATAGGTTGGAAGCGCACGTAATTCCCGGAGTGAGTTCGACCCCCTCCCGGCTCCCGGTGGGACGCCATCTTATTTATTGTTTTAATTATATCAGAATATATCGTTAGAAGGAGAGCTCGCATCAAGGCAGAACTCGCGCCGCCGCCAAATACGCGAGATTTATCGTGGCGAAACCGAAACGTCTCGAAACGATATCCTCTCTCTCTCTTCTTCTTCCTCCACCCAATCGTCTGGGTCTTTCTACCCCCTACCCCCTTTTTCGTTGCACTATTTATTTCATATTATTACAATGATTATTATTATATTCTATCGTCATCTTTTTCTAATTTAGTTCGACTCTCTTGATCACCAGAAACCGCACTCTGTCTCTCTTGGCCTATCGCGTGTGTTGACGCCGCGTAATATGTTGCCACGAATACAGAATGAATTATCAATTTATTAACGGCGACGCCCGAATAGTTCGACCACGATTCTCATCCCTTCCGTTTGCCTGCGAGATGCGGTGACGGGCGACCCCCTACCAGACATCACGATCGTACGGGCACGCGATGCAAAAGCGATTTTGTTTGAGGGAAATCTATGGTGAATTTTGTCCTCACACCGCAAATTTTCAATGGCTTCATTATTAATAAATAACTTTTATCTTTTATACTATTCTACACTCATTGCTGTAATGTACGAAATTGTTCGGCGTCCTGCGACAGAGGTATTCCTCGATTTTTACTAAACTTACGGGATTCAGCTAAAATATTTTACGAAAAATCTCTACCGGCTGGTACTTGTTTAAATCAGGCCAATACTTACAGGACATTATGTTCAAAAATTGGAAGTGGAAACATTCTACAAGCCCTGTTACGGATATTTGGTAACAGTTAATATTCGTGGGTTGAGATTAATGAGGAAAAACGTTTGTTCAATGACGAACTATTTTGCAATTTCTGAAATCAATTGTCGCGCGTCCTTAAAGTAGGACAGATGGGGGAAAATTAGAGCACACAATTTGGTGAACAGTGTGACATTGACGGTTTGCTGGTCAAGTCTGGTAAACTCTCCTAAAACATCGGTTCACGGTGAAAAATTATTCCTCTTTAAAAAAAAATCCACTTGTTGAAATAGGAGTAGTTTTTGTTGTTGTTAATTGTCCTATTTTGTCGGAATTACGTACAGCTTCTTTTCTGAAGAACCAATCGAGTTTATGCGATATGAAACAATTCTTTATGTAGATGAGCAAAAATCCCCCTACCTCCGAAACAATTTCTATTTGCATCGGGTAAAAGCACGTTCAAGTTACTGAAAAATAACGGGAAAGGATGATTCCTCTTGAGGTGAGAGCACGCAACAATTAATCCTCCGCCATCCATCCGTAGTTTCAATACCTCCGTCTGTTGAGGTATTTTTTGGCCCGGCAAAATTTCAAAAATTCTGAAAAAATCACAGATACTTTTGAACTTATGTCTACCATTACACAAGTCCGATTCTCGTTTGGGTTTTTTCCACGATTCGGCATTCGAGTGAACGTTTGCAAGAAACGCTTTTGTGACGGGGTACGTAAAAGTTCCAAATGGACGGCGGAGGGTTAATTTAACAAAAAACGTTACATCAATCTTTCCCGAATATGTTTACGGGAGTTGATAATGATTTTTCCTTACAAAATATTCAATGACTGAAAAAATAGTATTGGCAGTTAATTGGAAATTCGTCATTGTTAATAAACCCTCGTGTATGGCGACTGATTGCTCAATGAACGCGTGAGAACACCAGTAGGGGATGAATTTTCATTGTGCACTTCAGTGGTGCAACGATGTTAAAGTGTATCAAGCCACGGGATTGGAAATTTGGAAGAAATATCCAACGCGCCTTTTACGAAACGAAAAATCCCAAAAATATCCCAACAAAACCCAATGACCTCGTGAGAGCACCAATAGGGGATGAAGTTTCATTGTGCATTCTAGGTGGTGCAATGACGTTAAAGCGTATGAAACCATGGGGTTCGAAAACTTTGAAGAAATATCCAACCTGCATTTTACGCAACGAAAAATCCAAAAAATGACCCAACAAAACCCAATGACCACGTGAGAGTACCAATAGGGGAATAAGTTTCATTGTGCACTTTAGTGGTGCAACGACGTTAAAACGTATCAAGCCATGGGGTTCGAAAACTGAAGAAATATCCAACGTGCATTTTACGAATCGAAAAAAATTCAACAAAACCCAATGACCTCATGAGAGCACCAATAGGGGACGAAGGGTCATTGTGCACTCTAGGTGGTGCAGCAACGTTAAATCGAGCCATGGAGTTCGAAAACTTTGAAGAAATATCCAACCTGCATTTTAAGCAACGAAAAATCCAAAAAATACCCCAACAAAACCCAATGACCTCGTGAGAGTACCAATATGGGATGAAGTTTCATTGTGCACTCTATGTTGTGCAACGACGTTAAAGCGTATCAAGCCATGCGGTTCGAAAGTTTGGAAGAAATATCCAACGTGCATTTTATGAAACATCCCGAAAATAACCCAACAATACACAATGATCTCGTGAGAGTACCAATAGGGGATGAAGTTTCATTGTGCACTCTAGGTAGTGCAATGACGTTAAAGCGTATGAAACCATCGGATTCGAAAACTTTGAAGAAACATCCAACCTGCATTTTACGCAACGAAAAATCCAAAAAATAACCCAACAAACCGCAATGACCTCGTGAGAGTACCAATAGGGGAATAAGTTTCATTGTGCACTCTAGGTGGTGCACCCACGTTAATGCGTATCAAGCCATGCGGTTTAAAAGTTTGGAAGAAATATCCAACGTGCATTTTATGAAACATCCCAAAAATAACCCAACAAAACCCAATGACCTCGTGAGAGTACCAATAGGGGATGAAGTTTCATTGTGCACTCTAGGTGGTGCACCCACGTTAATGCGTATCAAGCCATGCGGTTTAAAAGTTTGGAAGAAATATGCAACGTGCATTTTATGAAACATCCCAAAAATAACCCAACAAAACCCAATGACCTCGTGAGAGTACCAATAGGGGATGAAGTTTCATTATGCATTCTAGGTGGCGCAAAGACGTTAAAGCATATCAAGCCATGGAGTTCGACAACTTTGGAGAAATATCCAACGTGCAATTTACGAAACGAAAAATCGAGATGTAGATGGTGAAAAAAGGTGTCGTGGGACATTCGTAAATTTCCCTAACAAATTGGCAATATTATCCGATTGTCACAGAAACTCTTGGTTAATCTTGAATTATCAATGGCGAGAGAGTGCAACCCCTAAAAAGATTGGTACTCAGCATCACAAATTGCCCGACTGCATATACCAAAAACCAACGGGCCTCCGCGATGCTGGATAGCCGCGAGGGGGAACAACTCCTATCTGAATTCTTTCAATTTTTGTTTTCTCTATTATTTTTCGTCGCTCCGGCGACGCCGGTAGAAGCAGCAGCAGCGGCAGCAGCAGCAGAAACAGGCGGCGTCTGGGCGCGCGCGCCCGCTGGTATGTCTGGCATTTTTGGCTTGGCACACGGCTCACAAATACATTATATATCACACACCAACACCATATTAGGTCCTCCATGAGGTCGAAAAATTATTGTCCGTTGCTCGGGAAAATTTTCCAGCTCGATAAATGCAAGACGAGCGTAATAGAAGTGAAATAATAGCGAATTCTAAATCGAAGAGGAAAATCCTTAATCGAGAGTATTTTGAATTTCGTAAAGACGCGAGCGATATCGAAGAAAAGCCAAAATCTTTTTTCGGGAGGCTGCAAGAAAGGTGACGTTAGATATGCTTTTTTTGAGGGTTCGGGTGGTTCTTTCTTTTACTTCTTCTCGTTAGCATAATATATAGCGAGTTGAGCTGTGCGGCTGCAGCAGATATAACTGTTGGATTAGATAGGACAAGACTTTGGCTGTGGTGCACACGCGACCAACGTTGATCCCTATCTTCGCTTGATAAATTACTGTCCCTACACGCACGAGAGGTCTCTCTCTCTCTCTCTCTCTCTCGAGTCACCTTTTCCCTCTTTCTTTCATCTCACTCTCTCTCGCGCCCCCTTTTCTCTTTGGCTCTTTTGACTCCATTCTCACTCCATCTCAGTTCGTCTCGTCTGTTCACCTCTTTTCCTCCTAACCACGAACTTTCGGGCTCTCCCCCCATCCCTCCTCATCATCCCTATGGCACACACGCCCACGCATGCCCCTTCTCCGTTTCTGTTCAACGCGAGAGATGAGGCAAGCTCTCACACGGGAATTTTTGGTCCGACGACCGCCGGGCGCCTGGTCAAAACTAAACCATACGCATCGTCGCGTTGCTGCACCTTAATATTAATTTCAACCCCGCCATTGTTCATTTTTTATTACCTCACATATTTTACACATTTTTATATTGCTCCGAAACTTCTATTATTTTGGGATCCTTTTTCGGAACGTTTTTTTTTTCTTCTTGAGGCAAGGAAAAGTCCTTTAAGGGTGGAAATAGGGTTAGACGGTTCGAAAAATCGATTTTTTTTTAATTTCATAAATTGTTAGTAAAACTATTGAAAAATATGTTCCCAAAATTTTAAATGAAAATTCCGACTCGTTCTATTGTTATAAGCCATTAAAGTGAGTAGCTCTCCTTCAGGCCCCGAGCGCGCCACGTTTATAACCGAGCGTTTTTCTGAAAACGACTTCTTTTCAACTTGCGTACACGTTAGTTTGAAAAGTTTTCAACCGATCGTTTTGAAAATTGGCAGTTACTTTCTTCATAGTATTGCGCTCTATATGAACATCTAATCGGAATATTATCATTATTTAAAATAATTTTTTTTTGCAAAGAAAGTTGTAAAAATGGCAAAAAATCATGCTTTTTTAGTTTTGACCCCTGTAAAAAATTCAATTTTCTATTTTTTTGATAGCATTTAGGTTCATATAGAAGTGAGACATATAATAAAAGTAAATTCCAACCTCGTTTGATTTCAGATGAAAATTGCGGCTTCCAGAATGTACGCAAAATGCTGAGTCTGATTGTGACCTGCAATATGGGGTCGCTAATATCTTCAGTGTTTTTCAAGGAAATTCTTCAAAAATTTCATAGTATATACTTAAATATATATATAAAATATTCTTAAAGTTTCAATAAATTATATTCATTTTTTATACTACAAAAAAATTCATGAAAATCATTGAGAAAACGCTGTCGTAACCCTATTTCCCCCCCTTAATTTTTTAATATTCTTTCTTATATATACTTTGTTTTGTTCTGGTTCTTTCTCCATGGACGTTTTTGACACGTTTTTTACAACTACAACCCTTCTTTTGTATTTTTCCATTTGTAGGGTACTCGCCGTCGGAGTATATGTTGCTCGCAACCACTCTTCTTAACCTCTCGAGGTTCATTGCATTTGCACGAAGGCACGGGGAAACTGTCGAAAACCTGGCCGATGCGCGTGAATCTTTTATCAAATCCTCACTCGTTCCTACGTGTAAACTCAAGCAAGAACCTCTATTCTTCGGCAAACCCACGATGATCCAATGCGTCAGCTTTATCCTATCGCTGTTGATCTATTCATCCTTGTATATTTTTTTCAATGTCCCTCTACATGAAGAATGCTTTCTTCTGAAATGAATTTTATTGTGAAATCTTCTTATTTTAGGGGTGTTTATGCCAGGGGGATACAAATTAGAAATTTATATATTTCCAAGTTTATTTCGCTCATTATAAAATTCATGAATTTTTGTTATATTCCTGATTTCCATTAATGTTGAAACAACTAATTCCTTGCTGGTGGAGATACGAACTGAAATTTTCATCGTCAATTTCATTGCGCAGCCGACGTTCTATCCTATTGGGGAAAAAATGAAAAATGTACATTATACACGTTTGTCGTAGAAACATGTATTTTTCTCCGTCGATGGAAAAGGGGCAAATGGGCTTGTTCGCAAAAGTTCATAAATCATCGTCGTTGATGCTCACCGCTGGGGTTTATGGAAATAAGAGAGAAGAGGAGGAAGAAAAAGAAGAAGTTTAGTTTGCAGGTACCCGCATCCCAAATTTCTCTCTCCACCCAGAGAGTCGAGAATCCATATAATTACCGCGAGACTAACCGTGGAATTTTCAATGACTCGTGTATAATTTTGCCAAAGCAAGTCAATTCCCACCAGAGAGAAAATGAGATAAATGCGAACGAATGACAAAAATATAAAAATTGTTCCTGCACTCTCGAGTAATGTTGCAATGACAAGTTTACACTGACACTCGAACCACTCCTCCTTCCACGAAGAAATTCACGAATAAAAGGCGCGACGAGTAATGTGTAGATTAACGATTATGCGATATGACAATTCGTAAGTTTTGTGGGAGGAGACAATTGACGAAAGAAACTCGACAATATAGTCCCAGAGGTGCAATCTCTAATGAATTTCCATTGCAAAGAACATAAATCGATTCTCCGGGGAATGAGAAACGCCCTATCCGACAATTTCATTGAATATTTCGCGTTTGCATATAATCAAGACTCTCGAAGTATCTTTGACTTGTCAACGATCGTTTTTTCACTACAAGAAATGAAAGTCATGTTTCATGAACGTTGAGCTTTTAACCGTGTGCACGGTTCTTTGTTTAGAAGATCTTAAGGGCGGAAATAGGGTTAGACGGTTCAAAAAATCGATTTTTTTTTATTTCATAAATTGTTAGTAAAACTATTGAAAAATATGTTCCCAAAATTTTAAATGAAAATTCCTACTCGTTCTATTGTTATAAGCCATTAAGGGGGGAAATAGGGTTAAGACAGCGTTTTCTCAATAATTTTCATGAATTTTTTTATAATATAAAAAATAAATATAATTTATTGAAACTTTGAGAATATTTTATACATATATTTAAGTATATACTATAAAACTTTTGACGAATTTCCTTGAAAAACACCGAAGAAAATTTATGACTGCCTTGACTTTCTTTTTCTTGGTACTATTTTTTCAAACGCGTTTTTCTGAAAACGACTTCTTTTGAACTTGCGTATACGCTAGTTTGAAAAGTTTTCAACCGATCGTTTTGAAAATTGGCAGTTACTTTCTTCATAGTATTGCGCTCTATATGAACCTAAAATCGGAATATTATCATTATTTAAAATAACTTTTTTTTTTCAAATAAAGTTGTAAAAAATGGCAAAAAATCATGCTTTATTGTTTTGACCCCTGTAAAAAATTTAATTTTCTATTTTTTTTATAGCATTCAAGCTCATATAGAAGAGAGACATATAATAAAAGTAAATTCTAACCCCGTTTGATTTCAGATAAAAATTGCGGCTTCCAGAATGTACGCAAAATGCTGAGTCTGATTGTGACCTGCAATATGGGGTCGCTAATATCTTCGGTGTTTTTCAAGGAAATTCTTCAAAAATTTTATAGTATATACTTAAATATATGTATAAAATATTCTCAAAGTTTCAATAAATTATCTTCATTTTTTATGGTATAAAAAAATGCATGAAAATCATTGAGAAAACGCTGTCCTAACCCTATTTCCCCCCTTAAGAGGAGGAAAAAAAACTTTTTTTTCTAAAGTCCGCCATTTTGTTATTTATCCATGAAATTTAACTTCAGTAGTTCCGACCAGAATCACATGTCTATAGATTAAGAATTATCAAGAATTTTTGATTTCAGATAACATCAAGAGCCAAAATCACCGGGGCCACCCACGCGCTTTTTTTCCGAGGTGCCAACTTCGATCAATAATAATAATAATAATAAACTATTAAATTTTTTCAAAAAAATGTTTTTTTGTATCTTTAATATGTGAATAAAAACATCCTAAATATCCAAAACGATTCATTTTCATTTTCCTACAAAAAATCGCCCTCCAAAAAAGACATGAAAATCGGTTTAAGTTACCAGACTTCTACCTTAACACGACACCGCTCATCATTAATTTATTTGCATAGAAAGGTTCAGTTGGACAGTACGAAATTTGCACATGCCAAAGTATTACCTTCCGTTTTGTTAATAAAAATTTGATAAATCCTCAATATTCGTATTACCGGTATGAATTTTAAGTACAATCATCGCAAACCGAGGGTTATGATTCGATAGACATAGATGAAGGAACTAGAGGAATTTTACAATAACCGAGTGCACGCAAGAATAGCTCTCAGAAAGACCGTTGGGAGTTCAACCAGTGAAACATGGATATATATATATATATATATATATATATATATATATATATAAATCTCTTTGAGAAGAGCCGCGACAATGCTAATACCGAGTTATTAGGCACGGTGGCCGAATGCTCGGTTTTGCACCCCGAGGCGTGTACGACTGAGCACACGATGTCCCATGGTGAAGGAAGCGGTGATGTGTCGCCCCCAGGAGGGGTTCAAGCAGAGAGAGCTGAGATTCCCTTATGCCATATCCGGATGCGAGAAACACGGGGATTATATAAATACACCATGCCTTTTGACAAGTATATCGTCGCTCGTCGAGAGAATACACACACGCTGTACAGATCTCATTGAGGCTTTTACAAATATTTTATCAGTCTCCTATAATCAAGAAACGACAATTTTTCTTTCTTTCACTTCCAAGTACCATGAATTTCATTTACTGACGATGGACATTGTAATTGATATTCTACTCCATCAAAACCAAGATTGCTACCGTACAAGATTAAAAATGACGAAAGATAAGGGGATTTCCTGTTTTCCTTTGTATTAATAATAACGATATATAATCAGAGACACGTCTCGTTACGGAAAAAATTTCTCTCCGATCAAAGTAATTCACTCTATGAGGAAGCCTCTTCTCATTTCAGGTCTTAAATTGACTTCTTTGACGAAAAAAAAGGAAGAATTTGCGTCGTAAAAGAAGATTGTTCACCAGCTACTTTTTCATTGTCAATTCCATGTTTCGCGTCGAAAGGATATGACAAATGTAAATTCAATTTTGAAGTGTATAAAAAAAATAAACCAACGTTGTAATCCTGCATTTTTAAATACTCCGATTTCCATAGATGACGGGGATACTTTCGACCGGTACAGTGGCACAAAGTAAAATAAACCGACCATTGACTTTTAGTCGCACGTGCCCAGGCACTGAGTATTACCGTTGTTGGAGAGGGAAAACAGTCGTTGAGATTCCCGAGGCGTAAAATCGTTGACTCTCTCCTCCTTGACTGTGGTCCTTGACAAAAGGACAATTCGAGAGAAGTAAGAGGAGAAAAAAAACGTAAGAGGGAGAAAGAGTGCCGATATAGAGTTTACATTCATATACTCCACAACCATATAGATATTGCTGACAAACAAATGGACGTAACCCAAAGATCTTAAGGTTTAAAGTAACGCTGGGTTACGCCATTTCATTCATTAGGAATAGATATACGCGCTTATTCGTGTTTGACTCGTGAGCAATGACGTATTGTTCCTGTGACGACGTTTAAGGGTCCGTTGAACAAATAGGCACCTGTGACAATGCCGGCATCAGGTTACGCCACCAGGGGTCTCCAGGTGTAGAGATTTCTGTCGTCGCGAGAAGAAACGGAAGGAGGGCCCCCTAAAAGAATCAAGGAGAGCCCTCTGCGCGATGCTTTTCGCAACGCCGAGGGTTTTATACATCGCGGTGGCACCCCTCGACGCGAAGAGGGTTGGGGGAGGCGTTGCTCCTGTCCGATCGTAGTCGCGGAGCGAAAAATCTCTCCATTGTGTTATCCGTCTAGCGGATCTTTTATGCGAGAACGGAAGTTGAAAATTACTGGTCTTGGCGCGAGAGATTTTTTCTCACGATCGCAGGTCTCGATTCGGTCTTTCATCATAGTCGAAGTCATTCTAATTTTACATAAATATATATATATGCGCGTGTTTGTAGATTACTGACAAGCAAAAGAGCGTAATTTCCGGGACTCAACGCGTAAAATAATGTGAATTTTGCCCTTTTCCTTGATAGGAATTTGTACGGATCTGCGACTCGGTTATTTTGCTCGTTCCACACTTGCTCTCCCTTAAAATGGCTTTGTGCACCTTTCCTGACATTTCGACGAGACTCCATTACGTCGAAAGAAAGACCCCCGAGAGATTCGATATATTGTACGATGCATCATAATGTACCGGGACAATAATAATGGGACCGAGTTCGTTATGAACTCTGTGCAAAGCGATCGAGCAGTTTTTTTTTTCTTTCTTTTTCCCTTTACTCAACTGACTCGTACACGGAAATGAACGAGAATGAATGAGAAAAGACGTTGACGCGATTCGTCCAGACGTTAAGTCTTTATCAACCGATCCCTGTACGGTATATAGTATATATATGGATGTATATACAGTGGGTCAAAAAAGTATTCATACACCTTGTTTTTTTGCGATAACTTTATAGACATAAGCGATACGCAAAGAAAGCCAATTTTATTTAATAATACATCAGGTGCAGAGATAAACTGTAAATGGAGAATTTTTTCCCAGGAATAACAGAAGAATTATGCCAAAAAAACGAAAATTTTTGGGCAAAAAAAGCATTCATACACTTACGATTATAGTGAAAACCTACATCATCATAGTTGTTAATCATAACTAATATTTGGTGTGCATCCCTTTTGCTTCCATTATCGCCTCGAGTTTCTTGGGCATGGATTCTACTAGCTTTTGCGTTGTTTCTTTTGCTATTTTCGTCCATTCTTCTAAAAGCACTCTCTGGAGATCGGATTTGTTTGTTATTTTTCTTTTTCTAATTTCTGCATCCACCAAGTGCCATAAATTTTCAATAGGATTGATGTCCGGAGATTGTGGTGGTGTAATCAATTGTTTGCGGACATTATAGAGTAACCATTCCCTCGTTTTCATGGCAGTATGTTTCGGGTCGTTATCTTGTTGGAAGTAGAAATTTCCATCCAGGCCCACTTTATCTACACTTGCTTTGAAATTGCTGCGCAACACGTCGATATACTTCTGGGCATTCGTTGTACCATCTATAAAAGCCAGATTACCAATGCCATAATATCCCATACAGCCCCAAATCATGACGCTTCCTCCGCCGTGCTTTACAGTCGGTATTGAATTTTTCTGCTGGAGCTCGGTATTTGATTTTCGCCGGACGAATTTTTTTCCATCGGACCCGAAGATGTTAAACTTCGATTCATCGGAGAATACGACACGTTTCCAAAATTCTATAGATTTTTTTATGTAGGTTTTTGCGAAACCTAAACGTTTTTCTCGATTTATATTATTAATTAATGGTTCTTTGCGGGCAGTTCTGTCGTATATTTAGGCAGAATGCAAAACGTTTCGAATAGTCTGGGGACACACGTTTTCCCCGATGTTGACGCGACATCATTCGCTAAACTGCGAGCACTTGTGAACGGTTTTTTTGTAGCCTCTGTAACAATACTTCGACGCTCTCGTACCGTTAGTATTCTTGGGCGACCGGTTCGTGACTCATTTTCTGTGCTGTTTGTTTTTTCATATTTTTTTATTATATATTGCACTGTTGCGAAACTTAGAGTTAGTTCTTTACTAACTTTTCGATAACTTTCACCGCGTTTCCAAAGAAAAATCCCTCTATCTCGCATGGATATCGATATTTCGCTTTTCTTTGCCATCATGTCTGTTCAGAGCTTGAAGATCTACTACCGCATGGAATAGGTCAAAATCATTGTGTAAACGAAGACTTGTTTACATTGTACGCAGAGGTCAGACCGTCCGTCAGTGAATATCGAGGTTTAGCAGCTCAATCGTAAGTGTACGAATACTTTTTTGGTCCGAAAATTTTCGTTTTTTTTTGCCTAATTCTTCTATTATTCCTGGGAAAAAATTCTCCATTTGCAGTTTATCTCTGTACCTGATGTACTATTAAATAAAATTGGCTTTCTTTGCGTATCGCTTATGTCTATAAAGTTATCGCAAAAAAACAAGGTGTATGAATACTTTTTTGACTCACTGTATATGGGGAAAACCACTTCAAGTCGACTTGGTTGCGATCCTCACCCTCGGAGATTTCTTTCACAATTTTTCATATTGTTACAAGTATAAAATGTGCATGCAGTTTTTTCTGATTTTGTCCGCCGACCGTTATTCAGTAATGATTTTAAAAAAAGTATTTTACATAGAACATAAAAGGTTAGCTGTAATTTGAAGAAGAAAAAATCTGAACAAAATTGCATGTCTTTTAACGTTGTCACGATATAATGAATAATTGTTGACTAAATTCCAGAGAGTGATACTTGGGAAGGTTTGTACACATTGCCCGATAATAAGATTTATAGAAGATCTAATAAGATTTATGCGCGTTCTCACTGATTTTGTGTCATTCGAAGTTCACTGGTGCGGAATGTACGTGAAGTTTGATAGATATTTTCCTGTCACGGAGGGAAGGTATTTTGACTTCGGGGGAGTATTGAATTTTTTTACAAAAACAAATGTGTGGAGAAGTTTGATTAAAAATGCTCTGCGGCTCAATCAAGCAATGTCCACGTATCCGTAAATGCAGAAATTACAGAACGAAGTTTTTGAAAAGATAAATGTATTAAGGGGGAAATAGGGTTAGGACAGCGTTTTCTCAATAATTTTCATGAATTTTTTTATAGTATAAAAAATTAATATAATTTATTGAAACTTTGAGAATATTTTATACATATATTTAAGTATATACTATAAAATTTTTATATATATATTTATATACTATAAAATATTAGCGACCCCATATTGCAGGTCACAATCAGACTCAGCATTTTGCGTACATTCTGGAAGCCGCAATTTTCATCTGAAATCAAACGAGGTTGGAATTTACTTTTATTACATGTCTCTCTACTATATGAACCTAAATGCTATCAAAAAAATAGAAAATTCAATTTTTTATAGGGGTCAAAACAAAAAAGCATGATTTTTTGCCATTTCTTACAACGTTATTTGCAAAAAAAAATGATTTTAAATAATGATAATATTCCGATTTTAGGTTCATATGGAGGGCAATACTATGAAGAAAGTAACTGCCAATTTTCAAAACGATTAGGTGAAAACTTTTCAAACTAGGGTGTACGCAAGTTAAAAAAAAGTCGTTTTCAGAAAAACGCGTTTGAAAAAATAGTACCGAGAAAAACAAGCAATATGGGGTCGCTAATATTTTATAGTATATACTTAAATATATGTATAAAAATGTTATAGTATATACTTAAATATACGTATAAAATATTCTCAAAGTTTCAATAAATTATATTCATTTTTTATACTATAAAAAAATTCATGAAAATTATTGAGAAAACGCTGTCCTAACCCTATTTCACCCCTTAATGGCTTATAACAATAGAACAAGTCGGAATTTTCATTTAAAATTTTGGGAGCATATTTTTCAATAGTTTTACTAACAATTTATGAAATTTAAAAAAAATCGATTTTTTGAACCGTCTAACCCTATTTCCCCCGTTTAAATTATTAGTGTCTGAACGGAATAACAGTATTGAGGAGATAAATTGCAGAAAAAAATGCAAAAAGAGATATAAATTTACATTTTTTATTGTACATTTATTGACTTCTTTACTTTATTATCGATTTTATAACAATTCCCTCAAGAAACATATGTTGATAATATAGAGATATCGATTACCGAGAACATAGGGGTTGTTAACGGTTCCCCTAGTAATCATTTCGCTAATATGAGTGAATAAATAGTATTCCAAATTGGGCATTCAATTCCCTTTTACGAAATGTTCGTATATGACTAAATGAAAGGCCCTCGAAAATAAAAATAAAACATTAAGTAGACGTATCACACGCTCAGACCACTTCGAAAGCGCGAAATGTACTTTCTCCGAAGTGACACAACGGATCGGGATGAAATAAGCTTAGCCACTGCGGTATGGTGGCAGAAACTGGCTAAGCTCATTTCATTCTGATTGGTTGTGCCATTTGAAAGGAAGTACCGATAACAATTTGCAGCTATCTCTCTCTCGCTCATGTATCACGTGGTACATGTGCGTCTTCATTTCGGGTTATGCGCAGTTGCAAGCCGAAAAAAGTCATTTTTTTACGAATTTTTTCTGAAAAGGGATTTTATTTGACAAATACAAGAAGTATTAATAAATGTAGTGGTAGCTTTTAACATTATATCGGCATTTTTCATTTTCAAAAATATTGATTTACACTGCTCCTGTAGACGATCGCCTGGAGGTCCTCGAAAAAAAGGTGTCTGACGGTGAGCACGATATCTCCGGTTTGGATTATTTAAAATAAAAAAACCAAAAAGATTCTATTAGTGGATAGATAAATCTAGGTACTGATCGAAGGAATAGTCGAAATTTTGATATTTGACAAAATCGCGGCTCCGAAAAGAACAAATTTCAATTTTCGACCAAAATTTTTTTCGTTGAATTGTTTAAAAAAAATAGAAATAATTATAGTAGAAATAATATATCGGAGAAGGTTGTGTTAAAATTGCAGACCGATCGATTGAGCCGTTTTTGAGAAATCGTGCTCACCGACTTCGAAAACACCGTTTTGAAAAAAACGTGTTTAAAGATTCATGCTGCTACTCCGGTCTTTAGCCCCCTACTTTGTTGTAACGCTCCGCGCGTCCTTACAAATATGCATGTAGCTCCAAGAATATTTGCCAGATCGATTTGAAATTTTCAGAGAATATACTTAAATATATGTACATTCCGAAAATGCAATTTAAAAAAATCGATTCCTTTTCAATTCAAATATTCAATGTGTTTAATTTTTTAATTTCGAAATTGTCAATATTTTCAGAGTTTTAACAATTGGTATCAACGTTTATTACAAGCAATTTCAATTCTATCATTTTTTTCTTCATATAATTACCATTTACATTCCTAAATATGTCAAAATAATAAAGTGCAAAAAGGAATCTTTCGGAACATATTCACGAGTGATTAGGTATGGCAAATTCGATGTTTCGGAATTCAAAGACAATTGATTAAAAAGGATCATTAGTAAACACTATTATGAACGTTCTATTCCGTCATTTTGATATCTCATCATCAAACCCGAATGGCATATTTATCGATAAAAGAATGTGGTAGAAGTTCTGGCAAAAAAAATGATTGTTGTTGATTAGACAAAACTTTATCCTTAAATGAACGGAAGCATATATTCGTACAAAAGTCTCATGATTTAATCTGCCAATAGGTTTAAGAATCGATAAAATGAAGCTATAACTAAATTTTGTTGAAAAAAAATTGTTTCTCGGATTCGAAGCTCGTGTCCTGTTTTTTCAATTTTTCGAGGACACTGATAAGACTCTCTACTATGTTAAAAAAATATAAATCAATATAGTTCGAAAAGAAACGTTGAACGCCCGAATGGAATATGATCGTTCTACCGGCGTTGATCAACGTTCCTTTCCTAAATATCTTGATATATATTTTTTTTTACATACCAGAGAGTCCTGTGGGTCTCCTCTAATAATCAAATAACGGGACACGAGCTTGGAATGCGAGAAATAATTTTTTTTTTCAACAAAACCGAGGCGGAGCTTCATCCCATCGCCTCTTAAGCCTATTGACAAGCTAAATCATGTGGTTTTTGTACGAATATATCGACGCTGCTAACGAAAACTGGGATGTTTCAGATTTCTTACGAAAACAAGGACGCTTGATATCTGCGCGAAAACTAGCATGTTTCGGCTTTTGCCACGAAAACTAGCACATTCCGATATTCGCCGCGAAAACTAGCATGTTTCGGCTTTTACCACGAAAACCAGCAGGTTTCGACTTTCACCGCAAAAATTAGCACATTTCAGTATCACTGGAAGTGTTTCTCATTTCTTACTTCACGTTTTTTGAACATCCTTTTTTACTCCAAATTGACGAAATATTTATGCTTGTCATTTTATACTGTTTTATTTTTTGTTTGAATTTATTTCATACATATTTTACCGTTTGAATTTTGGTCTACTAGGCTTATCATAAGATGGCAAACAGCAAATGTCTCGTCATTTTGGAGTAAAAAAACCATGGTCCAAAAAATTAGAGAAAAGAAAATCGAAAACAATTGCAGCGTGTGCAAAGTTAACAATGTCAGTTTTTTTCCCCCGTGTTACTTCGTCCAAGACCTGACATTTCTCGAGATGTCTCAATCGATTGTTTTGAAGATTTTGTCAACTCTACTTTATACTTATACTGTACTTTATACTTTAGTCATTGATCACTCCAAGATTGTGTTTTTTTTTATGAAATAAAAACACAACGAACGATTCTTCAGACTGTAAGTAGAATATACTTTTTATAAACAATAATTTTATTCAATTCCATCGCTGACTCCGAAACTTGAAGTCATGAAAAATATCATTGATGAACAATTTTAGTTTTTGAGTGGTGGAATATTGCGTATCGTATTTGCGAATCAATATGTGAATCGTATTTGCGTATTTTCAATAATGTTATTATTTTTTAAATAGAAAACGAATATAAATGTTTATGGGTGTACTGGCGATACACCCTTAATGTTTTTCATTTATTCCTAATAGTGCTCCCGAAAAAAGTATTAAAACATTTGCGAAAGTTCTGAATCTTATTCGATTTAGTTCGGCAAATATACTACTTTTTCCAGTGCAAATCGAAATATGCTAGTTTTCGCGACGGAAACCGAAACATGCCACTTTTTGCGGCGGAAGCCGAAACATGCTAGTTTTCACGTCGAATATCGAAACGTGTTGATTTCCGTGATGGAATTCGAAACGTGTTAGTTTTCGTAAGAAATTTGAATCGTGCTACTTTTCGTAAGCAGCGTCGACATACTCCCGTACAATTGAGGAGTAAGTTTTCCGTAGTTAAGCACAATTGATTTGTTTTTGCCAGAACGTTCGTAACTTCAACGACACATAAAAGGTCGATGAACTTCCGGTGTAGTTTAACTACGAAAGAAGATGACGTGTCCCGATAAAAGGAAAATCCTTGAAAGCCTGCCCGAGTAATTTGATGCAGGAGAACAAGAAAAAAGTCAATCAAATATTTATCGTCGTATCGGGTGAACAATGTCCAAGCACGATCTAAGATGGCGTTGAGACAAGAAAAATTCTCGCTCTATACGAGAGTATGCTGGAACTTTGGCTTCGTTGTGATGCGTTCAGCCACAGTAACGAGACTTTCTTTTATATACAACACACAAGCACCCGGACACATACGGAATAAAAAGATGAGAGGTGAACGAAGCGCGGACAGCATCTCAGAAACGTTATTTTAAGAGTATAAGAGAGTGAGAAAGAGCTGTACGAGGCTGTTGGCGATTGGCCAGTTTATAAATGGGCGGGACTCGGATCGACTTTTACAGTTCCTGTTCGGTGTTCGAGCTATATACACGTTGGAGCTCTTTCTCGAATCTCCGCGGCATCTCACACCGGGCGCGGAAAAGATGCGAGAAAGAGAAAGATAAAGAGAGGGAGACAAATAGAGAGTGGTCCAGAGAGGCTGATCACGCACGCACGCGCGGATGGTCGTCTCATTCTCGTCTGCCTGCCTCCTTGTCGCCAGAAATTCAGGTCCGCAGCCTCTGGAATTTCATTCTGGTCCGAGCGCTCGTTCGGATACGCGAGAGTCTCTCGCGAAACTAAATAAACTCCGCCATATCGTCTTACTCCGGTGGCATCCAACCAGACAGCCTCGTCTTTTAATCATTTTATTCACAAGACGAAGAAATGAAAATACATCGGATGACGACGACGATGTAAAGAGGGTCGAAGCGAGTAGAAGTCAAGAAAACGGCTTTAATTAATTACTAATTAATATCAGAACGAGATATTTCCCCCTCGTCCGAAGTTTTTCCCGATGTCCCATCGTTCGATGGTGAGGGATATATATTTTTTTTTCCACCGGGAAGTTTCGAGTTACCAAACGAGAAATTCAGGGAGAGATAACGCGATATGTTCACGAGGGAATGAGAGTTCTTTGCCCGACGTTTTGTAGTCTCGTACTTATATATGTTGCTCAATTGCCGACAGGGAAAAGGGCGTAACTCGTACCGATTGATACACGTTAATGCAACGGATAGTTACGTCCTTTTGTTTATTCGTTCGTTTGCTGGTCGATATGTATTTATATATATGCATGTCGTGTCGTGTGAGAGGCACGCCCGCGAGGACTGCAATGACAACGTGCACCGCGGGCGGCGCGTGACTTAGCACCCGGTTTATCTCTTCCCTTCTCTACTCGTATGGGCCCGTAGAGACACACGGAAACTCGCCGACAGACGAGTGTTGAACGGAGGATGAAAGAAACGCGAAGATGCAGAGGAGGTAGACGACACGCTCGTGAATTTGTGATGAACATCTAGGCCCGCAGAGAGAGAGAGACAGCAAGGGGGAGAGAGAGGTGAGAGAGAGAGAGAGCAAAAACTTTCGATGTATTACAAGAATGTTTAAAATCAAGTTCGAGGAATTTACAAAAAAAAAATTATTTTATCATGATACTTTGCGATAAATCGTTACATCGAAGAAATTGAAACGAAAAGTACGATTATACGATTATACCCAAAAGAAAAGGGAATTTCGTCATAATTTCTTTATTTTCTAATATTTTTATACCAAATTTTGATCACCTTCAAAGCATTCTCCTTTGACCACAACGCACCTCTGCAAACGATCCTTCCAATGTTCAAAACATTTTTTAAATTCACTTATCGGGATGTTCTTTGGTCCTTCCAGCGATTTTTGTTTTACCTCCTCCACAGTGGCAAAACGCTTTTCACTCATGTCCGTTTTGAGTCTGGGGAACAAAAAAAAAATCACCGGGGGCTAGATCCGGTGAGTAGGGGACGTGGACAATTGGTGTCATGCAGTTTTTGGTCAAAAACGGAGGAACCAGTCACTTGTGCGCCAAAGATCTGCCGTTTTCTTCCGGATACTCTCCCTCAATCTTTTCGAAACCTCCGAGTAGAACTTCTGGTTGACGGTTTGACCCGGGGGAATTAACTCCGCGTGCACAACACCTCTGCAATCAAAGAAACAAATGAGCATTGTCTTGATGTTTGACTTCACTTGGCGAGCTTTTTTCGGACGAGGAGAGCGAGGGTGTCTTACACTGGCTTGATTGCTGCTATGTTTCGGGGTCGTATCCGTAGCACCACGATTCATCACCAGTAATCACCTCGGAAAAAAGTTCGGGGTCCTCTTCGAGCTGATTTTGAAGTTGAAAACATGCCTGAAGTCGACGCTCCCTTTGCTCGTCTGTGAGAAGGCGAGGGACAAATTTGGCTGCAACTCTGCTCATGTGCAAATCTTTGGATAAAATCCTCTGAATTGAACTCCATGATATCCCAGACATCTCACAGAGTTGATCAATAGTTCGGCGACGGTCTTCATGAACGAGAGCATTGATTTTGTCGACGCTTTCGTCACTTCTTGACGTTGAGGGGCGTCCTGAACGGGGCTGGTCTTCAATTGACATTTCTCCATTTTTAAAACGTGAAAACCACTCGTAGACTCTGGTTTTACTTAGGGCAGCATCTCCATAAGCAGTCTTAAGCATTACAGTAGTTTCCGCGGCCGATTTCCCCAACAGGAAATAAAATTTCACAGCCGCGCGTTGCTCTCGACAATCGGCCATCACGCTTTCGCCGAAATGGAAAAAGTTGTTTCCCTACAAAAATTTCCACGGGCGAACTGATGCACTCACGGCGACGAAACTTCGCACACTAACTCAGGAGACGTGTCCCCAACGGACACCTGGTCGAGCAATGGGTTCCCCCACTCTCCCTCACTGCCGCAGCGCAATTCCCGTTTTTTTTGGGTCCCCCCTCGTATATTATAGGGATGAATGTGGAATGTGTATCTGTTTATCAATAATATTTCAATGTTAATTATAGATTTTTGAATACAATGATTTGGCGTCGACTGCCGTATGACTTCCGGTCTGTTTTTGTCTTTAAAAATTCCCTCGAATTGATTGATCAATTGTATGCTGGAGAAACCGGGGTTATTTGATGAACACAGTTTTATTTTTACCATTGTTTTAAGAAAATTCGATTTGCACCGACCGCCATTCGGATACGACACGTGTAAACATTACAAACAGTATATGGACTTGTTCAGTAGATCAACGCATTTTTTTCTTCTGCCATTTCAACGTATACCCCTCCATTAAACCGTCACTTTCGTGCCAACCATGAGACCCTCCCAGAGTGTTCTTGGTAGCCGTGGTCACAGGGAAACTACGGAAAACCTGGTCAATACAGGCGACCATATTTTACTAAATATTACATGTATTACCCATCAGAAACTCAGGAAAACTGACTCAGCGGTCAGCCATCTTGGTACAGCGTCCGATGCTGCTTAAAATGGCGCCGAAACTCTGCGTTGACCGCGCATCCACTGCTATCCGTTTATTAAATCCACGAATACAATTATTTAGCATAAATTACGGGATTACTTCGAGGCCTCTACGTTCGAGAATTAAAAAAACGTTCGAGAAGCTATAGCTTCTTTTTTTTTCATTATTGGGCGTCTGTCGTTAAATTCATCAAGTCAAACGGAAAGAGTACAATTGTACAGTTGGCAATATACTGCATGTACATATAAGCGCCGAATAATACACGAGAGAGAGAGAGAGAGAGAGAGAATAAAAAAAATAACGAAAGCTCAAAAAGGTGGAAATCTTTTACAAAACTCACACCCTCGAATCTCGTAATCTCACTTGCGCTTTATTCCACGGTGTGGCTCGCGACCAAGTGCACTTATATATACGAGTCCTCGAGTACCCCGCTCGACTCTTGCCGATCTTCTCAACCCCTATACATACATATGTATATATATATATATATGGATATATATAGAGGGTAGGTAGTTACCTCCCTTGATTTTTGCTGGTTCTCGCGCTCACTCGTATACTATATCCTCGCCAGATGTTTGCCGGTGCTTCAGAGCGTCTTAAACACACCACGCGCATTTTACTGCACGCGCTCTATACTTGACATCACTTTTCTTTTATCTTTTTTTTTTTTTTCATTCTTCACTCTTACACGCTCGACTTGCTCGCGACCACCCGAAGTTTCGTAACTGTCACTAGTCAATAAAACACAAGATGAAGGGGTTGCCTCCACTCGCGTATGTACCCTCGGATAAACGAAAGAAAAAAAACATTAACAAATCCCTGGTTGGAGTATAATCCATTATATATTTTATCCAATTTTGTCACAAATCCTTATTTCGATTCTTCAATCCATAGTTTGGTTTAAGGAGGGAAATAGGGTTAGACGGTTCGAAAAATTGATTCTTTTTTATTTCATAAATTGTTAGTAAAACTATTGAAAAATATGTTCCCAAAATTTTAAATGAAAATTTCGACTATTTTTTCAAACGCGTTTTTCTGAGAACGACTTTTTTTTAACTTGCGTACACGCTATTTTGAAAAGTTTTCAACCAATCGTTTTGAAAATTCGCAGTTACTTTCTTCATAGTATTGCGCTCTATATGAACCTAAAGTCGGAATATTATCATTACTTTAAATTATTTTTTTTTGCAGATAAAGTTGTAAAAAATGGCAAAAAATCATGCTTTTTTGTTTTGACCCCTGTAAAAAATTCAATTTTCTATTTTTTTGATGGCATTTAGGTTCATATAGAAGAGAGACATATAATAAAAGTAAATTCCAACCTCGTTTGATTTCAGATGAAAATTGCGGCTTCCAGAATGTACGCAAAAAGCTGAGTCTGATTGTGACCTGCAATATGGGGTCGCTAATATCTGCGGTGATTTTCAAGAAAATTCTCCAAAAATTTTATAGTATATACTTAAATATATGTATAAAATATTCTCAAAGTTTCAATGAATTATATTCATTTTTTATACTATAAAAAAATTCATGAAAATCATTGAGAAAACGCTGTTCTAACCCTATTTCCCCCCTTAAAAACAGGAAACAAATTGTGAAGAAAAAAGTCTCGCAAAGCTATCTTTATGGAGCGGGGAAGTCGATATTAAAAAACTAATTAATTCATAGCGGGGTATAGTTGGAAGCGAGATAAATTAATGAGGAAACAATGTACACACTTCTAATTTCCACGCTTTTTTCTCATTTAGATTTTACCAATTGCAGGCTTTCGTTTTTAATAGAAAAAAATCAATATTTCATAAAAGTCTAACCCTTTCACGAATTTTCCCTAAACTCAATGCGAAATATGATTTGATGATACTCTATTCATGTAAAAACAAATAATTGTATATGTTCAAAATTTACGGAAAGTATAATGGTCACAGACTTTTTTTGAAAACTACAAAATTTCATACACCTTGAATCCTTTCACCTATTGTAACTGAATTCAATATCCAAACATTCTTTGATGAAACTGTGTTAATATAAAAAAAAATTTTGCCAGATGTCGCAAAATTTGCGAAAGTTATCAACGAGAATTTTTAGAAATATTCGCAAAATTTATAACAAACAAACGCTTCGAGCGATTTTGTTCAAATTCAAAACCAACCTTACTTTGATAATGTTTCATTTAAGTAAAAAAATCGCTCGATGTGTCAAAATTTACAAAAATTAGAGCATTCATAAACGTTTTTTTGACAAAGTCGTGTAAAATTTGACACCGGTCATAAACTTTGACAAAAATTTCAACAAATAAAGGTGATTTGATGCTCAAGATGTGTGCAATGTTTGAGTTAGATTGACCGTGCCATTCTCTTCATATATCCATTATTTGACGTTTTAATCTACTCACATACGCACACATGTCTGACATGTCCATACACTTTTTCCTAAATATGATTTTCTAACTATTTGACATGTTTAAATTAGTCTGCTATGAATATCGCGAAAAAAAACATTTTTTCCACATAAACAAAGTTTCGTCTGTGGATAAGCCGAAAAAAAAATGATTTTCAACAATTAGAGCAATTCTATGATCGCAGTATGGTCCGGCGGATGAGCAAAGAAATGTATTTAAGGATCAACGAAGAGCATATATAAATAATAGTAGATATATATATATATATATATATATATATATATATATATACATTAGGGTGGGTCAAATAAAATGACTAATTTTTTTTTTCCTCGATATAATGAAAAATGTATTGTTTGACAATCTCAAAAAAAAGCTCTGCAAGTATGAGCCCTTCATATTTAAATTAAGAGGTCCCTCATCGTGAATTTTCATTTCCCATTTAAATAACATGGAAACATTTTTTTTTTAACTTTGGAATTTTATTAGACTTAAACCGTTGATGTTAGGAGAGTCTTTTAGCACCTTTTTGTAGAACATTTGGTGCTCTACAAAAAAGCTCTCTTGTGCCCAATCGATAAAAGTAACCGTACAAAAAATAATCGGTGATAATTAGCTCTGGATTCTACTTATCTCGTTCATTAGTACATAAATTTCAAATTAAAAAAAAATTTCGTTATCAATATGAATAAATATACTACTAATATACTAATATACTACTAATATATTACTAATTGTTTTCAAACAAATATGAGAGATACAGAGCTAATTATCACCGATTATTTTTTGTACGGTTACTTTTATCGATTAGACACAAGACAGCTTTTTTTGTAGAGCATCAAATGTTCTACAAAAATGTGCTAAAAAACTCTTCCAACCTTAACGGTTAAAGTTTAATAAAATTCCAAAGTCAAAAGAAAAAATTTCCCATGTTATTTAAATGGGAAATAAAAATTTGCGATGAGGGACCTCTTAATTTAAATATGATGGGCTAATACTTGCAGAGCTTTTTTTTTTGAGATGCCAAACAATACATTTTTCATTATATCGAGGAAAAAAAAATTAGTCATTTTATTTGACCCACCCTAATATACATATATATAAAGTAAAGGTAAATGTGCTGAGCACAATGACTAAATAACGCGGATGAGTTGCCGAGACGAGAAAGCGGCGAAACTCATCTGTTGCTGGTTCATCTCATCGAAAGCAACACAATGCCTCGATACAATGATATATAACGTGCCCTCCCCCTCTATCTCGTACAAAGAAGGACCGAAAGGCAAAACTCTTCTTTTCGTTTCACCAATATACCGACCGTTGGTAAGACGGAAAAGGGCTCAAATCGAACGCTTTGTAAACAATCGAAGTGTACGTTACGTCCTTTTGCTTTCCAGCAATGTGTATACATATCTATAGTGGAACCAGGGCAAATGCTCGCGGCATAACGATCATCGGGAATTCGAAGCCCAAACGAACGAGTAAAGGTGGTCTCTTTCTGATTTTCACCCGATGAAATTGACCGGAACAAGTACAATTTCATCAACGATCAATTCCTCAGCACAAACTTTACTCGTCCCGATCTTCAATCATCGCTCAAGGGATATTTCGTCGTGAGTCCTCAAATTATACGCGCTCCTTCGAGACATAATGGAGTACCACAAACGCGCCGACGTTCGAAAATCATCTTGTCCGAGGGCAGACAAAAAAAAAAGATAACTCGAATCTTTAATTTGATAACTTCAATGATTTGTGAATCATTGAAGATGAGAAATAATTGGATGTTATTAAATGTTTTATAGATCTTTATTTTTTTTCTTCTTTACCGTTGATACGAGAGACCACAGAGGCCGCGTTTGTTGTGTTTTCGTTTCGAGAAGGACGCCGCGTGTCAAACGCGTGTGCGGCGCGCGTAGTCAAGCTGTCTCGGCCGCGTGGAAACTTATTCGTAGGTATACCCGTCGGGTGGGCCCTTTCGTTTTCGCCTCTGGGTTATTTCGTAGTCGCGAATAATAAAACACACACGTTTGGAAGACCCTTCAACGGGAATTCAACTATGGTTTTCATACGTTCGAGCACACTCACGTTTGTGTATTTTAAAAATATACCGACCGGTACATTCGTGGCCAAAAAGTATTTAAATAAAAGAGAAAAATTTTTTGCTATCATTCTGCGGGAGAAAGCAACGTGTTAATTATTTTTTATTCGGTGTTGTTAATGTGTAATTACTTCATTTATTAAAATCTCTCGGAAATTAGATCGCGATCATTTTCGAGTTTTATCGAAAAATTTTCAATGACGCGATTTTAGTTTTAATTAACACTGGAGCAGATGCTAAAGATTATTCAGATTATTGAAAATATTTTTATGATCAACCGAACAAACATCCAGATCCGAGTCTATAAAATTGTAATAGGAAAAGCATTTTTTTCGAAATAAAACAAATATTCGAAAAAATAGAACTCCTCGTACAATTTTTTTATCTACCGATATGAACATTCTCTTACACGATCAGAAAACTATCCGGAACAATTTTTCGTTTGGGTTAATCCATTCTGTAACTTTAACATTACTATACGGTAAACAAATGGTTTTCATTATTTAAGGGGGGAAATAGCGTTAGGACAGCGTTTTCTCAATGATTTTCATGAATTTTTTTATAGTATAAAAAATGAATATAATTTATTGAAACTTTGAGAATATTTTATACATATATTTAAGTATATACTATACAATGTTTGAAAAATTTCCTTGAAAAACACCGACGATATTAGCGACTCCATATTGCAGGTCACAATCAGACTCAGCATTTTGCGTACATTGTGGAAGTCGCAATTTTCATCTGAAATCAAACGAGGTTGGAATTTACTTTTATTATATGTCTATCTTCTATATGAACCTAAATGCTATCAAAAAAATAGAAAATTGAATTTTTTACAGGGGTCAAAACAAAAAAGCATGATTTTTTACCATTTTTTACAACTTTATTTGCAAAACAAAATTGTTTTAAATAATGACAATATTCCGATTTTAGGTTCATATAGAGCGCAATACTATGAAGAAAGTAACTGCCAAGTTTCAAACGATTGGTTGAAAACTTTTCAAACTAGCGTGTACGCAAGTTAAAAAAAAGTCGATTTCAGAAAAACGCGTTTGAAAAAATAGCAAAATGCTGAGTCTGATTGTGACCTGCAATATGGGGTCGCTAATATCTTCGGTGTTTTTCAAGGAAATTCTTCAAAAATTTTATAGTATATACTTAAATATATGTATAAAATATTCTCAAAGTTTCAATAAATTATATTCATTTTTTATACTATAAAAAATTCATGAAAATCATTGACAAAACGCTGTCCTAACCCTATTTCCCCCCTTACTGGCTTATAACAATGGAACGAGTCGGAATTTTCATTTCAAATTTTGGGAACATATTTTTCAATAGTTTTACTAACAATTTAGGAAATAAAAAAAAATCGATTTTTTGAACCGTCTAACCCTATTTCCCCCCTTGAGGATTGAAAAAATATTTTTAAATATTTTTTTTCATTAATATTTTCAACGTTATTGATGAAAATGTTCGTCTTCAACTATGTCCTCCGGCTTCAACCCCCTTAGTTTCGAAAGGAATGCATCGAAAATTTGAAAATAATTCTGATATATAAAGGCATGTTAGAAGTTGTCAGGAAAATTGTAGCGATGTCGATATTGTCATTGGTTTTTCAGATATTCGAAATACACGATATCACTTAAGGGATTATACGTAGTCAGGATTTAAATAAAACAAAATTTTGTTTTTAATTTCATTTTCGTAATGTACATATATTGAAGTATATACACAGCAAATTTCATGTCAATCCGACAAATATTCGTATAACAATTTATGAAATAAATAAAAAATCGATATTTTGAACCGTCTAACCCTATTCCCCCCCTTAAGGGAAGGTTCCCGTCCAAAGACTCCAAAAATACCTCAATTTGAGGAATTTTTTTTCAATACAAAATAAATTATTCTGCGACAATTTTGTTGTGGGTTTTATTTGTATATAAAAGAAGTATTGTAATGAGTTTTTTCACAATAAAGTAATTCCAAATGGCGGCTACAGCTTCCGCCAAAGAAGCCCCTCCCGGCGCGAAGTGATATGCGTGGTACCTTCTACAGCCTCACCAAGTGGTCTGAAATCCAAAAACCAAAAAGATTCTTGAAATAGATGAAATTTGTGGGGCCCTATCGGTTTCCGATTTTTAAAAAAGCCCTTTAAAACAAAATGGCGGCCGTTAAATAAACTCATTTTTTCATGCTTTGTTTGGGCTTTAACGTTAAAAAAGAAATATTTGCAATAATTTTTTCGAAAAAAACACTCCGTCAGGGTCCCCCAAATTTAATTAGCTTCAATTTGAGCGGTGAAACTTTGAAATCGGTGCATTCCTCGAACCTGTAGAGCGTACAGCGCGTCGAAAATCGTTGTTTCGAGAAAAACGCGTTTAAAGTTTTATGCTACCTACCGTCGACTCACCCATCGGATCAGACTGCTCCGCCCGACCCCGTATATCTCGAGAACGTCATCATATATCGAAATATCCTTTCTCCCACGTATTCTCGACAACATAAAGATGAAAATCAAGCAATAAAACATTTTTCAATTTTTTCATCGATTTGGACGAGAACATTCCCTTAATGATTAGCGTCATTGAAAATCTAATTCAGTAAATTTCATGGAGAATGTTTCAAAAAACACAATGAGACGTAGAAAATTGAGATCAAATCGTTATTGAAGAATTTTCATTATTCCGAAAAACGGAACACGTTTAAACGCGGTTGTCCGTCTGTCCGTCCGTCCGTTCGTCTGTCACAGGCCTCTAACTCCCAAACGGTTTAACCTATTAACTTGAAATTTGGTATACAGTTAGAGTGACGTGTTCCAAAAATGATCCTCGGATCGTTTTATGGAAAAAAAATGTTGTCAACAAAAAACAAAATGTTCCCTCCGGGCAAGTGGGGTATCGTTCGAAAGGGTTTATTTTAAGGAACGAAGAAAATATTGTTCAATACATTTTTCGATAAATACTTTCAATAATATCCACCGGATTATAGTATTTTTTTTTACTATGTCCTTCCTCTCATCCTTTAACTTCAAAACTACTGCAACGAAAATTCGGAAATAATTCTGATATGTGAAGGCGTATGGTAACTTTTGAGGATAGCGACAACGATGTCGAGATTGTCATTGGTCCTTGAGATATATGAAATTTAATGAAAGTATGTTGTACCTAGCAGGGATAAACGACTTCACTTATGGGGATGGTCCGGAATCCTCGGCGCATGAAACTAATTTTATGCTCGATCGATTTTTTTTCAATAGACAAAACGAAGTGAACATTTACCACATGGACATTCGCAACATGTTTATGTTAATTAATTACTATTAACTGTTTCGTACATTAACTTTAAACTTACCGGAAGGGGTTATTAATGCACTTTTCCTTGTGGTAATACTGGAGAAACGATTTTTGAATAATGAATGCATTTTGAAAATTATTGTACTGCAAGTTAATCCGTTGATATACAAGCAGATCGAAAAGTGAAAGAGCAAAGAGAGGGAAAAAGAGAGAGAGACAGAGTTAGTTAAAAAAAGTTCCAAGTGAATTCATCAGTGGGGCAAAAAAGACCCCCCGCGAATCGTTCGGTCCAGTGCCGTGGGGGGTTGGCATTGTCAACATCGCGGCCTCCCGGGCTTTTTTTCTTCTGTTTCGTTTCGTTTTTTTTTTTTTTCTTCGCGAACTGAATGACGCTCCGTGGGAGGCATCATCGCGCTATACAGACGCCGCGTTTCTCCGTGTACTCTGTAATTTTCGATCGCTGCCCGTCATCGTCTCGACCGCCTTTCTCTCGACTCTCTCTCTTTTTCTCTACGAGAGAGATCGGGCGCGCGCGCGCGTTTTGTTGGCCATTGCGATCCTCGCGCCCAACAACTGCCTCTGAATGCGAGATCGCACACGCGCACCTGGTTATTTCGCGGAGCTCTGGGTGCTGAGAGCTGTCATTTACCCTCGTTGGGTGCTTTCTCACTCGTAGGGCCGATCGGACGGAAAATTGGCGACGGCGATTGTCAGCTTGACGTCGTTATGAAGTCACTGAAACCCACTCGTGCTAACAGTATATCTCGATGGTTTTTTCACTCGGGATACTTACAGTGGATCAAAAAAGTATTCATACACCTTGTTTTTTTGCGATAACTTTATAGACATAAGCGAAGAAAGCCAATTTTATTTAATAGTACATCAGGTACAGAGATAAACTGCAACTGAAGAATTTTTTCCCAGGAATAATAGAAGAATTATGAAAAAAAAACGAAAATTTTCGGGCCAAAAAAGTATTCGTACACTTACGATTGAGCTGCTAAACCTCGATATTCACTCACGGACGGTCTGACCTCTGCGTACAATGTAAACGAGTCTTCGTTTACACAATGGTTTTGACCCATTCCATGCGGTAGTAGATCTTCAAGCTTTGAACAGACACGATGGCAAAGAAAAGCGAAATATCAATATCCATGCGAGATAGAGTGATTTTTCTTCGGAAACGCGGTGAAAGTTATCGAAAAATTAGTAAAGAACTAAATCTACGTTTCGCGACAGTGCAATATATAATAAAAAAATACGAAAGAACAAACAGCACAGAAAATAAGCCACGAACCGGTCGACCGAGAATACTAACGGTACGAGAGCGTCGGAGTATCATTACAGAGGCTACAAAAAAACCGTTCACAAGTGCTCGCAGTTTAGCGAATGATGTCGCGTCAACATCGGGGAAGAGCGTGTGTCCCCAGGCTATTCGAAACGTTTTGCATTCTGCCCAAATATACGGCGGAACTGCCCGCAAAAAACCATTAATTAATAATATAAATCGAGAAAAACGTTTAGGTTTCGCAAAAACCTACGTAAAAAAATCTATAGAATTTTGGAAACGTGTCGTATTCTCGGATGAATCGATGTTTAACATCTTCGGGTCCGATGAAAAAAAATTCGTCTGGCAGAAACCAAATACCGAGCTCCAGCAGAAAAATTTAATACCGACTGTTAAGCACGGCGGAGGAAGCGTCATGGTTTGGGGCTGCATGGGATATTATGGCGTTGGTAATCTGGCTTTTATAGATGGTACAACGAATGCCCAGAAGTATATCGACGTGTTGCGCAGCAATTTGAAAGCAAGTGTACATAAAATGGGCCTGGATGGAAATTTCTACTTCAAACAAGATAACGACCCGAAACATACTGCCATGAAAACGAGGGAATGGTTACTCTATAATGTCCGCAAACAATTGATTGCACCACCACAATCTCCGGACGTCAATCCTATTGAAAATTTATGGCACTTGGTGGATGTAGAAATTATAAAAAGAAAAATAACAAACAAATCCGATCTCCAAAGAGTGGTTTTAGAAGAATGGACGAAAATAGCAAAAGAAACAACGCAAAAGCTAGTAGAATCCATGCCTAAGAGACTCGAGGCGATAATTGAAGCAAAAGGGATGCACACCAAATATTAATTATAATTAACAACTATGATGATGTAGGTTTTCACTATAATCGTAAGTGTATGAATACTTTTTTAGCCCGAAAATTTTCGTTTTTTTGGCATAATTCTTCTATTATTCCTGGGAAAAAATTCTCCATTTGCAGTTTATCTCTGCACCTGATGTACTATTAAATAAAATTGGCTTTCTTTGCGTATCGCTTATGTCTATAAAGTTATCGCAAAAAAACAAGGTGTATAAATACTTTTTTGACCCACTGTATATGTCCGCTGTTACAAGAGTGAGGGATATAACAAAATTTCAGCTCATATTTCAAAATTATACGATTTTTGCAGGAAAATTACACTGTACACTCAAATAATTTCAACGATAATTGTAACAAACAAGAGGAAGAGGATTGGCCCGCTCTGTGCCAAATTTTGGATGTCACATACCACCCGGGGGCGAACAAATATTCTAAATGTGTGTTTTCCGCTGTTATTGAATATTTTGAACACATTCTCATTGCAATCTGCAGACTTTGTTTTTTTTTCCCACGAGAACAAAGCTTTCACTATAAGGAAACGAAAATGAAAATTTAGTTGCGGATCGTACCATTTTTTTATCAGCCAGGTCCTGAGGTGCCGCATTTGGGACGTTCGCTTCGGACATTTTTTTTCCTTTCTTTATTCTCACCTTTAATGACTTCAGGTTTAAAATGGTTCAGTGAAGGAAACGTCAGTAAATAACAACGTAAGCATTGCGGAGATCGAAAAATAACGAATTGGCCAATGGTTATTGTAAGAAAAAAATGTATTTTTATTGCATCTTTTGTGTTAAAATGATGATATAATAGTTATTAGGATTGGAGAAAGATTCTTTGTGATACAGAAAAAAATGGTACAATGATCCCATGTAGGAAATGTCACTAAATAACAATGTTAGTATTGAGGAGATTGAAAAATACACAAACAGGCAATGACTATTGCAAGGAAAAAGCCTTTTTTTTATTGTCTGATTTGCGTTAAAATCATGATATAAAAGTTATTAGGATTGGAGAAAAATTCTTTTTGATGCAGAAAAAAATGGCCCAACGGTCTCATCTAGTAAACGTCACTGAATGATTCAATGAAAGGAAACGTCACTAAATGGTCCGGTGAAGGAAACATCACTAAATACTAATGTAAGCATCGCGGAGATTGAAAAATAAAGAATTAGTCAATAATTATTGAAAAAAAACGTATTTTTATTGCATGTTTTTTTGTTAAAATAATGATATAAGAGTTATTAGGATTGGAAAAAGATTTTTTGTGATTTATAAAAAAAAATGGGTGAAAAATGATTCAGTGAAAGGAAGCATCGTTAGATGGTCCAGTGAAGGAATCGTCACTAAGTAACAAATTAGCATTGCAGAGATCCAAAAACAAGCAATTAGTCAATTGTTATTGCCGAAAAAAAACCATTTGCGTACAAAAGTTATTGGTATGAGGATTGGAGAAATCATTGTGACGGCAGAAGTAAAGTGGGATGTACGAAAAAATGGCATTTGAACCACGGAAATACACCACTCACTATATAGATTTAATTCAGTGTAAATCCGGTCCCTTTGATGCATAACCGGAATTGTCAAATATGAAGCTTGAGGTTACTTTGACGCAGCACTCGTTCAGCAGTATGTTAGCCATCAATAAATTCCCAGTGTTCGACGCCATACTATAATTCGACGCCGCTTACGGAAAGTAGCACGATTCAAATTTCTTACGAAAACTAACACGTTACGAATTCCACCACGAAAATCAACACGTTTCGATATTCGACCCGAAAACCAGCATGTTTCGGCGTCCGTCGCGAAAACTAGCATATTTCGATTTGCACTAGAAAAAGTAGTATATTTGCCGAACTAAATCGAATAAAATCCAGAACTTTCACAAATGTTTTAATAATTTTTTCGGGAGCACTATAAGGAATAAATGAAAAACATTAAGCGTGTATTGTCCGTGCACCCTTAAACATTTATATTCGTTTTATATTTAAAAAATAATAACATTATTGAAAATACGATTCGCTAATACGATACGGAATATTCCACCACTGAAAAACTAAAATTGTTCATCAATGATATTTTTCATGACTTCAAGTTTCGGAGTCAGCGATGGAATTGAACAAAATTATTGTTTATAAAAAGTATATTCTACTTACAGTCTGAAGAATCGTTCATTGTGTTTTTATTTCATAAAAAAAAACACAATCTCGGAGTGATCAACGACTAAAGTATAAAGTACAGTATAAGTATAAAGTCCAGTTGACAAAGTCTTCAAAACAATCGATTGAGATATCTCGAGAAATGTCAGGTCTTGGACGAAGTAGCGAGAGGGAAAAAAACTGACATTGCTAACTTTGCATACACCGCTATTGTTTTCGATTTTCTTTTCTCTAATATTTTTGACCATGGTTTTTTTTACTCCAAAATGACGAGGCATTTGCCGTTTGCCATCTTATGATAAGCCTAGCAGACCAAAATTCAAACAGTGAAATATGTATGAAATAAATTCAAACAAAAAATAAAACAGTATAAAATGACAAGCATAAATATTTCGTCAATTTGGAGTGAAACAGGATGTTCAAAAAACGTGGAGTAAAAAATGAGAAACACTTCCAGTGATACTGAAACGTGCTAATTTTCGCGGTGAAAGTCGAAGACTGCTAGTTTTCGTGGTAAATGCCAAAACATGCTAGTTTTCGCGGCGAATATCGAAATGTGCTAGTTTTCGTGGGCAAAAGCCGAAACATGCTAGTTTTCGCGCGGATATCAAGCGCGCTTGTTTTCGTAAGAGTTCTAAAACATGCTAGTTTTCGTAAGCAGCGTCGAATTCATTGCCGAGCAACAAACGATTTGAGGAAAGACCTTAAAACATAATTATTTTTTTCTAGCTACGATAGCTTCACCCATCTAAAACAGAACTATAGTAAAATCGATAAACATTTCTGTTCACCCTTACCAAAAAGATATAGTTGTAGATACTAAAAAAAACGGCTTTTCACCATGCAAATTAACTACCATTCGCACTATATAGATTTCTTTCGATGTATATCGTATATGCATGGCGTATAAATGACTCTTGTCGGTTGAGAGGACGGCGGGCACGCTCGTCATCGAGAGTCTCGTTTAGCGATCATTACGCATTTGGCACTCGTGTTTCCGTCGACGACGCGAGCTGTTCGCCTCCCAGCGAGAGATTGCCGTGGTTATATGGGCACGTATGTACAGCAAAAGGCGACGGTCCATAGAAAGAGAGAGGATGAGGCAGTGCAGAGAGCAAAAGAGGGAGCTCTTTTACTCATTCACTCTCTCTCTCTCTCTTTATCTTGCTCTCTGACGTTGCCCTGTTGGACCCCCCATCTCGCTTTTATCCAAGGTCCAATAGGAGGGTTATACAGGGCTCATGGGCATTGGGCGATCACTTTTATATATGCACATGCTACGATACAAGCTCATATATATATACTATATATATATATATATATATATATATATATATATTCATAAAGGTGGTATGTGGGCCACGGTATATTCACTCTGTTCTCCGTATGTCGAACGTTTTCTACCCCCCACGTGGGAATATGCGACGTATACAGTATACCCCCCGTATAGACGTGCAAACCGAGAAAACTACGCGGTTGCGCGCGAGCGCGCTCGCCAACTCTATCGTCTATGCACTCTCACCGCCTGGCTCTTTCGGCGATTAAGAAAAAATAATGAAAAAAAAGGAATAATATAAAAACCCGAACGAATGTTAGATTGGGAGGGGTTGGGGCGGGGGGGGCGGGGGCAGGTTGAAACGATGAGAGAAAAAAACATGTGTGCAACTGTGGTAGGTTTGAAGCTTTTGTTCTCTGCTAATGGTGTGTGAACAAAGTGTGATTTAAAAAAAAAAAATTATATATTGGGGAAAATGAAGTTACTTGACGTACTTTTCACATTTTGCTTTCATATTTTCTTCAAGAATTATTAATTGGTCTTTGGCGACCAAAAAGAATGACTACTCCCTTTGGTCGATGAGCTTATTTATCGCTAAACGCGTCACGCTGATAATTCCAATGGGTCAAGCAAACCCAACGCAAACATGTGTGCAACTGTGGTAGGTTCGAAGCTTTTGTTCTCTGCTAATGGTGTGTGGACAAAGTGTGATTTGAAAAGAAAAAAACAAAAATTTATATATTGGGGAAAATAATGTTACTTGACGTACTTTTCACATTTTGCTTTGATATTTTTTTCAAGAATTATTAATTGGTCTTTGGCGACCAAAAAGAATGACTACTTCATTTGGTCGATGAGCTTATTTATCGCTAAACGCGTCACGCTGATAATTCCAATGGGTCAAGTAAACCCAACGCAAACATGTGTGCAACTGTGGTAGGTTCGAAGCTTTTGTTCTCTGCTAATGGTGTGTGGACAAAGTGTGATTCAAAAAAAAAAAAAATTTATATATTGGGAAAAATGAAGTTGATTGACGTACTTTTCACATTTTGCTTTCATATTTTTTTCAAGAATTAGTAATTGGTCTTTGTCGGCCAAAAAGAATGACTACTCCATTTGGTCGATGAGCTTATTTATCGCTAAACGCGTCACGCTGATAATTCCAATGGGTCAAGTAAACCCAACGCTCAGCTCTCCTTGACGCGTGTTGAAAAGCACGGGGCATCTAAGGAGACTGCCATTTACGACTTCTAGATCGATTGAAAAGTACCCTACTGTATTGAGTAACATGGCAGGGGCTCGGAATCAAATTTCTACGGGTCAAATTTCTACGCGCGAAAACTAGGCGTCGGCTATATCGATGTGATTCCAAGCTCCAAACTGACATTTACCGAATTTTCGTTATTTATTTAAATTTTTTATGGTTTATACCGATTAGATATTTCATTTGTTCCTGCTGAAATTGTTCATTCCAGAGAAAAACCTAGACACCTGTAACGGCCAGGTTTTCCACAGTTTCCCTGTGCCCTCGTGCAAATGCGCTGCAGTAGCGCATTAGGAAATAGTTCGCTGGCGATGACAGTCTGGGGGAGTTTTCAAGGAATGGGAAAGTTAATAAACGGGAAAGGATTGTAAATACCAGAAAAGGTATACGATGGAAACTAGCCAGTTAAGTAGTGTCACTCATCCCTATTGATCGCGGCCAATACCGCTCAACGCGACAGAACGCTTTAACATTTCAGTGGATGAACGTCCGTCCACTGCTATCGACCAATTCCAATACATTTTTAACAAAATTAATTTCGGTAATTTTTGTTATTATTTTTTTTCGAGGCATGCATGACGTCACGGTGCGTATATCTATTTGGGCGTCTCGTTCTAATTGAGAGATTAACGAACGCTAAAAGAGCACAACGAAGATGCCAATAACCCGAAACGATCACTTATCCTCCATTGCGTTTGGTAATTCCCCCCCTCCCCCTCCTCGCTCTTCCTCAACACACAAATTTGCGGATTACGAGATTCACAGCGGGAATTGTTTAATCCTCCAGGGTGGTAGGATATCGCGTTAATATACATGAACTATTTACATATGTATATGACCAAACACTTTCTCGGCAGAGCGGCGGATGGTGGGATTAAACGGAAAAAGAGGGAGAGAGGGTATGTGACGATGGGTGTTACACACACGAGGGATGAAACACGATACACCGTACGAATGAGAGGGGAGAGGAAAAGTTTAGGGTGATGAATAAATCGTTTTAGAGAATATCCATGTTTTATCGATCGAACGATTTATAACAGGGAGAATGTTTTTAGTTTATAAATCAAGAATGAAGGGATAATCAAAATTTTGGACATTTAATTACGAATCGAATAGACGAACTATTAGAAATCGAGTTGTTCGAATATCTTGGATGAAGGGGGGGAAATAGAGTTGGGACAGCATTTTCTCAATGATTTTCATGAATTTTTTTATATTATAAAAAATGAACATAATTTATTGAAACTTTGAGAATATTTTATACTTATATTAAAGTATATACTATAAAGGATTTGAGAATATTTTATACTTATATTAAAGTATATACTATAAAATTTTTGAAAAATTTCCTTGAAAAACACCGACGATATTAGCGACTCCATATTGCAGGTCACAATCAGACTCAGCATTTTGCGTACATTCTGGAAGCCGCAATTTTCATCTGAAATCAAACGAGGTTGGAATTTACTTTTATTATATGTCTCTCTTCTATATGAACCTCAATGCTATCAAAAAAATAGAAAATTGAATTTTTTACAGGGGTCAAAGCAAAAAAGCCCGATTTTTTGCCATTTTTTACAACTTTATTTGCAAAAAAAAAATTATTTTAAATAATAATAATATTCCGATTTAAGGTTCATATATAGCGCAATAATATGAAGAAAGTAACTGCCAATTTTCAAAACGATTGGTTCAAAACTTTTCAAACTAGCGTGTACGCGAGTTCAAATAAAGTTGTTTTCGAAAAAACGCGTTTGAAAAAATAGTGACCGCTCGGTTATACACGTGGCGTGCTCGGTGCCTGAAGGAGAGCTACTCACTTTAATGGCGTATAACAATAGAACGAGTCGGAATTTTGATTTAAAATTTCGGGAACATATTTTTCAATAGTGTTACTAACAATTTATGGAAAAAAAATCGATTTTTTTAACCGTCTAACCCTATTTCCCCCCTTAATCGAAGTAGAATAACGAATAGAATACTTCGATTTAAAGACCATCCGAAAATTCCTAAATATCGTCCCAAAGGACATTTAATATTGTGAGGAGAAAAAAAATTGATGACCCTCCAAACGAACGACAAATAATGCCACGATAAAAGGCTCAAGAGATTATAAAAATTCTTGACTATCCAATTTTTCGTTATAATATAGCGACGAATGAAACAATACGAGCGAGGGTAGAAAGACAAAGACGACGCCACACACGACAAAAGGTGTTTCTCCATGAATGTGCGAATTATTTACGATGCTGGAAAATAAACGCGAGAATCAAGATGTAAGCGTGGGCGAGAAGGGAGGAGAGCAACAGGACGAGCGGAGAAACGTGAATTTTGTGTATATATGTACAAAGAGGGAAGAGAGGGGAGGCCTATAAATGCACGAGGGAAGAAAGGAGAGGGGGGCGAGAAACGTCTTGTACAAAAGTGCGGATATTCCTTCTCGTATGACTACCAAGCCTTTCGGAATGTCGAAACTCACGACAGGGTAGACATTTTTGTTTTCGCCTGTACGGCAGTTCATAATTTTCACGTCCCACGCAAAATCACGCACCCGTATATATATATATATAAATACATACACGTATCTCGTGAAATAATCGTGTGTAGCTCGACGATGCATAAATTATAAGCGTGAAATATCAAGTATATATGGCAAGTATATATATATGTATGTTTTATACGTTGTATTCCACGTGAAATAGTACAATTTTTGGCGAGATATAATTTTGCAAACCGTTTAATTGGTGAACAGGAACTTGAAATTTTAAAAAACCGGTCAACCATGAAAATTCGGAAAGGTTAAAATGAGTGATCTCAAACAAAATGTGGTTTCTCTCCTGGCGAGTTGGGTATCGTTGGAAAGAGCTTAACTTAAGGGGGGAAATAGGGTTAGGACAGCGTTTTCTCAATGAATTTCATGAATTTTTTTATAGTATAAAAAATGAATATAATTTATTAAAACTTTGAGAATATTTCTACATATATTTAAGTATATACTATAAAATTTTTGAAGAATTTCCTTGAGAAACACCGAAGATATTAGCGACCCCATATTGCAGGTCACAATCTGACTCAGCATTTTGCGTACATTCTGGAAGACGCAATTTTCATCTGAAATCAAACGAGGTTGGAATTTACTTTTATTATATTTCTCTCTTCTATATGAACCTAAATGCTATCAAAAAAATAGAAATTTGAATTTTTTACCGGGGTGAAAACAATAAAGCATGATTTTTTGCCATTTTTTACAACTTTATTTGCAAAAAAAAAATTATTTTAAATAATGTTAATATTCCGATTTTAGGTTCATATAGAGCGCAATACTATGAAGAAAGTAACTGCCAATTTTTAAAATGATTGGTTGAAAACTTGCTTGAAATTGCTTGAAAAAAAGTCGTTTTCAGAAAAACGCTTTTGAAAAAATAGTACCAAGAAAAACAAAGTCAAGGCAGTCATAAATTTTCTTCGGTGTTGTTCAAGGAAATTCTTCAAAATCTTTATAGTATATACTTAAATATATGTATAAAATATTCTCAAAGTTTCAATAAATTATATTCAATTTTATACTATAAAAAAATTCATGAAAATCATAGACAAAACGCTGTCCTAACCCTATTTCCCCCCTTACTGGCTTATAACAATGGAACGAGTCGGAATTTTCATTTAAAATTTTTGGAACATATTTTTCAATAGTTTTACTAACAATTTATGAAATTAAAAAAAAATCGATTTTTTGAACCGTCTAACCCTATTTCCTCCCTTAAGGATTGAAAAAATATTTTTAAATATTTTTTTTCATTAATATTTTCAACGTTATTGATGAAAATGTTCGTCTTCCACTATGTCCTCCGGCTTCAACCCCCTTAGTTTCGAAAGGAATGCATCGAAAATTCGAAAATAATTCTGATATATAAAGGCATGTTAGACGTTGTCAGGAAAATTGTAGCGATGTCGATATTGTCATTGGTTTTTCAGATATACGAAATACACGATATCACTTACGGGATTATACGTAGTCAGGATTTAAAAAAAAACAAAATTTTGTTTTTAATTTTATTTTCGTCGTGTACATATATTGAAGTATATACACAGCAAATTTCATGTCAATCCGACAAATATTCTCGAAGTTACACGCATATTTGTAAAGACGTCTCGGAGCGGTTGATAGTAGATTTTGAAAGTTTGAATGCGTTTTTCTCAAAACTGTGTTTTTAAAGTCGGTGAGCAAGTTTCCGCGGAAACGACTAAACCGATCAGTCTCAAATTTTTACACATACTTTATAAATATATTTTTTAGTGGTTAATCGAAGGTTTTTTCTCACCGATAGATATTTTCCATTTTATAAACGATTTAAGGCCAAAACTTTTATCGAAAATCGAATTTTTTTTTTTGACAAGCCGTCATTTTGTTCCAAATCAATATTTTGCTTATTCCTTCGATTAAATACTTGATAATACCTTATATTAACGAAATATTTTTTGTTTTCCAATTTTAAACGATCCAATCCAGAGATATCGTGTTCACCGCAAGACGCCTTTTTTCGAGGAGCTTCCGGAGATCGGCTATAGCAGCTTTAAAAATCATTATTATTACAAATAAAAAGTATGAAAATAAAGTCAAAAGTTACGAAAGTATGTATATAAACTTTTACGTTAATAAATTAAAATGTCTTTCCAGGAAAAATTCTTGAAAAATTGCTTTTTTTGGGCTCCCGACCCCGTGTATCTTCTTAAGGGAATATGAAAGATCTGTTTTAACGACTATGTATTACCGACAGAATGCATTGATATTTTCGGTCAAACGACATTCTCAAACTAATAAAACGAATAATTCGAAATTTGGTCAAATGATTCTGGACATCTCTATCGGTAAGGACCAGAAAAATGTGGAAATTCAAAATATAAATGTACACTTTCAGCTAAAAACGGATAGGTTTAAAACAGAAATGAACATAATTATTATTGTATAGCGTATTTTCGAAGAACTTGATCCTTACCATATGAAAGGATGGAAACCTTAGCTAACGAGCATTTATTTGTTGCTGTATCTGTAGAAGTATCCAAATGGCATCTGGCCGAAAAATTTACAATAACCGTGACAAAGTGTTTTCGTTTAGTTCGTTTATATTCCACTGGCGCTACTTGCAAACCTGACTGCAAGATTTTCCTTGATCAATTCTATTCACAGACAATTTTCGAATTTTTTTGGGGTTTTTCCTACTTAGCAAATTAGAAGTTACAGTACCAAAATATATAGTAAATCACTTCTGACACGGTTAACTTGCGTATGTGGTAAATATTCCATCAACGTTAACCCGACATCAAGGGCACCTACGATACCGACACTGTTAGAAAGTCTCATCGTTTTTCATATCGACGCTGCTCACGAAGACTAGCATGTTTCAGATGTCTTACGAAAACTAGCACGTTTGATATCACCGCGAAAACTAGCATGTTTCGGCTTTTACCACGAAAACTAGCACATTTCGATATTCGCCGCGAAAACTAGCATGTTTCGGCTTTTACCACGAAAACTAGCACATTTCGATATTCGCCGCGAAAATTAGCACGTTACAGTATCACTGGAATTGTTTCTCATTTTTCGAGAATATTAGAAGATAGCGATCTCTAAGATTCCAGTAAATTTGTTGAATCGTATTTTCAATAATGTTATTATTCTTTAAAATAGAAAACGAATATAAATTTTTAAGGGTGTACGGGCGATACTTCCATAATGTTTTTCATTTATTCCTTATAGTGCTCCCGAAAAAATTATTAAAACATTCGTGAAAGATCAGAATCTTATTCGATTTAGTTCGGCAAATATACGACTTTTTCCAGTGCAAATCGAAATATGCTAGTTTTCGCGACGGAAGCCGAAACATGCCACTTTTCGCGGCAGAAGCCGAATCATGCTAGTTTTCACGGTGAAAGCTGAAACATGCTAGTTTTCGTGGTGAAAGCCGAAACATTCTAGTTTTCGTGGTGGAATTCGAAACGTGTTAGTTCTCGTAAGAAATATGAAACATGCTAGTTCTCGTAAGCAGCGTCAATATGTTCTTAAGGTAGTCTGGTAACTTAAGCCGATTTTCATGTCTTTTTTGGAGGGCGTTTTTTGTAGGAAAATAAAAATGAATTGTTTTGGATATTTAGGATGTTTTTATTTATATATTAAAGATACAAAACAAAATTTTATTTTTTTATTTAATAGCTTATTATTATTATTATTATTATTGATCGATGTTGGCACCTCGAAAAAAAAGCGCGTGGGTGGTCCCGGTGATTTTGGTTCTTGATGTTATCTGAAATAAAACATTCTCGATAATTCTTAATCTATAGACATGTCATTCTGGTCGGAACTACTGAAGTTAAATTCCATGGATAAATAACAAAATGGCGGACTTTGGAAAAAAGATTTTATTTTCCAAAGTCCGCCATTTTGTTATTTATCAATGAAATTCAACTTCAGTAGTTCCGACCAGAATGACATGTCTATAGATTAAGAATTATCAAGAATTTTTTATTTCAGATAACATCAAGAGCCAGAATCACCGGGGCCACCCACGAGGCCTTTTTTCGAGGTGCCAACATCGATCAATAATAATAATAATAATAATAAACTATTAAATTAAAAAAAAAAATTTTTTTTTTTGTATCTTTAATATGTAAATAAAAACACCCTAAATATCCAAAACGATTCATTTTTATTTTCCTACAAAAAAACGCCCTCCAAAAAAGACATGATAATCGGCTTAAGTTACCAGACTACTACATTAAGGGTACCCTCGGCGTATATAGGGTTTATATTAATTGGTTTTTTAGTGTGTTATAATTGTCCCCGAGCACCATTGACATTTCTCTCGGGACTACAAAAGCAGTCATTTTGAAGATAAAAGATCACAATTTAAAAGATCACAATTCATCAATGAATTGTTTTTTTTTAAATTAATTGTACGTGACTTTATGGATTGCAATTATCTCCAGTTTCGTCTATAGAACTCTCAAAAATTGTCTTGACTACAAATTGTACTTACTTCACGCGGAATGCCTCACATATATAGAAATGTATATATATATTTATAAACTTATATATGTATTTATGTGGTTGTTACGTACATATATAAAACGGGCGGGTATCGTTCGTAAGAAATTCGGTAAGTATACATACAAATTCAATGTCATAAACGCAGAAATGCCAATAACTTTTGGCCCCTCGAGCGCGTTCGTATACCTTTCCGGAGCGCGTCGTCAAATGTAAAAATTCGCGATTCGAATATTGACATGGAAGAATAAAAAGATAAATATATATAAACTTTCGCTCGTTCGCCAGTACCGATACAGAAAGATCTCCAAGCGGAGACAATAATATATCTGCCTCTGCTCGTCGTTATATTCTCTTACGAACGATATCTGCCTAATTTTCATCGGGAAGGAGAAAACAACAAAATGAAACACGTTTCACCATTCGCACTTGTCACGAATTTAATGGAACGGGCCTTTTTTTTGTTGCATCGAGTCCTGTCAACAACGACGAGGACGAGGATCGCTTGGGAAGATCGTTTCACCTTTCATGAATACTCGTTTTCTCTCTCCACTTTGGTTGAATAGGGAGCATTATTTAAAAAAAATATGTATATATACATGTATACATAAATATTGTTCGTTACGAAAGGATGTGTATCTTTAAGATATAAAAAAAAAATCATACTCGATTCAACGACGATTTAAACATTTTACATTCCACTGTAATAGTTATGTCGAACGGACAGGATCTTTTTTTACAAGACTCGAAAAATATTGAAAGGATAGGTGATTTTTATCTGGCAGTGCGTGGGTGCCAAAAATGAATTATTTATAATTCGAGAACGGTTCGCTGTATACGGCTATAGGGCTGGAATTTTGTATGAAAAATTGAACAATTAGTCGTCATTGTTGGTGATGATTTTCGTTAAAATAAACGCGGCGATTGAGGTTTTATAAAATTTTGAATTTTTTGAAATAAACATTTGAAAGCTGTAACTTGTACAAAATTTAAGCAATCCAGCTTGAGAGCACGTTGAAAGAAGCTGAGAAACTCCAACAGCGTCGGTATAGTAGATACCATTAAAATCAGGAAGCGGTATCAAATTATTATGTATTTTGGTCTCGTCACTTCTAATTTGCCAGGTAGGATCCCAAAAACCTTCGAAAATAGTTTGTAAATTGAAAATTAAGTAGGGAAAATCTGGCGTTAATACAATAACAAAACCAAAACACTTATCCACGATTAATACCGCGTATTCTTTGGCCAAGCGCCATTCTGTTAATTTTCAAGATACACCAGAAAATAAATGTTCGTTAGTAACGTAATGATCAAATTTTTCGTAATAGTTGAAGTTGAAATGTGCATGTCGCTTCCTGATAATTTTGGTGCATTCGCAAATCGTCCTCTACTGAGAAAGAGACATTTTCAATATTAGGTTCTTTAAGGGAGGAAATAGGGTTAGACAGTTCAAAAAATTGATTTTTTTTAAATTCATAAATTGTTAGTAAAACTATTTAAAAATATGTTCCCAACATTTTTAATAAAAATTCCAACTCGTTCTATTGTTACAAGCCATTATGGGGGGAAATAGGGTTAGGACAGCGTTTTCTCAATGATTTTCATGAATTTTTTTATAGTATACAAAATGAATATAATTTATTGAAACTTTGAGAATATTTTATACATATATTTAAGTATATACTATAAGGTGTTTATACATATATTTAAGTATATACTATACGGTGTTTATACATATATTTAAGTATATACTATAAAATATTAGCGACCCCTTATTGCTTGTTTTTCTTGGTACTATTTTTTCAAAGACGTTTTTCTGAAAACGACTTTTTTTGAACTTGCGTACACGCTAGTTTGAAAAGTTTTCAACCAGTCGTTTTGAAAATTGGCAGTTACTTTCTTCATAGTATTGCGCTCTATATAAACCTAAAATCGGAGTATTATCATTATTTAAAATCTTTTTTTTTTCCAAATAATGTTGTAAAACATGGCAAAAAATCATGCTTTTTTGTTTTGACCTCTGTACAAAATTCAATTTTCTATTTTTTTGATAGCATTTAGGTTCATATAGAAGAGAGACATATAATAAAAGTAAATTCCAACCTCGTTTGATTTCAGATGAAAACTGCGGCTTCCAGAATGTACGCAAAATGCTGAGTCTGTGACCTGCAATATCGGGTCGTTAATATCTTCGGTGTTTTTCAAGGGAATTCTTCAAAAATTTTATAGTATATGCTTAAATATATGTATAAAATATTCTCAAAGTTTCAATAAAATATATTCATTTTTTATACTATAAAAAAATTCATGAAAATCATTGAGAAAACGCTGTCCTAACCCTATTTCCCCCCTTAACTGCACGAGATGTGCTTCAAACATTGGAAAAAGAAATTCAAAATCGTATAAAGTCTGACGGGTTGTTAAATGTTTACGGAAATTATATCATTCAAAGGAGCGAGACAGTTCTACTTGCGTGCAAAACGTCAGCACGGTCGGTCGATCGATGCCGGATCGACCGGAAGTTACAGATCTCGATTACCCTCGATTTTTGCAGCCTCATACACACTTAGAGATTTGTTGACATATTTTTCTTGACGTTTTCACACATTGTGAACACACGAGAGCATTGAAAGCTGAAAAAAACCCCTTTTTCCACGAAAGCAAAGCGTTCGGTATGAGAAAGTAATAGGGGAAAATGTGAGAGAATGTACGAACGACAAAATCACGAATTATAGAAGGGGGTGACACACGTTCGGAAAGTCAGAGAGGTCCCGGTCCGGGATCGGGCACTCGCTTCTCGTTCGTTCTCTCCCCTTACCAGCGTCTCGATCGCCGCGCGCTCTTAGCGATCGTCCACCCAGAGCTGCGCGTCTAGACGTTCTAAATTTGAATAATATTTTTATGAATGAGCGGACGTACCATAAATCCCGGGCAAGAGAGAGAAAGAGGCTGAATACTGTGGGACCAGCGTAGGTGATGCTGCCGGGTTTGGGGTATATTTAGCTCTCATATTTATACATATATATGTATATATCTTTTCTTTCTTTCCTCCTTCTGTCTTTTTTCATTTTCATTATACATATATATATATACTGAATGTACGCGAGTTCGGGGGCTCGTGCTCTCGCTGCTGCTGCTTTTATACTGACTCATGTAGCCCCCGCGTGACCCAGTGACTAATAGGCTTATTATTTTATATCGCCGCACATTTGTTATCGCCACTATATATAGAAGATACACAGGTACCCATACATATATACAATATGTATATATAAGCGAGAGAGAAAAAAGATGGACGAGACGAGGGTGGAAAATTGTTCGTTTTTTTTCTCCTCCCCTGCCTCTCACTCCATCTTTTGGGACTAATGTCATGTTTACTCAATGCCCCGAGCGCGTGGAGAACGGGATTTTGGGGTTTTGAGGGATGCCGCGACTTCTCGTGTATCACCAACATATTACGTGTATATATATATATATATATATATATATATATTTATACAGGGTATTGTATTATTTCATGTACGTATAATATCCTATGAATTTTCTCCTTAGATTTATCACCATCCCCGATTCGTCATTGTCACTGTTACGACGCTACCGATTTCACGTGTTTTATAATAACGTCATATTATTCATTACAAGCGCGAGTGTCTCGAAGGGGCATCAGAGAGAAATATTACAGGCGAGCGCATAGAAAAAATTGATATTGAAAGAAAAATTCTTATTCATAAATTCCTTTTAATAATATATCTTTTTTCTTTCTCCTTGAAGACCACAAAGATGCAAATTTCCAGCCCTTATAATTAACGGTTGCATTTAAACAAAGTAATGGTTTTTAAAAATCAGTTCTTTTTCATTATTCATATTTTTATCCCAAAAACATCCCTTTACGCAAAGTTACGCTATGCCAAAAGTTTGAAACTTCGATTCTCACGGGTGCTTTAGCCGTGTGGTCTTTAAGGGGAGAAATAGGGTTAGGACAGCGTTTTCTCAATGATTTTCATGAATTTTTTTATAGTACAAAAAATGAATATAATTTATTGAAACTTTGAGAATATTTTATACATATATTTAAGTATATACTATAAAATTTTTGAAGAATTTTCTTGAAAAACACCGGGGATATTAGCGACCCCATATTGCAGGTCACAATCAGACTCAGCATTTTGCGTACATTCTGGAAGCCGCAATTTCCATCTGAAATCAAACGAGGTTGGAATTTATTTTCATTATATGTCTCTCTTCTATATGAACCTAAATGCTATCGAAAAAATAGAAAATTGAATTTTTTACAGGGGTCAAAACAAAAAAGCATGATTTTTTGCCATTTTTTACAACTTTATTAGCAAACAAAAAATTATTTTAAATAATGATAATGATAATGATAATATTCCGAAAGTAACTGCTACTTTTCAAAACGATTGGTTGAAAACTTTTCAAACTATCGTATACGCAAGTTAAAAAAAAGTCGTTTTCAGAAAAACTCGTTTGAAAAAATAGCAAAATGCTAAGTCTGATTGTGACCTGCAATATGGGGTCGCTAATATCTGCGGTGTTTTTCAAGAAAATTCTTCAAAAATTTTATAGTATATACTTAAATATATATTTAAAATATTCTCAAAGTTTCAATAAATTATATTCATTTTTTATACTATAAAAAAATTCATGAAAATCATTGAGAAAACGCTGTCCTAACCCTATCTCCTGCCTTAATGGCTTATAACAATAGAACGAGTCGGAATTTTCATTTAAAATTTTGGGAACATATTTTTCAATAGTTGTACTAACAATTTATGAAATTAAAAAAAAATCAATTTTTTGAACCGTCTAACCCTATTTCCCCCCTTAAGGGCTGTGTCGAATTTTTGTTTCCTCAAACTGTAACCATTTTCACGTACAAAAGGTCCTACGATAAAGTCATTTACGACCAGGAGTTTCGGGGATATTAATTCTGCAAAGACGTGACTTTTGAAAAGAAAAAACGCAAGTATTCGAAAATTCGTATTTCGAAAACTACTGGTTGTAGCTATAGTTACTCTAACATATATTTTTCTGAAAATTGTCCTGTATGTCGGATAAAAAATACTGGAGTAAAATATTATTATTATGTTGAAGAGGAATTGATGAAAACATTTTGTTTACAACTTTTCTGCTCGTTACAATTAAGATAGTAGGTATATAATAATAAAATGTTTATTATGAAGGGCATTATCAGCGAGACATAAAGATAAGTTTTTTATAGAAAATAACAACAAGCAGCTGGATGGTTAATTTGTCGATTTTTTTCGGAGATAAAGCCTCCCACTCAAAATATCTGATACGAAGGGGTGGTCTCAAACCATGGAAAATTGACCTTCCACGGAGATTAGCCCACACGTTCGGCAGCTACCGAATGAATTAAATAAAACAACATTTCAACGAAATTCCGTATGATCGAGAATACGTTTTTTTTTTCTTTCTTTCGTGAGTTATTACCCCAAAGTCGTCCTTGCTCTTCCTCACAATTCGTCACACTGCAGGCCCATTTTTTTTTTCGCCCACGATACATAAATTCATTTTAAAGTGATATCGTCGACGAATCAAGAAAAGAATTCCATCTGGCACGCGAGAGGGTGTTTTTCCATTGTCTCGTTTATATATATATATAATGCTATTCTCCATTTGCTCGGACATTACCCTCCCGTCGTGCTTGCGAAGGTGGCCAATTTACGTCATCAAAGAGACTATGAAATAATGGCGGCTTTGAGGTGTTGAAAGAAAATTGTGAAGGTTATTCGCGCGCGGGGGTAAAAAAATCGTGAGAACGACACGAGGTGAAAAAGAGAGGCGCGAGCCGAAAGAGTACGTAAACGTCATGCGGAACGAAAAAAAACGAACGGCACCACCCCATACACCGCCTGAGGTCGAAGAGGACAAGGGTTGGACATACGTATAACCGGATATAAAGGGAGAAGAAGAAAAAATATAAGGGGGGGGATAAAAAAAAGTAGAACGCGAAGAGAGAAGGCATCGGAGAAACACATGTCGTTCGATGCGTATCCCGCTGTGGATTTGGTTGCGTGGGATTCGTAATATATATATATATATATATATATATATATTGGTATATTATTAGAGTATGGAACTTGGACCAAAAATGTTGTCGGGAAAGAGAGACATCTGTATAGAGAGTTCGAGACGCGAACAGCAACACAACTCGTGCCATCCAAACGTATGTTCCATTGTATATAGAAGACAAAGTTGTTTGTCACACCCCTGGATTATTGAACACCAGGGGAAAAGAAGAAGTTTTTTTCAAGATTTTGATTTTTACGAGTTTACGAAAAGACGATTTTTTAGTTTATGGAAAATGGAAGCTAATGAATTCCTGATCTGTGGGACAAAATACATTGACATAGGGTTGGGAGTAGGGTAATTGGTCCAATACAGGAAACGTTACTAAATTGTACTGGTGACACAATTGAACGATAAATAGTTAGTCAATTGTTATAGCAGAAAAATAACGTTTTTACTTTATTGCATTTCCGTTTTTCCATGTTTCTCGTTTTCCACGTGCTGTTTCGATATCCAATCGGGAATTCTCTACCACCTACCATAATTGAACTGTTGTTTTTTCTGTCAAAGCTTAAAAAGTTCCATGTGATAATCCGAAAAAATGAGATAATTTGATGTTTTTCTTTTTTATAAAAGCCTATTGTTATATCGCGATGAAAAATGCGAAAATGAAATAAAAGGTAGACAAGTGTTTGAGTGTCCATATATATATATATATATATATATATGCACATAGGTAAACTAAAAGTCTCGCTGACGTCATTTTCACGGTTGAACTAGGAGGCGTGATCGAAAGAACGAAATGATTGTTCGATAGTCGATTATGGGTTAAAAAAAAAATCTCTCGGCGAAACGATTCTCTGAGAGGAAAATCGATTCCAATCTCCGCCTTAACGATCCTCCGATGACGTGCACAAATTCATTTCGATCTCTCTCTCTCTCTCTCTTACTCTCTTTGGTCCTATTTCAGCATCCCTCGAAAAAGGGCATTGGTGAAGAGGTGCCCCTGCTCGTAGTTCACTTACGTTGTATAGCAATCATTTACACAAGGATTCTAATCGTTATTGTATATACAGGATCGAGAGAACGATAAATAGGATTTGGAGGCAGGAGTCGAGGAATTTTACGGAGAAAACAGTATTGGTGAAAAATGATTTTTCGAGCAATTCTTTACCACGAAAACGTAAGTCTAGAATGTTTTTTTTTTATTACCCAACGAAATCACTTCTTGTAACGGTCACACATTTTTCAATTGTCACATTGTTACCGGTTTTACAGAAAATTAAAAAAATTATAAATTCATTACTGCTCCATCGATTTTATCGGAATTCACTAACAAAAATACTTTATACGTAATTATTAATGATACCTAATTTATATAAGAAATTTTCTTTCAAAATTCGAACAATTACACGACTTGGGCCGCGAATAAACATTTTTGAAATTTACAAAGGTTCATTCCATCGGACCGATTTGTTAAATCTTCATAAAAATCTCTCGTATATCGGTCAAAGTGGGTAGCTCAAATTGTTTATGAAGCTTTAGTCTCGTCAGTTAAATCAACTCAAAGTTTGATAAAAGTTTGATTTTCACAACCTGATTTCACCCACGCACACACATCCATCCATAAATCTTTTGAGGACTCACATACCCCTGAAATTTTCAGAAAAATCGATTTTTTTACAGATTTTTTTTCTTTATACTTTTAAGAATTTTGAAAGGAAAAACTTTTAAGAAAATTCCACTCCGTTACAAAGTTATAGCAATAAATGAGATCAGACATCGGGTTCACGTTCTACCTACCAGAAACTTTAAACGCGTTGTTCTCGAAACTATGTTTTTAGACTTAGACAGTGTCAGCACGATAATTCAGTCAATTTTCAATATATTTAATAGTCTGACGACAGGTTTTTTTTTATTTTTTGGTTGAACAATTTTTTATAAATTATTAAACACTAATTTTTTTTTAAATCGCATACTAAAGTTTGAAATACTGTAGTTTCTTTATTAAAAAAAAAAACAACAATTCCCTCCGTCAGACTATTACCACTACATTATTTTACTAGATTTTTTAAAATGATTGCAGATTGGATCATTTTTGGTGAAGTTATGATAACGATAAGGAGGCGCCATGGTTTTCATCAGTAGTCCATTTATACCCGTAAAAAGTGATGTTAATATTTGAAAAAAAAAATTAATACTCTTTCTTACGGATGAAAAGTTAATAAAAAATGTGAAATCAACAATTTAGTCAATCAACAACCATTTAGAAATAGGGTTAAACGGTTCAAAAAATCGATTTTTTTTTAAATTTCATAACTTGTTAGTAAAACTATTGAAAAATATGTTCCCAAAATTTTAAATGAAAATTTCGACTCGTTCTATTGTTATAAGCCATTAAAGTGAGTGGCTCTCCTTCAGGCCCCGAGCGCGCTATTTTTTCAAACGCGTTTTTCTGAAAACGACTTTTTATGAACTTGCGTACACGCTAGTTCGAAAAGTTTTCAACCAATCGTTTTGAAAATTGGCAGTTACTTTCTCTATAGTATTGCGCTCTATATGAACCTAAAATCGGAATATTATCATTATTTAAAATAATTTTTTTTCGCAAATAAAATTGTAAAAAACGGCAAAAAATCATGTTTTTTTGTTTTGACCCCTGTAAAAAATTCAATTTTCTATTTTTTTGATAACATTTAGGTTCATATAGAAGAGAGACATATAATAAAAGTAAATTCAAACCTCGTTTGATTTCAGATGAAAATTGCGGCTTCCAGAATGTACGCAAAATGCTGAGTCTGATTGTGACCTGCAATATGGGGTCGCTAATATCTTCGGTGTTTTTCAAGGAAATTCTTCAAAAATTTTATAGTATATACTTAAATATATGTATAAAATATTCTCAAGGTTTCAATAGATTACATTCATTTTTTATATTATAAAAAAATTTACGAAAATCATTGAGAAAACGCTGTCCTGACCCTATTTCCCCCCTTAACCCTTATCGTCCGCACTCCACCAGAACTACATAATGGTCACACCGTGATCGTTTCATCCCTCACTAGTAAAATGCTTGCTGCAGTGAAGCTATTTGAATTGTCGACTCGAAAAAATTACTGAATAACTGTGAAACATCCTTTTATCCGACGGAAATGTTTTTTTTTTATCTAAAATTCTACTTTGCACATAAACAAATTGCCAAAGCAAAAATACCTGGAAAATGACTTTTTTTTTCTAACAAAAATCAGAATTAATATAATTTCTGATATTTTAAGCTGAAAATTTAACCTGTTACTCGCGAGCTATGAAACTTAAGGAAAAAAAAATTAACGCAATAAGGCGCGTTCGAGAAAAGGCATTTTTTTTGAGAATCGAAATGAGGGATCGTAGGGAAAAGGAAATAAACGTTTTGTCAGAAAATACATCAATGTATGTCGAAATTTTTCATGTTGTGAGTCAGAGTAAATTGACGTTGAGTATGTCTGAGATCACTGAGACCCGACGGTGCATGTTAAGGATTAAAAATGTGTTTCCCGACGATTTTCAACATTTCGAACACATTGACACTGGAAACGATAAAACAGAAGGAAAAAAAAACATTTTCACGAAGACAAAAGTTCGTCAATGTGGAAGAAAAAAAAAAACTATAGCGAAAAAGTAGAACCTTCGTGAGAAAGTCGATTTTCTCTTTTCCGTGTTTATATATCTATACTCGTTTTCTCGCGGTTGTCCCGCGCGAATATGGCGCACTTAACGCGGAAAACACACCATAAATCAAGCCTCTTAATAAGCTCGTATATCACATTCGGAGTGTGCTGGTTTCTTCGCGTTTCAAACATCGGGGGCATTGGCTACGCGCTGCGAAAGGACGAGAGTATGAAACGTCCTACGAACAATGCAGGAGTCGACCGATATTGTTGAAACACTGATCGTCGAGAGGGCTGCTAAACGCAAAAGCTGGTCTGCACGTATATATGTATATATAATAAATGGACTTTGGTCGACACTGAGTTTCACTTCCGTCAAGATTTATACGACCAAGAGATCGGTATAGTAAGGAGTTCGAAACTACGCACAGCTATGAGCATCCGTACGCCATGCGCTTACCATATTACGAGTATATATATATATAAATAAATATATATATATATATATATATATATATATAAAACGTCTCTGTGTGTGTTCAAGAATTTTCGTATCGATGTGACCTTTAAGGGCCAAATACCATAAAACTTTATGGTACTCCCCCGGTAGTGTGGTTTGCTGCGATTTCCCTTTTGGCCCTTCGATAATTTACGATCTCGCGAGTGAACGCTGATGTAGGTCCACTGCACCCCCGGACCAATTGCACCTCGATAGAAACGTCATTGACTGCGTTGTAAAAATAGAATCCGTTTTTCTAACGCAACGTTTTCTATTGTCACTGTCTTTGCAAACACTGATAATCGGATTACTCATTATCCGAGTTCTCTATAAAACAGTAGGGTGACACTGGATAAATTATGGTTTAAAGAAAATATTTGAGTCAATTAAAGGGGGAAATAGAGTTAGACTTTTTATTTCATAAATTGTTAGTAAAACTATTGAAAAATATGTTCCTAAAATTAAAAATTAAAATTCCGATTCGTTCTATTGTTATAAGCCATTAAGGGGGGAAAAACGGTTAGGAAAGCGTTTCCTCAATGATTTTCATGAACTTTTTTATAGTATAAAAAATGAATATAATTTAGTGAAACTTTGAGAATATTTTATACATATATTTAAGTATATACTATAAAATTTTTATACATATATTCAAGTATATACTATAAAATATTAGCGACCCCATATTGCTTGTTTTTCTTGGTACTATTTCTTCAAACGCGTTTTTCTGAAAACGACTTTTTTTGAACTTGCGTACACGCTAGTTTGAAAAGTTTTCAACTAATCGTTTTGAAAATTGGTAGTTACTTTCTTCATAGTATTGCGCTCTATATGAACCTAAAATCGGAATATTATCATTATTTAGAATAATTTTTTTTTTGCAAATAAAGTTGTAAAAAATGGCAAAGAATCATGCTTTTTTGTTTTGACCCCTGTAAAAAATTCAATTTTCTATTTTTTTGATAGCAATTAGGTTCATATAGAAGAGAGACATATAATAAAAGTAAATTCCAACCTCGTTTGATTTCAGATGAAAATAGCGGCTTCCAGAATGTACGCAAAATGCTGAGTCTGATTGTGACCTGCAATATGGGGTCGCTAATATTTTATAGTATATACTTAAGTATATGTAAAATTTGATGGTATATACTTAAATATATGTATAAAATATTCTCAAAGTTTCAATAAATTATATTCATTTTTTATACTATAAAAAAATTCATGAAAATCATTGAGAAAACGCTGTCCTAATCCTATTTCCCCCCTTAAAGCACTGAATCAAATCAATGTCGACAGGTATAATTCTAAAGAACGTTAGGGAAAAATAACTCCTGATTTAGTCTGGAATAAAATCATGTACTAGACGATGTAGGTAAATTCATGGTTATATTCCTCTTTCCAGAAGGTATTTTTATTTTTATTTTTGAAATCATGTCTTTTTAAAACTACCCCTGTCAAAAATTCGTGCTCACTTGTAGAAGCGAACTTTCAAATTTTTGTTTAGAACGTTTTTTTTTGGGGGGAAAACCAACCTTTTGTATTTATTTGGTAAATTTTCGTTATTTAAAATTTGCATAACTTTTGTTTTTCACCATCACAAAATGTTCTCTCTACGAGGAAGCCTTTTACAGGGGAAGTCTTTGAAAGTACCTCTGTAAAAAATTCGTACTCATTCGTAGAGGCAAACTTTGAAAATTTTTCGTTCAGAACGTTTTTCTTTTCCCGGGAAAACCAATATTATATATTTTGATTAATTTCAGTTGTTTAAAATTTGCATAACTTTTGCTTTTCACGATTACAAAATTTCCTCTCTACGAGGAAGCCTTTTAGGGCGGCAGTCTTTAAAACTACCTCTGTAGAATATTCGTGTTCTTTTGTAGAAGCGAACTTTAAAATTCTTCGTTCAGAATGTTTCTTTTTCCAGAAAACCCAACATTATATATTTATTTAATAAATTTTCGTTGTTTAAAATTTTCATAACTTGTGCTTTTCACGATCAGAAAGTTTCCTCTCTACGAGGAAGCCTTTTACAGGGGAAGTCTCTAAAACTACCTCTGTAAAAAATTCGTAGTCATTTGTAGAGGCGAACTTTTAAATTTTTCGTTCAGAATGTTTTTTTTCCGAGAAAATCAACATTATATATTTATTTGATAAATTCCCGTTGTTTAAAATTTGGATAACGTTTGTTTTTCACCATTACAAAGTTTCCTCTCTACGAAGAAGTCTTTTACAGGGGAATTCTTCAAAACTATCTCTGTAAAAATTTCCTACTCATTTGTAGAAGCGAACTTAAAAATTTTTCGTTCAGAATGTTTTTTTTCCGAGAAAACCAACATATATTTATTTGATAAATTCCCGTTGTTTAAAATTTGGATAACGTTTGTTTTTTACCATTACAAAGTTTCCTCTGTACGAAGAAGCCCTTTACAGCGGAAGTCTTTAAAACTAACCCTGTAGAAAATTCGTGCTCTCTTGTAGAAGTGAACTTTGAAATTTTTCGTACAGAAGGTTTTTTTTTCCGGAAAACCCAACATTATATATTTATTTGATAAATTTTCGTTCTTTAAAATTTGGATAACTTTTGCTGTTCATGATTATAAAGTTTCTTCTTTACGAGGAAGCAAAAATGTATTTAATATTAAATCCATTTGCCTTGATGGAGCATCTTCGCACATTGTTAGAAATGATCAATTTCATATTGATAAATTATTTACCGATCGATCGTGACTCTCTCTTGAATGGTCCTGAGACATATATATATATATATTTTCGTCGTGTATCCGGAACGAGGAGTCATGGGAAAATTTACGAATAATGCAAAGCGGAAACCACAAAAATTTCACAACTCCGCCCTTATTTTGGTTCCTGATGTCCGCACACGCATACCTTTCCCATACAATTGTACATTTTTCCTGTACTCTTCGTCAAACATCCACCCTTAACGTCTTCTTATAACTGAATCGCCCCCCCCCCCTCCCCAAAAGTCTTTGCTTTAATACGGAAAATTCGAAAATCCAAACATGGGCATAGTTGTGTGTACGATGAAGAAGGGGGCGGAAAGTTCGGGTGAGCTCTTTCTTCACTTCGATTTCTCACTTTTACAAACCATAGTGACACGTTATACGTAAAAGTGCAAGAGAAAACCCGGTGAACACGCGCGTGTAACGTCTCTGGGGTGAATAATGACGTTGCGAAGAGTGCAGAACGACCAAAGACACCCTCGCTCGCACAATATATACAAATGGCAATAAATATAAAGTTGTATGTGAACAGACAAGTTTTTGGTACGTTAACGACTTCCTCGAGCGGGTAGAGTGAGAGAGAGAGAGAGAGAGAGAGAGAGAGAGAGAGAGAGAGAAAAAGAGAAGTCTCTCTCTGCCTCGATTTCCTAGGAATATAACGCGGAAAAAAGATTTCGTTAAATCATTGTTGACCAGCATCCCTTAAACGTCCTGGGTGGCTATTTTCTCGTTCTCTCGTTCTTACCCTTATTTCTCGAAGCCACAATGATCTTCGACTTCGTTGAACTGTGTCTCATTCTTAAGAAATACGATTTAACGACAATGGCTGCCTCTATATAGGTTTACATATATATATATACATGTCTCTGGGAGTGTGAAACAGAGTGTGGGGAATTGAAGAAATGGCGGGGGTGCAGTCTCGTGCGTGTGACTCGTTGAAACAGCCCCGAGCCCACCGAGAAAAGCCTTTATTGGCGGGCGAACGAACGGAGAGCAGGTGAGCAATATATATATACGTATATAATGTGATGACCTAAGGAGAAAAATGGTTCAGCAAGTTCCAAAAAGTTTCTAGAGTCAAAGAGTACAGTCAAAGAGAACGAGGAGAGGAACGGGCCACCTATACACTCGATACGATCGTTTTTGGGGTTTGCTCGTGTTGTGCCACACTGGGGGGTGTTTTACTCAGATTTTATACGGCGGAAGAAAAGTGTAGAATTTCTGGCAGACTGAGTTTAAATTTTTTTCTATCCTCCTAACAACCGTATAATGGTACACCTCGGGTGTTTAAGGATGTTATTCGTCGTACAGTCACCTTCAAGAACGAAATTATGTTAAATTTTCGTTTAAGAGCAAGACACACTGATTTCCTTTTTTTTTCGGTCCAATAAATCTATGGTTAACATAGAAAAATAAATAAGTAACTATCAACGTGTAGAGATTGCTTATCGCAATTGAACAGACGGTGAATTTCCACTTGGTTGTGAGAATTAAAAAAATTTGTCGATGAATCGGGGTAAATGTTCAAATGTAATGAAATATCGAATTATCTGATTGATTCTGAATTTTCTAAATTTTACAAATTTTGAGATATAGGGCTGAATTTTATTCCACGAATAGTGCACCATCAAATGATATTTCGTATTGAATTTGAGGTAGCAGTCTGGTAACTTAAGGGAGAACACCACTGTGACCCCTGTTTTTTTTCACATTTTTCAAGAATTTTTTTTTGTGGGAAAAAAAAGAGATATTCGAAAAATTTTTTTGGGTTTTGTTCCTTGTTTATTAATGTATCAAAAAACATTTTTTTCACATTTTTCACGCCACATGGTGGCGCCGGGGAAGCTCTCGCGTTAGGTGCTGTCATCTCCGCGGCACGCAGCAGAACTCTCTTCAACGTCGATCTGAAAAAAAATACCGAGTGTTTTCGTTAATAATATGATATTTTGAAGAGAAGTACATAGGGATTTGGAAAAATATTGTTAAAAAAAAAAAGGCACGCCTTTGAAATTAACTTTAATTTCAAAGGCGTGCCTATTTTTTTCAAAACAATATTTTTGGATATTTAGGATGTTTTTATTTACATATTAAAGATAAAATTACATATTAAAGATACAATTTAAGAAAAGATAAAATTTTTTTGAAAAAATTTAATAGTTTATTATTATTATTATTGATCGAAGTTGGCACCTCGAAATAAAAGCGCGTGGGTGGCCTCGGTGATTTTGGCTCTTGATGTTAACTGAAATAAAAAATTCTTCATAAGAATTAAAAAATAAAATAAAATAAAATTAAATAAAATTAAAATAAATAAAAACGCGTGGGTGGCCTCGGTGATTTTGGCTCTTGATGTTAACTGAAATCAAGAATTCTTCAAAAATTCTTCATAATTCTTAATCATTCTGGTCGGAACTACTGAAGTTAAATTTCATGGATAAATAACAAAATGGCGGGTAAAATGAAAGGACTTTTTTTTCCAAAGTCCGCCATTTTGTTATTTATCCATGAAATTTAACTTCAGTAGTTCCGACCAGAATGACATGTCTAGAAATTAAGAATATTCAAGAATTTTTTATTTCAGATAACATCAAGAGCCAAAATCACCGGGGCCACCCACGCGCTTTTTTTTCGACGTGCCAACTTCGATCAATAATAATAATAAACTATTGAATTTTTTCAAAAAAATTTTTTTTTGTATCTTTATTATGTAAATAAAAACATCCTAAATATCCAAAACGATTCATTTTTATTTTCCTACAAAAAACGCCCTCCAAAAAAGACATGAAAAACGGCTTAAGCTACCAGACTACTACCTTAAGGCAAATCGGTGGAAGAGTTTAGATTTTATGAAATTTTGAATTTTTTCGAATTTCACGAAAAAAAAAAGTGTAATGGATGAAATTAGTCCGAAAAAAATATCGTCAAAATGAGAAACTTCCACGTTGTTTCCTCATTGATTTCCTCAGGGTTGCCTCTATGAAGAAGCCATAATTGAAAAGTTAACCCCTGCTCATAGAGGGGCATTTGTGAGTGAGATAAAATCATGAGAAAGCGGAAAGAAAGAAATGTGCAGGGTTGACATTTTTTATTTCAACATTAACTACACATTGAACCGAACAAAATATAATTAACATATAGTTTTCTTACAGGAGAGGTGAGAACATGATTTTTTTCATTCGACACTATTTGTAGCTGACTTAGTTAAAAACGATTATTGGTAACGAAGCGAAAGTGCAAAGAAAAAAAAACTATAACTCAAACTCGACGATCCTGTAAAGAGGATAAATGCTCTGATCTATATATCATTTATATGTCAATTTCGTGTAAATGTGTAGCAAAGAATCATTCTACTGTGGTGGTACCTACGGGGTGAGCGACAAATACAAAAAAAGAGAGGGAGAAAAACGAATAATACTACGTGCTCGTAATTCAAACGTCTTTTGAAGAAGATTTGAAATATATAATAAACTATGCTGTATGTATGTGTGTGTGTATGTGTGTGTGTATGTGTGTGTGTATGTGTTTTGCTGACAGTTGGTGGAAATAATGCTGTAGCCAGAACCATAGTAAAATATTCACTTCCGGGGTGAGTTTTACCTCTATATATATGAGTATATATAAATAGTGATATTCCCACAAGGCGATGAGAGGGCGAGTACAGTGGAGCAACAACAGCCCTCGCAATGGGTGGCTTGATTATAATAGAGGTATCATTCTCCTGACATATATATGTATATCGCTTCCCCGACCATGATGAGGATAATTGCGAATGGGGGGAGAAGGACTTTCTTTTGTATATATATATATCATATCAGTCTTCGGACGCCGATCAAAGCGGCGACGAATAAATAAAAGATAATTATCTAATTATTTCCATTGAGAGAAATCGCGAGGTTTCTGATGAGGTAGCAGAGCACAGCAGCGAGCGATTTTTCTTTTTCTTTCACTCGTCGCTGCAACCGATGCTCCGTCACGACGATTGTTCCATTCGAAAGTTAAAAGCAATCGTAATCGTATAATAACAATATTGCACACTTCTCCCTTCTAAATAATCACACGATTGTCTGTGTATGAGATATTTCACGTGAAGCGAATTGCCTATATATACGCCATCGATATTGGATGCGCCATTTTCAATTTCATAATTCCAATATCACATTTGGATTCGGAGATCTCAAACACCATGGCATATCAACGTTTTAAGGGTGGAAATAGGTTTAGGACAGCGTTTTCTCAATGATTTTCATGAATTTTTTTATAGTATAAAAAATGAATATAATTTATTGAAATTTTGAGAATACTTTATACGCATATTTAAGTATATACTATAAAATTTTTGAAGAATTTCCTTGAAAAACACCGAAGATATTAGCGACCCCATATTGCAGGTCACAATCAGACAATTTCATCTGAAATCAAACGAGGTTGGAATTTACTTTTATTATATGTCTCTCTTCTATATGAACCGAAATGCTATCAAAAAAATACATAATTGAATTTTTCACAAGGGTCAAAACAACAAAGCATGATTTTTTGCCATTTTTTACAACTTTATTTGCAAAAAAAAGAAGAAAGTAACTGCCAATTTTCAAAACGATTGGTTGAAAACTTTTCAAACTAGCGTGTACGCAAGTTAAAAAAAAGTCGTTTTCAGAAAAACGCGTTCGAAAAAATAGTACCAAGAAAAACAAGCAATATGGAGTCGGTAATATTTTATAGTATATACTTAAATATATGTTTAAAAATTTTCTAGTATATACTTAAATATATATATAAAATATTCTCAAAGTTTCAATAAATTATATTCATTTTTTATACCATAAAAAAATTCATGAAAATCATTGAGAAGACGCTTTCCTAACCCTATTTCCTCCCTTGATGGCTTATAACAATAGAACGAGTCGGAATTTTCATTTAAAATTTTGGGAAGATATTTTTCAATAGTTTCACTAACAATTTATGAAATAAAAAAAAATCGATTTTTTGAACCGTCTAACCCTATTTCCTCCCTTAACGCGAGTGAAACTGCGGGGCGCAGCTAGTAATTTATAAATTAAGAACGGATGGAAGAAAAAATTTGAAAGAAATCATAAATGGTTTCTTCGGTAAGAGCCAAAATATATGAAAAAAAAAATCAGCAATATCAAAATTGGTCCGAAAGGTCACAAAAGTGTGTGAGTTGGCATGATCTCACATGTGGAGCTACTTCAGCAACGGTAGTTAATCGGCCAAAAATGTCTATGTTGTTCTGACTAAAAGTGTGTTCTTGGATTTAATTCGACTGTCACGAAAACGTTTCGTGAATTAAACCAAAGATAAAATGAACTGTCGATGTGACAGCGTGCGCGCCAAAATGATCTGCACTCTGCGAGATACGTTATAATAATAATAATAATAATAATAATAATAATAATAATAATAATAATAACAATAATAATAATAATAATAATAATAATAATAATAATAATAATAATAATAATAATAATAATAATAATAATAATAATAATAATAATAATAATAATAATAATAATATATGAGGATTGTTGCGAAGAGAATTTCTCGCTCGACGCGGTGGCACAATAATTTCGCCCACCGATAATTTATAACCGGCATAGCCTTTATCATCGTGCATACATATATTACGTATATATATATAGGTAAGATATACAAGATCACTCGTGCATATTCTCTTGCGGTAGCATCGAAAGATAGTTAAAATGAAACAGCGGGTAACCAAACCGGGGAGATAAGTGTATGACGGGAGTACGCCGGGAGAGGAAGGCGAACTATCACGTCGAATATATACGAGCTTTTAGTGTGAATTACGAAGTGATCGAACGATCGAAGAGTATACTGTATATATATGAGAGGAAAGAAATAATGAAATACAATGAGTCAACATTTTACACTTGGTACAATAAATTATTTCTTCGATCGCCAAAGAGATAAAATGTTGTTTTTCTTCAAGCGAGTTCCGGGGGAGGATTCCACGATTAAAACTAGGAAAAATGCATTTTGTTTTACGAACAAAAAATCGCATTGAAAAGCCCTAAACGAAGATCCTCAAAGTGCTTGTAAAAAAATATTCAGACTGGTATATCAAGAATTACAAAGGTTTTATTGAAACCCGCACACACGCACACACCACGAGGACGGTTTGGAGTCTTAAAATATCGCGGTGCTAGCGAACAACGGAATCCTTATTTTTGCTATTCAACGTTATTAATAATTCAAAATTGAATATCTTAGCACTTGAAATAGCTCGCAAGTTTTTACAAAAAGCATTTTAAAGGTTTGAATTTCAACTTTTTGAAATTTTTTAGCGCAATTATGTGCGACATTTTTTTTCAAAATGGCGGTTGATGAAGCGAGAGCATGCAACATTGGAAAAAAATGGTCCGAGTTTGCGACGGCACAAGACAAGAGTCAAGTGTCGTAACTCAATGGGACAAAAGGCATGTGATAGGACAGAGTCTCCTCTTTAAAATGCTTTTTTAATCGTTTCGATCCGATGATTTTTCGCCGAGTTATTCGCATTTAAAGTAAAAAACATCCTTTTTCTTCAAATGCGAATAACTCGGCGAAAAATCATCGGATCGAAACGATTAAAAAAGCATTTTAAAGAGGAGACTCTGTACTATCACATGCTTTTTATCGAATTGTGTTGCGACACCTGGCTCACGCCATGGGTCGTCGCAAACTCGGACTAATATTTTTCAATGCCGCATGCTCTCGCTTTGTCATCCGCCATTTTCAATAAATTTATCTCGCAACATTAAAATAAATCGATCCTTTAAGTAGAGATTTCAAGCTTTATTTGCATTCTTTAAAGACCTTTCTATCTTCATTATTTACGCAGTTATCGTCATTTGAAATTTAGTGATTTTTTTTCCAAATTTTAAGTGTACCGCTTTTTTTTCGGGTGAGTGTATTTATTTTATTTTGAGAAAAAAAAACGCATCGCCTTCGAATAACATTTTCAATAATCCATTGTTTATGATTTTTTATACGTTTTTTTTACTGGTATATAAAACTGGTATATAAAAAATTACAAGGATTTTATTTAATTTCTTTATATTTACTTTATTTGGAGAAAAACGCATTTCCTCCGAATAATGTTTTTAATTCGGATATGAATATTTGGTTGTATGACCGTAGAAAGATTTTCAATAATCGATTGTTTGCGGCATTTAATACGTTTTTGTTTGTTTAATATGTTAAAAAAGATCGTGGGGGCCCCCGATAAATAAATTGAGGCAATAAACAAAATAATTTATCAACCAATTTGGCGAAGTAAATTGTTAATTCGATTCCTAAGAAAAAAAAATCATTTGGCAAATTCCTCTTCAATTTTACTGCTCTAAACTAAGAAAAAAAAATATTTCGTTCACTGATATGTTTTCGGATAAAAGCCGGAGCACGTGTAATCTTACGACAGAAATCTCTCGTTCGATTTTTACTCGATCTTTTCGTCTCCACCTGGCAGCGTCAGGTACACGGGAAAAAAGGACGTTCCTCCGTAAGACAAACTCTCCGAGAATCCGGATGGTATGTGTGTGTGTGTGTGTGTGACCGAGTAAACGCGACGATGAGAGAACAGGAGGGGTTCATCATCTCTGTGGTGTACAGAGAGGAGTTTTAGGCGAGAGACAGCGTGTCGCTTTTGGTGTGGCGAGACACGAGATGCGGATCCCCGTGAGATAAGAATCTGTCACCTCTCTGAATCACTCGAGCATGAGCTCTCTCATTCTGCTCCTGTTCCTCCGGGTGACATCGGGATTCCACTCTCGTCTCTTTAATGCCTCGCGACAAGATACTTGCCACCAGATTAAATGCCGGACCAAAGTTTCACGAGTCACTCTGTCTCTCGAATAGAAGCATGTTTTGCCACCGAAACACACTGTTTCTTTTTTTTTAATCCTCATTCGTTCTTTCTGATATCAATTTATTGTGTACTAAAGAATAATGCTTTTTTTCCTACTTTATCTCCTTGTGCTTCCTCATAAACGAAGACTTTCTATTCATGAGGTAAAATCTTGTCTTTAGTGGCATTGTCATTAAAATGTTCCAAAATATCGGAAAATCACATTTGAAAAAAATGTCCGGATATGTGGTGTGTCATAAGGGTGCAAAATTGAAACCCCTGTAACTTCCATTTGGTTTGAGCTTCTGGGCTGAAATTTGGTACACAAGTAAATCGGCGCATGCCCTTCGTTCGCTACGATATTTGGGACAATTGATATATATTTTTGGTTTTTTCAAGATTAAACAAAATTTCGAACAATTCGTTTTAGAAGCATAACTCACCAAATTTTCGAGCTATCGGACCAAATGTTTTTATACAATTAGATCATCATCAAATTATATCATCGATTTAGACGTTTGAAATTTTTAGAATTTGAATTTTTAGAATTTTGAATCTTTCGAAAAATTGATATATACGCTTGTTAAAGCTCTAGCTCGTGCATTGTGTGGTCTATCGAGCCAAAACTGCATCCATCGTCATCAAACAATATTAGATAATGAGTTCGAAAAAAAAAATTCATCAAAGCGTTTCAGATCAATGGAATTCCATTAATTTTGTATGTTTCGAAAAGTTGATACTGGTATTTGTTGCTCGTGTAATCGAACTTTCTACATTTTGCGATATTATTATGTTTGTGGATAGAATGTTATTAGAGGATGACTGGGGTTGAACTTTACGAGAATCGATGAAACGCTTGTTATTTACTGAAATTTAATATTATTCGAAAAAAATTGAGATTTACAATATGTGTAGGAAAAAAAAAGCTGCAAGTTAACACTTGCAACTTGCTTGCTCGAAATTTCACACAGTGCTCAAAGCTTCCTCAAGGTAGTAGTCTGGTAACTTAAGCCGATTTTCATGTCTTTTTTGGAGGGCGTTTTTTTGTAGGAAAATAAAAATGAATCGTTTTGGATATTTAGGATGTTTTTATTTACATATTAAAGATACAAAAAAAAAAATTTTTGAACAAATTTAATAGTTTATTATTATTATTATTGATCGAAGTTGGCACCTCGAAGTTGGCAGCCCGGGTCCTAACTTTTTTTCTACCGAACCGATTGCTTTCAAATTTTAACAGGCTACTCTACACACTTATAGTTCTCGTCGGAACCACCGAGAAAATTTTTCACCCATAACTTTTTATTTTACAACCCCTTCTTTGCTAAAGTTCTTTTATTTTAGCAAAGAAGGGGTTGTAAAATAAAAAGTTAGGGGTGAAAAAATTTCTCGGTGGTTCCGACGAGAAATATAAGTGTGTAGAGTAGCCTGTTAAAATTTGAAAGCAATCGGTTCGGTAGAAAAAAAGTTAGGACCCGGGCTGCCAACTTCGAGGTGCCAACTTCGATCAATAATAATAATAATAATAAACTATTGAATTTTTTCAAAAAATTTTTTTTTGTATCTTTAATATGTAAATAAAAACATCTTAAATATCCAAAACGATTCATTTTTATTTTCCTACAAAAAAACGGCCTCCAAAAAAGACATGAAAATAGGCTTAAGTTACCAGACTACTACCTTAAGGGAGGAAATAGGGTTAGGACAGCGTTTTTTCAATGATTTTCATGAATTTTTTTATAGTGTAAAAAATGAATATAATTTATTAAAACTTTAAGAATATTTTATACATATATTTAAGTATGTACTATAAAAATTTTGAAGAACTTTCTTGAAAAACACCGGGGATATTAGCGACCCCATATTGCAGTTCACAATCAGACTCAGCATTTTGCGTACATTCTGGAAGCCGCAGTTGTCATCTGAAATCAAACGATGTTGGAATTTACTTTTATTATATGTCTCTCTTCTATATGAACCTAAATACTATAAAAAAAAAAGAAAATTGAATTTTTTACAGGGGTCAAAACAAATAAAGCATGATTTTTTGCCATTTTTTACAACTTTATTTGCAAAAAAAAATTATTTTAAATAATGATAACATTCCGATTTTAGGTTCATATAGAGCGCAATGCTATGAAGAAAGTAACTGCCAATTTTCAAAACGATTGGTTGGAAAATTTTCAAACTAGCGTGTACGCAAGTTCAAAAAAGGTCGTTTTCAGAAAAACGCGTTTGAAAAAATAGTGACCGCTCGGTTATACACGTGGCGCGCTCGGGGCCTGAAGGAGAGCTACTCACTTTAATGGCTTATAACAATAGAACGAGTCGGAATTTTCATTAAAAATGTTGGGAACATATTTTTCAATAGTTTTACTAACAATTTATGAAATAAAAAAAATCCAATTTTTTGAACCGTCTAACCCTATTTCCACCCTTAATGGAGAAGCCAACATGGAGAAAGAGTTCTTTATATAGGGGAGGGTTTGAGCATTCGGTGACATTTCGAGGAAGGAACTTGCAAGCTTAAACTTGGAGCTTTTTATCCTTGTCAAGGAACTTATCGTAAAAAAAACATTCTGAGATGTGATAGGTAGTCAGAAAATCATATGTCGAAAAAAAAAAACAAATTCAGGATCGGTTTATGCGTGCGTGTTTGTCAAAGGTTGCCAAAAATGAATCCTCTATAAACATTACGCTTAGTTTTTCGATACTCCACAAGCGGAAGTGAAACTTCCGTATAATATTAACGAATAAATAGTCTACGATTTCAAGAGAATGAGAAAGGAAAGTGATTTTGTCGGAAGAGCGTAAGAATTCTTAAGCGGAAGAATTAAAAGAGCGTGTGTTCAAGGCAACTGGGTGAGTGGGTGACTGACTTTGGTTCTTTCTGCTGAGATGCTGGCATTGTGTCGTTTCTCAAAGATATACGACTCTTCGTTCCCAGAAACAGGTTACATTCCCAATGGGAATGAAAGTGTGTGCGAGAGAGAGAGAGAGTGAGTGAGCGACCGAGGACTAAACGAAAGATCGTCATTATAGTTTGGTACCGTTTATTATACCTGGAGATCTTTGCGCGACCACGTTCACATCTTTCCCTCATTTACATTTGTAAACTTCGTCGATGTGTTTATTTTAGATCACCTCTCGTTGTAATCCGCAAGTTCACATTCAATTTTCAAAGTAACAAAAATAAAATAGTGCAAATTGAACGGTGCACATTGCTTCGTCATATTTTTTTACGTGCACACAAATTGTCCTGTATGAACCGAAATGTTCTTGCAAATTTGGTTTCCTCATAAATGAAGCTTTGTGTGTGTGTGGAAATGGTGATGAATTAATGTGCTTTCAATTTGCACTTTTTCGTGAAAAAAAGAGGAAAAAAATCGTGTTTTTAATACCATCGTGATCAAAATATTCCAACACATCAGAATATCACGTTCAGAAAAAATGTCTGGATGAATTTGCGCGTGCGTACGTTTGAGTTTGATAGGGGTGTAAAATCGAAACTGCTGTAACTTCGAATGAGTCTGATCTTTGGGGCTGAATTTTCCCACACACGTAAATCATTAATTGTCTTTTCTTCACTACGATTTCCGGTTATAATTTACAAATTTTTTTGGATTTTACAAGATAAAAAATTTTTTTTTAACTGTTAAGATCATAATTTTATACAATTTTCGAGCAATCGAGCTAAAACTTTCGACCCAAATATCACCATAGGATGTTTGCTGTTAAATTTCAAAAATATAGATCAAGTCGTTTTTAATTTATAGAATTTTGAAGTTTAAAAAAATCGATGTATGCTTTGTTAAGGCCTTACATACGTCCAGCGGGACCGAAAACGTACCAAAAGAAAAACTGTTTTTAGGAGGGATAGAAATAGAAATTGATAAAAAAAATCTTACACATTGCTTATTACTGTGTTAAGTTTGTAAAAAAATTTATTTCAATTTTTTTTTTCAAAAATTACAACATGAAAAATCACATTTTTTGAAGCACTGTAAAAAAAAAGTTGCTCCACGGTCGGCAGTATTTCTTCCTCAAATGTTGACGGATCTGCAAAATGTAAAGTAATTCTTGTAAAATAAGGTAGTAGTGATAGTTGTCGAACGGATTTTTGAAATTCGAAAAATTAAACAATTTACGGTAATTTAAAAAAAAATGTTAAGTTTGTGTCAAAAAAGTCACACTTTAATTGTTTTTATAAAATTTTCTAATTATAATTTTAAAAATCCGGCTCGACAGACTATAGAAAAAACAATTCCGAATATTAAAAAAAAAAATCATCAAAAAATATTAAAAACCGTACGAGTTATCATGCCGACCGTGTCAGAAAAAGAAGTTTTGAGAAAAACGCGTTTAAAGTTTCAAGCGCGTTTCGCTCGAAGTTGCGCGCGGCTGGAGCAAGAACTTTATGAATTTTTTAAATTTATTTAGTTAACTTACGTCTAATCTCCCATTCCAGCTTCATATTGTACGCCTTCCTTGTCAGTAAAAAATTGTTGTTGTTTATTTTTTTCTAATCGACGAATTGTTCTGGCCTCTTTTGTTGCTTTGGTAGCGTTGATTCGAGCGTGTTTCGTCGGGCAGTCACATTATCTACAATAACTTTTGAACTATGGGGAATTTTTACAATCAGCTTACACAGAAATACGCCTAAGACTATAAGGAATAATAATCTGTAAACAAAAAAAATCGATTTTTTGAAAATTCTCGACGTATGTAAGGCCTTAAGGAGTTATGTGCAGTCAGGAGACCGAAAAAAGGCGATTATTCAAGAATATTTCCTGGAAAGACATTTTATTTTATTAACGTAAAAATTTATACACGTATTGTAGTAACTTTTAACTTTATTTTCATATTTTTTATTTGTAAAAATAATGATTTTTAAAGCTGCTATAGCCGATCTCCGGGAGCTCCTCTAAAAAAAGGTGTCTGGCGGTGAGCACGATATCTCCGGTTTGGATAATCCAAAATAAAAATACCAAAAAGATTCTATTAGTGGATAGAGAAATCTAGATATTGATCGAAGGAATAGTCGAAATTTTGATTTTTGACAAAATGGCGGCTCCAAAAATAAAAAATTCCAAATTTCAACCAAAATTTTTTCGTTGAATTGTTTAAAAAAAATATAAATAATTATCGGAAATCTTATTCCTTCGATCAATACCTGATGAATATATCTGAGAAGGTTGTGTTAAAATTACAGACCGATCGGTTCAGCCGTTTTTTGAGAAATCGTGCTCACCGACTGCAAAAACACCGTTTTGAGAAAAACTCGTTCAAAGTTTAGGCCGCCTACTTTGTAACGCTCCGAGCGTCCTTACAAATATGCATGTATCTCCAAGAGTATTTGCAGGATCGTTTTGAAGTTTTCAGAGAATATACTCAAATATATGTACATTCCGAAAATGCGATAAAAAAATCGATTTTTCGAAATTTCCAACTGCGTATAACCCTTTAAGGGGGAAAATAGAGTTAGGACAGCGTTTTCTCAATGATTTTCATAAATTTTTTTATAGTATAAAAAATGAATATAATTTATTGAAACTTTGAGAATATTTTATACATATATTTAAGTACATACTATAAAATTTTTGAAGTATTTCCTTGAAAAACACCGAAGATATTAGCGACCCCATATTGCAGGTCACAATCAGACTCGGCATTTTGCGTACATTCTGGAAGCCGCAATTTTCATCTGAAATCAAACGAGGTTAGAATTTATTTTTATTATATGTCTCTCTTCTATATGAACCTAAATGGTATCAAAAAAATCGTAAATTGAATTTTTTACAGGGGTCAAAACAAAATAGCATGATTTTTTGCCATTTTTTACAACTTTATTTGCAAAAAAAAATTATTTTAAATGATGATAATATTCCGATTTTAGGTTCATATAGAGCGCAATACTATGAAGAAAGTAACTGCCAATTTTCAAAAAGGTTGGTTGAAAACTTTTCAAACTAGCGTGTACGCAAGTTCAAAAAAAGTTGTTTTCAGAAAAACGCGTTTGAAAAAACAGTACCAAGAAAAACAAGCAATATGGGGTCGCTAATATTTTATAGTATATACTTAAATATATTTATACAATATTCTCAAAGTTTCAATAAATTATATTCATTTTGTATGCTATAAAAAATTCATGAAAATTATTGAGAAAACGCTGTCCTAACCCTATTCCCCCCCTTAATGGGTTATAACAAACCAAACAAGTCGGAATTTTCATTAAAAATTTTGGGAACGTATTTTTCAATAGTTTTACTAACAATTTATGAAATAAAAAAAAAATCGATTTTTTGAACCGTCTAACACTATTTCCCCCCTTAATACGTCGTGTAATTTGCGAGTCAAAACTTTGTGCATCGATTGAATGTCATCGAAGGATAATTAATGAAATTTTTAATTGGCCGAGAATAGGATGTAGATGTTACGGCTCTAGCTCGTTCAATGCGCGGGCTATTCACCGAAAATTTCGTACAGCAATTGGGTGTCATAAAAAGGATACTCCTTATTGAATTTGGAGGAAGAAATGGAACGCGGCATTTAAATTAATAAAATTTTGTGCTTTTTTTTGTGATTTTGATTTTGTTTTTTGACTAACCGACGTTTTTCCTACAAACACACAGTTTCCTCGATCAGAAGGCAATACCAACTTTCGATCTCCGTTTCGTCACATAAAAAACCCCAAACAAGGGATCTTCGAGACGCGAATTTTTTTTCTCACCGAGATTCTTTTTTTTATCCGTCATTTTATCGTATATATTTGTATGGACACACGTAACTAACATAAAGATGTATCCTGTGTATGTAGGAAAATATCTATAGATATATATATATATATAGAGCTATATGTGAGGAATGGTGAGCAGAGGGCCCCTGAGAGTTCTGTGGGCATTGTGGACCTCTCGCTCATAAATAATGTCGAATGTTTGTGCCCCATAAGTCAGGTAGATTCGTTGGTGCTTGGACACGAGAAAAAGAGAGAGAGAAAGAGAGAGATGGAGAGAGAGAGAGAGACAGAGTTGTAGGGAGGCTGCAAGATTCTGTATTCGTATACACTACGCCTAAACTAGTGTCCCAGTAGTTGTATATACACACATACAATGGTGACTATATATTTGGTAAAATTCTACGCTGTTTGGATGCTGGTGGTTTTCAAAGTCACGCCCTGAAATCTCGCTAGTCTTTCTCTCTCCCGAGGGTGATATTCTCCTCATCGTTGTATATATGCTGAACAAGGACCAAGAGGAACAAGGATAGATGAAAAAAAAAGAAGAACGAGCGACAGAGAGAGAGAGAGAGAGAGAGAAGAGTGAGGAGTGAGGGTGTATGGGAAAATGGGTCTCGACTTACAGGTGTAATATATTTATATTCCCGGGACATCTTTATAATCTGTTAACCTCGATGGAAAATAACGAATCGATTCTGAGATTCCGTCCCTCGTTTTTATTTATTTTTTTTTCATTTCTTCTTCTTTTTTTTCCACTGCATCACCAAAAATTCATCCCGTCCCGTCCCATCGGGAATAACGATTATTATTTCCATAAATCGCGACGGCATGAGAAATACAAACAAAAAATTTTTCGTGATCTACAAGATATACCTATCTTCGAAAGATTTTGTAGCTTTCGATGCTTCTGGATAGAAGAGATCGAACGATCCCTCGGGAAATTATGCACTTTACCGAGCATTTTATTTACGAGCAGTTTTTTACATCACTTGTTGTTTTTTTTCTATCGAATACGTTTTTCCCGGAACATTGCGTTTTAGCTCGGTATAAAAATGTTATCCCGGGAGAGTTTTTTCGTGTAACTCGCACTCGGGGTCCTTCGATCACTCGTTACATGTACACCCTCGCTTTCATTATTCTATACACCGTTTATGTATGTTGCCGATAAGATCCCTCGACCACGGTACTTGAAGGGAAAGTGATTTTCTATGGTTTTCGCGACGATAAGATCGTCCTAATGCCATTCACTTGTTTGCCACTCACAGGAGAGAGATAGAGTGGGAAAAAGAGAGAGAGGGAGAGAGAAAGAGGGAGCTACATACCCCTCGAGATAAAAATCTTTATGGGGCTGATATTATTAAGTGCCCAGATATATCCCTCGTTCATTTATAGTTGGATCGTAAGTTCGGTCGAATGTACTCTTTGTAATGTTATTTAATTTTGTGTCATCCAATCATTATTTGGAACATTTGGCAGAGCGGATGGGGAAAATCGATCGTAATATCGAGCTATCGATAATAACGTGAGGAAAGGATTGTCAATTTTCATTTCTACATCAAATTAAGGGGGGAAATAGGGTTAGACGGTTCAAAAAATCGATTTTTTTTTATTTCATAAAATGTTAGTAAAACTATTGAAAAATATGTTCCCAAAATTTTAAATGAAAATTCCAACTCATTCTATTGTTTGGTTTGGTTTGTGGTTGGGTTTGTGGTTGGGTTAAAGTGAGTAGCTCTCCTCCAGGCCCCGAGCGCGCCACGTGTATAACCGAGCGGTCACTATTTTTTCAAACGCGTTTTTCTGAAAACGACTTTTTTTTAACTTGCGTACACGCTAATTTGGAATGTTTTAAACCAATCGTTTTGAAAATTGGCAGTTACTTTCTTCATAGTATTGCGCTCTATATGAACCTAAAATCGGAATGTTATCATTATTTTAAATATTTTTTTTTTTGCAAATAAAGTTGTAAAAAATGGCAAAAAATCATGCTTTTTTTGTTTTGACCCCTGTAAAAAATTCAATATTCTATTTTTTTGATAGCATTTAGGTTCATATAGAAGAGAGACATATAATAAAAGTAAATTCCAACCTCGTTTGATTTCAGATGAAAATTGCGGCTTCCAGAATGTACGCAAAATGCTGAGTCTGATCGTGACCTACAATATGGGGTCGCTAATATCCCCGGTGTTTTTCAAGAAAATTCTTCAAAAATTTTATAGTATATCTCTCTCTATTATATAAATATTTCGCCGTCGCCGCCGCGTACAAGAGTTCAGGAGGTCAGCTTCACCAAACGTGTTAGGGTGGCCCCGTTTGGTGAAGCTGACCGGTTTCCCTTTACCACAAGGGGGAAACGGTCAGCTTCACCAAACAGGGCATCTCGAAGCCGTTTAGTGAAGCTGACCCCGCCGAAAATGACCGCAAATGCAGGGTGCATTAGCGGTCATTTTCGCGAAGCGCGCAGGGGGGCAAACAAAAATAATAATAATAATAATAATAATAATAATAATAATAATAATAATAATAATAATAATAATAAATATTCCAAGTTTAGTAAAAGCAGAATAAAATATCGATCGACCGTATTCAAATGTTTTTGTTTTTGATCGTTCCGTTCGTAACTGACACTTCGCATTTAGCGATTCAAAGAAACGGAGGCCATAACCTACATGAAAACTTTGAGAGAGAACGACACGATCTATACGAAACGTTTGAAACGGATACAATTATCTAAAAGGAAGGTATTTATTCTGTCAATTATTTTATTCGATATCAAAAATTATTATTTGTCAAAACTTCAATCTTGCGATCGCAAATTTTGTCAGAACCTCTTACGGTTTTCTCTTCTCCTTTTCTTTCTTTTCTTTTCTTTTTTTGGAAATAAACATAGTAAATCTGTTTCATTCAAAATGAGTAACGATAAACAAAATCTAGAAGAATTGATCAAACCTGATGGTAATTGTCTCTTTCGGTCGTTTTCGTATTTTTTATATAATGACCAAGAGAAACACAGGAAAATTCGTTTAAAAATTGTTGCGTACGTAATTCAAAATTGGTCGTTTTATGAACCTTTTATATTGGGAGACGAGTCGTATGTTATTTTAGTAACTAATCAAAATTGTTATAAATTACATATGTCGAAGGAATCTGTCTACGGCGGGGAAGTAGAAATTCAATCATTGTTAATTTATATAATACACACGTACTGGTTTACAGAACTGGCGAAGAGATTCCGAGGGAAATTGGGTAAAGTTGTAGTAACGGCAGGTTAAAACTTTTATTGTCCGGTGCCATCGATGCTGGACATTACGACGTTGTAGAATGTAGCAATTAAAATTTCTGGACTAATTACAATAGGTGGTATAATCGGGAGTATTATTCAAAACATAAAAATGTTTTCAACGAAAGAAGGAATGTTTAAAATTTAACGCAGCCGGCCTTGGACAAGAAACGAAAATCGGATAAAGTTGAAGATATGGACGAAGCAAGAGTCAATAAAAAAAGAAGGAAGTGCAGAATTTGGATGAGGATAGAGTAAATAAAAAACGAGAGAAAGATAAAGTGCAGAATATGAATGAGGAAAGAGTAAATAAAAAAAGGGAGAAGGCTAAAGTGCAGAATTTGGATCAGGAAAGAGTAAATAAAAAACGAGAGAAAGATAAAGTGCAGAATGTGAATGAGGAAAGAGTAATTAATAAAAGAGAGAAGGATAAAGTGGAGAATATGGATGAGGAAAGAGTACATAAAAAAAGAGAGAAGGATAAAGTGAAGAATATGGATGAGGAAAGAGTTAATAAAAAAAGAGAGAAGGCTAAAGTGCAGAATTTGGATGAGGAAAGAGTAAATAAAAAAAGAGAGAATGTTAAAGTAGCAAATATAAATGAAGAAAGAGTAAATGAAAGAAGAGAGAGGGATAACGTGGGGAATTTGAATGAGGAAAGAGTACATAAGAAAAGAGAGAAGGATAAAGTAGATAACATGGATGAAGAAAGAGTAAATAAAAAAAGAGACAAGGATAAAGTGGAGTATATGGATGAAGACAGAGTAAATAAAAAAAGGGACAAGGATAAAGTGGAGAATATGAATGAAGAAAGAATAAATAAAAAAAAGAGAAAAGGATGTTGCCGGGAATATGGAAAATGAACGCATCGGCAAGAGACGTAACATTCAACAAAGTATTAAATTGTGGCCCAGTAAACAGTTATATTTAGATTTTGGTCACATGAATTATATTTGTCCGTATTGTTCAGCGATATTTTGGCCAGTAGAATTTTCGAAAAAAAGTTGTTGTCATAATGGAAAAGTGCAGCTTCCTCCTTTAAGCGATTATGACGAAAACTTGAAAAAATTATTGTTGTGTAATAAAAAATATAGACAACTGATCCGTTATTACAACAGCCGTTTTTCGTTTAATGCGAATGTCACGAATGAATCTAAAAGAGGAGTGTATAATTTTAAAATTCGAGGTGAAATATGTCACATAACCCCAAATGGCATTCATACCAATAATCACGAAACTCCGCATTGTGGTCAAATTTATATTTATGACAACTATGAAGCCACAGAACAAAGATTGAAAGGAAACAAAAATTCAGTTAAAGACCATATCGAAATTATATCGAAAGTATTAAATAATCATAATCCATATGCTAAAAAATATAAACATTTATATAAATTAAATAAAAATCAGTCATTGCCAGAGTATAATCTATACTTTGTTCGGAACATAAATTAAAATGAACATCGTTATAATTTACCTACAACGGCCGAATGTGCAGCCTTAATAGTTTCAAAAGATGGGGAAGTACCATCGTCTTTCGATTTGCGGGATCATCCAAAAGAACTTCCAAAAGGTGTAGACTCTCATTCATATTTGAATAAATTATCATTCCATTTAGATCCTATGACTATTCCGATATTATTTCCATCTGGAGATTTAGGATGGGCTCCATCATTTAAACAAAATCAAAATAGTACAAAAAGGCTTACCGCTCTTCAACATTATTCATATCATTTGGCTTACAGACCTAAAGACAAGTTTAATCCTATTTTGTTTTGTGGCCGATTAACTCAACAGTACGTAATTCAAGCATATATTATCATAGAAAGCAATAGACTCAATTTCATAAGATATAACCAAAAACAATTACGCATTGTTATCAGGGGTTAGTTGATCGCGTAGCACGCAGTATTTTAAACAATTCGAATAATTATTAAAAATCGGAGCGCTTGGGCAATATTTTTGTTTTGCCGTCGACATATTTGGGTAGTCCTAGAAATATGCAGCAAAATTATCAAGATGCAATGGCCATTGTTAGAACAATTGGTAGGCCGGACTTATTTATAACGATGACCTGCAACCCCAATTGGCCGGAGTTGAAGAGAGTTTTAAATAAGTTTCCAGTAGGAACAACATGTAACGATATTCCGAATATATCTATTATCTATTATCTATTATCTATTATCTATAATCTATTATCTATTATCTATTATCTATTATCTATTATCTATTATCTATTATCTATTATCTATTATCTATTATCTATTATCTATTATCTATTATCTATTATCTATTATCTATTATCTATTATCTATTATCTATTATCTATTATCTATTATCTATTATCTATTATCTATTATCTATTATCTATTATCTATTATCTATTATCTATTATCTATTATCTATTATCTATTATCTATTATCTATTATCTATTATCTATTATCTATTATCTATTATCTATTATCTATTATCTATTATCTATTATCTATTATCTATTATCTATTATCTATTATCTATTATCTATTATCTATTATCTATTATCTATTATCTATTATCTATTATCTATTATCTATTATCTATTATCTATTATCTATTATCTATTATCTATTATCTATTATCTATTATCTATTATCTATTATCTATTATCTATTATCTATTATCTATTATCTATTATCTATTATCTATTATCTATTATCTATTATCTATTATCTATTATCTATTATCTATTATCTATTATCTATTATCTATTATCTATTATCTATTATCTATTATCTATTATCTATTATCTATTATCTATTATCTATTATCTATTATCTATTATCTATTATCTATTATCTATTATCTATTATCTATTATCTATTATCTATTATCTATTATCTATTATCTATTATCTATTATCTATAGAGAGATATCGCCGCCATGTACAAGAGTTGAGTAGGGGGTGTCCAAAATTCTGAAACGGGGGCTTGGCCCCATAAAAAAATTCATGAAAATCATTGAGAAAACGCTGTTCTAACCCTATTTCCCCCCTTAATATCCAAATAAGATGCCGTATAGACCTAGACAAGACAGAGTCTTGGGAGGATGCTGAAGATTTGTTATTTAGCAAAATTGGGAATAACAAATATCTGTTTCGAATATCGAAAATTGTAGTAGTTATTCTACTTCTCAGTATGACTTGTCCAATTTTTCGGGTTCTACTAGATACTAGCTGACTTGTTCGAAATTTTTTTTCAAATTTTACGGACAAATGCACCTAACATAATAGGTGCATAATAGCACATACGGTTCCTAGTTTCGGATGTAAAGATTTTTTGCAAATACCATTTGCCAATTTTCTGAAATTAATGTCTCGGAATCTACAATGGTTATAAAAACCATTGCTGCGGAGCTTTTTTTAAACAAAATTGAGGAAAAGATTCGGACAAGAATATTTTTGTTGTAATTAAAAAAATAACATTACAAATATCGTCTTGACAAGATTTGCGATAAACCCAATTTTGGCAAATACCAAAAGTTTAAAGCGCCCCTCATGCTCCCTATCTAGTTGTTTAAGGGTCGAATTTTAGAACAAAACTCAGGCTCCAGCATGAAATTCAAGCACGAACTTAAGCACACATTTAAGCACAAACTCAAGCATGAACTTAATCACAAACTTAAACGGGAATTTAATCATGAACTTAAGCACGAACTTAAGCACGAACTTAAGCACGAACTTAAGCACGAACTTAAGCACGAACTTAAGCACGAACTTAAGCACGAACTTAAGCACGAACTTAAGCACGAACTTAAGCACGAACTTAAGCACGAACTTAAGCACGAACTTAAGCACGAACTTAAGCACGAACTTAAGCGCGAACTTAAGCACGAACTTAAGCACGAACTTAAGCACGAACTTAAGCACGAACTTAAGCACTAATTTAAGCATGATCTTAAGTTCGAGCTCAAGCTTAAACATACAAATTTCTGACTTTAAACTCAGAATGTATATATCTACCAAGTTACATTCTAGATTAGAACTTAAGATCTTGTAAGTTGTAGCGTAATGTCGCGCTTGTATTAGCGCGAGAATAAGGTTGAATTCACGGTTAAAATAATAATTAAGCACTCGCTTGACAGTTCGAAGTTTGTTCTAAAATTCCAGCCTAAGTCTATACGGTACCTTATTTTACCCCTATTATAAAAAGAACCCGAGTCTAAGCATTAATGTAATGCTGTGCCTAAGCACGATCTTAAGGACGAGGAAAATGTTACAAATACAATAGCACTGAACGAATAACAAATTTATTTAAAAAAAATCTACTACGCATACGATCCAGATATTCCAGAATTTAAATAATCGAGTCTAGATGCATTCGCGTGCTATTCGACATGATCGGTGGGCCCTCGGAGAGGTTTCTCGCACGTTCCACGAATTCATCGAATACTCGCTGAATTATGTTTGCCGCAAAACTGGCTGAAACTCTCGTGGTGGACGTCGACCAGGAGATCGCGCGAGAGCCTTAGGCTTGTAGTACGTCGTTGTCCCTGAATTATAACCGGGACCAGAGGAACCGAGAGAGGAAGAGAGAGAGAGAGGGCTAAAAGAGGAGCTTGGGCAATGGGATCTCCCGCGCGCGTGGCACGAAAAAACTGAACGGACTTATACGCGTGCTATGGATGCTGGACGTCTTTCATCTCTCTCTCTCTCTCTCTCTCTCTCTCTCTCTCTCTCTCTCTCTCGCTCTCTCTCTCTCTCTCTCTCTCTTTCTCTATCCCTCTCGTACGACGTATATAATTCATGGGACCTCTTTTCTATTTATGGTCTCGACGATAATTAACTCTCTCTTTCTCTCTCTCATTGATATCTCTCGGGAAATCTTTGCTCTTCGACAATTCATTATACATCATTGTCTCGCGTAAAATCGGACGAGCATTAAATTTTCTAAACGGCAATAATACCGGGATACCATACACTAGTTTTCTCCAAATAAATTTCATTCCAGAAACGGATTACCAAATTAATAGTATTTCGAAATAAAACAAAATCTTGTTGGTACATTTCCAAAATTGTTTTGCTTAATCGTGATTTTGTAAAAAATTTTCTAACGTGTAAAATAAAAAAATCACTGCGTCATACCCCAATTCATCTTACGCACAAACAGTCAGAATTTATTCGAAACCACTTTTTGCTCCCCGACCTTTTTCATCAATTAATTGTCCTTTCGTTCTGGAATAAGTGAATTTACGAGGACACAAAACGCCAGAATTATAGATGCTCCATACAACACGATCGTTATCCTACAAGGCCTCATTAAACCACAAATGTGAAGCAGATAGAGATGGTGAGAGATCGGGAAACGAGACGAAGGCAGAACTCCATGGTAATTTGTACGAAAAAAAAAAAAACGAAAAATGTGCAATCTCTGTCTTTCACTCTCTCGGTATGATTGCTTCGTTAAGGATCATTCACAAGCATCGCAGAGAGGATATCAGAGCTCGCTGATGGCTATATACGGTGATGCGTAGTTCACTTTAAGGAACCTTCACCGGTACAGTCAGGCCAATCCCTGTATTAACCCTTTCAAAATTCTTTGTACACATTTTCAAAAGAGAAACTGTGGCGCAAATGGAGGTTAGTCTGGATTAATGAATTATTGGATAGAAAATTGAATGAAAAACATTGAACGATAATTAAAAGTAAAAGATTATTATCGAATAATTTACGACATACACTTTTGCAATTTCTTAAAAATTCAGTTTTTAGTATTATTTTGATTTTTATTAATGAGAGCTCCTTTTGTTTGTTGAAATATCCTCTACGAATTGATTGCTCAATTTTTATGAATATACTAATCATTCACAAGGTACAACCATTTGCTCATAAAGCAACATCTATTACGTCAATTACACATTAATTATATATGTGTTTTTGAGGCGCGAAATAAAAGAATTGAAACAAATGTGTCTTGTCGATAATTGACAAAAACCACAACATCATTTTGTACAATTGTCATTAGATTTTATTTCTGTATCAACCGAACGTGCTTTAAGCCCGAATTTTAGAACAAAACTTGAGCTTAAGTTCGAGCTTAAGGGGGGAAATAGGATTAGGACAGCGTTTTCTCAATAAATTTCCTGAATTTTTTTATAGTATGAAAAATGAATATAATTTATTGAAACTTTGAGAATATTTTATACATATATTTAAGTATATACTATAAAATTTTTGAAGAATTTCCTTCAAAAACACCGAAGATATTAGCGACCTCATATTGCAGGTCACAATCAGACCCAACATTTTGCGTACATTCTGGAAGCCGCAATTTTCATCTGAAATCAAACGAGGTTGGAATTTACTTTCATTATATGTCTCTCTTCTATATGAACCTAAATGTTATCAAAAAAATAGAAAATTGAATTTTGTACAGGGGTCAAAACAAAAAAGCATGATTTTTTGCCATTTATTACAACTTTATTTGCAAAAAAAAAAATATTTTAAATGATGATAATATACGATTTTAGGTTCATTAGCGCAATACTATGAAGAAAGTAACTGCCATTTTTCAAAACGATTGGTTGAAAACCTTTCAAACTAGAGTGTACGCAAGTTAAAAAAAAGTCGTTTCCAGAAAAACGCGTTTGAGAAAATAGTACCAAGAAAAACAAAGTTAAGGCAGTCATATATTTTCTTCGGTGTTTTTCAAGGAAATTCTTCACAAATTTTATAGTATATACTTAAATATATCTATAAAATATTCTCAAAGTTTCAATAAATTATATTCATTTTTTATACTATAAAAAAATTCATGAAAATCATTGAGAAAACGCTGTCCTAACCCTATTTCCCCCCTTAATGGCTTATAACAATAGAACGAGTCGGAATTTTGGTTTAAAATTTTGGGAACATATTTTTCAATAGTTTTACTAACAATTTATGAAATTAAAAAAAAAAAGATTTTTTGAACCGTCTAACCCTATTTCCTCCCTTAAGTACGAGCTTAATTATGAACTTAGTACGAGCTTAATTATTAACTTAGTACGAGCTTAATTATTAACTTAGTACGAGCTTAATTATGAACTTAGTACGAGCTTAATTATGAACTTAGTGCGAGCTTAATTATGAACTCAGTACGAGCTTACTTATGATCTTAGTACGAGCTTAAATATGAACTTAGTACGAGCTTAATTATGAACTTAGTACGAGCTTAATTATGAACTCAGTACGAGCTTAATTATGAACTTAGTATGAGCTTAATTATGAACTTAGTACGAGCTTAATTATGAAGTTTGGATCTAAGCGCGGCCTTAATAATTCGCTTAAGCACGAGCTTAAATACGAGCTTAAGCTTCAACTTGAGCATGAGCTTAACGATGAGCTTAAATCAACTCACAAATTCCTGATTTCCAATCTAGAACGTGATTAGATAGAGGAACAAAAATGTAGATATTTTCCAAGTTAGAAATCCTGTTTTACAACCGACAATAAATATCACTAGATAGTTACATTCTAGGGTAGAAATCAAGATTTTATAAGTTGAAGTTCAAGCTCGCGTTTAAGCTCATAAATAAGAGCGTGATTAAGTTGGAGGTTAGCTCGAAATTTTCGCTCATGCTTACGTTCGTACTTAAGTTCGAGTTTTGTTGTAAAATTCGGGCGTTTGCCTAGATCCTGGTAGAAGGATCGGAAGGGGAGGGGCTCCAGGCAGAAAAGTTGTTAAAAACGTGTTTTATATTTTTTGCTGTCCAAAAAAAAATAGTTTAAAAAATCCCTAACAAGAGATTGTTCGAAATTTTGTTCTGTTCACGTAAAAATATATTCGTTCAGACGAGATTGTATTTTTCAAATATTTGGTTAATTTTGAAAAATTCAATCTCCGAAAATTGCTCATTCCCAAATTTTACAACAAAACTCAAGCTTAAGCGCGAACTTAACGTTCGTAGCATTTCCAACGATCGCTCTTTTGCAATTTTCAGTACGTTATTTCGTTTTTTTTGTTACTAGCCAACTTGAAAATGATCGTGTAACTTCCGCCCAATGTCCTCATCGTTCTTTCAGAAAACTGTCATCGACTGTATTGACTGAACACCGCGTGAAGCCACTTCAAGAGTCAGTTTCTCATTACCAGATTAAATGATACATACATCACACGGACATTTCTTCTTTTTGACGAAATTTCAATTTACGAAAATCCCACCGGGACACGTAATTTCCCGTGGGTAATCCGCGAATGTCCGGATGCCACAGCAAATAAATAAAATGTCATCCCGTGTAGCATTCGTAAAAGGCGAAACGTTCAAACATATTGGTCACGTAATTGAGTGAACAAAAAAAAAACAGCACGTTGAGAATCGAAACGGTTGGATTACCGGGATGTTGCGGATGTCGTCTCGCACGGCGTTAAACCGAAAAACCGAGAGAGGACAGGAGGTATGGGGGTTCTTCTCATGAACGAAAAATTGCCACACACAAGGCTCGATCCTTCATCGTCTCGTGCGACGCGTGACGTCTCAACTCGCGAGCCAAACTCCCGCCGTTATATACATTCTGACTTTATTTTGTTCGCGAACAAAATTGGGAATGGGCACTGTGCACATGATGCTGGGCGATTCTCTTTCACTATATATGTCACTGTACGGGTGTGTATAGAGAACGAATAAAGAGAAAGAAAAAGACCGGAACCCACGTTGCCATTTGTTTGGCATTTACCGGCCATTTAGAGCGGAAAACCTTCTGGAGGGCGCGCGCGTCTCTGCGGTACCACCAACTGTGCCGAAAAGAATTTTTCATACATGTATACGGGCCGAGGACTCTCTTCTCCATATTATTTTACCCTGGTCTTACAGTCTCATTGTCAAAGTAGCGCGCGCGCGCCTTTACAGAAGAAGAAGATGAAGAAGAAGAGGAAAAAAAGTCAAAAGTAAAAATATACGCTTCCAACAAATAAGGGGGGTTTGCACTTTCGAATTTTCACGAAACGATACGAGAAGAGTGGGGATCTTCCATCTGCGGTCCAAGGACCGAGAAGAAGGAGCACACAAGATTCTTAGAGAGCGTTCTAAACGCTACGAGAGGACGAAAGGAAGGACGCAAAAAGGATGAGGTCGTTTATTCCCATAGCCTTATGGTCATCGTTCTTCGTCCGAGAGATCCTCTCGCTCGACCAACATACATCGGGAAAGAAGATGAGAAATATCTTTCGACTTTTCGCGCAGAGAAGAGAATATATATGATGGTGGGAGACAGCTTAAGGGAAAAATTCTCGACGAGAAAATTCGTTCGGGTCGACAGAAATTCGTCACGCTACTTTCGACACGGTGTTCAATTCACTTCTCTTCCAACATTGTTGTTTCTGTAGTACGTGTATATATACACTTCTTGTCTCGTCATTCCGAAGAGAGTAACTGAGGTACCGGGTCGCCGATGAGTATGTTTAAAATCCAGGACCAAGGTCCTTTTTCTTTACTGCATGCCGTATTTTTGTCGTTTATTTGGTCAGCAAGGGCTCTGGGAATATAACCAATTTTTGGTATTCACGCAAACGACTAGGTTAAGGATATTTGTGTGCTAAGGTACTGTCGAGTCATTGAACGCCCCAGTTGCCAGTATTCTATTTAAAGGTTAACTGAAATAAATGTGTTGTCAACGGTGGCCTAAATAGAAGTTTTAAGTCCGAATTTTAGAACAATACGTGGTTGAGCACGAGCTTGAGCTCCAACTTACAAAATCATAATTTCTAACGTAGAATTTAACTAGGTACAGAAATACGTGATGGATTAGAAATAAGGGTTTACGAGTTGGATTTTGAGCTTGAGCTTAAGCTTATTTTTAAGATCCGATTTAAACATAATCTTAAGTACAATTTTGATCGCTAACTTGTAAAATCCTGATTTCGTAAGATGCAGCTCAAGCTTGTGCTTAAGTTTCGGCTGAAGCTCGTGTTTAAACTGGAGCCTAATCGTGCTGAAGTTGGGGCTTAATAGTGCTGAAGTTGGAGCTTAACCGTGCTTAAGTTAGAGCTTAATCTTGTACTTAAGTTGGAGCTGGATATCGTGATTAAGTAGGAGCTTAATCCCGTGCTTAATTTGGAGCTTAATCTCGTGATTAAGTTGGACGTTAATCTCGTGATTAAGTCGGAGCTTAATCTGGTGATTAAGTTGGAGCTTAGTCTCATGTTTAAGCTGGAGCTTAATCTCGCGATTAAGTTGGAGCTTAATCTCGTGATTAAGTTGGAGCTTAATCTCGTGATTAAGTTAGAGCTTAATCTCGTGATTAAGTTGGAGATTAATCCCGTACTTAAATTGGATCTTATTCGTGCTCAAGTTGGAGCTTAATCTCGTAATTATGTTGGAATTTAATTTCGTGATTAAGTTGGAGATTAATCTTGTACTTAAATCGGATCTTACTCGTGCTCAAGTTGGAGCTTAAGCTCGTGATTAAGTTGGAGCTTAATCTCGTGATTAAGTTGGAGCTTAATCTCGTGATTAAGTTGGAGCTTAATCTCGTGATTAAGTTGGAGATTAATCTCGTACTTAAATTGGATCTTACTCGTGCTCAAGTTGGAGCTTAATCTCGTGATTAACTTGGAGCTTAATCTCGTGCTTAAATTGGAACTTACTCGTGCTCAAATTGGAGCTTAATCGTGCTCAAGTTGGAACTTAATCTCGAGTTTAAATTTCAGCTTAATCGTGCTTAAGGTGGACCTGAATATCGTGCTTAATTTGGAGTTTAATCTCGTGCTTAATATCGAGCTTAAGCTCGTTGTTAAGTTGGATCTTAAGCTCATGCTCAAGTTCGTGCTCAAGCTCACGTGTTGCTCTAAACTTTAGGCCTAAATGTGGTACAAAGTAAAAATCCAGCATAGAAATCTAATTTTTCATTTTGCATCCCCATAAACGAAGCTTTGTTTTCGTGAAAAAAAAGATCGAGATATTCATGGCAGAGTCTTCAAAATGTTCCAATTAATGAATAAATGATATTTCGAAGAAAAAAAATTGGACGTATGTGCGTGTGCTATGTTTTCAAAAATTGAACCGCAGTAATTCGAGAATAACTCGAGCTATCGAACGACCAACCTAATTTATAAAGCTGCAGACGAATTAAAAAATAGTGTATAACTTCTCTCAGCCAGACATTTCTTGCAAATTGTTGAAAATTTTCAAAAAAATTACCGTCTTTCGAAGAAAACATTTCCAAAATTAAATATATCATGTGACATTCGCGATGTCTTATTAGTGATCGGATATGAGAGTGTGCAGTTTCAGGATAAACTAATCAATCACTGTCTACAAATTGGAAAAAATCATTTTATCTTGATAATAAATTGATCGATTTTATTTAAATGAAATGAATATTGATTGTTTCAAATAATCTCTAAATGGAATACATTACGTGTCTCAAAGTTCTGTATCGTCCATTTTATATATATATATATATATATATATATATATATATATATATATTATAATAAGAGTCCCTCTGAGAACTGCTGCTATGGTCCATATATCCCCGAAACCATGAACGAGACAAACACACATTTTTATCTATGCCTCGAGGGCTCTCGTCCCGAAGAGAACTGACCGGAAATTAAATTCACGACGGGAATTCTCACCGTTCGCTATTCGTCGAAGAGAATTTATTTATTTATTAGGATCCTTAAAATATATAAAAGCGCGTTGATGGAATGAAATTTGTGTATATGACGATAATAAAAAGAATACAAATTCCTTTAAATTCGCGATAAGATCGCTTAACGCCCGCGCTATTTCCTAATTTCCTTAAAATCTTTTTTTCTCCTTCGTTTTTTTTTTCAATTATTTTCCGTCGACTAGTCTTCGAGAGAGTCAATGTTTTCGAGCTTTCATCAAACGTGAGCTATTTAACGCTCGTGAAAAACTCGTTAATGCTCTCCGAAGTCGTTGTCGTTATATGGTTTCTCGTGACAAATTGCTTTTTCTTCAGGATTTTTTATTTTCTTTACATGACTTTCCGCACCCCTCCTGAAATCTTTCCTTTTAAGTGATGTCGCGTGTGTGCTACGCATATGGACGGAAACTGACAAACAATGAAAAAGATTCTACTGTCTGGTAGTGTACGGTACCAAATTTAGTAGTATTTCCCGACCACCCTGACAGTTCTGCTGTACGTGTTTTTTTTGTAGGTTATATATGGTCGTTGTTAAAGACCACAAGGACCAACCAAAAGTCCTCTCCTCGACTTCTGTTGGCAATATAGCGAGCTTTAAGAAAATACGAAGGCGAAAACTTCGGGGTATAACTTTTCAGTTCTTGTTTCTTCCATATATATATATATATATACAGGACACACTATATATACGTTTAATATAATAGTAGCCGTGCTGAAACATTTGTGGGCAGTTGTTGGACGAGGAGGAAAAAAAATACAAGCAACGAAAGAGGATCGTTTCGGAAGCCCCCCGGAGGAAAAATGCTCGATTTTATTGCCCCTTCTTGGGTCTCTCGCTATGTTTTCACTTTGTGAGTTTCTGTGCACTTTCGAAAATTCGACTTTTCCCAACACGAGACATAATTTTTATTTTTTTTTCCTGTACAGCTATTTCTCACATCCATCGTAAATTATTGTTAGGTAATAAAGGAAAATATGATGGAAAAAAAAACATTTTTTTTTTGGTATAACTAGTCTGATGATTTATGGTGCATTATAGAGCGAAAGATGAGACGAGAATTGCAACCGGTAAAAAATCAATAGATACCCTGTTTATATATCTATATATTTATGTATATATATGTTCCTATGGATATTAGTGTAACGCAAAAAAGCATGCATATTTTTTTATTTTCCCTCCTCACCGAGAATGCCATTCTCTATGACCAAAAAATAAGGTTCACCATTTTTTTATGTAAAAAAAATTTACAGGTCGAGCTGGGTCTTGAATATTTTCGATTTCGCTCAAAATCGGCATTTTTTTGGTTCGCCCGCAATTCCCCCTTGTACACAATTATTTTGTACCTTGAGTGAATAGAAAATCCGGCCACCAAAGTCATCATAATAATTTTTTAAATATTGTCCAACTTGCTCCAAAAATCTTTTTTTTTTGTAGGACATTTTTTAGATCATTTTTATTCATGTATCTTTTTTTTTTAAATGCAGTACCACAACATTTTTTCATCGAATTTCAAGTGATAAAAGAACGGACATCAAGTCCCAGCTCGATAATTTAATTTTTAATGATCGTTCAAAAATGTTTGAATTTCTTTACAAAATATCATACTTTTGCTCTTGTTATAGAAATGTATAATTACGTCGGGAAAGTGTTAAAGTGTTTGAAGAAAAAGAAAAAAAGCGTTATTAATCGAAAATATCGATTTTTGGACACTGAACATTTTTTCCACAATTCTTGTGCGATCATAAAAAGTTATTAGACCTGGATTTAAATATTCCCTTTCCGATCACTTAGAACTTGATGTTTTTTCGAAGAATATCAAAAAATTGTTATAAAGGGGTGACTTTTAAAAACGAATTTTGTACTCAATGAAAGTAAAAGATATCAAAAATTTCAAAAACCTATAGCTCGATCTTTAAATTGTTTTTTTTTATTTAATAATAAATAAGATCTTATTTTTTATCATAAAATGCTGTATTCTCGGTCGGGAGCACAAACAATAAATAAAACGGTTTCTTGGACCTTCCTAAAATGTACATATGTATGGTATATCGGAATGCAGATGTGTGATACAACGAGAGGGTGAAGATAACCTTCCTCCCCATCTCGTGTAAGCACAGCAGTTTGTACATCATGTACGTCCATAGGATATCCTGGTGTATGATACAAGACTGCTGTACCGAAGAGATCGTGTGAGTTCGGTTATGTTAGACACACCCCCGCCACTCCCACTCGACATCGAGATGAGAGAAGGAAGGTTTACATCCGATGGATATTCTACTTCACGCGGCACAATAAAAAAATGATTAGTCCTTGAAAAATTATCAATTGCAATTGTCTAGATTTACAAAAAAAAAAAAGAAATTAAAACAAAAAATGTTTGAAAGTATGAACGATTTTTACTTTTTTTTTTTTGCACTTTTATATGAAACCGGCTGTGCCCCGCGATTTCACCCGCGTTAAATTTGGATTATACGCGGTCTGTTCAAAAAGTATCGCGAATTTTGAATTTCCGCGGGCTACGTATATTCGATGTTCAATTTGTTTGTGGCGTTAGGTTGGTACTCGTGTCCCTCACTTATGCTGAAAAAATCGGCCATTTTGAATGTTTAGTTAATTGTTGACAGCTGTTTTGGTTAGACGTGTTTTGGCTTGTCTTCGATTTTTGCCTATTCCAAAAAAGCAGCTTCCATTGCGACGATTGAGCTTTGGTTTCCACGTTATAACCGTAAACCCATGATTCGTCACCAGTTATGACCCTCTGGAGCAAATTTGGGTCGTCGCGGACCAAGTCCAACAGCTCCTTAGCAATGTTAACGCGACACTGTTCTAGTTCGAAATTGAGCAATTTTGACACGAATTTCGCGGCGACTCGTCTCATGCCCAAATCATTGGTAAAAATCGAATAGCACGAGCCAATTCATATGTTTAGTTCCTCAGCAACTTCTCTAACGGTGATTCGACGATTGGCCAATATTATTTTCATCGCTTCATCAATGTTTTCGTCTGTTGTTGATGTGCTCGGGCGTTCGGAACGCATTTTCGTTGTTCGCATCTTCTCGGCCCTCTGAGAACATTTTGTACCACCGATAAACGTTGCTTTGGTCCAAGGTGGCTTCACCATATGCCACAGTCAACATTCGGAATACGTCCGCGCACTTAATTTTGTTTTTCACACAAAATTTGATACAGATTCTTCGATCCATTTTTTTGGAATAGGCAAAAACCGAAGACAAGCCAAAACACGTGTAACCAAAACAGCTGTCAACGATTAACTAAGCGATCAAAATGGCCAATTTTTTTAGCATATGTGAGGGACATGAGTGCCAACCTAACGCCATAAAAAAATCGAAAATCGAATATACGTAGCCCGCGGAAATTCAAAATTCGCGATACTTGTTGAACCAACCTCGTATATCCGTTTCATACGCATTATGAGTATATAACCAATCGCATCTCATTTGTATCTTATATTTTTCGCGTTACCACTTTGTTTCAACTCGCCACTAGATGGCGCTGCAGCACATCAGCTTTAATATCGTTCAACCGATCGCCATGAAAATTCGGTGTACATAGGTATTTGAGAACGGAGAATATTTTCGCGTTATCCACTTTGTTGTAACTCGCCGTCATATCGGTGAGAAAATAGAATAATTTGTGATTTTTAATGTCCTCAATCCTCAATAATAACAAACCAGACAGGACAACCTCTGCCGGGTTTTGCTAGGTTAACTATAAATACCATCCGGAAATAAACCGACGCCACCGCCGCTCCTTAGGGTCACAACATAAAGTTATATAGCCTAGAGGCTTCCTGAATAAACGGACTATCTAATGCAAAAAGAATTTTTCAATTCGGATTAGTATTTCCTCGGATTAGCGCGTTCTAACAAACATACAAACTCTTCAGCTTTTTTATACTAGTAAGATTTATATTGTTATGAAATTTTTTTACTTTTCGAAGAAAATTTCTCGTCATTCTTAATTCGGGAGACATTTTTTTAAAGTAATTTAATTTATAGTAAATTTAAGAAGTCGCAAAAAACACCGCTCTACTTTCCTGTTCATTTGAAAATCGAATAATTTTGACGTTCAAGTATACTCGTACTTCATTGGCAAAAGAGTCAAGTAATCGCCCAGATTTTCTAAGCGATCGGAAGCATCGCATTAATATTGCAGATTAATTACTAGAGATGTCTCGACATGACGAAAAAAAAACACCCTACTACTTTCCTCTCACATGTTATTTTTTTCATCACTCAGCAATGCTGGGATTCCGCATGAGGAAAGCATCTGTTTAAAAAATCCTTTTTTTCTTCACTCCCTCGTAAACACGTCGCGGATTAAGCAAGTTTACGTTGTTCTTTTCTAATATAAAAAGTCACTTTTGGTCTATCAAGGAAAAGTTGAAGAAAAAAAATCGAGTAAGCGATCCAAAGAGCGTCGTATAAATCTTTCGGTCGAGTACAGGAAGCGTATCTTCGTAAAAATGCTCGTTGGACTGCACGAGGGTAACTAGCACGGCATTAGAAGTGTTCGCGACTCTTTAAACTCGTATAGAGGGGAGATCGGGGTAAAACGGCCCCCCTAAGAGAATAACGCTGCTAGAACGCAGTCAATACTGCAAAATCATTGCTTGTCATCAAAAAATAAAAATTGTACAAGTTTAACATCGCGTCCAAAAAAACAACGGGGGCTAAATGACCGTCCCCTAAAATTTCTTCGTTTCTCCAATATCGACGGTACTTCCGGCTCGTAGCGCCTTTATCGTTTGGATGTGAGTTCACGGTTGCGTCGATTGACATTCGAACATTGTCCCGACCCCGAGAATAACCCCGACGAGGTGGAAAACCCTATTTCTCACTTTTTTCTTCAGTGACTTTAAATTTTCGTAAACGAAAAGTTTCAATGCTCGCAAATTTAGCATTAGTGCCCTAATCGTACGTATTTTCACTCATCATAATTTGAATTTTTTAACTTTTTAATTTACAAATTTTATCTGATCATTCTGGAGGGTGCCGTTTTGCCCCGGTCCCCCCATGTATAGAGAGGCAGAAAGAAAGAGAGAAAGAGAGCCTACACCCATATATACACAGTCTCGCGAAGCCACCGAATTTACGATCGAACAAAAAGCATCGGGTAATAAAGGTGACAAAATATTTCCATCGAAAAATTATTTACGACCTGGGTGGTCATATCTCTTCGTTGCCGTTGAAATTGCTGGTCGCTCACTCTCACGGTATCCCATCGACCACTGGCCAAACTCACCATCCACAGGCCTTAATTCACTTCTCGCAAAACTCTCGTCTCCCGTCTCTCACCGGGCCTCTTCCATTAAGGGGGGAAATAGGGTTAGACGGTTCAAAAAATCGATTTTTTTTAAATTTCATAAATCGTTAGTAAAACTATTGAAAAATATGTTCCCAAAATTTTTAATGAAAATTCCTACTCGTTATATTGTTATAAGCCATTAAAGTGAGTGTCTCTCCTTCAGGCCCCGAGCGCGCCACGTGTTTCAAACGCGTTTTATCTGAAAACGACTTTTTTCGAACTTGCGTACACGCTAGTTTGAAAAATTTTCAACCAATCGTTTTGAAAATTGGCAGTTACTTTCTTCATAGTATTGCGCTCTATATGAACCTAAAATCGAAATATTATATTTATTTTAAATAATTTTTTTTTTGCAAATAATGTTGTAAAAAATGGCAAAAAATCATGCTTTTTTGTTTTGACCCCTGTAAAAAATTCAATTTTCTATTTTTTTGATAGAATTTAGGTTCATATAGAAGAGAGACATATAAAAGTAAATTCCAACCTCGTTTGATTTAAGATGAAAATTGCGGCTTCCAGAATGTACGCAAAATGCTGAGTCTGATTGTGACCTGCAATATGGGGCCGCTAATATCTTCGGTGTATTTCAAGGAAATTCTTCAAAAATTTTATAGTATCTACTTAAATATATGTACAAAATATTCTCAGAGTTTCAATAAATTATATTCATTTTTTATACTATAAAAAAATTCATGAAAATCATTGAGAAAACGCTGTCCTAACCCTATTTCCCCCCTTAAACGATCAATATTATATGTCAAACATTCAATATTATAACAGTCGTTGGGCAAATATTTTTCTCTTGCCAATAATAATAAAATTACGAATATTACGAACTTTCCGAGTTGCACGTTACGTTTTGAGAAAGTCTCGAAGAGATAAGTAAATATATATATTTTTTTAAATACCCCCGATTGCTGATATAATAATTTAATGATTAAAAAACGAGCGAGCTAAACTGGCGAAGAGAAGCGAAATTCTTGACTTTGAGTTTTGATCGAGAACGAAGAATGTACATATATATGTATATATAGAAGTTATGTATAACAGGAAAGAATATTCTAGTTGGACATCCTGAGCAATGAACTCTTTCAGTGATTATCAGTGCTGGATTATGGAGATGTCTAAGACATTACGATCTCGACGAACCGTAAAAGTATTACTTTACGAACATATTTGCGGAATGGGTATATAACGAGTGAGACCGAGAATTAACAATTTCTGAATACAGGAAAAATTGTGTATAGTCTCCTTCGCGTCATCTCGTATAATACTAATATTGCAAAAAAGTATTATTATTATTATTGTTACTATTATATTACTATTATAAGTATATATATATTCATGGGAAACATGTGCAGATGACAGTGTCCGAAGATATATATTTTCATCGTGTATACGACGATTCGAAAGTCCGAGAGGATATTCCGGATATTCTCATCGAGTCGGTCCGCGAGTTGGGGCTAATTCTTTAATCGTTCGAGCTAATTGGACACGAGTGGCGCCAGCGACAAAACGTTAGCCTGGCGACCGGAGATCGTATCGAATGGAAAAAAACATCGAGACAACATATCGATATATATAGAACAAGCTGGCTTACGAAACTCACTTATTCCCAACTTTATCTTATGTCTACTTTGTTAAATTTCATTTATTTATATACGGGACATTCAACGACAATTCGAGCTGACTGTGACTCGACCTAGGAGGACAAGGATGATTGGTAAGAGTCGCTTGAGGGGTTAAGAGCTCACATACCCCTGAAATTAAAAAAAAATCGATTCTGTTTTTACAGATTTTTATTCTTTATACTTTTAAAAATTAAAAATAACACGTTTAAGAAAATTCCACTCCGTTACAAAGTTATAGTAATAAATGGGAGACTAGCCGTAAGTTCATGTTGTACCTAGCAGAAATTTTAAGGGAGGAAATAGGGTTAGACGGTTAAAAAAATGGATTTTTTTTAAATTTCATAAACTGTTAGTAAAACTATTGAAAAATATATTTCCAAAATTTTAAATGAAAATTCCGACTCGTTCTATTGTTATAAGCTATTAAGGGGGGAAATAGGGTTAGGACAGCGTTTTCTCAATAATTTTCATGAATTTTTTTCTAGTATAAAAAATGAATATAATTTATTGAAACTTTGAGAATATCTTATACATATATTTAAGTATATACTATAAAATTTGTATACATATATTTAAGTATATACTATAAAATATTAGCGATCTCATTTTGCTTGTTTTTCTTGGTACTATTTTTTCAAACGCGTTTTTCTGAAAACGACTTTTTTTGAACTTGTGTACACGCTAGTTTCAAAAGTTTTCAACCAATGGTTTTGAAAATTGGCAGTTACTTTCTTCATAGTATTGCGCTCCATATGAATCTAAAATCCCGAATATTATCATTATTTAAAATAATTTTTTTTTGCAAATAAAGTTGTAAAAAATGGCAAAAAACCATGCTTTTTTGTTTTGACCCCTGTAAAAAATTCAATTTTCTATTTTTTTAATAGCATTTAGGTTCATATAGAAGAGAGACATATAATAAAAGTAAATTCCAACCTCGTTTGATTTCAGATGAAAATTGCGGCTTCCAGAATGTACGCAAAATGCTGGGTCTGATTGTGACCTGCAATATGGGGTCGATAATATCTTCGGTGTTTTTCAAGGAAATTCTTCAAATATTTTATAGTATATACTTAAATATATGTATAAAATATTCTCAAAGTTTCAATAAATTATATTCATTTTTTATACTATAAAAAAATTCATGAAAATCATTGAGAAAACGCTGTCCTAACCCTATTTCTCTCCTTAAACGCGTTTTTCTCGAAACTATGTTTTTGGACAGTGTCAGCATGATAGCTCAGACAATTTTTAATATTTTTTAACTTTCTTTTTTTTAAATCTTGATAATTATTTTCTCTATAGTCTGACAAGGGGTTTTTTTAATTTTTGGGTTGGACAATTTTTTATAAAGTATTAAACACTAATTTTTTTTTTTCAAATTGCATACTAAAGTTTGAAATACTATAATTTCCTTATTTTTGAAAAAAAAAAAAAAAAAAAACAATCGCTCCGTCAGACTATTGCTACTACATTATTTTAACCTTTGTTTGACACACTGGGGTACAACCCCATTTATCAAGTATGCTATTCCAGAGAAGTGTGTCAAACAAAGGTCAATAGATTCTTTTTTATTTTTGCAGATTGGATGATTTTTGGTGAAGTTATGATATCGACAAGGAGGCGCCATGGTTTTCATCAGTAGTCCATTTATATCCGTGGAAAATAATGTTAATATTAGCAAACAAAATTTTTTTATTTTTTGTCCTTGTAGTTGAACAGTTAATAAAAAATGCGAAATCAACATTTTGATTTATTTTTCACCATATAACTTTTATAATAATTTTTCAAATTTACTCGGTACTCAGTGCGCGCAGCACCATGTGAGCCCTGAAGATTTTATAAAATTAGGAATTTTTTAAAATTAAATATTTCACATTCATTTCACTGTCAATAATTTTGAGATTTTAAGTTAATTTTTCTTTTCGTGAATAGATTATCATTAAGGAATGATCGGTAACGAATGTGGCATAAATCCGTGGACGTTTAAGATTATATTAAATTTTGAATTTTTCATATATTATGCGAAATTGTATGTTTGTTTAACTTTCCTAAAATTTCAACTATAGAGGCGGTAGTTAGCGTGAAAATCGTTTAGGGATAAGCATATTGAGTATTGAGCTTGCAATGAATTGGTAAAGTGCTTCAAGATTGTAAAAAAAAATTTCGATTGTTTGGACTTTTGTATATTTTACAAAATCAATGAGTTGCTTCACCGTTAATAAATTTTCCAGAATGATAATGAAGAATCATAAAACATTGCAAGCCGTGCTCCCTTCGAATTGTTTAAATTGAATTCATTTAATAAAAAACGCAAATTAGAAACTCGCAACTTCATTATCAGATAAAATAATGAGAAAGGAATATGCAAATTTCTAAGTTATATCTATTTCGATATAAAATAAATAATAAAAGGAAAATTGGAAAATTTGTTGAAGAAAAATTGTTACTCGATTGGGGAATGGGCTCAAAAATATTGTTTTCTATCAAGGAATGAACTGTATAAATTTGAAAAAAATCAATAACGATCCAGATCATTAAATGAACATTTTAGATTATTACAAAGTTTCGAAAAAGAAGTGACAATTCGTGTGGCTCATTTTTTTGTATCACTCTATAATTTACTTGAAGGGAAAATAATAAAAAATAATGAGAATCACAGCCGGATCGAATTAGCGTGGAATGCTCCGAATATAATTGTTCAGTATTCGTAAGTTCGTCAATAAATAAATAAATTACCGTGCTCGTAGTACCGCGTAATAAATTCCCACGGTAAAATTGTCTATACAATGGGTTCTACATAGACAATCAAATATAATGAACGCCCGTCGAGAGAAAGAGAGACTTTCAATTAATTTATAATATTAATGACCGTCGAACGAAATTGAATTAATTCAATGGACCGAGGGCGAGATCGTTTAGTCTCTTTCTCGAGCGGACATATAATCTCGAGGTATATAGATCGCGCTCGAAGATACGGGAAGAAACGTGGTTCGACATCCCGATATCCTCTCGACGATCACTCTCCATCTGCACGAGATGATCTTATAGATATAGATATAAGTGATGTAACGGAGACAACGCTCATTCCTATATCGGACTATCGATACGATAAATTAACTTTCATAAAACTAAATCGTTGTGTACTCTTACCCCTTTGAAAAAACAAAAAAAAAACAAAATGTATATGACAAATCTTTTTTTGGTTTGCCAGTAATCTGGGCTTGTACACACTTATTTTGCACTTTGAATTAATAACTGCTCTAAAAATCTTTTTATTCGTAGAACATTTTTTAAATAATTTTTATTTATGTATTTTTTTTAACTATAGTACTACAACATCTTTTCATCGAATTTCAAGTGGTAAAAGAACGAATGTCAAGACCCAGCTCCATAATTCAATTGTCAATGATCGTTCATGAATTTGTGAATTTTTTTTCCACAAAATATCATACCTTTGCTACAAAATTTGTTACAAAAATTTATAATTACGTCACGAAAGTGTTAAAATTTTCGTGAGAAAAAGAAAAAGTGTTGTTAATGGAAAATATCGATTTTTGACATTGAACATTTTTTCCACAATTCTTGTGCGGTAATATGTATAGGACGGATCTTTGAACATTTACATGAAAGTATTCTTCATCAGCTGAGCCACTTTTTGGTTCATTTTCATCGATATTTTCGATAATTAACCAGATTTCTTTATAAAATTTCAATTTTTTTACTCCTAAACTACGGCGATTCCGATAATGTTGATTTTTTGTAATTGCCCGTCCCTGAATATTGTGTAAAATTTACAAAACAATAAAAAGTACCATATTCGACAAAAAAAAATGTATACTATTCCTTTTCGTTAAATCATCATTTGAGACATGAAAAAAAAATGTATCTCATTGGATTCGAGAGTTCATAATGGAACAAAACATTTATGTGAAAGAATTTTTTTATCATTTACTTATTCGTGGATACGTAGCTTGAGAAGAAAAAACAAATTCAAAACGTGTGAACAACACATTGCAAAATAAAATCCTAAGAAAAAACTTCTGAAGTAATGCCAAAAATTTGGTTAATTCTCAGAAGAATCGATGAGGGTCGAAAAGGAAGAAAAATTATTGAGTGTCAAGACGAAGAACGTTTTTTATGCAACTTGACAAAGTGACTTCCGGAAGAAAGTACGATTTTTGGAAAATAATTTGTTGAACTGGCATAAGTGGATTTGTCGTTAAATTTTTTTTCATTTACAGCCTGACATACTTAAGGAGGGGGTATGGCCTTGAAACTTTTTTATTTTATTTTTTAAATATTTTATTTTATGAATGCACAACATCTCAAGAATGTTGTATCAAATTTTTAGAGTAATTGGAGCAAAACTAACGGAGATATGGAATTTTAACCAATTGTCGCCGCTCGGGAAATGCCTGAGCGGCGACGACTCATGGTGCGAATTTCCGAAAGCTGCAGCAGCAAATAATTTGCAGACATTCAAACACAGTTATACTGCGCTTCCTAGTGATGTTCTCAATGCTATAAAACTTATTTACGAGGATTTGAGCAAGGCGGTAAGTATATAGTGAAAGAAAGAAAAAAAATTCGGATTCTTTAATGTAAAAAACTTTAAAGCAATTTTCCCACACTGCACGTTTTCAAAGTCGGTGAGAGCTGTAGTTTGAAATCTATTGCACCGATCCTTTTCAAACTTGGTACACTCTTTCTCTGTATAATTCATGAGGTAACCCTGTCAATTTTGCCGATTTTTTAAGCGAAAATCGCGTTTTTGACTTTCCAGTGTTACCAAAAATTGAAAAATCAATAAAAAAAAAAAAATTTGACAGCGTTACCTGAGGAAACTCATAAACCAATAAAATCAATTTGATTTTTTTATTTCAGATGATCGAGCGATGAGTTACAACTGTCACCGGAAAATAACTTTTTTTGGAGACGTCTCCGGAGGTTTGCTGCCAACGGCTGAGTTTTTAATATTTTTCGCTAAAATTTTCAGAAAATATTCTTGAAATGTTACTCTACAATACTGTAATCATTCAATTTAAAATACATTGCCCGTATCTTGTAAAAAAATGTTTGAAAAAGTGTCTTTTTTTCACCAACTTAACCGTACCCCGTCCTCAAGGCCCCAGACAACGGTGCGCGCGCGGTAAGAGGGTGTATTTTTCATCATTTTTTTTCGAGCAAACGACGAATGGTTTTTTGTTTATCGATACTAATATTCAATATATGCATATAGAAGACACTACACAAATTTTTTTATTCGAATCTTGAGAATAGTTTGCGGTGTACGCCGCTTCCAAAAGGACACTCCGACGAAGTTGCTGCTTGGTGGTTGACAGCAATTAACGCGGTAGTCTGGTCTAGAGCAAGATTTTTGACGTCATTTCTAATGTGCAATCATTTTTAAACCGTTGAAGTTGTCTTGATGAAAATTTACACGTGCATTTATTGATCCTTAGAGAATACTTGTACATTAAAAAAAAAATATTTTAAATATTTTCATGTAGTTTTTTGCATTGTTGCAACATGGTGCGCCGAAAGCCGCCTCAATCGGCGCCCACTCTGGACGATGTTGTATGCATCTAAAAAAAAATATATATATATATTCTCAATCTGTATGAGTATTCTGAGCACTGGTAGCAGAATTGGTACTTAAAAAAAAATTTCGACAAAATGACGGCCTGTTGAACTTTCATTAATGATATTTCATACATTTTCGGGTATTCGACGAGTTATAAAATGTCGGCAAAATTATTGTTCGACTCAATTCTGCTACCAGTCCTCAGAAACAGGCTACCTAAGGTACGTGCAAAATTTGAGCTCGATCGGTCTATTAGTTATCGAGATATCGTGGGCGCCGATTTGAAAACCATAGTTCTGAGATAAACGCGTTCAAAGTTTTGACACCGTTAAATGAGCGACTCAGTAGCCTCTGCGTTAGCTGCTTCCCGACCGCGCTACCTGAGCGCGGCTTGCTTAGAATTTTTATTTCTCGGCTAATTTTTGAAATATCAATAAACGGTTTTCAGGAGCGTATGAAGAATACTCTAAGGAATAAGAAAATAAAAAATAAAAAATAAATCGATTTTTTCAAACTTCTAGACCAGACTACCGCCTTAAGCCATACGGTTCATCAGAAATATACAAAAAACATATATTTATAAACTAGACATATAGGTTTATAGCACCGCGTAGGGGAATTTTGATATCTAAAAAATGGCGGACCAGCGAATTTTATTTCCCATTTTCACAGAAAATTTTCATCGTTTATGAAAAAAAAAAAATAGAAGGGAGCCCTTTATAAAAAAAAATCCCTACGTGGTGCCATAGAGACTGGATTTCCGAACATTTTAAGACTTGGTACACGCAAATCGGATGAAAAGTTTTTTAAATATGTTGTCAACCAGGTTGAAAAACGTAATTTTGAGAAAAACGCGTTCAAAGTTTTGCGCGGCGCGGACGTGCGCTTGGAAAGGTTTCACATAAAATACTGTAACTCCATCAATTTTACGAATTTCTTTACAAAATTTGGTGAGGGCATTCTTAACAAATGCATCTTTCATAAATTGAAAAAAAAATGAAAAAAAAATATTTTGCCGTCGTCTGGTGCCTTAAGGGAGGCAATAGAGTAAGACGGTTCAAAAAATCGATTTTTTTTTTATTTCATAAATTGTTAGTAAAACTATTGAAACATATGTTCCCAAAATTTTAAATGAAAATTCCGACTCGTTCTATTGTTATAAGCCATTGAAGTGAGTAGCTCTCCTTCAGGCCTCGACCGCGCTATTTTTTCAAACGCGATTTTCTGAAAACGACTTTTTTTTAACTTGCGTACACGCTCGTTTGAAAAGTTTTCAACCAATCGTTTTGAAAATTGGCAGTTAGATTCTTCATAGTATTGCGCTCTATATGAACCTAAAATCGGAATATTATCATTATTTGAAATAATTTTTTTTTTGCAAATAAAGTTGTAAAAAATTGCAAAAAATCATGCTTTTTTGTTTTGACCCCTGTAAAAAATTCAATTTTCTATTTTTTCGATAGCATTTAGGTTCATATAGAAGACAGACATATAATGAAAGTAAATTCCAACCTCGTTTGATTTCAGATGAAAATTGCGGCTTCCAGAATGTACGCAAAATGCTGAGTCTGATTGTAACCTGCAATATGGAGTCGCTAATATCGTCGGTGTTTTTTAAGGAAATTCTTCAAAAATTTTATAGTATGTACTTAAATATATGTATACAATATTCTCAAAGTTTCAATAAATTATATTCATTTTTTATACTATAAAAAAATGCATGAAATCATTGAGAAAACGCTGTCCTAACCCTATTTCCCCCCTTAAGAAAATGCATAAAAAATGCTCAAGAACATTACAGACTCGATAAAGCGACTTTCGGTAGCTCTTACATAAGTAAATTTCAACAAAATAAAGTTATGAAATAGCGAATGACATATTTTTGTATAGTTACAGTATTTTCTTTTGTTTTCGTAAAAGAGTCAACATAAAAATGCGTACGGTGCACATAGGCAGGTCAGTGTATTAAAACGCAAGAGGAAGGATTTATAAATGTTCGTCTCGATATCCGTCAAAGAGTTTCTCGAGATGGATGGTCGAGGTATATTGAAATCTATTACTCATCATTCATCACTCACACTCGTCGAAGAATATTTTGGCGGAGTATATATGGTACACTAGGGCGACTTTTTTTTTCGAATATTTTTTTTTTCCCAGTCCCCACTTGAAATTTTGTTGGATATGTCAAAAAACAAATTCCCTGAAAGTTACAACCCTTAATATTAATTCTAAGTATTTTCTCTTAGCGTGAAAAGATTTTCCGTCTAAAATACACGTAAATCAAATTTTTTTTTTTTTTTCAAATTCCTATAACTCAGCGTCATTTTATGCTATCATATTGTTCTTGGTTTCAATTTACTCAGAATAAAACAATCTAGAAAAGTGCCTATTGCGGCGAAAGTGTAAATTGTACTGGTGAGTTGGTACGGGTCACTGAAATTGATTTTTACCCAAAATTCTCGTTTTTTGGCTGTTATCTCCGAGACAATTAACTTTCCAAAAAAAATGTAAACGAAAAATTTGTTGGAAATTTAATTTCCAATAAAAAAGGTCTTATCGACCCAATTGCTTAGATTGATATTTCTTGAGATATTGAACTTTTTTTATTTTTTATTTTTTTTATTATTTAGTATTTCATATTTTATAAATTTTATACAACTCATGAATTAAAGTTCAATATCTCAAGAAATATTAATCTAAGCAATTGGTTCGATAGGACCTTTTTCATAGGAAATTAAATTTCCAATAAATTTCTACATTTACATTTTTTTCGTAAAGTTAATTGTTTCGGAGATAACAGCAAACAAACGAGAATTTTGGGTAAAAATCAACTCCAGTGACCCGTTCCAACTCATCAGTACAATTCAAACTTTCGCCGCAATAGGCACTCTTCTAGATTGTTTTATTCTGAGTAAATCGAAACCAAGAACAATATGATAGCATAAAATGCGGCTGAGTTATAGAATTAAAAAAAAAAAAAAACATTCGATTTACGTGTATTTTAGATGGAAAATCTTTTCACGCTAAGGGAAAGTACTTAGAATTAATATTAAGGACTGTAACTTTCAGGGAATTTGTTTTTCGACATATCCAACAAAATTTCAAGTAGGGAGTGAGAAAAAAAAATAGTCGAAAAACAAAATCACCCTATTATGCACAGTATGCATATGTCCGCGGGAGTTCGTACGGACATCGTTGGTCATTACGAAAGCGTCGAAAGGAAACGCGTCTCTTCGTTAAATTTCGTTGAGATTGAAAGATTGTTAAAAAAATTTTTCTGTTCGGTTTTCACTTGAAATAAGAAATTTCTCACTGACGAGAGGCGTTGTCGAGACTGTTAATGCGTTAAACATCAATGACAAACTATATATTCGCGTATTATGACGTTCCACGCAAGCGTATATATACGCGACAACGATTAGAGGAGGGGTTTGATGGCCAAAGTTGCTCACTTCCCGCTTGGCGCGAACGTCGCTCGGGCCACTCAATGCACTCTCGTACCCATTCATTCAATTCATTTTCATCTACGATTCACCATTCGCCCTTCTCTGTTCTCTCATTAGCCACGTTTCCGGTCCCCGTCTATCCGTGTGCCATTTACATTATCCGTTCTCTTCCCAATCTCGTGTGTACGCACAAACACACGTGTACGAGCTACACACATCTTCCGGGGAATAGAATAAAAGGAATTGCTTCCGCTCGCGAATGTGATCCTCGAGGTGAGTGCGTATACAAGAGAATAGCGAATAATGTAATCGGACAATTTGATGAATTAATTGTCAGTGCAATTAGGAGTCAATTCCCGCGTATGGACATTTTTTTAAATCACTGATATAAATGATATTCTATGCTTTTGCACTAGTTTAAAAAACGCTTGTGTCAGTTTTTCTTCCTCATAGAGGAAGCTTTGTTTCTGTGCAAAACAAATTGTTTTCACTCTTCACTGGCAATGTGCTCAAAATGATAAAAAGTTTGGAAATAATACACATTTATTTGTGTGTATGTCAAATGAGGCTGAAAAAGTAATGATTGCAGATTTGACGTTAGTACCCTAATTGTGTAGATTTTGTTAATATCTATGGACAATTTGATGAAATAATTGTTAGTGCAATTAGGAGTTAATTCCCGCATATGAAAATTATTAAAATAACTATTGTAAATGATATGTTATGCTTTACCATTAGTTTCGAAAACACTAGTGTCATTTTCCTTCGTCATAGAGAAAACTTTGTTTTGTGCAAAACTAATTTTTTCAGTTTTCACTGGCAATGTATTCAAAATGATAAAAACTCGGTAAACAATACACAAGTACAAAAAATGTCACGATAGATATATTTGCGTGTGTGTGTGTCCAATGAGGTTGAAAAAGTAATGTTTGAAGATTTGGCGTTGGTGCCCTAATTGTGTAGATTTTGTTAAAATCTACGGGCAATTTGATGAATTAATTGTTAGTGCAATTAGAAGTCAATTCCCGCATATGAAAATTTTGAAAACTAACTATTATAAATGATATGTTGTGCTTTCAGACTAGTTTTAAAAACACTAGTGTCATTTTCCATCTTCATAGAGGAAGCTTTGTTTTTGTGCAAAACAAACTTTTCCAGTTTCCACTACGAATGTGTTCAAAATTATCAAAACTTCGGATACAATACAGATTACAAAAAAATGCCAGGGCTGATGTGTTTGTGTGTGTGTGTCTGTGTGTGCTCAATGAGGTTGAAAGAGTAAAGTTTGAGGGAGAAAAAGTAATGATTGTAGATTTGGCGTTAGGGCCCTAATTGTGTATCTTTCCTCCCATTATAATTATACATCATATTCATATTTTTAGAGGGGTCCATTATGCCCCTATTTCCCTCATATATAAACGTCCTAGATACACCACGTAATTTATGTCATCCATCCAGTACTACTACTATTACTATTGTTGTTTTTGTTGTTGTTGTTATTATTGTGTCCATCTCATTTTTTCAGTATGTATGTCTCTTTACCCGAGCCTACAGGTAAATTGCGGAACACCTGGCCCATACACCCTATATATTTACCTGAGTCTCAGTTGTATTACCGAAAAAAACTCACACGCGAATAAATTGTCGTAACATATGCATTCACTTATCGATACCAAAAGCTGGTATCGGATATTTTCTGGAACCTGGAAATTGAAACAACTGTACACAAACTACCCCTAAAGTGTAACGTCGATTTAAAACTGTTATAAGTAATCGGACGACAACGATATTCCGTGGGAATATTGTCACCATACCTCATAATAAGTGCACGCATTGGCAGTGATCTACCTCCACAGGAGGCGTCATGAGAACGAGTATTAAAAGCCGACCCGCGTTACTCTCGTGCCTCGTTTACCCCTACTGCAGCCCCGCATTTTCATAAATCGACTGAAATGACGGAAAACGTGAGATATTTTGAGAAAATAAAATGAAAATTCACTTCTTTTATATAAAACTACCCACGTAGAAAAATTGTAACGGCCGAGCATTGGGCCAATACTGGTTGCCGTAGTGCCGGTACTGGCTGCCAGTATTGGGCCAGTACAGATCCGGTACAGGAGTGTAATAGCCGGCCGTTATACTGGCACCAACGGTCGTACCAATACTGGTTATTTCATTGGGCCGGATTTTGGCAGACAATTTTGCCGACGGTGCAAATTGCATCTCAGCGAGAAATGGCAAATTAAATAGATATCGAATTGATGTCTTTTAGACACTTTTGGCGTCTAGTGGACGCCGATCCAATGTCTATTTAAATTCTATTTCTCTGTGGGAGTAATTTATATTTCGTTTTACCACGTTACCAGATGTTTCCCAAGCAGCACACGTACGTCCAAAGGATGTACTTTGAACGTAAGGACGTTCTTCGGATGTTTTTAGGACGTCCTTTGGATGTCTGTGTTGTCTGGGTTGTTTATGCATAAATGTTTGATAATTAAATGCACTTGATATATACTAAAAACTCGGAGTAGTTTTTATTAATAAGAGACTAAGTACATATACAGGTCTAAAATACGTACTTAAATGTTTATAGAACAGTGTTTATGAAATATAGGCTATATGAAGCAAATATTACACTAAAAAATATTGTATTAATGGTGCAATTTCAAGTTCGGGGCAAATTATAATTCAACAATTTGGTTGTTTGCAAAATAATGGACTTTGGATCCGAATAACCTAATCTACAATTACATTACAGAACGCGACTGTTAAAGTGAAATACTCTCAGTATTGGCATTCTCTATAGCCCAGTACTAAGCCTGTATCGAAGCCAAAGCTTGGCCGTATTTTATAGCCTATTTTGGCCCAGATCTGGTTATTATGCCGGCCCGTAGTGCGACCAGATTGACAACCAGTACTGGCACAAGACGATATTTTATACTGACCCAAAGCTTGGCCAGAATGTCAGCCACTGAAACAATACTGGCTGTCAAAGTTCGGCCGCCAATACTGGCCCAAAGCTTGGCCAGTAGAATTATACTGGCAATTTCTACGTGGGTAGCTGTACCCCGCGGTTTTATCCGCGTTAAATTTGGATTGTACATTCATGCTATGACCCTCGCTCCTTAGGGCCATACCATGAAGTTACGAGGTCTGTTCAAAAAGTATCACGAATTTTGAATTTCCGCGGGCTACGTATATTCGATTTTCGATTTTTTTATGGCGTTAGGTTGGTACTCGTGTCCCTCACTTATGCCGAAAAAATCGGCCATTTTGAATGTTTAATTAATTGTTGACAGCTCTTTTGGTTAGACGTGTTTTGGCTTGTCTTCGATTTTTGCCTATTCCAAAAAATGGATCAAAGAGTCTGTATCAAATTTTGTGTGAACAACAAAATTAAGTGCGCGGACGCATTCCGAATGTTAACTGTGGCATATGGCGAAGCTACTTTGGACCAAAACAACGTTTATCGGTGGTACAAAATGTTCTCAGAGGGCCGAGAAGATGCGAACAACGAAATGCGTTTCGGACGCCCGAGCACATCAACAACAGACGCAAACATTGATGAACTGTAGAAAATAATATTGGCCAATCGTCGAATCACCGTTAGAGAAGTTGCTGAAGAACTAAACATAACGATTGACTCGTGCTATTTGATTTTTACCAATGATTTGGGCATGAGACGGGTCGCCGCGAAATTCGCGCCAAAATTGCTCAATTTCGAAGAAAAACAGTGTCGCGTTAACATCATTAAGGAGCTGTTGGACTCGGTCCGCGACGACCCAAATTTGCTCCAGAGGGTCATAACTGGTGACGAATCATGGGTTTATGGTTATGACGTGGAAACAAAAGCTCAATCATCGCGACGAAAGCTGCTTTTTTGGAATAGGCAACAATCGAAGACAACCCAAAACACGTCTAACCAAAACAGCTGTCAACAATTAACTAAACATTCAAAATGGCCGATTTTTTCAGCATAAGTCAGGGACACGAGTACCAACCTAATGCCAAAAAAAAAAAGAAAATCGAATATACGTAGCCCGTGGAAATTCAAAATTCGCGATACTTTTTGAACAGACCTCGTATATGGCCTAGAGCCTTCCTGAATAAACGGGCTATTTGATGCAAAAATACTATTTCAAAAGATATTAGTGTTTCCTGAAATTAGCGCATTCAAACACACAAACTCTCCAGCTTTATGGTAGTAGTATAGAAGATATATTTAAAAAATCATGTAATTGTTCAAAAAGCAATGGAAATATATATCTTTCTCCAAGAATTTGATCCTGCGAGAACGTCGAAATAAATACGAACGAACAATTTGATATCTCACGAGAGCAAAGGCAAAATCTCCGCTCTCCTGGAATTTAAAGATCGTTGAACGCAAATGAGAGAGAGAGAGAGAGCACACTGGGGCGTGTGCGGTCTTCGATCTATACGTGACCAAGTTGTCGATGGAGTTTTGAGGCTCATATAGTGAAGAACGATCGTGTCGTGGACCAAAACCGATCGTCCATCCGTGGGCGTGGTGCGGAGTTGATGAGTTACGATCCACGCTTTTGTCTCTCTTTCTCTCTCTCTCTCTTTCTTTCTCATGAGAGGACATACACTCGATCTTGTCGCTTGACTACGTAAGCACAGATACGCGGGTCACTAGACTAATTATAGAAAGAGAGAGAGAGAGAGAGAGAGAGAGATGAGAGAAAATCTGGAGACTTTTTTTTCTCCCGTAAGATTCGAAATACAAAAGCGCATAAACAGAGGCGTACAAACCGTGAAAATCCCAGCGAGGAAAAGAAACAGTGAATAAAGAATGAAAAATAAACGAGTAGAGAAGACAGTTCCGAGACAACCTCCGACCCGCCCATTATGCTCGCTGGATGCTGGAAGAGACCTTTTTATTTCATGATTAACGTACATCTCGTCGTCGAGCGAGGCCCGCGGATGACTATGGAGGATCTTCGATGCGTCCGCTCTCCATCAACCGAAAAATATTGTGTATTTATTTATAAAAATAAAAGAGAGAGAAAAGAGAGAGAGCCTCGTTAGCCAGGAGGGTAATTTGAAGAAATGTCCACCGAGACTACTGCGAGAAAGCGAGGAATCATATATTGGACGAAAAAAATCAGCCCCCGCTGTTAAGACCCTCGGGAGGATCGGTTGAATAAAATAAATTCGTGACGAAATGTATGAAAATACGGCAAACAAATGATTGTAAATAATACGAATTTTTTGACGATGGTAGGCTTTCGATTATATCAATTCAATTTAAGTAACAAGTGAATTGGAATAGGAACATTGAAAAAAAAACATGTGGCAATTGAGGGTGAAATGAAACAAAATGGGTTTTCTACATTTTGCAATTCTCATTGAAGAAGATTTTTGAATGCAAATGTGCAAGCTTAAATTTTCAAGCATTATGCATGGAAATTCTGCAAATAAATGAATTATTGTTTGAATGTTCAACGAAAAATAATGTAAATAAAGAAATTGGTTTGTTTTACTCGTTTACTAACCTGCACCCTTAAAGGGAGTGGCCACGGTAGAATTTTTAAAAAATCGATGTTTTTTTTTTGCTTAAACGATGCTTCACAATCATAAAAATAACTTAAGTTAAGTTAAGATAGTAGGTAGTATTTTTTTCACCGACTTTGAGCGTATAACGTAAGCCACCCTTTGGCACGGCCAAAAAGTACCCGATCGCGACGCGTGACAAATAACTTCGACAATGTTTATCCGATTGACTTCAAATTGAGAAATTGTGTTTCTAATTGCATTTCGCAGAGAACTGCGTACGGAATTTCTGATTAATTGAAAACTTTCCATTTTATGAGCAGTTTTATCTGAAATTTTTCACTGGAAATTCATCTTTTAAGTTCAAATGCCTACAACATTCGAATAAAACAATATTTTTCAAATTTCGTACGTACTTCTCTAGGTAATCTGATGTAGATTAAGGTAGTAGTCTGGTAACTTAAGCCGATTTTCATGTCTTTTTTGGAGGGCGTTTTTTTGTGGGAAAATAAAAATGAATCGTTTTGGATATTTAAGATGTTTTTATTTACATATTAAAGATACAAAAAACGAATCATTTGAAAAAATTTAATAGTTTATTATTATTATTATTATTATTGATCGAAGTTGGAACCTCGACAAAAAAGCGCGTGGGTGGCCCCGGTGATTTTGGCTCTTGATGTTATCTGAAATCGAAAACTTTTGATATTTCTTAATCTATAGACATGTCATTTTGGTTGGAACTACTGAAGTTAAATTTCATGGATAAATAACAAAATGGCGGACTTTGGTAAAAAAAAGTCCTTTTATTTTAGCAAAGAAAGGGTTGTGAAATGAAAAGTTAGGGGTGAACAAATTTCTCGGTAGTTCCGACGAGAACTATAAGTGTGTAGAGTAGCCTGTTAAAATTTGAAAGCAATCGGTTCGACAGAAAAAAAGTTAGAACCCGGGCTGCCAACTTCAAGGTGCCAACTTCGATCAATAATAATAATAATAATAAACTATTCAATTTTTTCAAAAAAATGTTTTTTTGTATCGTTAATTCGTAAGTAAAAACATCCTAAATATCCAAAACGATTCATTTTTATTTTCCTACAAAAAAACGCCCGCCAAAAAAGACATGAAAATCGGCTTAAGTTACCAGCAGTAGTTGGCCATTTTGTATAACAATAAAACGAACAAAAAAAAAATTTCTCATTGGCTTGATGTTTATACTAAATATATGTGTATTTAGTTTTATAAATAAATCGCTTTTTCATACAAAAAAAAATTGTTCAATATGCACATGATGTTGTACCCGCTACCGTGGCCATTCTCCTTTATAGAAACCTCTATCGATTTTTTGAAAAAAATTTAAATTCCATATGTTCAGAAAGCCATTTCCATGGTTTATGTAACCATTTTGCGCATATTAAATACCGAACATCTTTTCAATAGCATTTAATTTATGCTCTTCCACAGTACCGAATAATTAACACTTTAAAAACAAAAACTCCAATTGATCGAGAAATTTTTATGTCCGAATGACCGATTTTTCTTTGAAGGGGGGAAAAAGGGTTAGGACAGCGTTTTCTCAATGATTTTCATAAATTTTTTTATAGTATAAAAAATGAATATAATTTATTGAAACTTTAAGAATATTTTATACATATATTTAAGTATATACTACAAAATTTTTGAAGAATTTCCTTGATAAACACCGAAGATATTGGCGACCCCATATTGCAGGTCACAATCAGACTCAGCATTTTGCGTACATTCTGGAAGCCGCAATTTTCATCTGAAATCAAACGAGGTTTGAATTTACTTTTATTATATGTCTCTCTTCTATATGAACCTAAATGCTATCAAAAAAATAGAAAATTGAATTTATTACAGGGGTCAAAACAAAAAAGCATGATTTTTTGCATTTTTTACAATTTTATTTGCAAAAAAAATTATTTCAAATAATGATAATATTCCGATTTTAGGTTCATATAGAGCGCAATACTATGAAGAAAGTAACTGCCAACTTTCAAAACGATTGGTTGAAAACTTTTCAAACTAGCGTGCACGCAAGTTCAAAAAAAGTCGTTTTCAGAAAAATGCGTTTGAAAAAATAGCAAAATGCTGAGTCTGATTGTGACTTGCAATATGGGGTCGCTAATATCTGCGGTGTTTTTCAAAGAAATTCTTCAAAAATTTTATAGTTTATACTTAAACACATGTATAAAATATTCTCAAAGTTTCAATAAATTATATTCATTTTTTATACTATAAAAAAATGCATGAAAATCATTGAGAAAGCGCTGTCCTAACCCTATTTCCCCCCTTAATGGCTTACAACAATAGAATGGAATTTTCATTAAAAATTTTGGGAACATATTTTTCAATAGTTTTACTAACAATTTATGAAATAAAAAAAAATCGATTTTTTGAACCGTCTAACCCTATTTCCCCCCTTAAATTTGAATTTTACAGTTGCGCTATATATGGCCAAGAGTCTTCCCGAATAACGGGGCTATCTAATGCAAAGAGAATTTTTCAAATCAGATTAGTATTTCCTAAGATTAGCGCGTTCAAACAAACAAACTCTCCAGTTTTATTACAGTAGTATAGATAAGTGGTTCATTAGTGACGAAATTTATTTCCCCCAAAGTAAAGATCGGGGTAGCAGTTTCGTTACAATAATCTAACAAATACTTTATTTCATCACGATCCCAAAAGTGTCTTCTAAAAGTAATAAAAAATCAATAAATACGTCTTAAAAAATTGTTTAGAAGAAAAATAAATAAATTACACTTATTTCGTTTGTTCGTTTAAATGCGGGAATTATCAGAATTACGAGATCACGCGATATTCATCAGCGTGGAGAAGTAAGGGCGGAATGGCGAGAGGGGAAAGGAGACGAGCGAGGATTGCGATGCAAGGGGGTTGGAGGGATGAAAACCACTATATATCCATACAGCGATATCCCACTAGATGAAATAAAACGCGAGAGCACGTGCTAGAGTTTTATCGAAGTGATGGTGGCGCAGAGGAAAGTTGCATCTGCTGCTCGACGGGGGATTTTGTCCGATCATTTTTTTTCTCCTTCCGAAACATAAGCGATCTAGCGTATTTTTTTTCTTTCTCCCAATATATTTTTCCCTCATTTCAATGAGGGCTCCCGACTAACGAATCGTTTTTTTTTGTTGCCCGTCGTGAGTGAAATATCTTTTACGGAGTATATGTATAAAAGCCGAATGATTGGTCGAATCAACGACGTATCTATCATTTCTATTTTTGTTTTGTTTTTTTTTTCTCATTCTCGTCTCTTTAACATGAATAACCGATCGCGACTGTCAGAATTCACACAACAAGTTTTTCTACGTATTTGTATAATATTATATATTTGACGATTCGATAATTAAATATCCAAAAGATATATATCCGGCGTCGAGATCGACTCGTCTTTATTCGCGATTTCTTATTCACCCAATCCCAGCTATATAATAATAATAATAATGACGATGATAATACGTCGTTAAAAAAAACTTGAACAGTGACAAACCCACGAGGGCCCATAGAGCCAACAGTTCCAAGAGTTGTAAATTCGACCGTTAAAAATTTCCGAGCAAAGGTATAGAGAGAAAAGAGTGACGTGATGGGCGAGAGCCGGTGTGTGCGCGAAACGATAAATATTAATGGGTCCAACAATGCTCATCTTTCTCTTATTCCCATACATTTCTCTCTCTCTTTCTCTCTCTCTCTCTCTTTCTCTCTTTCTCTCTCTCTCTGTCTTTCACTCTCCCTCCCTAAATTTCGCTTTCGTGTGTGCGGGTGTTTTTTTTTCATTTTTTTTTCAAAATTTTTGGCTCCACGAAGCGTCATAAATCACCGTGGCTGGAAGGTGGTCGTCAGCGAAAAAATAAGGCGGGTAAAGACCGGTGAGGGAGGTTGAAGGAGGTTTGTTTTACACCAGAGAGACGCGAGCTATGTCCAGCAGAAGCAGCGGATTCTCTACAGACTCCTCTCTTTTAAAAAATTTGTATTTTTTTCTTTTTTCTTTTTTTTTCTTTTTTCTTTTTTTTTCTTTTTTATTTATTTTTTCATTATTTTTATATTCTCTCTTGCGCTGTGTGTTATTCACGAATGAGATTCCAATTAGAGAAAAGTTTTAGTCGTCCGGGGCAAAGCGAACGAGAAATAACGCGCGATATTATTATATTGCTTCGTAATTATTATATCGGAGACAAAAATGATACGATATATTGGCGATGATTTCGCGCGATCAGTATATAGATTGCCTTCGCGGATATTTTATTGCTCGATGAAAAATTCGTTCGTATATAGCATAAAGTAGCAGATTCTAGTGGCTAGGAATAGAAAAAAAGGCCTCGCCATATATCAATCAATGAAATCTTTTCCTTTTTCTCCTTTTTCTCGAGCTTTGCCTCGTGATGTTTCAACGAACTCTCACTATCGTTTATATAGAAACGAAATATCGCTTATGCAAAACAAAAATATGATTGGTCGTACCATATAGTTTCTCCCGTGGAGAAATTTCGGTAGGAATCCAGCTGGATCCCTTTGTTTATCCTTACTCTCTTTGGCAAGGATACGACTAGATCCCTAACAAATTTCTGCATGGGCTATACTATATGCTTGATGGTTGCCGAAGGAACATTAAATTTTGGAGCAAAAATCATTCGCCGAACAATACAAGCTTCACGAGCCAAACATTCAATATCGTAAGACATCTTCGTGGTAACTGTAACTTTGCGCTGCATTTATCCGTACCAACTTTATTTAAAGTAAGATTTAAGGTAGTAGTCTGGTAACTTAAGCCGATTTTCATGTCTTTTTTGGAGGGCGTTTTTTTGTAGGAAAATAAAAATGAATCGTTTTGGATATTTAGGATGTTTTTATTTACATATTAAAGATACAAACAAAAATTTGTTTGACAAAATTTAATAGTTTATTATTATTATTCATCGAAGTTGGCACTCCGAAAAAAAAGCGCGTGGATGGCCCCGGTGATTTTGGCTCTTGATGTTATCTGAAATAAAAAATTCTTGATAATTCTTAATCTATAGACATGTCATTCTGGTCGGAATTACTGAAGTTAAATTTCATGGATAAATAACAGAATGGCGGACTTTGGAAAAAAAAGCCCTTTTATTTTAGCAAAGAAGGGGTTGTAAAATAAAAAGAAATTTAGCTTCAGTAGTTTCGACCAGAATGACATGTCTATAGATTAAGAATTATCAAGAATTTTTTATTTCAGATAACATCAAGAGCCAAAATCACCGGGGCCACCCACGCGCTTTGTTTTCGAGGTGTCAACTTCGATCAATAATAATAATAATAATAAACTATTAAATTTATTCAAAAAAATATTTTTCTGTATCTTTAATATGTAAATAAAAACATCCTAAAGATCCAAAACGATTCATTTTTATTTTCCTACAAAAAAACGCCCTCCAAAAAAGACATGAAAATCGGCTTAAGTTACCAGACTACTACCTTAAGGAGTTTGGGAGCGCTTAACACCAGTCCAATGATTGATAAATCTTTAAGGGGGAAATAGGATTAGACGGTTCAAAAAATCGATTTTTTTTTAATTTCATAAATTGTTAGTAAAACTATTGAAAAATATGTTTCCAAAATTTTAAATAAAATTTCCGACTCGTTCTATTGTTATAAGCCATAAAGGGGGGAAATAGAGTTAGGACAGCGTTTTCTCAATGATTTTCATGAATTTTTTTATAGTATAAAAAATGAATATAATTTATTGAAACTTTGAGAATATTTTACACATATATTTAAGTATATTCTATAAAATTTTTGAAGAATTTCCTTGAAAAACACCGCAGATATTAGAGACCCCATATTGCAGGTCACAATCAGACTCAGCATTTTGCTATTTTTTCAAACGCGTTTTTCTGAAAACGACTTTTTTTGAACTTGCGTACACGCTAGTTTGAAAAGTTTTCAACCAATCGTTTTGAAAATTGGCAATTACTTTCTTCATAGTATTGCGCTCTATATGAACCTAAAATCGGAATATTATCATTATTGGAAATATTTTTTTTTTTGCAAATAAAGTTGTAAAAAATGGCAAAAAATCATCCTTTTTTGTTTTGACCCCTGTAAAAACTTCAATTTTCTATTTTTTTGATAGCATTTAGGTTTATATAGAAGAGAGACATATAATAAAAGTAAATTCCAACCTCGTTTTATTTCGGATGAAAATTGCGGCTTCCAGAATGTACGCAAAATGCTGAGTCTGATTGTGACCTGCAATATGGGGTCGCTAATATCTGCGATGTTTTTCAAGGAAATTCTTCAAAAATTTTATAGTATATACTTAGATATATGTATAAAATATTCTCAAAGTTTCAATAAATTATATTCATTTTTTATACTATAAAAAAATTCATGAAAATCATTGAAAAAACGCTGTCCTAACCCTATTTCCTCCCTTAACATCGTTTATTAAAAACTTCACGCATAAATTGACTAGGGCAAATTGTAATTTTTATTCGAGCATATCTTCGTAATGAAAAAAAAAACAATCAGTGCCAAAACATTTACAAAAATGATGATTTGTGACTTGTGTCGATTTTCCAAAAAGGAAAATATTTATTGAGTTTTTTCAAAGTGATACTTTGCCTCCTCCCTATTTTGCTTCCACGCAGAGGCTCTGTTTTCGCGATGAAAGCAGTTTATGAGTTTGAAATCTCATTATGTTTAAAAGTTGCGAATTCATCGGAAAATCACATTTAAAAAAATGTCCGAATGTGTGTGTTTGTGATGATAAGCTCGAAAAAAATTCAATTTGTTATATCTCGAGAACGACTTGACCGATTTGTTGCAAACTTTGCTCGGATTTGGGTCATCGGACCTCTATTGTTTGCTGCAATTTTCGTTGGAATTTCTCGAGGGTTAGAGATTTTACATCATTTTGGAATTTTTGGGATATGCTCCAAAGTGATCACTTTATTTGAGATTCAACAATTCTTTGAGGTTTTACACGATTTAGAAAATTTGTGTTTCAAATATATCTGTTAAAGAGGACAATTCTAAAGAGCCAGAACTTCCTGCACAGATTGATCATCGCCATTAATTTTGGAGAAAATCGGTCAGGGCGTTTTAAATTTATGAAATTTTAAATTATTCGAAAAATGATCGAACTTTCAGAATGAAAAAAAAAATCTCACACTATATCGAGCGAGAAGGAAAGCGAAAGGTTGCACCTTGCTTCCTGACAATTTTTGCGCATACAAGCGAAGCTTCGTCTGTAAGAAAGGCGAACTTGAAAAAGCTTCGCAAAAATTATGAGGAAACAATGTGCAAATAAAAATGTGCACGCCTTTTTCTCTATTGTTTCTAAAGTTCGCTCTATTAGCTAATTAAATAACAGGATTGTTTATTTCAACAACAAAAAAAGATGAAATTGTTTTGAACTCGAAGCTACGAGGTCTGTTCAAAAAGTATCGCGAATTTTGAATTTCCGCGGGCTACGTCCATTCGATTTTCGATTTTTTGTGGCGTTAGGTTGGTACTCGTGTCCCTTATTCATGCTTAAAAAATGGGCCATTTTGAATGTTCAGTTAATTGCTGACAGCTGTTTTGGTGAGACGTGTTTTGGCTTGTCTTCGATTTTTGCGTATTCCAAAAAATGGATCAAATAATCTGTATCAAATTTTGTGTGAAAAACAAAATTAAGTGCGCGGACGCATTCCGAATGTTGACTGTGGCATATGGTGAAGCTACCTTGGACCAAAGCAACGTTTATCGGTGGTACAAAATGGTCTCAGTGGGCCGAGAAGATGCGAACAACGAAAATGCGTTCCGGACGCCCGAGCACATCAACAACAGACGAAAACATTGATAAAGCGAAGAAAATAATATTGGCCAATCGTCGAATCACCGTTAGAGAAGTTGCTGAGGAACTAAACATATCGATTGGCTCGTGCCATTCGATTTTTACCAATGATTTGGGCATGAGACGGGTCGCCGCGAAATTCGTGCCAAAATTGTTCAATTTCGAACAAAAACAGTATCGCGTTAACATTGCTAAGGAGCTGTTGGACTCAGTCCGCGACGACCCAAATTTGCTCCAGAGGGTCATAACTGGTGACGAATCATGGGTTTATGGTTATGACGTGAAAACCAAAGCTCAATCGTCGCAATGGAAGCTGCTTTTTTGGAATAGGCAAAAATCGAAGCAAAGCCAAAACACGTATAACCAAAACAGCTGTCAACAATTAACTAAACATTCAAAATGGCCGATTTTTTCAGCATAAGTGAGGGACATGAGCACTAACCTAACGCCACAAAAAAAAATCGAAAATCGAATATACGTAGCCCGCGGAAATTCAAAATTCGCGATACTTTTTGAACAGACCTCGTATACATCTAGAGACTTGAAAATTCTTTAAGAAATATTTGTCGGCTTCGCGATTATTCAAATCTTCAGTATAGACTCGAAACACAATTTTTTCTCCACTCTTTATTATCATATTCCCGATATTATTCATATCTCTCGGGCATCCCTCTCGCACAAGCCATCCCTTATTCGATCTATCCTCTGCGTTCACGTAAAAACTCTTCCTGCTGCTTTTGGACATTTTCTGTCGGCTTGCCGCCTTAGAGATAGGAATCACCGGTCCACGTTGACCACTTTAGCTATGTATATATATATATATATATATCGGCGACTCTATCTTTTGTAGCATCGCTGGTACAAATTCTTATCTCCAAAGACGATTGTAAACGCCCAGCGATCGGTCATTCTTGCCGGTTGATTTGAAAAAAACCGCGGGTAGACTCACGTGCCCACATTTTTTTTCTCTCGTCTTCAATCCATCGTTCTTGCTGTTTTCGAAATTTCATCGTTAATCAACGAAAAGCCTTGTACACCTGTTGTTTATTCGTATTTTATTGTTATTTTTTTTCCCCTCCCGTAAAATCGAATTAATAATCACGCGACGTTACGAGTAATTTTCCCAGATGACTCGGGACGAAGATAAAATAACCTCGCGGGAGGAATCTCGTTCGCGATGAGCCGGAGAAAGAAGTTCAGCTGGGGGGAAAAAAAATAAAATAAAATGAACGACGACCCCCTGCGTCTTGGTCGACACCGCGAATGTCGTTTCCCTAATGACTTCGAGACAAGATCTCTCGAAATGGTCCCGGCAGAGTCGGACAATATTGGTATATATATATCTATACACACATATGTATTTTTTTTTTTTTTTCATAAGAAAGTCATCGACTACGAGAGAAAAAGGGTGTCCAAGAGTCTAAAGCTCGAAAATGAGGAGAGGAGGAAGAAAATCTCGTCGAAAAATCTACAAAAGTTTTACGTGCGTCAAGAGGTCGGGGCGGCTCGCTTTTCTCCTTTTTTCATCTCTCATCCCCCCCTAAACCACCAATGTTTGAAGTTAATATTCCATCGAACTTTTGGTGACGTAATCGAGAAACCCTCTCACCTCTCCTTCTTGAATTTAGCAGTCAGATAACAAGAGGTTATTAAAAACATCGTGACTGATCAGTTTTAATGATTAGCAGACTCGACGAAATTGTGTTCACAATCGTTTCGGCTAAGACGCCAGATTTTCGGGATTTCGATTAAGGGCGGAAATAGGGTTAGACGGTTCAAAAAATCGATTCTTTTTTTATTTCATAAATTGTTTGTAAAACTATTGAAATTGTTGTAAGCCATTAAGGGGAGAAATAGGGTTAGGACAGCGTTTTCTCAATGATTTTCATGAATTTTTTTATAGCATCAAAATGAATATAATTTTTTGAAAATTCGAGAATATTTTATACATATATTGAAGTATATATTATAAAATTTTTATACATATATTGAAGTATATATTATAAAATTTTTATACATATATTTAAGTATATACTATAAAATTGTTATACATATATTTAAGTATATACTATAAAATATTAGCAACCCCATATTGCTTGTTTTTCTTGGTACTATTTTTTCAAACGCGTTTTTCTGAAAACGACTTTTTTTTAACTTGCGTACACGCCAGTTTGAAAAGTTTTCGACCAATCATTTTGAAAATTGTCAGTTACTTTCTTCATAGTATTGCGCTCTATATGAACCTAAAATCGGAATATTATCATTATTTAAAATAATTTTTTTCTTGCAAATAAAGTTGTAAAAAACGGCAAAAAATCATGCTTTTTTGTTTTGACCCCTGTAAAACATTCAATTTTCTATTTTTTTGATAGCATTTAGGTTCATATAGAAGAGAGACATATAATAAAAGTAAATTCCAACCTCGTTTGATTTCAGATGAAAATTGCGGCTTCCAGAGTGTACGCAAAATGCTGAGTCTGATTGTGACCTGCAATATGGGGTCGCTAATATCCCCGGTGTTTTTCGAGAAAATTCTTAAAAAATTTTTTAGTATATACTTGAATATATGTATAAAATATTCTCAAAGGTTCAATAAATTATATTCATTTTTTATACTATAAAAAAAGTCATGAAAATCATTGAGCAAACGCTGTCCTAACCCTATTTCCACCATTGAAGAAAAAAAATGCAAAATGCAATTTATTTTGAAAATAATAAATCACCGTAACGTCGCGTTAGGTGTCGCGTCGATATACAGGGATGGAGAGCGATAACGAGTCTGGCATCGTAGTTTTTTTTTTTTTTTTTCGTCTCTCTTTTCGGTAATAATTTTATTGTTTAAGTATAACGCGAGATGCGGCGCCGCGGGTGAGATATGTGGTGCCGTCGCGGGGCAGTCGCGAAGTTAATATGCGCAACGTATAAGAAAAAAAAACAAGAATAATAATACATATTATGGAGAGAAGAGGAGAAAGAAACTGGTGAAGAGCGAGAAGAACACGCGGTAACGTCCGCAGAATGCATCGGGCAATCGCTCACGCGATAAATGCATCTCGGCGCTGTGCGTGACGTATTAGTATACGCATATATGTATATACATATATATACGTATACAAGGACATAAGTATATAGTCCTTATGTACGTCGTGTACAAATTAAAAGTGCTTGCGAATGAATAATGTCAAAAGGGATGTATCAGCTATGGAAAAAACAAAACAAAACAATCTGCCATTTTCCTCCGTCGGCCATTAGTATAAAATATTTTATTCCTCGTGGGGATCGCGTCAGTATAAAGAGCGATGAATCGCGATAGAGCACATCGCCCTAATGATTAATTAAATATAATGACCGAGCTGTGCTCTCGCGAGAGATCCAAGTGCTCTTCCTATACGGTCATAATAAATATATGTCCCATGAAACGATCTCTGGCTTCACAAGAGACAATCGACAAACCGCTCCTGCTTATATGTACTCGATTCTTATTGCTTTCATACATATATTTATGTAACTTGAAGTTTAGAGAACGCTTGAAGCATCAAGAAACGTTCGTGAGCAACGGTTTCGTCGGGAGAGATACTATGGACATTTATAATTTGCAGGCACTTTTTTCGCTTCCATTAAGGGAGGAAATAGGGTTAGACGGTTCAAAAAATGGATTTTTTTTTTATTTCACAAATTGTTAGTATAACTATTGAAAAATATGTTCCCAAAATTTTAAATGAAAATTCCGACCCGTTCTATTGTTATAAGCCATTAAGCGGGGAAATAGGGTTAGGACAGCGTTTTCTCAATAATTTTCATGAATTTTTTTATAGTATAATCAATGAATATAATTTATTGAAACTTTGAGAATATTTTATACATATATTTAAGTATATACTATAAAATTTTTATACATATATTTAAGTATATACTATAAAATATTAGCGACCCCATATTGCTTGTATTTCTCGGTACTATTTTTTCAAACGCGTTTTTCTGAAAACGACTTTTCTCTAACTTGCGTTCACGCTAGTTTGAAAAGTTTTCAACCAATCGTTTTGAAAATTGGCAGTTACTTTCTTCATAGTATTTCGCGCTCTATGAACCTAAAATCGGAATATTATCATTATTTCAAATAATTTTTTCTTTGCAAATACAGTTGTAAAAAATAGCGAAAAATCATGCTTTTTTGTTTTGACCCCTGTAAAAAAATCAATTTTCTATTTTTTTGATAGCATTTAGGTTCATATAGAATACATATAATAGAAGTAAATTCCAACCTCGATTGATTTCAGATGAAAATTGCGGCTTCCAGAATGTACGCAAAATGCTGAGTCTGATTGTGACCTGCAATATGGGGTCGCTAATATTTTATAGTATATACTTAAATATATGTATAAAAATTTTATGGTATATACTTAAATATATGTATAAAATATTCTCAAAGTTTCAATAAATTATATTCATTTTTTATATTATAAATAAATTCATGAAAATCATTGAGAAAACGCTGTCCTAAGCCTATTTCCCCCCTTAAGTTCAGTTATTTGAAAATTGTTTTTTTGGACGTTAATTCATCACTGTGAAGTGATTGACGTTCAATGAAAAAAATTATTATCGAAGATGTTTGTGCTCGTTAAAGAAATAGGAAAATTCTATACTTTTTTTTTATCAATTGCTTCCTCATGGAGGAAGCTCGGTTTTAATGAACAAATAACAGATTGTGTTTGTAATGTAATTGTGATTAAAATGTTCCTAAACATACGAAAGTTACGTTTAGAAAAAAAATATCTGTTTGAATGTATGCGCGTGTGTGTGTGCGGGCTGAAATTTGGCACGTAAGTGAGTCAGGACCTTTGTTCACGATGATCTCGGTGACAATTGACGAATTTTCTTGAATTTTATACAATTCGGCAACATTTTCCTCAATCAGTTATTAAACAATTTTCCGTCATCAGTTTTTATATCATTGACAATTCTCTGATTTCCCTGACCAATTTAAAACTGCCTCACTTTATCTGGTACTATTTTTGGTACACTCATCATACGTACAAACGAATCTTTTCTTCATTTTTTTCTGACTACTGAAATATTTTTAATCGTATGGCACGAATAGCTTGAAAAAAAAATCATGTCCCCGCAAACAAAGTTTCCTCGACGAGGAAGTGAAAAATTAAACTAAAGTCAGAATGAGATCGTAATAGTCTTTTGATACTGCGCACTTTTCAAGCTTCGATCATTAATTGCTTTAAGGTAGTAGTCTGGTAACTTAAGCCGATTTTCATATCTTTTTTGGAGGGCGTTTTTTTGTAGGAAAATAAAAATGAATCGATTTGGATATTTAGGATGTTTTTATTTACATATTAAAGATACAAAAAAAAAATTTTTTGAAAAAATGTAATAGTTTATTATTATTATTATTATTGATCGAAGTTGGCACCTCGAAAAAAAAGCGATTCATTTTTATTTTCCTACAAAAAAACGCCCTCCAAAAAGGACATGAAAATCGGCTCAAGTTACCAGACTACTACCTTAAAGCAAGCACGAAATATAATTCAAGGAACAGAATCTGTTTATCAATAATATTGATTTCCTACGGAATTGTGACAATATTTAGGGTTTCAAATTTTATTTGTTGCTTGTTTACCGAAATAAAGCAAAATTTACAGCATTGAAACACTATTCCAGTCTCCTAATCCGGTTTTAATTACATTCTTCAATCTACTGTTCTGAAAATGTTCAATTATACAAATATATACATGTCGAAGCGGATATACGGACATCCGAATGGCCTGGATCGAGATATTAGGACAACCATAGTCGCCACCAATTTTTATCGACAATTACCTTTTTCCTTTACCTGCCTTTTATATATATATATATATATATATATATATATATTTATATATATACATATAACTCGTCTCTGTATCAATCGTGGCACAATCAAATGTGGCGACTAGTAACGTATAAAATAACCGTTAGTTAAACTCGATTTTCTTGCCAGCTCCGTACATACATATTTTATACTATTGACAGCTCGATATATACTGCGGGGTTTCTTCCGTTAAGGGAAATTGACCGGTTTTCTAGAATTACCGTAGCCGATATTACCTGGCAGAAATTGCAGTAAATTGGTCAGTTTCGCCATAACTAACGCAGTACGATACCATCATCATCATCGTCATCATCATTGCCTGACGGGAATCTAGTCGACGAAACGGGTCATAATTATTGATGCCAGTTAAGAAAATGTTCTTATACATGGGGAAACGGCATCGGAGAGAAACGTTTTCATAATATTCCCGTGAGGAATTAGCGAACAGCGCGGTATGCGAAAGAAGATTATTTAAAAGAATGACGAAACGAATTTCGGCAAGAAGCTGTCAATCGAAAATGATTGAAAGCCGAAAGTCGTAATGATAATTATTTTGCTTAATAATTCACGAAGACGTGCGAAAAATTTTAATCATGTCCGCCATTTAGTTTCTGAGCTATTGAAATGTGAAATTGGGTTATTTAACATTAGCCGTACGGAAGGTCAATTGCGTTTTAGCATATAAACTGCTTTTACGAAAATCTCGCTGAATAAATGCGATCGAAAAATGTATCTAGAGTAGGAGGATACTTTCGAGAAGAAAATATGAAAATTTAAAAACGACTCGCCATCTCGTATTTGAGATATCGTGAGTTTAGAGGGAAAACTTTCGGCCGGCGCCCGTGGAACGTTATGTGTCGCGATACGCAGATCTCTCGCGCACGCTGTCCCGCCGGGATCTCGCATCGCGCGACGCCTATCCCCACCACGACGCTGCGCTGTCCCTTCCTGAACCGGTGATCGAACGCGCACAGTACGTCGATCGGTCAAGTGACGCGCAATGCGGTCTTAGAGTGCGGCGCGATATTAAAATTCCCATATCTAAACAAGTTTTCAATATTTTGCAAATCGGAAAAATTCTGCTTGAAGTATAATATCAACACTGTTATTTGCATGAATTACAATATCTTTTTTATCGTTATTAATGTATTGGGTGTTACGGTAATTGAATAATCATATTTTCATGACGTTTTGTCACTGAACCACAAACTCCACGTTTATCAAACGAAATTTTTTCAAAGATTTTGAAAAAAAAAATGTGACAATACTTCAAGCGCTTATCTGTCGAATGAGGCAGGGGAAAGACAGATATATTGTATGATTTATTTCGTTATCAACAAAAGACTTAAGGGGGGTTGGAGCACTTCCCACTAATCAAATGTATTAAACGAACGGGCGATCTGAAAAATGTCGTGCTTCACTATTACTTTTACAATATTTTACATTTCAAAATCAATTTTGTTTCATATGTTTTCGATGTCGCGTTTAAACGTTATTCACGAATGTTTGAGTATGGAATTTCGACGTCGCACGCCTGACCCACGTAATCACTCTCGACACGAGACCCACGAACTTGAACGGTTAACCCTATTGTTTGCCACATTGATCCTTCTCTTACGTACTTATACCACCCTAGGATCATCGAGGACCGCACACCATTATTCAGCCTCTTATACATATTGTGGATAAAAATGGCATATTTTTAAACTTCAATTTTTCATTTTTTCGGTTTCGAAACATCGAACATTAATTAAATGGACGGAACTCGAAATTGATAGAGGAATAGATCATGGAAGTCGATTCTATAATTTTGCATGGGCTTTCCTAGTCCCCAAAATGACTCATGAAAAGTTAATCCACGCGTTATTGAATCGTGTAATTATACTTTACCGAACAAATAAATCAGTTGTGTACATACGGCTATATCATAAAAATGAATTTAAATTGCTTAGCAAGATTGAAATAATTCTTCAAGAATGCATAGACGTATACATGGTTACAAGGGAGTTAAAGTACAGGTAGGAAACTTTCCGGAATTATATTCACGAAAATACGATGAGTCCCATTTCGGTCTCAGTTTCGACGGGCTATACACCTGAAAGGTTTACTACAAGAAGAGTGTACAGGTGCTGCAAAAGAACGTGGGCAACGGCTCTAGTCTATCGACTTATGCGGATCTTCCAGGTAGGATTATCCCGATAATGTCGAGAGCCTTCGAGAGTAAGCACACGCTCAATATATTATATCCTGTGTATTAAACAAACAAAAAATAATAAAATTCAAAGGAACCTTTCGTTAGTCCGATTAATAAATCGACAAACAACGAAACGAATCATTTGACCACTGATAATTGAATTTTACACTGCATAACATTGTAACACGAGAGCGAACATTTTTTAATAGCAAACAAATTTTTTAACATAATTTCTGATTTAAAAAAATGACAAATCGTCAAACTATGTTTCCCTTTGCACTGAAATGGTAGCGATGAAATCTATTATTCGATCGAATCAAGAAAACTGGGGAAAACCAAACCCAATTGTCGAGCTCACGTGGAAAAAGGATTTTCGCTAATTTCTCGACAATGAGACGGTCGAAGAGTGGACAATGGTTTACCGTTGTAATGCAGACTAGCCACGGTCTCGTTTATTGACCGACTATGGAGGGGCCCTTTGCGGCTACGGGCTAGGTGTCGGGATTAGGACCATTAATTCTTGTTATTCATAAAACCGAGCAATATACAGTTTTGTATTATTCCTCGCAGTCGACAATGCACATAAAACTGTAAAACATGTCGGGTACAGTGTTGGCTATAATTTTCTCAAGGCAACGTTATTACATATTTCGTCTATGGTGTCTGGAGTATTGTCATTGAAGGGTCGAACGAATGATTTATCAATTCCTATCGGAAGGCTCACGTGTCTCAGTAAAAACGATAGACAGTAAACGAAGCGTTGAAGCACCATTTCCTAAATTTACTACAAACATATGTTCCTAGATCATTGTGTAGAAGTATTAGATTATTAGTTTTGACTACTTTATATCCTCTAACCTTCAATTGTCGCCCTTTTTCACAATTACAGGAAACAAACTGCTTTTCCAACGTTTATTCCATGTCATTCCGGATCTCAATTAACGTTATTAAATAATTAATTATTTATTTATTCAATGCATTTCGTACAGAATGATTTTTACCCTCAAACATGAATTAGCTGTACGATTCGTGATCAATACGACAATTATAAATAATTTTCTTTCTATTAATATGCAAATAAGAGTTGAAATTATGAGATTATTGTCCGTCACTACTAACGAAGCTTAAGCCACTTTCCTGATAATCGGGATCCACGATTTTTGACATCGAGGATGCGGAATTCAATTTTAAAAGACCATTACTCCAAAAATCTAAGAATCTTTAACGCCACGAAGAAGTCAATCCTGAAAAAGAATTTAAAGAAATTACAATACTGCTAGTAATTATACATTTATCAATTCTTATTGAAAGGTTCGCGTGTCTCAGTAAAAACAATGGACAGTAAACAAAGCCTTGAAGCACCATTTCTTAACTTTACTACAAACATATGTTCCTAGATCATTGTGCGAAAGTATTAGATTATTAGTTTGTACTACTTCGTATGTCCTAATCTCCAACTCCCGCCCTTTTTCATAATTACAGCAAACAAACTGCTTTTCCAACGTTTATTCCATGTCATTCCGGATCTCAATTAACGTTATTAAATAATTAATTATTTATTTATTTAATGCATTTCGTACAGAATGATTTTTACCCTCAAACACGAATTAGCTGTACGATGCATGGTTAATACGACAATTATAAATATTTTCCTATCTATTAATATGCAAATGAGGGTTGAAATAATGAGATTATTGTCCGTCACTACTAACGAAGCTTAAGGGGGGAAATAGGGTTAGACGGTTCAAAAAATCGATTTTTTTTTATTTCATAAATTGTTAGTAAAACTATTGACAAATATGTTCCCAAAATTGTAAATGAAAATTCCGACTCGTTCTATTATTATAAGCCATTCCTTCAGGCCCCGAGCGCGCCACGTGTTTCAAACTCGTTTTTCTCAAAACGACTTTTTTTCAACTTGCGTGCACGCTAGTTTGAAAAGTTTTCGACCAATCGTTTTGAAAATTGGCAGTAACTTTCTCCATAGTATTGCGCTCTATATGAACCTAAAAACGGAATATTAACATTATTTAAAATAATTTTTTTTTTGCAAATAAAGTTGTAAAAAATGGCAAAAAATCACGCTTTTTTGTTTTGTCCCCTGTAAAAAATTCAAATTTCTATTTTTTTGATAGCATTTAGGTTCATATAGAAGTGAGACATATAATAAAAGTAAATTTCAACCTCGTTCGATTTCAGATGAAAATTGCGGCTTCCAGAATGTACGCAAAATGCTGAGTCTGATTGTGACCTGCAATATGGAGTCGCCAATATTTTCGGTGTTTTTCACAGAAATTCTTCAAAAATTTTATAGTATATACTCAAATATATGTATAAAATATTCTCAAAGTTTCAATAAATTATATTCATTTTTTATGGTATAAAAAAATTCATGAAAATCGTTGAGAAAACGCTGTCCTAACCTTATTTCCCCCTTTAAGCGACTCTCCTGATAATCGGGATCCACGGTTTTCGACACCGAGGATACGGAATGTAATTTCAAAAAACCATTACTCCAAAAATCTAAGAATCTTTAACGCCATGCAGAAGTCAATCCTGAAGAAGAATTTACCGAAATAACAATACTGCTAGTAATTATACAAGAAAAATGAAACGTAATTCGATGTTGATCAGAGAAAACTCCTATTTTTCCGTTCGAAACTAAATTAAGGCTGGAAAAAGGATGAACTTCATTGTCCGTTGATCGGCTTTACTGACAGCTATCCTCTAGCCTATCGTTGTAATTAAAAACCTCCCGAGATCGTTGAAGATTATACGAGATGTAATACCGCACAGATCTTTCTTCAAGGCTCGTCACACCGTCTACCGTTACTCGCCCAACAATTTCTCAGGTATCAAAAATCCTCATAGCCCTAGTACATCAAGAAAAATATTTGAACCGCTTGTTACTGTCGCGCCTCCCGAAGGTGTTGATCCAGCGGCAACGTCCAAGCGCCGCTCCAAGACTGCGTGATCCTTTTGTGGAGACACAGAGCGGGGGTTACACGTCATTCACAAAAGTTTCTCGTATAAGCCAGCTCTCGAGAGATATACCGGCATTTTTTCTTCCCTCAACAAGATCTCATACAAGGTTTCCTTACAAATCCGGGATTTACCTCAACAAGTAGCTGAGAATTCCGGACCCAAGCCCGCAAGTGTAATCCTCCTAACACGAAACGTCCAAAGACTTTGACGATAACGCGTCGAGAGTGCGAATTTCTTCGTTTACCCGAAATTGGTTGCCGGTGCTAGAGTGCATCGCACTGACAGCCGGAAGCTCATTGAGGTCTCCCGGCGAGAGGGAACATACGTTGTCCAGGAACGAGCGATGAACGAAGATAAAAAGAAGAAAAAAAAAAGATCGACATAGTTCACGCCCCGGAACAACAAAAACCCCCGGCAAATAGGCGTGTTCGAATGGGGTGGAGTCCGATCATGCGCTTTCTACACGTGTTCACGGCACCCCGAACCCATTAACATCACGACGAATTGTTGGCGTTTAAAGCCAGTCGAGTATTCGAATTGGTTCGGAGCGAGCCAAAGAGAGACTGGTAACGCTCAAGCACAATTCCGATTGGTCGTTGGCATTGGCCACGAGAGTCACAAGAGCCGCTAGAAGGCGTGCGCGCGGTTTCAAAAGGTAACGGGTAGGGGAAGATATTTCCGAACATCGGGTCAACCACGAGTTTTACCCTTACCCAAAAATTCGTCCCGAGTCGAGTCGCCCCGCGGCGAGAGTGCCCAACGAATTCTACACCTCAGTCCCGCTGTGAACGCAGCAAGGAACACAGCAGCAGCAACGGATTTTTGCGCTACCTGTCGTTGTCGGTCGTGTGTTCGTTGCCGGGCATCGTCGTGTTCTCCCGCGAGTCCAGGACAAAAGTGCTTGATCGACGTATCGTCGGTCTCGTGACGTTTGTTTTATGAACGAGAGTGAGAGACCGATGGATGGAAAAACATATCGTTAATGATGCGTCGACTGATGTCGTGCGATTGTCTTTTTTAAACGCGCGTGTGCATTCGCGGAAAGATAAATATTGACTCCAGCGTTCGTAGTGATTGTATCATTGGCGAGAGATATCGTGAGAAGAAGTTGCATTGACATCTTTGACGCTGACCGATCTTGATAGATCGGATGTGATGTATTGATCATCAGGTGCGCCAGGATTATCGTTCGTAAAACGTACAGTGTCTGTACATCCAAAGTCCGGATAATACATATGAACATCGGTATAGAGTAAAAATTATTGTGCGCGAAACCGGTAATGTCCGCCTCGAATCGAGCGTCTGCGGCAGGAGCGTTCGCCGACGCTCTCTGAGAAGACTTCAGCGATAACGAAACAATAACAAAAACCAATTAATCTCAACGGACCGAGCGCGAAAGAGATCTCATAATAAATAAACGTTGGATTACCCGCAAGCGTAATCCCACAATACATTAATGATGATGAACGCTTTTCTGGACGGTGTGTCGTCGCACCCACATCATCTGGCGAGTCTCGGGATAAAGTTGTCACCGAGTGGTTCAGCGGGAACCCCGGAATCGGTTGGTGGGGTAGGAGGCAGTGGTAACGTTGGTATTCAAGGTGGTGGAGCAGCGGCACCAATTGGCGAACCAACGTCGCAGCAACATCACCATTTTCATCCGTCCCAAGCGGCTTATCCGCCCCATCATCCACATCCAGGAGGTCACATGGCACCGCACATGGGTCATCACATGAGTCATCATCCGGGTTACGCGGCCAGAGACTTTTTGTTGCGACGCGAGCACGAGTTCAATGCAACCGCTAATCCAACAACGCCCGAGAGCGGTCTGGGCCTCTTTACGCCCCTTCATCATGACGGCACGGCCGGTGGAATGCAACAATTTCCTCATCATCCCGGACAGCATCCACTGGCGGCGGCGGCGAGTCATTATCCGGGACATTACGGCCAAGACACGAGGCTACCGCCTCATCATCAGTATCTCGGTGGACCACATTTGCCACCCGCCTCGATACATCATCAGCAACATCCCGCGGTAACACATCCGAGTCATCATCCACACGGTGCTTTCCTCAGGTACATGAGAACCGGTGGTGGAGCGCAGAGACAAGAAATGTCGTGCATGTGGGTCGATCAGGATATACCGGGGCCGGCCGGGCGTAAATTGTGCGGTAAACTCTTCAATTCCCTTCACGACATCGTGACCCATCTGACTGTTGAACACGTGGGTGGACCGGAGTGCACGACTCACGCCTGTTTCTGGCAGGGTTGTTCGCGGAACGGTCGTGCATTCAAGGCCAAATACAAGCTCGTCAATCACATAAGGGTACACACCGGTGAAAAACCGTTCCCATGCCCGTTTCCCGGTTGCGGCAAGGTTTTCGCGAGATCGGAAAACTTGAAGATTCACAAGAGAACGCATACCGGTGAGTTTATCAATCGTTATATATTCTTTGATCATAAGATTATCGTTGAAGTGGGAGGCTGGCACGACGGCAAAGAAAACATGCCGGACGGACGCGCGTCTATTTTTGTTTTTTTGTTTAACGTCATCTCAAAAGTATTGAGGTCCCCGGCGGTTACAATAAAGTATGGGACTCTCGGGGGGGACAGGATCGATTTTTCGGATTCGAAAAGCATTGCGACCGTCGAGATATATTCCAGAGTGGGCGTGGTGACGGTTTAGATTCACCACGCGGTCACCGGAAGGATAAACACGAGACACCGCGAGAATGAGCAGTGGCGGACTTACCGCATTAGCCGCCCTAGGCTTAAAAAAAATTGCCGCCCTTACCTTGTATATAAAATAGTAAGTGTATATTTACCGTATACATTACTAACCATCTGGACTAAAAAGAACCCATAAAGTACCTGAAAGGACCTAGAAAAACCTAAACCGTACCTGAAAGGACCTAAAAAGTACCTAAAAAACCTTAGGTTTGGAAAAAATTGTGGCCCATACCCGATACCGTACATGTAAAATATTAAATAATAAATGTATGTTTTATTTTATTTATTTTATTTTATTTTGAAAATGTTGGAACCGGCGTGGCGCGTAGCATAGAGACGGAAGACGGCAACAAAGTAACAAATAAAAATGAACAATCACAAATCTGATACTTAAAACATTCATATATTTTGTGACGTGGCATCCCAAGTTTTATTTTATTTTATTTTATTGAATTTTTTCTGTGGCTCAAAGGCCATCTCTCACCTCAAAACTCGCCAGAAAATATTGTTAGAATAAGAATTAGAATTAGAATTAGACGTTTGACTAAAAATACCATAAAAATTAAAACCGAGAGAACCTCCGGTTACAACTTGAAGTTGTGATACTAGTAAGTAATTATTTATTTCTCGCAAAAATTATTAAAGATTTATTCACATTTTCGAATGTTCTAGTGGTATGGTAAACAAACATATGAACAGTAAATAAACAAAGGAAAAGTCTTTCTACGAAAATTAATTTAAATATGATACAAAAGTCGAGATAATAAAGAAACAATGAGCAGTTTGTTCTCATTACCCATTTACGTTTTTTCCTTTATGGAATTTGCGGGTGATGATAATTTTTCATTACTTGTTTTTGACACACAATATACAATATACAATGGACACAGATCACAGATTTTCGTGCCAATCTGCTTGGATAGTTTTTAAAGACTAATTCGGATTACGTTCCTGGTTATTTCCACCTACTAGTAACTAGTTCGTAGTACGTAGTGAGGTGTTTTTTTAAGGAGATTACCTAAAAAGTGCGAGAAATTTTTTTTTCATGACAAAACTATTGGGAATATAAAATTCGTATTTACCTTCTATATACCTTTGTATTTACCGTCGAAAATTTGCCGCCCGCCAAATTTTGCCGCCATAGGCTCTAGCCTACTCAGCCTATTGGTAAGTTCGCCCCTGAGAATGAGACGAGGAGTGCGTGCGAGGGGAAGTGTAATATAAAGAGAGCGGGAGAAAGATGGACGAAGGAAATAAGGACTTGTGGAGTGTATAGGATGACGCTCCACGCCCCCTGTATGTTTGCTCGGTGAGCTTTTAACCGCGTGGATACCTCTCTCGCGCATTATATGGTCCAGACCAGATACTTTATACTATCGTCTCTTGAGCTCCACGTCGTCGGCTCTCTTCCCGTACACTCGATACCCTTGTGTAATCGAGATTACCAATCTTCAAATCTCTCTCTTGGATCCATTTATGATCCACTTATTGTATACCACACGACGGACAATGAGCGTTGTATTCCGATACGTGAAAATTCTTCCGCGCCCTAAATGTATCAAACGATGAACATCAACACGCAACCACATCCTCCCACCCAGTGTATGACCATTCGTCGCAGATGAATCCTGCGGAAATTCACTGCGCGTTCTCATCGTAGACTCCTTTCAGGTTATACGGCTCCATCGAATATTCGAAAAGTCAGAAGGACGTCAGTGAGAAGGTCGCGAACCCGTGGGATTTCTGGGCCCGGTTTTCTTCAATTTCCATTTTTTATCCTCTCGATTTTCTGATCACCCTTCTTCTTTCTCTCTCCCTTTCTATCTCCTCCCCTCTTCGTGGTCTCTCTACGGTTGAACGGTGGCGCCTGAGGGACTCTCGGCCTCTCGTCGTTTCAATATATAAACAAGCGCCTCTTTACGATGACAAGAATTTTTTTTTGAGGGGCAGGGGGGAAGTTGCAATTAAGAAATTACCGGACCATATATCGTGTCTCTTTATGCCCGTTCTCCTCGTTCATTTCTTCCGTCCCCCGTTTGCCTCGTTCCACTAGCAGGGACATTGTATTTACATAAGTTTATACACCATATATATCGGAGGGATATATAACTGAGACTTCGGGAGATCGGACTCTCTCGTCGTACAGGAGAGAACGCCGAGTTTCTGTATGTGGTGCTATGGCGGGTTGAAACGATCGGAGCTGTCCGACGGCCGGGTCCGCCAGACGCCTGGCGTCTCATCATCTCATCCTCCGCTTGATTCAACGGTCGCAGCCATAATCTCACGGCGATGACCAACTCTAATTCTATCGTGCTTGGTTACACGTGTATATAAATATATTTATGTTTCTGTGTGTGTGTGTGTACACATACAGAGAGAGGTAGTATACCGGAATTCTCGTTGGATTCCACGCGTTCCCAATCTTATTAATTTATCTCCGAGGATTCTTATTTATTTCCGTAGGCTCGTACCCTCTTGGTAATAGGTCACACGAGCCGGCTAACGTGATTCTTCACAGCGTTAGACAAATCAGCATGAGAAACGAAGAAGAAAAAGAAAATATATATATGATTTACAAATACGAAATAAAAATAAAACAAATATTTCGCGGTAAATTTCATCACTCAAATTTTTTTCATCCCTGGGGCAACAGGGTTGCAACACGATGAATAAACGATCCGTCCTGTGCACGAGATTTCGTTTGTCCTGATATGAACATTTTTTTTTTGTAACCCCGGGATAATTTTGTAAATAAATGATTAAAATTCTTTTTAAACCGATATTTGGTCTCGCGTGAACGTTCGTCGATCGACGAAACACCGAGGTTTTTATCCGAATCTCGATGAAAACGATCGTGTATACTTTCGATCGAATAAGGTTACAACAAAGTCCCGTGTAAAAGATTCGACGAAAGAAAAACTTATATACATCGACTGCCGGGACTTCTGGACACCGCGCGGGTTTTCTTACGGCTTTTAACGAACTGTAACGAGGCCTTATTTAGATCGAAAGAACGATTGCGCTCGTTGAGAATCTGATAACAAGTCTGTTAGATTTGTGAACGGTAAGGTCGATGCGAGCGAGCCTCGTAAACAAATAGCGATTCTGTTTATATCGTCATCTTCTTCCTCCTCCTCTTCTTCGTCTTCTTTAAGCCGCTTAGGAGATAACCTTGACGCGGTTAAGTCCAGTACCGTATATAGATAGCGCACGGTTGTGGGCCATTGTAGTCGGCCGACTCGTACGCGTATATATATCTTCGCTTTAACGACTCGCGATAATTAAGTTGCCGGTGTATCTCGCACGCGCTTCTACCCAGAGAGATACTCTCTCGCAAGGCATATAAATATGCCGGAGAAACTTGTGTGGGTGAATGGTACACGTACACACGTAAACGTACATGTGGGTACATAGAAACCCAAGCGGCGCCCCGTAATAATCACTGCTGAACAGGGTGACACTCTCGCGCCACGTGTGTAACCCACGCCACGAAGATGGAAGAGCTCCCTCAACCGTACGATATTTCTCTGGTATAACGAACGGTGGAGAAGGGATTGTTGGATTATGCAACCAGGGGAGTCTGGTGTGTCTTTACGAGAGGGAGGAAAACTCGGATATTGTTGATTGTCGTTGTAACAACATTATTTATCAAGCGACGGACGATAAAATACACATACGTACGTCGAATACCCGACAGGCAAACGAGCGTAACTGAGAACATTCGATCGTGCGAGTTGGGCCCTTTTTGGTACGAGTAACGCTCGATATAAACGCTTATATCTAACCGCGGCGTGGTGATACACATCGTGGTTGAAGATTTAATTTTCCACGAGGCCACGGGCCATACCAATCGTTCGTGCTACGCTGTTCGTGGGTGTTCCTGTCGCGGAAATTTAACGAACGGTGGGTTAGCAACGGGCTTGAAAATTTCACACCCTCGTGGCTACGAAGTACCCACGTTGGAAATAAATAAATAATCGTAGTGCGGTGACGGTTGTGATGAAAATAGTGATATAAAGAGCAAAGGGGGAACACACCCTTTCATTGCTGCGGTACCAGTTCACCGGGTTCTACTCGTATACCATCGGGTTTTCAACCCTTTGTTTTCTCCACTTGGAGAGCAAAATCGTTTGAAGTCTGATGTTTCCTCGTTATACGCGAGCTCTCTTTCTCCTTTTCTCTCTGTTTCTCTGGATTTGCTGCTCTCTCACGCGCGCATTTATACCGGATTATATTGCCTAACAAGCCCGTGCACATTGAAAAGCAAACGCCAAGTGTCCCGATCGCGCTTTGTTCGTTGTATAATATAACGCGAGGTAAATATTTATCCTCGTTCGAGACTTTCGAGTAAGAATGAATGGAATATCGAACGATCAATTGAGAAAATTAGTTATTCTTCCGTAACCACGTGACGATTTATTAAGAGCAAATCAATCCTTTTCCCACAGTTGCACAATTACGACAAAGAAATAAACAATTATTTCTTAATCACTGACGGATAATTAGATACAAAGTGCTAAAAGAAAAAATACAGATTTACCAATGGAGATTTTACGTTTGCTCTCAAGCATTATTTTCGGTAGATCATGGGTTTGCAGCCGAGAGACAGACGGAACCGCCATTAAGGGGGGAAATAGGGTTAGGACAGCGTTTTCTAAATGATTTTCATGAATTTTTTTATAGTATAAAAAATGAATGTAATTTATTGAAACTTTGAGAATATTTTATACATATATTTAAGTATATACTACAAAATAAAAAAGAATCAGCATTTTGCGTACATTCTGGAAGCCGCAATTTTCATCTGAAATCAAACGAGGTTGGAATTTACTTTTGTTACTTGTCTCTCTCCTATATGAACCTAAATGCTATCAAAAAAATATAAAATTCAATTTTTTACAGGGATCAAAACAAAAAAGCATGATTTTTGCCATTTTTTACAGCTTTATTTGCAAAAAAAAATTATTTTAAATAATGATAATATTCCGATTTTAGGTTCATATAGAGCGCAATACTATGAAGAAAGTAACTGCCAATTTTCAAAACGATTGGTTGAGAACTTTTCAAACTAGCGTGTACGCAAGTTAAAAAAAAAAGTCGTTTTCAGAAAAACGCGTTTGAAAAAATAGTACCGCTCGGAGCCTGAAGGAGAGCTACTCACTTTAATGGCTTATAACAATACAACGAGTCGGAATTTTCATTTAAAATTTTAGGAACATATTATTCAATAGTTTTACTAACAATTTATGAAATTAAAAAAAAATCGATTTTTTGAACCGACTAACCCTATTTCCCCCCTTAAGAAAAATTCATATGCATTATAAAAGAATCTCGGGGAGAGGGGTGAAAACGTTCGGAACAATATATCGATTCTTAGCGAAACAAACGGTCGTAACGGACACGAATTTAGCATTCAATGTAATGTGGCTTACGCCCTTTTGTTTGCCGGCACACGATATAATACGAAAGAGAGAGAGAGAGAGAGAGAGAGAGAAGGAAGTCGACAAAAAAGATCTTCGTATGTGAGAGAGAAGGGAGGGTGAAATGGGCGAGCAAAGTTTTCCGATTGGTCGATTCGACAATGGGATTCACCCCTCGTCGGTGTCTACCATTGGCCTCTGTGAGCTCACCAAGCATCACCTCTTCTTCGTTCTTCCACCCGTGCTCTCGCTACTGTGTAACACGTTGACGCACAGTATATCCGAGGGTTCTTATAGAATAGGGGGATGATAGGGGATGAGTCCTCGTCGCGAGGGGTGTCGGAATAAGCGTTAAGTAGGGCCGATGCTTGTCGGTTTTTCGCTACGGGACGAATCCTCTGCACGCTTCGCTTTCTCTCTCTCTTCTTCTTTCTCCCAATATTTTTTCTATCACTCACTCTCTCTCTCTCTCTCTCTCTCTCTTTCACTTCCCCTTCGAATAAAAGAGTATAAATGGCTACTCACCGGATGCTGGACGCTCTTTCGGGCTCTCGTTGGGAAAAGGAAGCCTGAAAAATAAATAATACACTTTTCATTATTCAAATTCTACTAAGTATTTTGACGTAAATATAAAACAACTTTTAAACAAATTAAATAAGAAATTCTGGAATGATTGTAAACTTATCGAAGAAATTATTGCAATTCGAGCAGGTCATTCGAATTTGTAGTGAAAATATTCGTTAAAATAAATATTTTACATCTATCTGTTTATTAATATCTGTTCGGAATCATTTTTAAAATCAACGTATCCTAAACGTTACGAACTTCATATTATTATCATTTAATTTGATAAGAATTTGATATTCTGAAATTTTTATAAAATTAAACGTTTTTATTGTAACTTGTACAGAGCTGAAGTATTAAAATTTGGTTTCCGATACTTTGAGGAATCCATTGAGGAATTTCTTTCGGGTCCCTATCGCATAATAGTCGTCCATCTACTTTCTCTCTCTCTCTCTCTCTCTCTCTCTCTCTTTCCCTCTTCTTCTCTCGTTGTTTTCTCTATTGTAAATTGGAGCGAAGCTTCCAATGTTAATGAACAAGAGTACGAGACAAGAGAACGAGATGAGTGAGAAATCGAGCTCTTTCGTTCTGCGATACACTTCTGAATGACGAGTATACGATCGAAGGATATATTTATATATATATATATGTATATAAATATATAATAAAACGCGGTATCGTGTTAGCGTTGCGGGGCGTCGATAGGCTGGTCGAGCAAGTCGCGAAAAAAACCTTGCAAGAAATATATATATCCGTACATTCATCGATCAGACAGGAAAATAAAAAGGGCGTAAAGCACATTGAATGCACATATTAAATCACAAAGTCACCGTCCTTTTTGTTTGCTAGTGGTCGATATTATACTTGGATACGTTCCTCTGAATCTTCGTGTAAGTCAGTAGAATAATAAAGAAATGCGAAAATCTCACCGAACGAGATTAACTGAGAATCGCTCGTTGGCGAGAAAATGATTCCCTACACAATTCCAACATATCCGATCTTCTTTGATGCGACAAATAAATTGCTATTCGGAGATTTTTTTTTTATAATAATGGGAATGAAAAATTTACAGGACAAGATTGTAACAGCTTTTCGTAGTCATATTCTCGTTGAACGACAATTGTTTGTTGAGGATAAATGATTGATCGGATCGATATACGAATCTAACGATCTGTGTGTGTGTGTGTGTGTCGATTGTGTGTATGAAATTATCGAATGAAGAAACAAGTCGGTTGATCAAATCGATATATAAAGAACGATAAGATATTAGAGTGTACACTCCAATAACTAATGCAACACGTACTCTCACGTACTTATATGGCATTGGTACAACGTTCTTTAATTTATTATTATTATTTTTTCGACACGTCATACTTTAGGATGAATCAACGGTATCGAGCATTACTTTCTAATAATATACTTTCAAATTCTCATTTCGTTCGAAAATGTTTTTACTGTATCTTTATATTTTTACTCGATTCACAAATACGATGTACATTATGTACGTTCAAAAAGATCTATTAATACTGCTATGCGTTTAAAGAAGTCTGAATTAAAAGATAACAAAATTGGTTCTACATGGTTTTCTGGAGAAAAAAAAACCTTCGCTAATTATCCCTTTTTCAGTCTAATGTAGTGAATGCGTAAAAAAAAAACTGAATATTCAAAAATTCACATAGTGCAACCTTTATAGTGTTATCCATTTTGAAAAGTTGATAATAGTCACTAGTTTTTTTTTTCGAATTTATTTTATTTAACGAAAGATTCTCTCCATTCGCGATTCATTGCGTTACAGTGTTAACCGCGATTTTAGGATTTTTTTCGAGAAATCTATAAATACTGAATGTTTCTGTCCATTCTCTTCAAACGGAATTTTTTATAATAGCTCATTTGTGTAAAAACTTTTAGTTCTAAAGCTGGAAAATTTGTGAGCGCTAGAGTAATAATCGCCTTTTTTTTAAACATTTAGAATTCCCTTCAAGGGGCGAAATAGGGTTAGATCAGCGTTTTCTCAATGATTTTCATGCATTTTTTTGTAATATAAAAAATGAATATAATTTATTGAAACTTTGAGAATATTTTATACGTATATTTAAGTATATACTATAAAATTTTTGAAGAATTTCCTTTAAAAACACCGAAGATATTAGCGACCCCATATTTTAGGTCACAATCAGACTCAGCATTTTGCGTACATTCCGAAAGCCGCAATTTTCATCTGAAATCAAACGAGGTTGGAATTTACTTTTATTATATCTCTATCTTTTATTATATCTCTATTATATTTACTTGTATTATCTCTTCTATATGAACCTAGATGCTATCAAAAAAATAGAAAATTGAATTTTTTGCACGGGTCAAAACAAAAAAGCATGGTTTTTTGCCACGTTTCACAACTTTATTTGCAAAAAAAAATTATTTTCAATAATGATAATATTCCGATTTTAGGTTCATATAGAGCGCAATACTACAAAGAAAGTAATTGCCAATTTCCAAAACGATTGGTTGAAAACTTTTCAAACTAGCGTGTACGCAAGTTAAAAAAAAGTCGTTTTCAGAAAAACGCGTTTGAAAAAATAGTACCAAAAAAAAAAAAGCAATATGGGGTCGCTAATATTTAATAGTATATACTTAAATATATGTATAAAATATTCTCGAAGTTTCAATAAATTATATTCATTTTTTATACTATAAAAAAATTCATGAAAATCATTGAGAAAACGCTGTCCTAACCTATCCCCCCCCCCCCCCCCCCCCCCCAATGGCTTATAACAATAGAACGAATCGGAATTTTCATTAAAAATTTTTGGAACATATTTTTCAATAGTTTTACTGACAATTTATGAAATAAAAAAAAATCGATTTTTTTAACCGTCCTCCCTTAAATTGAAATCTAATATTGACGAAATTTATATCAAAGGTAGCAAGGTGGTAGTTCTACTTACGGGCAAACGCAGATTTCGATTGGTCCAGCCATTTAAACGTTACGGAACTTTGAATTTTTCAGTCATGTCTAACACACGTACGTACATCCCTCCGGCCATTTTATTAAACGTCAGTTTTGGACTTATCAGACTATTTTAAATGCTGCGGTACTATAATCTCGTTATATTTTAACTTTAATCTCGCAAGCTTGCTCTATGAAAAAGCAAAATGTAGTTTTGGAAAATAATTGTACAATTTTGGAGGGTTGTTAAGCCACGAAAATATTTCAAAAATCGACAACGCTATAATTTCGTTGAGACAAAGTTTAGACGAATGACGAGCAAAGTATGTTGTTTGCGAAATCTAACGTTTTGCTTCCTGCGACAGAGTCCTGTAACTCCTGTATTTGTCTTGTAAAGGCAAATTGACTTTTGTTGCTTTTCTGTAAATTCTACAAATTATTTGGAATAAACCGCTGAACGGATCAAAGTTTACAAAGTCTTAAACTCTTTGTTGCAATCTGCCCTACGAGGTTTTTGCTCTGATCCCAGAGACATCGATCAATTTCATGAAACACCAACATTTTTTTCTCGATACGATGTTACGGACGATGTAATTGTCAAAACGTTGATTTTATCTGACATCTGCGGCGCTTGTCCAATGGATGAGGTTGTAACAAAGAGTTTAAGATTTCATAAACATTGATTTGTCCAGCAGTTTATTCCAAACCACGCGCAGAATTGACAGAAAAGTGACAATGTTCAATTTCCGCTTACGAGACAAAAACAGGAGTTACGGGAGTCTGCCAGGAAGCAAAACGTTTTTTACTCGACCGCAAACAAAATACTTTACTGCTAATTCGTCCAAACTTTGTGTCAACAAAATTATAACAAAATTTGGAATTTTTCACATATTTCAATTCCCCCAATTGCACAAATAACGAACGGATATTTATAGGAACGAAGGAGAGGTCGATGATAAGTGCAGAGAAGATCCTTGGGGAAAATATTGCCCAACCACCTCGAGAAATGCAACCCTGAACTGTCCACCCCCGCGTATATCGCAATTTATATTGTAACGCGTGGGGCAGGAGGGGTTGAAAGGTGAGAGGAGAGATGCTACTCAACCTTCCAACGGATTCATCGATCCGCTCGAAAGCGTGTATTTAACACAAACACACACACACACACACACTCGCGAAGTTCTATACGACGTCAAAACATAAAGACGTTTCGAAAGCCTCGAAAAGTTATCCAAATTATTCTGACATTTATCGAAGTATAAAAATGACTGGAAATAAATTCCTATTAAATAAAAAAGAATGAAAAAAAAGAAACAACGGTACTCTCGTATTATGTATTTCTCGTCGGAGGGTTTTAAAGTGCGGAAGGAAGTTCCTCGATCACCGCAAAAGACTGCATGTGTTCGTGTATACGTGTGTTCATGTGTATTTTTGTTTGTGTGTGTGAAGGACGAGTAGGGACTCAATTCGCGTCTGGTGAAAGCCCCGAGGGCTCGAAACACTTATCTCACTTGAAACTGATTTAGACAGAAAGATTTGTTGCAAACCTCCACCCACGAGAGTTCTCTTACGAGCTGTGGAGGTCGGCCTATATATGTGGAGGACCCTCGGGCATTTTCAAACGATCGTACCGCATATATAACCTCGAACCCCTTTGTACACCTCGTCCTTTCCACAGATGTTTCGAGTGATTTTTTGACACCCGGATCGAACGAGTCCCGTACTAACTTTATTAAGGGGGGGAAATGGGGTTAGGATAGCGTTTTCTCAATGATTTTCATGAATTTTTTTATAGTATAAAAAATGAATATAATTTATTGAAACTTTGAGAATATTTTATACAGATATTTAAGTATATACTATAAAATTTTTGAAGAATTTTCTTGAAAAACACCGCAGATATTAGCGACCCCATATTGCAGGTCACAGACTCAGCTTTTTGCGTACATTCTGGAAGCCGCAATTTTCATCTGAAATCAAACGAGGTTGGAATGTACTTTTATTATATGTCTTTCTTCTACATGAACCTAAATGCTATCAAAAAAATAGAAAATTGAATTTTTTACAGGGGTCAAAACAAAAAAGCATGATTTTTGCCGTTTTTTACAACTTTATTTGCAAAAAACAAATGATTTCATATAATGATAATATTCCGATTTCAGGTTCATATAGAGCGCAACACTTATGAAGAAAGTAATTGCCAATTTTCAAAACGATTGGTTGAAAACTTTTCAAACTAGCGTGTACGCAAGTTCAAAAAAAGTCGTTTTCAGAAAGACGCGTTTGAAAAAATAGAAAAAAGTCGACTCCGATTGTGACCTACAATATGGGGTCGCCAATATCCGCGGTGTTTTTCAAGAAAATTCTTCAAAAATTTTATAGTATATACTTAAATATATGTACAAAATATTCTCAAAGTTTCAATAAATTATATTCATTTTTTATAGTATAAAAAAATTCATGAAAATCATTGAAAAAACGCTGTCCTAACCCTATTTCCCCCCTTAATGGCTCACAACAATAGAACGAGTCGGAATTTTCATTTGAAATTTTGGGAACATATTTTTCAATAGTTTTACTAACAATTTATGAAATAAAAAAAAATCGATTTTTTCAACCGTCTAACCCTATTTCCCCCCTTAGGTAACCAGCGTTCGTGAAAAGTGTCAAAAATTCATCAGCAAGAAAGGAATAATTTCGAAATTTCATTAATTTATAATAACAATATTTACAAATATAACGATGAATAAATAATTATCGATTGTCGTTCATTACACGTAACGTGAAGTAAAAAAAAAAAGAAAAGAAGTCGTGGCATGTGCAACGAGAAGGCCATTTTTAAACGAGACGAATGAGAGACATTACATTGGCTTCTGTGAAAACAACTCTCAGCTAATTGTTTTGCCGTTTCTTATTTCACGTCATCGCGCGTCTCGTTTCTCACCCTCGATGAACTCGATTGGGTTTCGCTCGCGCCGAAGCATCAGCTGAAAAAATAATCTTTTCGCCCGGTCCTTTCGACATTCATGAGTGTGTGTGCGCGCATGTGTGTGTATGTGCTATTTCGTGTCGATTAACATCTTTCGAGATCACGAAAAGAACGTTGGTCTGAATCGAGCGTCAGCTTTCTCGAATTCTCGCAGTCCTTCGTTCCGTTTTCGCCTCGATGTTAACCAGAAGCCTCTTTCCTCGCTTTTTTGATTATACAGACATACACTCGCTGTACTCTCTCAAACGCAAAGAGTCTATTTTAATTTTACAACACGTTTTACCACGGTGTTTCTGTGTCTGCAACTAAACAGCACTCTCTACTGACGCGTCGTGTATATTAAAGAGGAAATTGTCAAAAATACTTGAAAACGGTCGCCCCATTGTGGGAAATATGAAATACAACGAGTCAGGACTTGTACAACGATGTTCAATGATTTATAAGTGAATGACAGGAAGTCCGTATTACTTTGGTGTTAAACAAAACAATGCTTTGATTTAAAATAATAAAAACTATCCCAATTGACATTCAATAATATTATTATTTATTGTGATTGTTTATTACGAGCGTTATTCTTCTCAATTTTTAATGTTAACAGATAAAATGTGCATTATGTGACAATGACACGGAAGTCGCCGGATGCCTGTTTCTTTATATGCAAGAAGACTTTTAAATTCGCCAGATTATTGAATTAAAATCGGTTTCGACTACTGATTGAGAAATTAAATAAAAATATGCTATTTCTTGAAAAATCGCCTCAACATTTTTTTAGCAAAAAAAAAATTCCTTCCAATGAATGAGATTAATGAATTAAAATCGGTTTCGCCTACTGATTGAGAAATTTAATAAAAATATGCTATTTCTTGAAAAATCGCCTTAAAATTTTTTTAGTCAAAGAAAAATTCCTTCCAAAGAATGAGATTAATGAATTAAAATCGGTTTCGCCTACTAATTGAGAGATTTAATAAAAATATGCTATTTCTTGAAAAATCGCCTCAACATTTTTTTAGTAAACAAAAAATTCCTTTCAAAGAATGAGACTATTGAATTAAAATCGGTTTCGCCTAGCGATTGAGAAATTTAATAAAAATATGCTATTTCTTGAAAAATCGCCTCAAAATTTTTTTAGTAAAAAAAAAATTCCTTCCAATGAATGAGATTAATGAATTAAAATCGGTTTCGCCTACTGATTGAGAAATTTAATTAAAATATGCTATTTCTTGAAAAATCGCCTCAAACATTTTTTAGTCAAAGAAAAATTCCTTCCAAAGAATGAGATTAATGAATTAAAATCGGTTTCGCCTACTGATTGAGAAATTTAATAAAAATATGCTATTTCTTGAAAAATCGCCTCGAAATTTTTTTAGTAAAAAAAAAATTCCTTCCAAAGAATGAGATTAATGAATTAAAATCGGTTTCGCCTACTGATTGAGAAATTTAATAAAAATATGCTATTTCTTGAAAAATCGCCGCAACAATTCTTTCCAATGAATGAGGTTAATGATAGTGATTAATAAATACATACTTTGCCCAATTTTTACTAATTATTAATAATGATTGTGGTGAAATGAAAATTCACTTAAAATTGTAATCTTTCATTTTTATCTCAATCTCTTTCTACGTAACTGTTCATTGGCAATCCTTTTTATACGAGTAAAGTCTCTGTCGTTCTCTCTCTCTCTCTCTCGTTCACTCACATACCAACAATACGAGGGTAACCTAAGACGGGGTAAATCATTGGTAGCCGTTTCCACTACCGTGTGGAGTACGGTAGCGAGTGAAATGAGCGAGCATATCCCGTTGGGCACAATGACGATCATCGTGAAATAAAAAAAAATAAAAAAAATATCAAGTGTCTCCTCTCTCTGGTAACACTATACTCTTCCTTGGCCTTTAAATGCCTCTGGTTTACGCCTCGCAAAAGCTTATACGACGGATACATATATAGTATCAAAATAATATATATATATATAGACTGAAATCCGTTTCTATCATTCTGGTATAACCGAATATATTTCATTCTCATTTACGAAAGTTTGTGTGTACTTTCATTGAGTGTATGTTACGTAGCGATGATTCACCCACCCGAAAGGGGAATACAAGGTATCATATATATATATATATATATGTACACGGATATGTACACGGATATTAATGTACACCCAGAATGAAGACGAGATTGGTTATCAAAACGTGTTGTCGTTGACGCGTTTTTGAAATTCTTAAATATTTCTTCATTCTCTCTTGTGATATATATTATCGCTTCTCGCAGGAGGAACGCGATAAAAGGGAATAGAACGTTACCGAGAATGCATTGCTTCCTTGGCGACGAAGTGTGGTTCCAGTATTAATGGAAAAAACGGAAATCCAAGGATGAGAGAAACAGAGAGAGGGAGAGTCTTACTGATTCAGGTATCGCGAACACCCTCGTAGAAGTGGCAATTTTTTTTGTGTAGAAATGGCTGTTTATATTGTGTATATTATAAATTTGCCAGCGAAATTCATAATGTACACAGAGCTTCAGCGAAGTACTGAATTTTCGGCCTGAGAAGGGGTTTTATCCCGGCCAAAGTGTATCTTGTATCAAATTCTATTTGATACAAGAGAAATTTTCTACGACCGTAGAAGTGTCAATTTTGGTGTTTATATTGTGTATATTATAAATTTGCCAGCGAAATTCATAATATACACAGATATTTCAGCGAAGTAGTGAATTTTCGGCCTGAGAAGGGGTTTCATCCCTGACAAAGTGAATTCTTTTTTATACAAAAGAAATGTTCTAAAATCGTAGTAAAGGCAATTTTGCTGTTTATATTGTGTGCATTACAAATTTGCCAGCGAAATTCATAATATACACAGAATTTCATGCGAAGTAGTGAATTTTCGGCCTGAGAAGGGGTTTCATCCCTGATAAAGTGAATTCATTTTTATACAAAAGAAATTTTCTGAAACCGTAGAAAAGGCAATTTTGCTGTTTATATTGTGTGCATTATAAATTTGCCAGCGAAATTCATAACATACACAGAATTTCAGCGAAGTAGTGAATTTTCGGTCTCAGAAAGGGTTTTATCCCTGACAAAGTGTATCTTGTATCAAATTCTATTTGATACAAGAGAAATTTTCTACGACCGTAGAAGTGTCAATTTTGCTGTTTATATCATGTATATTATAAATTTGCCAGCGAAATTCATAATATATACAGAATTTCAGCGAAGTAGTGAATTTTCGGCCTGAGAAGGGGTTTTATCTCTGACAAAGTGAATTCATTTTCATACAAAAAAAATTTTCTAAAACCGTAGAAAAGGCAATTTTGCTGTTTATATTGTGTGCGTTATAAATTTACCAGCGAAATTCACAATGTACACAGAATTTCCGCCAAGTAGTAAATTTTCGGCCTGAAAAGGGGTTTTATCGCTGATAAAATGAATTAATTTTTATACAAAAGAAATTTTCTAAAACTGTAGAAAAGGCAATTTTGCTGTTTTTATAGTGTGTGGCACAGACCGAAAGACCTAAGTGTTATATTCTAAAACGGAACTAACAACAAATCCTCAACAACTGAGGATCTTCCATCAATGGATGCCAACTTGGTTCATGCAAAAGTCAATACATCCAACAAAATTGCCGAATGTTTAAAATAATAACAAATTGCAATTAACAAACTATAATAAAAAATACAAAAAATAGTGTGTGCATTATAAATTTATCACGCGAAATTCATAATATACACAGAGTTTCCGCGAAGTAGTGAATTTTCGGCCTGAGAAGGGTTTTCATCCCTGACAAAGTGAATTCCATTTGATACAAGGGAAATTTTCTAAGACCATAGAAAAGGCTGTTGATATTTTTGCTGTTAATATTGCGCATATTACCACAGAGCGAACATAACGAGAAATATATTGTTGCTATTATTTATCCGGTTATAAAATGACTGCCGTTGAAGTAAAAAGATCATTATAATAATACTAATCGAGGAGATAATGACAAGGGGTAGGATTTAGTTGCCGTAGAATTTTCTCACAGTTTCGAAACGTAGAGAGGAAAAAAGGGTGCAAGGAAAAAAAAATGGCAGAATTTCGTTGTCTCCGCGTGGACACGCCAGGCAGAAAGATGATAGAACGAGATGCGAAAAAAATAAAATAAAAATAAATTATACATATATATATAAACATATAAAGGAAGACTGCGAGAAGAAACGGACAGCAGTTGGAGCGAGAAAGTCGTACAAAATAAATAAATGAATTAAAAAACAAAACGAATGAGAGAGAGAGAGAGAAAGGAGAAAACAAAACGGAATTGCGGCCTAGCGGTGGATGATTTAGGGAGCGAGGGTCGGGGGTCGCGGGTCGAGAGACCGGGCTCCGGAATGCTCGAACCTCTCTCTCACTTAGGTGATGTCTTTTATCTCTTTCTCTCTGCTTATATTCACGGTACCCAAGCGGGGGCGCGGCCATGGACTTAACTGAGATCAAGAGAGAGAGAGAGAGAGAGAGAAACGAAATATCGTGAAAGAGGATAAAATGATAAGGGACAAGGATAATAGTACATTTACATAGGTCTCGTTAGTATATATACATATATATGTGGTCAGAGATGTTACTGTTTATATATATATATATATATAGAATATGAAACATAAGTACATATGTGTATATACATATAGATAGAAGAGAAAGGGTAACTTGTACCCACGATTCACCCAGGGGCGAATGTCCAACTTCAATTCTCTCTCTTATTCTTATTGCTCCTTAATATTTTGTGTTTTGCCTCGCGACTCGCAAATCCATTCGTATAATATGTGCATTGTATATATAGATTTGTATACATATTACCCCGAACATTGTACACAGATATATATATTTGAATTATAAGTCGTGACGATTCTCGATACGGCGAGATCTATTATAATCCCTCTTGTGTATAATAATCACGCTAGAATTGAAGAAAAAAAATCAAACTCACGTATTTCTCGTTAATTGTACCGACGAATCAACTTTTTGAATTAATTTACCGAAGAAAAATATTCGTTCATAAAGAAAACATTGTGAGAAAACAACGTGAACATTTCACATTCATGAGAAAATATATTTGTTTTGTAATTTTCTAATTTCTTCGCCGTAGGATCGTCATTCGAAGCTTGTTTATTTTCCGTCGTTAATATTAATGCCGAAAAAATAGAGTTCGTCGGAGCAGAATGTTTTTTTTTGCGAACAAAAGCATTTGTCAACAAAATTTCACATCGTTCCATAAGATACTCCTCTATTTTCTGTCTGCGGAGCCAAAAATTTCCAACTCGATATTTCAAAATTTCGCAACTCTTTAAGGGGCGAAATAGGGTTAGGACAGCGTTTTCTCAATGATTTTCATGAATTTTTTTCTAGTATAAAGAATGAATATAATTTATTGAAACTTTGAGAATATTTTATACATATATTTAAGTATATACTATAAAATTTTTGAAGAATTTCCTTGAAAAACATCGAAGATATTAGCGACCCCATATTGCAGGTCACGATCAGACTCAGCATTTTGCGTACATTCTGGAAGCCGCAATTTTCATCTGAAATCAAACGAGGTTGGAATTTACTTTCATTATATGTCTCTCTTCTATATGATCCTAAATGCTATCAAAAAAATAGAAAATTGAATTTTTTACAGGGGTCAAAACAAAAAAGCATGATTTTTTGCCATTTTTTACAACTTTGTTTGCAAAAAAAAAATTATTTTAAATAATGATAATATTCCGATTTAAGGTTCATATAGAGCGCAATACTATGAAGAAAGTAACTGCCAATTTTCAAAACGATTGGTTGAAAACTTTTCAAACTAGCGTGTACGCAAGTTCAAGAAAAGTCGTTTTCAGAAAAACGCGTTTGAAAAAATAGTACCAAGAAAAACAAGCAATATGGGGTCGCTAATATTTTATAGTATATACTTAAATATATGTACAAAAATTTTATAGTATATACTTAAATATATGTATAAAATATTCTCAAAGTTTCAATAAATTATATTCATTTTTTATACTATAAAAAAATGCATGAAAATTATTGAGAAAACGCTGTCCTAATCCTATTTCCTCCCTCAATGGCTTATAACAATAGAACGAGTCGGAATTTTCATTTAAAATTTTGGGAACATATTTTTCAATAGTTTCACTAACAATTTATGAAATAAAAAAAAATCGATTCTTTGAACCGTCTAACCCTATTTCCCTCCTTAAATTTGTTCATTCTTTCAATATATTACAAATTTCCGCTAAGCTCATTTACCCCCGTCAACGAAACCCAAAATTATCAATGTCGAACGATTGAATTTTATAATAAATTTTCACCACTCAAATGGCTGTCATCTTAAACAATTAGAAATTCTTAAAAAAGAATTTCTTACAAAAGAATTTCTAATTGAATTATAGGGGATTATTAAATTTTTACATTCTTCCGAGCATGTCTGACTATTGAAAACATTTTAAACCCTCCAAAATGAGTGACTGAAAAAAAAAAATGTTCACGAGACCAAAGGGTCTCTGCTTGAATTGTCAGAAACGAAAATAAATATTTTTTAAACTTATAATTCGAGCTAACCGTTTTTTTTTTTGACGACGACGAACGTGTATCGAATTTTCGCGAGGCCTCTATCTCGCCGACGGTCAGTCCCAAAGTTCGAGAGGCATATCTAGGTACAATAATACACGCAATAGGCAACGATGAGAAAAGTATCCACCCCAAGAGACGAGAAAGAAATCGAGGCGGTTTGAAACTCGGTTACAATTATTTCTATACCCATATAAAAAATAAAAAAAACTAGTGTATGTAAACTCATCGTGGAGTTTTTGACACTGCTGATGACGGTTATGCGAACCCCTGAATGTTCCGTTATTGCAATTGTCAATTTGACGTGTAACTCTACACCTTCCATTCTCTCTCTCTCTCTCTCATTCTTCGTTGATCCAGTTATATAATTATGGGATAATAATTTCCCCCACCGCGGATTCAATCCTTTCCGTTACAATTCCTTACGAGCAATAATTCAATCTAAACGCAACGATGACTAAATAATAAAAAAAAACATTAAATAAAAGAACAACGAAACGTTAGCGATACTTGAGTGTACAGCGGTGGTGTAGCAAAATAGTGTTGCTAAATAATAATGAAGAATCGAGTATCGAATATTAATTATCCACCGGTTATTATTATTATTATATTTGTTTATGACACTCGTTGGCTCGATAATCCAGTTCTCCTCGAAACATTCTTTACCTCTTATGTATTTATACGTGTATATAATATAATAAGTATATATACACCGATATTTACGTGGTCGTACGATCTGGTAATTGCTCGCATTAGCCTTCTATCCACTACCGGTAAATTCTGACCTATCTATATATAAACTTTATATTATATATTGCTGTAACCCATATGTTATAGAATAACCGCGATAGCCCGAGGGCTCTCCCTCTGCGGTTTTCTCCGCGTTAAATCGAGAGAGCACAGGGAGAGAGAGAGAGCGGTTAACTGTAAAATCCGTGCTATCGTACAGAACTATACCATACATATGTATATTGAAACCAAGCGCGTACTATCATTGTTATTATTATAAGGATATATATATATAATTGTGGCAAAGTAGTCGGAGTGTCTTTCGCCTAACCACTTCGGTATACGTTACGCGTCTTTATATGCGCGTACGGGATGAAACTTAATGCGTCGTCGAGGTATAACGATGGAAATCCATTTTTTTTTCTTTCGGGACAAAAAAAACGAGAAGAAATGTCACGTTTATAGAACCGGGTACCGGCGAAGAATCTTTGCGTCTCTGCTTGCGGATATATCGAAGTTTGTTTTATCGAGGGATCGAGAAAAAAAGAAAACTGTATCCTAGATTGGACTCTGTCATTTTTGGGCAACTTTTGTTTTTTCTTTCCTAATTGTATACTCTGAAAAAGGGGTAAAAAGATGTCTGCCAAAATTTTAGCCCTTAATATTAATATTCGGGAGGTCGCTCATCACGATTTCCTATTTTCCATCTAAATAAGATGGGAAATGTTTCTTTATATCTGCAAAATTGATAAGCGACCTCTGAGTATTAATACTAAGGGCGAATATTTTGACAGACGTCTTTTTTCCCCTTTTGAGAGTATACATTCTGTTAGGAAAGAAAAACAAAAGTTGCCCAAAAATGACACAGTCTAATATGTATATAATATTGGGAGTACAAATTAGTTCGGTACGTTTTCAAAAGATGGCGCTGGCTGTTATGGATGTTTCACAGTGACAGCTGATTTCGGTCGTTTCAGAGAGGTTAGACATCTGTCAATAATATTCAGTTCAATATCGCTTTGAGTTTCATACAAAAACCCTGTTTTTTTACTGTGTCGAATATGTCAAATTTTGTGTTAACTCTAAGCAACATTTGCGGGATATTTTAGTTTTCTGCTTTAATTGGAGGAAAAGTGCAGTTGAAGCGTATCGAATGCTTGTGGAAGTTTATGCCCGATAGTGCTCCAACTGATACATCATGTAGGGAATGGTTTCGACGTTTCAAGAATGCCGATTTCAGCGTCGAATACAAGTATCGCTTTGGACAGCCAAAAGAATTACAAGACAAAGAATTGGAGGCATTGCTCGATGAAGATTCGAGTCAAACGCAAGAGGAGCTCGCAGAATCGTTTAGCGTGACTCAACAAGCAGTTTCCGTACGATTGAAATCCATGGGAATGATTCAAGAGCATAAATGCATTTTTGACGACAAGAAAACGGACCGAACTAATTTGTACTCCTTATACATACATATTAGACTGTGTCATTGTTGGGCAAATTTTTTTTAACAGATTGTATACTATCTTAAAAAGAGAAAAAAAGAAGTCTGTCAAAATTTCAGTCCTGAATATGAATATTCAGTTAATGTCAAGTTAATTTCAGTTAATTTCAGTTAAATTAAGTTAATATTCAGTTAATTTCCTTAATGTCAATTTTGCAGATAATAATGAAAAATCACCCATGTTATTTAGACGAGAAATAAGAAACCGTGATGAACGACCTCTGAATATTAATATTAAGTGCTAAAATTTCGACAGATTTCCCTTTTTTCCTTTTCCGAAAGTATACAATCTGTTAGGAAAGAAAGAGAAAATAAAGTTGCCCGAAAAATGACACAATCTACTACAGATATATGTGCGTGATGTGGCTTTAGTGAAAGAATAAAAATTCAAAGTATTGCATTATATATAAAAGTGCACTATAATCGGGGTTTTCACAAAGTTCACCGGAGATAATTAGCTTGCGATTAAAATGAAAAATGAACCGGGCGCCCTCGATCTTTGTGGCTCTGTTGGATGAATCTGCGCACGTGTGTGTGTGTGTGTGTGTTCGTGTGTTGCAGCAGCGAGAAACGGTGGACGAGGGCGCAGGCCCGCGAGCATATTAGCTCGAGTCCGAGAAATCTTTTTGTATATATAATAATAACAATAATAATAAACTTTTATACATATATGTATATACGTATGCGTGTACGAGATTCGCCATGCGCTCAAAATCGTCGAGGAGTGCACGAGAGTCGTTTCGCGAAATCTCAATAAATAAAATTGTGGCGTGAAACGGTGCCTAAGCACGCCAACGGCGTATCAACGATAAAAAAAAAAGGAAAAAGAGAAAAGAAGAGAGTCCAGGGCGGTTGAGAGAGCGCGTGGGGTTGATCGGGGTTCTGGGCGCGCGAGGCCTTATTTTTTTCTCTCGACCGAAAGGTCCCCGCGCGAACGAGAGAGAAAGAGAAAATAGAAGAAGCATATATGTCTGTGTATATGTGAAGGGAATGAACGAGCGTGCATGAGTTTTGAGAATAAAAAAAAAGAGAGAAAGATAAAACGAAAAAAAAGAACATTAAGCTACGATGCACTGTGGGAACAAAAAGAGAGTACGAGTAAAAAAGAAAAGTTACGAATTATTTTTCACTTTCATATAATTATTATTTTAGAATATTTTCGCGTACCGGTTGAATCGTGATTGGACATTGACAATTGCAAAAGAGACAAAAATCAATCTTACGTAAAGTACGAGTAATAAAGAAAGTATTACAAGAGTTCGCGATTGCAAAACTCAAATGTATCGACGGTCTGACCGAGAACATGCGTATCTACTGAGAATGAGAATGAGAACGCTTGTGTTACCGTCCGACACTGTATTTTTCTACATTCGCACATACAACGAAATATGTAAGGTCTATGCTTTCAAGTACATTTCTTTTGTTTTTAGCAAACAATAAGGGCGTTTAACGCGCTTACTTAATATTTTTAATCGTCTCAGTTGCGCCCTTTCCATTGGTAAATCATTAATATATCTATGTACACGTGTATGAGTGTAATATATATATAAGAGTGCGGAGCCACCGCGTGAATTATGTCTCGTGCGAGATGTCAAATTGCTCGGCATATCGTAAAATATACAACTCTCCTCGCTCGCTGTGGGAAACATTATGTTCAACCGCCCTCCGTTCTCGTTCTCCGCCATATCGCTCTCTCTCTCTCTCTCTCTCTCTCTCTCTCTCTCTCTCTCTCTCTCTCTCTCTCTCTCTCTCTCTCTCTTCCTCTCATTCTCTTCGTCCTTCTGCTGCATTTCTCTTGTCTTTCTCCCTCTGCCTCTGGTTCACCAGTTTTCTCTTTCTCCATCATCCTCATTTCCTTCGTCTTTTTCTCACCCCCGACGCGGTAACCCTGTCGATTTATGGCTAAAAACAGAACTCTTCCTCTCCCCTCATTGTGATGCACTCTTTCATTATTGCCAGAGGTGTTACCTTTTCTTGCCCAGTCGTAGTAACGTTTTAAGGGGGGCAATAGGAATAGGGATAGCGTTTTCTCAATGATTTTCATGAATTTTTTTATAGTATAAAAAATGAATATAATTTATTGAAACTATGAGAATATTTTATACATATATTTAAGTATATACTATAAAATATTAGCGACCCCATATTGCAGGTCACAATCAGACTCAGCATTTTGCGTACATTCTGGAAGCCGCAATTTTCATCTGAAATCAAACGAGGTTGGAATTTACTTTTATTATATGTCTCTCTTCTATATGAACCTAAATGCTATGAAAAAAATAGAAAATTGAATTTTTTACAGCGGTCAAAACAAAAAAGCATGATTTTTTACCATTGATTTTTACAACTTCATTTGCAAAAAAAAAATTATTTTAAATAATGATAATATTCCGATTTTAGGTTCATATAGAGCGCGATACTATGAAGAAAGTAACTGCCAATTTTCAAAATGATTGGTTGAAAACTTTTCAAACTAGCGTGTACGCAAGTTAAAAAAAAGTCGTTTTCAGAAAAACGCGTTTGAAAAAATAGTACCAAGAAAAACAAGCAATATGGGGTCGCTAATATTTTATAGTATACACTTAAATATATGTATAAAAAATTTTATAGTATATACTTAAATATACGTATACAATATTCTCAAAGTTTCAATAAATTATATTGATTTTTTGTTCTATAAAAAAATTCATGAAAATCATTGAGAAAATGCTGTCCTATCCCTATTTCCCCCCTTAATGGCTTATAACAATAGAACGAGTCGGAATTTTCATTTAAAATTTTGGGAACATATTTTTCAATAGTTTTACTAACAATTTATGAAATAAAAAAAAAATCGGTTTTTTGAATCGTCTAACTCTATTTGCCCCCTTAAAGATAGGACGAAAGCATCGGTAATTAGTCTTTTAAACGGAGTCACCAAAATATATGTCAAAAATCAAAACTGCTATGATTTTGTTGTCACAAACTGTTTAGATGTATCACCGCTGAAATATCTTGTTCGCGATCGACGAACAGAAACGTTTTTGACTTTTTGGCAAAATTTTCAAGTCAGTTTTTGGCAAGTCTTGTAACTTCTGTATTTGGCCTGTAAGCGCAATTTGAATTTTTGTGCTTTTCTCTCAAATTCTTCACTGCCCCTTCACCCGTGAAACTCAGCGCATAATCATCAAAATTGTAGTTTTAATTGTTGATTTAAAAAAATACTGAATCATGGTCAATCTTTAACTACAAGCGTCGTTACAGTGTCCTCCTTTTCATTGACATATTTTGTCGGAAACCTTTTTGTTTCTAACGAAATATGACGATGAACTAACGTTAAAACTAAATATCTCGAGAATGGAATGGTAAATTATGATTTTCATCGATTCATCAATCCAAAAGGACAATTTCAATGCAAACAAATATTTTTTTTTCGCAAAAACCGTTCATCATCGTACAACCTTAATGATATTCCATTCAACGTCAAGAAATTTCATCTCGGTATTAAAAAATGTATCGCTAGATATTACCGGATGATTAGCAGCAGATATTCTTACCCTATACAACCCTTTGTCCCGTAAATTTTTTTTTTTTTTTTTTTCAAATTCATCGTTGTTTTATTATTTTGTGTTTTTGCTCACTCGGCTCTCGACGATCAATCGGTGAGCAAGATTCATTTTCTGAAACGTTGACGTTCGGACGATTGATTGTATCGAGATGGAAAAGGGTTTTGTAAAAAGGTTTGCGAGAGAGAGAGAGGGAGGCCTCATCTCGTCTCAGACGTTCGACGTTTTTCGGATCATCGACAAAGCCTCCGGGGACTCACGGCACATACACACGCCCAGACAAACACAAACACACACAAATATAGAAAACAAAATTCACGAACGAAATTTTAAACTCTAATACACGCATTGTCGAGGAGAGAAAGGGGTTCTCTCTGATTTAGCAATCTTCTCGCCACGCCCTGTGTCCAGTCATTAGATGACCCCCAGCCGGTTCATTAATAAGCCGAAAAGCACAGCGGCCACACGCGAGACACTGGACTCCTCATGAGTTTTGTAAACGTGTTACATTCTTATAACTCGGTGCGATGGGACGAAATAAAGGCTTGGGAAGAAGAATCCGATGGAGATGAAAGAAAGAGAAAGAGAGAGAGAGAGAGGTGGAAAAAGATTCTTCCGAGCAACAAAAGTTACACGAAGAAGGAACGAACTGATGAGAGAGCAAAGAAGAACGGATGCGGAACGTTCGGACGTAGAGACGCCTTTCAGACGTTGCGAGACGATGTTCATGAAACGAAGAACATAAAAAAAAAATCGTCGAATCATCGAACGTCAATAAATATACCAATCGAGAGATCTCTTTAACCTTCTCCGCTTCTCTCTCTCTCAGCGTCTCTTTCTTTCTCTCTCCCACTCTGTGTCTCTATCTCTCAACGTTCATTAATGACTAAACGTCCGGTAACGAAATTAACTGTGACTAAAGTCCATTTAACGATCATTCTGATCATTGCTGAATCAATATTAGACGTGATTCTTTCTTTTTAACTTTCTGCCCCCCCCCCCCCCCCTCCCTATAACAAGGTATAACTTAATATGTATCCAATAATATTTGTCATTGTGAATTAATTTTGACTAAAATCGATTTAACCTCCGATCATTACTGAAAACGATCTTAGAATTGTTTCTTTCTCTTTAACTTCTCCCCGTGTAATTGGGTATTCAAATGTTAACCCTCGAACATATTCATCGTCGCATTATTTCATCCCCAAAGTCGAGAATATGCGTTCGAGTGTGATCCGCTAAAATACAAAACTTCGATACATTCCAATATCCCTCACTTTCTCTCTCGGTCGTTTTTGCCCACACTCGAAATACAATTCGTTCCGGATCTCTTCGGAAAGAGAGAAAGAATATAAGTGCTAATCCCGGTTTTCCTCTGCGGCACGCCCGAGAGATCATTCTCTATTCGGTTTTTCCGTGTTGAACATCGGGTCAAAAGGAAACGATTCTCAGTTTTTCCAAGCTCGGCTTCGCGATCTCACGGCCGACAGGAGTTGCCCGAGATACGGAAAAGACAGCGAGAAAGAGAGAAAGAGAGAGAGAGAGAGGGAGAGAGAATGAGAAAAATCGACAATGGGCCCTCTAACAAGCACCGGTAGAAAGATCGCGCGGTTCTTCGAGATTTTTCGTTGGCGTTTAGCAACACCGAACAACAATACCCATGATGAATTCTTTCTGGCACGCTCTCGCCGAGTTCGGCACTTTTTTCTTCCGTACATATGTATCTCAAGTCCTTTATATATAGTGCCGTATATATATATATATATATATAGAGCTCACTCCTCCCTGATCCGTCTTTCTCTCACGAATACCGAATAAGAAAAATCCCAGCCTCTTTCACGTTTTAACTGTAAAAAGGAGCAAGCTCAAGTGTATACATACACGAGGTCTGTTCAAAAAGTATCGCTAATTTTGAATTTCCGCGGGCTACGTATATTCGATTTTCGATTTTTTTGTCGCGTTAGGGTGGCACTCGTGTCCCTCACTTATGCTGAAAACATCGGCCATTTTGAATGTTTAGTTAATTGTTGACAGCTGTTTTGGTGAGACGTGTTTTGGCTTGTCTTCGATTTTTGTGCCTATTCCAAAAAAGCAGCTTCTATTGCGATGATTGAGCTTTGGTTTCCACGTCATAACCATAAACCCATGATTCGTCACAGGTTATGACCATCTGGAGCAAATTTGGGTCTTCGCGGACCGAGTCCAACAGCTCCTTAGCAATGTTAACGCGACACTGTTTTTCTTCGAAATTGAGCAATTTTGTCACAAATTTCGCTGCGACCCGTCTCACGCCCAAATCATTGGTAAAAATCGAATAGCACGAGCCAAACGATATGTTTAGTTCCTCGGCAACTTCTCGAACGGTGATTCGACAATTGGCCAATATTATTTTCTTCGCTTCATCAATGTTTTCGTCTGTTGTTGATGTGCTCGGCCGTCCGGAACGCATTTCGTTGTTCGCATCTTCTCGGCTCTCTGAGAACATTTTGTACCACCGATAAACGTTGCTTTGGTCCAACGTAGCTTCGCCATATGGGACAGTCAACATTCGGAATGCGTCCGCGCACTTAAGGTAGTAGTCTGGTAACTTAAGCCGATTTTCATGTCTTTTTTGCAGGGCGTTTTTTTGTAGGAGAATAAAAATGAATCGTTTTGGATATTTAGGATGTTTTTATTTAAATATTAAAGGTACAAAAAAATTTTTTTTTTTTAATTTAATAGTTTATTATTATTATTATTATTGATCGAAGTTGGCACCTCGAAAAAAAAGCACGTGGGTGGTCCCGGTGATTTTGGCTCTTGATGTTATCTGAAATCAACAAATTCTTGATAATTCTTAAGGCCGTCGTCTGGTCTAGAGCGAGATTTTTGACGTCATTTCTAATGTGCAATAACGTTTAAACCGTTGAAGTTGCCTTGATGAAAATTTACACGTGCATTTATTAATCCTTAGAGAATACTTGTACATTAAAAAAAAAATTATTTTAAATATTTTCATGTATTTTTTTGCCTTGTTGCACCATGGTGCGTCTCAATCGGCGCCCACTCTGGACGATGTTGTATGCATCTGAAAAAAAGTATATATATATATTCTCAATCTGTATGAGTATTCTGAACACTGGTAGCAGAATTGGTACTAAAAAAATTTTTTGACTAAATGGCGGCCTGTTGAACTTTCATTAATGATATTTCATACATTTTCGGGTATTCGACGAGTATAAAATGTCGGCAAAATTATTGTTCGACTCAATTCTGCTACCAGTCCTCGGAAACAGGCTACCTAAGGTACGTGCAAAATTTGAGCTCGATCGGTTTATTAGTTATCGAGATATCGTGGGCGCCGATTTGAAAAACATAGTTCTGAGATAAACGCGTTCAAAGTTGCTTCCCGACCGTGCTGCCTGAGCGCGCGGCTTGCTTAGAATTTTTATTTCTCGGCTAATTTTTGAAATATCAATAAATGGTTTTCAGGAGCGTGTGAAGAAAGGTCTAAGGAATAAGAATATGATTAAAAAAAAAAAAATCGATTTTTCCAAATTTCTAGACCAGACAACGGCCTTAATCTATAGACATGTCATTCTGGTCGGAACTACTGAAGTTAAATTTATGGATAAATAACAAAATGGCGGACTTTGGAAAAAAAAACTTTTTTCCAAAGTCCGCCATTTTGTTTTTTATCCATGAAATTTAACTTCAGTAGTTCCGACCAGAATGACATGTCTATAGATTAAGAATTATCAAGAATTTTTGATTTCAGATAACATCAAGAGCCAAAATCACCGGGGCCACCCACGCGCTTTTTTTTCGAGGTGCCAACTTCGATCAATAATAATAATAATAAACTATTTAATTTTTTGTATCTTTAATACGTAAATAAAAACATCCTAAATATTCAAAACGATTCATTTTTATTTTTCTACAAAAAAACGCCCTCCAAAAAAGACATGAAAATCGGCTTAAGTTAACAGACTACTACGTTAATTTCGATTTTCACACAAAATTTGATACGGATTCTTTGGTCGATTTTTTGGAATAAGCAAAAATCGAGGACAAGCCAAAACACGTCTAACCAAAACAGCTGTCAACAATTAACTAAACATTCAAAATGGCCGATTTTTCCAGCATAAGTGAGGGACACGAGTACCAACCTAACGCCACAAAAAAAAATCGAAAATCGAATATACGTAGCCCGCGGAAATTCAAAATTCGCGGAACTTTTTGAACAGACATCGTACATATTAGACTGTATCATTTTTGGGCAACTTTTTTTATAAATGCAAATTGTTCGTTCTCACGATGAAATTGACCGAATTTTCACTTCAATTTCAACGGTAAACCGGTTAATTTCACCGAAAATAAAAAAAACAAACGTGACTGAACGTAAGTGCGTTTGATATTTTGCTCGTTCCACGCGCGTTTGTACGTGGCAAACTTTGAGATTTCCGTCACTCCCATCCCTCTATGTCATCTTATTGCCAAGTACGTATATATATGTCATTTCATGCGAACATCGAATTCATCATCGATGTGAACCTCACCATTTTTTTCCTTCAAGTATATTGTAGAATTAGACAAAATAAAGGGGGTTAAAAGCAGATTTCAGATTTTTTTTCGACAATTGACCCGAAAGTAATAATTGAAACTGTTCATTTGAGGGCCATTACCGATTTTGTTTAAATTTACACGGTGCATTAGTTCATCGAAAACAACGTTTTTTGAGGAAATTCCATTTTGATTAGTATGGCGGCCATCGTCCTTTTACAACACCTTGCAATCTTTTACTTCTTCGTTAGCTTTCACGTTTTTTGCGTCTATATCTCGATTATACCAGTAACTGTATTTTATGTAGTACACTGAAATAAAAGTACAATATTTTTCCGACAAATATTGCACTTTTTCTTTGATAATCTATTGGATATTGGAAAATATTTCTACGCGACGAGGAAAGAGGCTGCATTAAAAAAAGATAGACTTCGAGTTAATAATACATTATTTTCATGGAATAAAAATAATAATAAAAAAATACCATAACCGATTATAACTCAAAGTGTAATTTTTTAAATTCACCTTCTCCCCTTGTTACGTAGAAATATTTTATCAACATAAAGTAAGTAATAAAAGCAAATTTTCCGTTTGTTGAAAAAAAACAATTGTCCTTTTGTTCGGTCGTAGTACGTTAAATGAAGCTACGAGGCATAATTGGCACACGTACACTCCAAAATAATGTTTTCTATCAAGATAATAGCCCTGTAAGTTTCAATAAAATCGTCAACGACCGTCATCGTCAAATTAACAGTTTTTACGAACGCACCAATTTTCGAAAGAAATGATATTGCCCATTTTATTGTATCACTTTATAATAATATTCGTAGGGAAAATAATAAAAAATGGTAAGGGTCACGAGTAAGTTTTAGTTGGCACGGAATGCCCCATATATATATATATAGCAGTTTTTCCCCTCAGAAGGGGAGTCGCCGGTTCGCCAACAAAGTTCAAGGGTCGCACCACCTCGCAAACCTCTTCTTTTCTCTCCCTTTTACGCGCCTCAAGAGTAGAAACCCTCGAAACTTTTCTCCGTTAAAATCTCTTTCGCTCCCTTCCCACCCGCCCCTCCATTTTTTATTTACCCTCCTTCGTATATATATATATACTTACGTATATATAGTTAAGTATTGGGGACACGCGCTATATACATGGCCTCTTCGCGTGTCATGGGAATTCCACGGTATTCATGGAATTCAATGGCTATTTACGCCGCGTCACTGTGGCTCGTTTACCTTTAGTACACTCGACGTTGAAGCGCGCGCAAAATGTATGAAAAAAAAAAAAAGGAATCTATTATGTACTGTGTTGTTCACCGAGGGATGGGTGAATATAGACAAAAATGGGGGTATGTGATACGAGAATTAAATAATTGAAAAGTAATATCCATCGATTTTCTCCGATCCGTTATCCCTTTGTCGATCATTAATTAATCATTAAATACCAAATGATTTAGCAGCCCTTACATTTTCACGATTATCCGCGTCTTATTGTCTTCTCTGTATAATCGCCATTTTTTTTTCTCCAACGAGCATCTTTTTCGCTTCTGGTCCCCGGTGAGAGATATTCAATTACATTTAGATCGGCGCAAAGATAAAACATTACCCCGTGCTCGCGACGCGGTATGCAAACGTGTATATATGTATTTATATATAGAGTCCGAGATCTCCTCCTCCCTCCCCCCCTTTTCCCTCTTGTCGTCGTCCTCCGCCGCTTCGTGACAACTATATAACTATGCCACGTGTGAGAGTAGGGGATGTAAGAAAAGAAGGGACGCGCTGGTCAGTGTCCAAAAAAAGAGATGCCACCTTCCGCGAATAAATGTTTATGTAAATGGATATACACTACAGATCAAAAGTATCTCACCAACGCACCGCCATTGTTCGTCCCAGTATAAATTCACCCCATTTTTTACTAAAAGTGCGAAAATCGTGAAACAATCTTCTCGATAAAAGAAAATAAAATTGCGCGATACATTTGCTCTTTCACGGCGATATTCGACGGAAAGTTCCAAGTTACTTTTACGAGATTTCTTTTTCGATTTTTTTTACTATTAAATATTAATTATTATATTTAATTTAATATTTAATTTAAATTGAATAGTAATATAAATTAAATTACTATTCAATTTTCGTAACTTCAAATATATTTAGAAAAAAAAAAGACAAAAATATATTGTCTTAATTGAAAAATAAGGGTGTTAATATCATGCTTCAGGTAGAATTCTTCTGATTTGAAAAACATTGAATATTTTTGGAGATATTGCCATTTTTAATGTCGCACCGCGTTCTGGCGCACATATGTACATATAGGAGCGCCCCACCAATGGGAACTGTTACGTCCCTCATTCGTACTCCAAGGGTTGATCCGAGTATTTCATAGTCTGATACTCTGTACGATTTACGTCATGAGTAAAAAAAAACATAGAGTGATCTCTGCCTTAGATATTTCGCTGACTCAACACCCTTATAGTGGATTTTAAATCTACCCTGAGGGTGCACTTAAAAGAGGTGCAAATTGAAACTTACGCATCTCGACGTAAGCGAGATGCTTACGTAAACGACGGGATCAAGATTTAAGCGGTCAAATAGGGTTCGGACAGCGTTTTCTCAATGATTTTCATGAATTTTTTTATAGTATAAAAAATGAATATAATTTATTGAAACTTTGAGAATATTTTATACATATATTTAAGTATGTACTATAAGATTTTTGAAGAATTTCCGTGAAAAACACCGAAAATATTAGCGACCCTATATTGCAGGTCACAATCAGACTCAGCATTTTGCGTACATTCTGGGAGCCGCAATTTTCATCTGAAGTCAAACGAGGTTGGAATTTACTTTTATTATATGTCTCTCTTCTATATGAACCTGAATGCTATCGAAAAAATAGAAAATTAAATTTAAATAGAAAAATAAAACAACACAAAAAAATACATTATTTTTCAGGGTTTAGTTCATATTGCAAAATAAAAAATTCCCTAATATTCAAAGTTTCCTAAATGATTAAATACTTTTGACCGATAGTGTATATATATATATATACAAACGTAAGGTAGAGAAGGATGATATGAGAAGCATGAGTGTTTTGCATATGCATATCTTGCGTATGGCGTCGTCACGAGAGCGACGATAGGAATCCACGGTGGTAACTCTAGACGAGACGCGGGTATCCAAATCTTCAGATCGTCGTCCACCTCCTCCTCCTCCTCCTTCGCCACTACTTTTCTCTCTGGCGCCCCTTATATCTTTTATATGACCGCGAGGAATAGCAGCCGCGCAGTTTCAGGAGCGTGGGGGGAGACAAAAATCTCTCGTCTCGATCTCGTGTTGTCCGAACGAGAACACCAAAACTAACGCGCTTCCTCGGTGGCTATCATGGTTTTAGGTAAACAAGACAAAAAAAAGTGAAAGAAAAAAAACTACGCGTATAAAACACACGACAGACCAGACGAGACGAGTCTTGCTGGATGACTGAGAGATAGAAATTCCGTTCTTTCTGTGGCTATTTTTTTCACGCAACGGTAGCTCAAGCAAAACTGCCCTGACTCCCCGTATAACCGGAGCACATGGATAGTGACTCTAAACTGTCCCTACGTGCACAAACAACACGCTACCGAATTTTCGTCTCTCCCTCTTATTCCTCTTCGCCAAGAATCAAAAGGGTATGTGGATGCGATTCTTAGATTTCAAGATGGCGACCAAATTACCAAAGTTTCATTATCTTCAGGTTACTTTTATGATGAATTTGTCCATCGGAAATGGCGCCAAAACAACAACCGAATTTTCATCTCTCCCTCTCATTCCCCTTTGCCAATAATTGAAAGGATAACTGGATGCAATTCTTAGATTTCAAGATGGCGACCGAATTGCCGAAGTTTCATTATTTTCAGGTTACTTTTATGATGAATTTGTCCATCGGAAATGGCGCCAAAACAACAACCGAATTTTCATCTCTCCCTCTCATTCCCCTTTGCCAAGAATTGAAAGGGTAACTTGATGCAATTCTTAGATTTCAAGATGGCGACCAAATTACCGAAGTTTAATTATCTTCAGGTTACTTTTATGATGAATTTGTTCACCGGAAATGGCGCCAAAACAACAACCGAATTTTCATCTCTCCCTCTCATTCCCCTTTGCCAAAAATTGAAAGGGTAACTGGATGCAATTCTTAGATTTCAAGATGGTGACCAAATTGCCGACGTTTCATTATTTTCAGATTACTTTTATGATGAATTTGTCCATCGGAAATGGCGCCAAAACAACAACCGAATTTTCATCTCTCCCTCTCATTCCCCTTAGCCAAGAATTGAAAGGGTAACTGGATGCAATTCTTAGATTTCAAGATGGCGACCGAATTGCCGAAGTTTCATTATTTTCAGGTTACTTTTATGATGAATTTGTCCATCGGAAATGGCGCCAAAACAACAACCGAATTATCATCTCTCCCTCTCATTCCCCTTTGCCAAGAATTGAAAGGGGGACTGGATGCAATTCTTAGATTTCAAGATGGCGACCGAATTACCGAAGTTTAATTATCTTCAGGTTACTTTTATGATGAATTTGTTCACCGGAAATGGCGCCAAAACAACAACCGAATTTTCATCTCTCCCTCTCATTCCCCTTTGCCAAGAATTGAAAGGGTAACTTGATGCAATTCTTAGATTTCAAGATGGCGACCAAATTACCGAAGTTTAATTATCTTCAGGTTACTTTTATGATGAATTTGTTCACCGGAAATGGCGCCAAAACAACAACCGAATTTTCATCTCTCCCTCTCATTCCCCTTTGCCAAAAATTGAAAGGGTAACTGGATGCAATTCTTAGATTTCAAGATGGTGACCAAATTGCCGACGTTTCATTATTTTCAGATTACTTTTATGATGAATTTGTCCATCGGAAATGGCGCCAAAACAACAACCGAATTTTCATCTCTCCCTCTCATTCCCCTTAGCCAAGAATTGAAAGGGTAACTGGATGCAATTCTTAGATTTCAAGATGGCGACCGAATTGCCGAAGTTTCATTATTTTCAGGTTACTTTTATGATGAATTTGTCCATCGGAAATGGCGCCAAAACAACAACCGAATTATCATCTCTCCCTCTCATTCCCCTTTGCCAAGAATTGAAAGGGGGACTGGATGCAATTCTTAGATTTCAAGATGGCGACCGAATTACCGAAGTTTAATTATCTTCAGGTTACTTTTATGATGAATTTGTTCACCGGAAATGGCGCCAAAACAACAACCGAATTTTCATCTCTCCCTCTCATTCCCCTTTGCCAAGAATTGAAAGGGTAACTTGATGCAATTCTTAGATTTCAAGATGGCGACCAAATTACCGAAGTTTAATTATCTTCAGGTTACTTTTATGATGAATTTGTCCATCGGAAATGGCGCCAAAACAACAACCGAATTTTCATCTCCCCCTCTCATTCCCCTTTGCCAAGAATTGAAAGGGGGACTGGATGCAATTCTTAGATTTCAAGATGGCGACCGAATTACCGAAGTTTCATTATTTTTAGGTTACTTTTATGATGAATTGGTCCATCGGAAATGGCGCCAAAACAACAACCGAATTTTCATCTCTCCCTCTCATTCCCCTTTGCCAAGAATTGAAAGGATAACTGCATGCAATTCTTAGATTTCAAGATGGCGACCAAATTACCGAAGTTTCATTATCTTCAGGTTACTTTTATGATGAATTTGTCCATCGGAAATGGCGCCAAAACAACAACCGAATTTTCATCTCTCCCTCTCATTCCCCTTTGTCAAGAATTGAAAGGGTAACTGGATGCAATTCTTAAATTTTAAGATGGCGACCGAATTGCCGAATTTTCATTATATTCAGGTTACTTTTATGATGAATTTGTCCTTCGGAAATGGCGCCAAAGTTCACATTGTTCGAGTTCATTTGAAAGCATCGGAATGTATGATTATGGCAATTACGATATACTCCGAACCAATCGAATTTAAACTTGAATTAACGTGTCTAGGACCTTTGCCCCCGAATACGTTTCCCCATAAGAGCGTGAATTGTTTGTTGTTCGTTTTATACGAATGAAAAATGTATTCGCCTCGATGATGGGTCCGCAGAGTCGTATAATTCGTGGGGCGTCACCGAGGCATCGCTGATGGGCGAGCGTTGAATTGACACTCAATGTTAGACGTACACAACGGAGTTAGGATAACGAGTGGTGATGGTCATGCAGACGGTGGCAAACAGTCGAATATTGTCTGGGACTTGGTGAAAAGATGAAAGCTTGACAGAAAGAGAGAGAGAGAGAGGGAGGATAAAACATCTGCCGTTGCTTGCTCTTCGGCGCGGGACTCTCTTATTCTCGTTCTCCCTTTTCGTGGCCAACATGGCGGAATGATCGGCGCATCAACCGGTAGTTAGGCTTACCCGCACGGATTTGCGGTTCTTTTTCACGTTTCACGATATTTTTTTGCCCTCTCTCTCTCTCTCTTCCTCTCCATCCCTTATTTATCAATGATTCGCTCGCTCACTCTCACGTTTTTTTTTTTCGCCCTTCCTTCATTCCGGATCGTCGGAAGGCGAGTTTCTTCTTCGACCAACACCGAGGCATTATTTTCTTTTTTAGCGAGTGCGGAAATCCGAGAACCTCAAAACCCTGATTTTCCATCGTCCATCGCTTATTCCTCCCTCCTTCATGGCTTCTCGAATCACTCACGTGGCGAGTTACAAGCCGAAAGAGAGAGTTTCAAGTTTGTTTGTGGAAGTTATCCGTGTAAACACGAGTCTCGAACAGGAGGAAGAAAAAAAAAAAGATGGAAGACGATGAGAGAGTGGTGGTCCGGAGAGGGCGCACCGTGAAAACTCGACGATCCGTGTATTTTGATCCTCGAAGCCAAAAGTATTAAAAGGTTTCGGTGGCCCATTGTATTCTGCACTCTTGTCGGCTCTCTCGATTGTATTATATTTCTATATACTTTAGTCAATTAGTTTTTAGAAATATTGTTCTATCGTCTTGTATATCTATGCAACAGATTTGTCGAAAATTAAAAAAAATGAAAACTGTCTGTCGAAAATTAGTGTTGCAGCGAGATTGTATGAAAAACTTGAAAGAGTAGACAGTGACCGTTGAGAAATTGATAATATCATGTTAATTTTATATCAAGTTCGATATGTCAGGCTGACACAAAGTTGACACAAAATTGATGGTGTCAGGCATCAATGGATTTTGGTCCATTTCTTTAATGAATCATAACTGTTCTTCATTGCCACGAGCACATTTCGTAATTTAAAACCCCTATTTCATTGCCATAAAGTTAAGCTGATTGTGACACGTAAAGTATGTTGTTTAGGATCGAAGAAAGAACGTTCTTTGCTTGCTGCCAGCGTCCTCTAACTCCTATATTCGTCTTGTGCGAGCAATTTGAATTTTTTGCATCTTCCGTAAATTCTACGCGTGTTTAGGAACAAACTGCTGGTGCAGATCGATGTCTATGAGCTATTAAGGGGGGAAAGAGGATTAGAACAGCGTTTTCTCAATGATTTTCATGCATTTTTTTATAGTATAAAATATGAATATAATTTATTGAAACTTTGAGAATATTTTATACATATATTTAAGTATATACTATAAAATTTTTGAAGAATTTCCTTGAAAAATACCGAAAATATTGGCGACCCCATATTGCAGGTCACAATCAGACTCAGCATTTTGCGTACATTCTGGAAGCCGCAATTTTCATCTGAAATCAAACAAGTTTGAAATTTACTTTTACTATATGTCTCTCTTCTATATGAACCTAAATGCTATCAAAAAAATAGAAAATTGAATTTTTTACATGGGTCAAAACAAAAAAGCATGATTTTTTGCCATTTTTTACGCATTTATTTGAAAAAAAAACATTATTTTAAATAATGATAATATTCCGATTTTAGGTTCCTATAGAGCACAATATTATGAAGAAAGTAACTGCCAATTTTCAAAACGATTGGTTGAACGCTTTTGAAACTAGCGTGTACGCAAGTTCAAAAAAAGTTGTTTTCAGGAAAACGCGTTTGAAAAAATAGCGCGCTCGGGGCCTGAAGGAGAGTTACTCACTTTAATGGCTTATAACAATAGAACGAGTCGGAATTTTCATTGAAAATTTTGGGAACATATTTTTCAATAGTTTTACTAACAATTTATGAAATAAAAAAAAAATCGATTTTTCGAACCGTCTAACCGTATTTCCCCCCTTAATACATCGATCTTTTTTTTTTCTCCACGCGTGAACTCGAGCAAGGGTACGTGAGGTTTGCTCAAAGCCATGTATAATCACACAGAGAGGACTCGATCTTCGTCAAGATATAATCTGAAGAAGATTGAGCCGCGTAACGTGTGAAAGATACGAAGGGACGCGAGAAAGTAATCTAATAAATTTGACATGGCCACATCGGAGACAGGTATTTCAGGGTTCACGATCGCCACAAGTATTAAATCACAAATATAAACGAGATTTTCATTTATATTTCATTATCATTGACGCACAAATACACGAAGGTTATTTAGCTTAAAATGAACGAAGAACTCGCACGAGAGATTACGATCCTACTGTAATATCGTTGGTTACCTCGTTAAAATCGTGGCAAACTAACAAATAGAGTCTGATCTTTATCGAAACCCGCAAATTCCAAATCTAAATCCAATATCTCACGAATCCGGACGGAGGGAGATAGAAAGAGAGGGAGGTAGAGCGAGAAAGAAAGACGAGAGAGTTTTTTGTGCGTCGTCGCTGTCGATCTTCCCGTTGAGTGCGCGATCGATCTTTCCGATCTCTCCTTCTCTTTTTCTCCCCCCCCCCCCGCCCCTAATCCTTCGCGCGTCTTTTGCTCAACGACTGTGGGTTATCCCGCGTGCCGATCTCGCCGCTGACTCCTTCGAGTCATACAGGGGTGGAGGAGAGAAAAATTTGTCGAGATCGAACTGCACGAGTTCGAGCAAAAGAGACAATGTTATATGAATGAAAGAACAAATAAAATAAAATAAAACACACAACGAGACGGCGAGTCGAGAGAGTGTCAAACGTCCGGGGATGAATCTCGAACCTGCTCGTTCGATAAATATAAAACGACCCTTTGGGGTCGATCCATCGAGTCTCATTTCAACACACACGCATATGTACAATGGCAGAATCGATCGATATTGTCCCCCCCAAAAACTGATGCATTCTCTCCCTCTAATATCGAACGTATAACAAGAAAATTATCCACTCGAGAACTCGTTGAGAATAGATCAGTGGTGATGGTGGTAGGCCAGTAAGGTTTCCAATATTTCTCTCTATCTCTCTGCCTCTGTATCTCATGAGATGGAAGTAAAAACAAAATTAGGATTGAAAAGTGAGCGAGAAGATGATGAGCTGGAATATCTATTTCATAGAGATTCTATTTCGCATCCTCGTCGAACTTTTGGTTAGAAATCAATGGAATTACTATACAAAAAAAAAGCGCTTTTTCTGTTTATATGCTGCCTGACTATTATGTGCGAGAGAGAGAGAGAGAGAGAAAGAGAGTGGAAACGACAATACAATGGGACATGAAAAATCATCCATTATCCGTCGTGGGCCAAGGCTGAAACGAGCAAAGTCTATCTATCTGCCTGACTGTCTAGCAAGCGCATAGGGCCCATCGGGACAATGCCCCGTTCTCTTTCTCTGTCTCTCTCTCTCTCTATATTTTAGCCGTGCGCCCATATATCACTCGACGCTTGAATTTTCGGAAAAATCTCTCTCGCAGTTTCAATGAGTCTTTTGGCCATGATTCCTCGGAAAGTGGAGGTTCGAGGGAGCGAGAAAGAGAGAGGGAGGTATACCGGTGGTCCTTCCATTTTACTCTGACCCCCGAGTCCCGGAAAACCATTTTCACGAACTAGAATCTCTCGTTTTCCAACGTTATACAAAAAGTCTGCATTTTTTTTTGTCTCTCTCTCTCTCTCTCTCTCTGTCCCTCTCTCTCGTTTATAGCACGCGATATACGTGGAACTGAAAAATTACGATCTTTGACTTTATCCCCGTTATTTCCTGAAGGACCTCTCTCGGATTTTTTTTTTTTTTTTTTTTTTTTCATCTATACCCTGACTGCCCTTCCTTGCACATCTTCTCATTCCGTTTCCCTAGGATTTGCCACGTTTTTGTTTCGTCTGCGCGCCATCCGCAATGCTCTCGAGGACAAACGGAGAGAGAGAAGGAAAAAGGTCGAAGAATTTACTGTGACGTAAACGGAATTTAACAACACGTTGTACTCTTTTTCGAGGAAAAAAGAAATATATAAAAGTACTCTGGATTCTTTACTCTTGATCTTCGTAAGCTTCTTTTTATTTCTCTCTCACGTAAGAGAGAGAGAGAAGTATGATAGCAATCTACACTTATCTAATCCCGTCATTTGTGCTCTATCGTCTCTCGTTGTAAGGTAATAAATATACCTATAGTATATACGTTTATATACATTCAGGGATGAGTTATAACGTCGTGCTAAAGCCAATCGAGCTCTCGCTCGGTCCAACGTCGTCCGTGAAAAAAAAAAAAGACAGAGAGAGAGAGATAGAACCGAAACGATTATAATAACTATTTTATCCCATCTCGGGATCTGGACCATTGTGGGGCCTCCCCATTCTGAAAGTCATAACACGAATACACCGACTCGAAAATATGCTATATTGACGTCGCGCAGGGATACCCTCTCTATCTCACTTTCTCTGTGGGGTGAGGAGCTGTATATAACAATGAGTATATTATATGTGTGCGTGCCGGATCATCCGGAGACGATCCTCCCGGTGAATTTCGACTTTGGTTTTCTCGCACACGTTGCAAGAGGGATGGGAGAGGGAGAGTTGTGAGTTTTTTTTCTTTTGAGCTTACGCACAGAGAAACTAACTCCGAGTAGAGATACGAGGAATTGTATTTATATATATACATATGTATATATATATATATATATATATGAACTGCTAATACAGCAAAAAAGTAAATTGAAGAAAAAAATTTTGAAAAAATAACCATACTTCCCACTGTAAAATCGTTATAGAAATAAAATATAATATAATGTTTAAAATAAATTGAAAAAAATTTAAACAACTCATAATATAATGATAAATACTGTACTATGATAATAATAAAAATTCATAAATGATTTTCATTATTGTCGGAAAATGTGACATCAATGTAGAATTATGTTTTATGATGAGTCTTTTTACCGACTCGAACGACACCGATGTTGGGTCTCGTGAAGGCAAAGAAAAACAATTTTAACGAGAATAAAAAAGCAATTAAAATTGTTTAAATAATTTTATTTACTTTAAGGGGGGAAATAGGGTTGGGACAGCGTTTTCTCAATGATTTTCATGAATTTTTTTATTGTATAAAAAATGAATATAATTTATTGAAACTTTGAGAATATTTTATACATATATTTGAGTATATACTATAAAATTTTTGCAGAATTTTCTTGAAAAACACCGACGATATTAGCTACCCCATATTGCAGGTCACAATCAGACTCAGCATTTTGCGTACATTCTGGAAGCCGCAATTTTCATCTGAAATCAAACGAGGTTGGAATTTACTTTTATTATATGTCTCTCTTCTATATGAACCTAAATGCTATCAAAAAAATAGAAAATTGAATTTTTTACAGGGGTCGAAGCAAAAAAGCATGATTTTTTACCATTTTTTACAACTTTAGTTGTAAAAAAAAATTATTTTAAATAATGACAATATTCCGATTTTAGGTTCATATAGAGCGCAATACTATGAAGAAAGTAAATGCCAATTTTCAAAACGATTGGTTGAAAACTTTTCGAACTAGCGTGTACGCAAGTTAAAAAAAAGTCGTTTTCAGAAAAACGCGTTTGAAAAAATAGCAAAATGCTGAGTCTGATTGTGACCTGCAATATGGGGTCGCTAATATCGTCGGTGTTTTTCATGGAAATTCTTCAAAAATTTTATAGTATATACTTAAATATATGTTTAAAATATTCTCAAAGTTTCAATAAATTATATTCATTTTTTATACTATAAAAAAATTCATGAAAATCATTGAGAAAACGCTGTCCTAACCCTATTTCTTCCCTTAATGGCTTATAACAATAGAACGAGTCGGAATTTTCATTTAAAATTTTGGGAACATATTTTTCAATAGTTTTACTAACAATTTATGAAATTTAAAAAAAACGATTTTTTGAACCGTCTAACCCTATTTTCGCCCTTAAATAATTCAAACTTTAATTGAAACAGATGGTTTTGGAACGGACGACGAAACCTCCACGTGAATCTCATAATCGGTTTCATCGATTCTCCCAAAACCATCTGTTTCACGATGAAAAATTATTTCCCATTAAAAAATTCTATTTGTCGATAGGAGGAAGTTTTTGTTGTTGCCGTTAATTGTCGCATTTTTCCGTACGCATGTACAGCTTTTTGTCCGAAGAATCAATTGAATTTATGCGATATGAAACAATGTTTTAGTCGATGAGAGCAAAATCCGCTACTTCCGAAACAATTTTCTATTTGCATCGGTAACAGACAAAATAAAAACTCCGAATAATTTTCATTTCAAGAGATTATTTTTTCATCCACGAATTTTTCCATAGATATAATATATACCGAAGGTTTCGCTTTCGCTATCTTCAGCCAAACACACCTCCGGGGTGGGGTACAAATTAATAATTGGATTAAGAAGATCGAGGGTGATGAATTATCTATATGGTGACAAGTACAATGAACGAATTTTATTGTATCTTCTCCATCTATCTCTTTCTCTCTCTCTCCATTATATTCACGCGGAGAAATTTGATTCAATGGCCAAGGGGTGGCGGGGGGGAGGAAATAAAAAAAAATGTGAGAGCGTTTCTTTCCAAACGAGACGATTAATAACTTTTTCAAATCTGTCCCCGACACATACACAAACACACACACACACACACACACACACACACACACACACGCAGAAACGGTAGCACGTAGCAAATAAATAGCAAATAAATAATAATATTTCTCTCTCTCTCGCTCTGTTCGATGCACGGGCCTCTATATTTCTATTCGCGTGTGCAGGATTGAGCGTGCAGATGGCAACAATATGCCATGAAATATTACCCCTACGATGCGCTCTATCTTATATACTTACATATATATACATATATATATATATATATATATATATATATACACGCATGGGGTATTCCATGCCAACTCGACCTAGCCGTATCTCTCACAATTTTTCCATTTTTTCTCCCTTTAAGTATATTATAAACTAGCTGTGCCCCGCTGTTTCACACGCGATAAATTTTGATTATATATCTGTTTCATACGCATTATGAGTACATAACCAAGTGCATCTCATTAACTTTAAATACCATCCGGAAATTATGTGGAAAAATAAAAGGACTAATCATCAAAAAATAAACCGACGCCGCCGTCGTTTCGTGGGGTCATAGCATGAAGTTACATGGTCTAACGCATTCCCGAATAAACGGGCTATCTAATGCAAAATGAATTTTTCAAATCGGATTAGCATTTCCTGAGATTAGCGTGTTCAAACAAACAAACAAACAAATTCCTCAGCTTTATTAGAGTACATATATAGTATAGATATAGTAATCTAGCAGTAAGATAGTAAGATTAGGGTCATAGCATGAAGTTATATCGCCTAAAGCCTTCCCTAATAAACGGGCTATCTAATGCAAAAAGAATTTTTCAAATCGGATTAGTATTTCCTGAGATTAGCGCGTTCGATCAAACATACAAACTCGCCAGCTTTATTATAGTAGTAAGATTGACAATTCAACACACAATCAATTACTAGATGAAACGCAATGTTTTTTTTCAGTACAAATCATCATCAGGCTCGCATACTGTCAAATTAACGAAGAGAAAAAAGACAATGCAATTTGAAAATTGCTGTTTCCTCATCATTTTTTCGCGTACACAAAGTTTCCTCTTTGGGCGAAAGTGAAAATGTGCGAATAACAATTATCACCTTTATTTTTGTTACGAACAAAAAGAAGAATGTTGCGAAATTGGGGACGACTTCTTCGAGGTCATAAATATTTAAAAGGGCAGCCCTTTACGACTGTCTCTTCGAGGACCGAGTGTTTCGACCATTTTTGTACAAATGAGGGAAACTGGGGTAAAATGGTCCCCGCCTGATGAACTAACACTGCTGGGACGTTACGAATAGTGTAAATTCATTGTTTGTCATCGAAAAATAATACAATATTTTTACCAGCCTAATGTCGAGTGTGAAGAAAAAAATTACCCCGGGCTAAAATGGTCCGCTCCATCAAAATTTGTCGGTTTCTCCAATGTCGACGGTGGTTCCGCTAACCGCGCCTTTCTTTCGAATGTTAATTCACGCTAGTGTCGATTAACATTCAAACATCGTCTCGACTTATTGAGAATGATCCCGAAAAGGGGGAAAAAACCGTCTTTTTAATTGTTTTTCCCTCGGTGACTTGAAATTGTCGAAAAAGAAAAGTTTCGATGGCTTTAGATTCGGAATTAGGGCTTTAATTGTGTATATTTTCCGCCCCTCCAATTACAATTCTTCAATAAAAACATTTTCCAATGTATACATTTTTTTAACAATTTGAGAGTGGTCCGTTTTGCCCCGACCTACCCTATATACGATGTTTTACGATGTGTAGGCCGTACGTACAGCCTATTTCAATGTAATCCGTGTCACGAAGACGAGTATATCAGTTGACAGAGTGCTTGTGTATACAAAAAAACATACATACATACGTAATATGAACGGTTGTCGCGCGACAATCGCTCGCGCGCGACTTGGACACACGTCCTTATGCATCGCAAATGATATTCTCATCGGGTCGCATATCGCGACGCAATTTTCCCCTCCGTATAAAGCCCGCAAAGCCGCGTATACGTGTAAAATTAATTAGTCGATAAACGAACAGAGCCCCGAGAGCGTCGACATTCGCATTTGAATATCGCTGACGAAGCGTCACAGAAAGATATCGCCTGTTTTTTATTTCCCTTCTTCTTCCACGAAACTAATCGTATGACCGTTAACTCGTTAAAATTATCAAGATTTATACATTTTTTAATAAATATATTTTGTTTATGTATATATTTATTATACGCAATATAAAATAAATGCAGTTGAAGTAAACCCTGCTCGTTAGCGTCCTCGTGGAAGTTTCGTTGTCACACTTTTGTTTTGTTTCAAATTCCTGCTGGAGTACTGGAAATTTTCCAAACATTCATATTTCCCATACGAAAATTAATGTTCTGTATAATTTTGTATATAAAAAATGTACGAATGTTAGAAAAATTACTACACACACACATATACTGTGCAAACAATTTTTTGTCGCCGAGCAGAATATTTTATATAAACTATTTAAATTCTCGAAGTATCTTGAAAAATAAGAAATACGTCTCCGCTTCGTTTTATCTTCCACCATTCATTTTTCATTTCATTTCATCACTATTCATTTTTCTACGCGGAAGCACGAAAAAAAAAAAAATCTCTCAAATATATAAGCCCCCTCTTCGTCGCGTGGTAAGCGGAAGTCGGTCGCCGTTTTTGCCATAAAAAAAAAAAATCCGCCAACTTTGCGTTTCCGGTTTTCGCGCCTTAGCGAAGTCGCTCGTCTTTCCCTCGCAAACGACGAAGAGCGCCTTTGGATTTTTCTCTATGCGAGGAGGAGACCCGCTAGCTCTCATCTCGGCGAAGCAAGAGGGAGTGGTGTGTGCACCGGTGAAATATATTCCAGTCAACTTCCGGTTGATATAAATAAAGTCACGCCACCGGTCTCACACAGCAGCAGAGCCAGGACGTCGCGTCGTCGTTTCAGCCCCTTTCCTCCGTCTCCCACCCGGCCAACCTTTCCAACACCCTTCGTTTCAGCCATTCGTGTGCACGAGACCTTATCTCTCGATATCTTTCCAACCCCCGTCCCGACAGTCAGAGAGCGCAAGACTCTCTGCACACGTCGCCCCGCATAGCGAAGCAAACAAAAAAACGAACGAAAAGAAAAACGTTTGAGCGGAGTAGCATTCGCAAAAAATGCGTTGCCAGCCACTTTCCACTCTTCTCGGGCATCTTTTTTGGCAGATACGGGAGAAAAGTACGAGTGGACAGCGATTTTCTAACGAAATAATGAGTATTGTGCGTTGTCGTTGTAAAACAAAATGAAAAAAAGTTTCATTCATCAAAAACGTACGACTATTAATTTTGAGTAAAAAGAGTGCTTCTATTCAAAATGATTTCAGCTGTGTACCAATTCATGTTGAATATTATAATTAACGATTGCGATTGCTAATTATGTTCCGTGCTTTTCTCATTTCTTTTTATATCAAGATCATGTGAAAGGTCTGTTTTACCGACAGAAGGCATTGAAATTTCCGGCCAAATGTCATTTCTAAACTGTCAAATCGAACGATTTGAAATTTGGTCGGGTGATTCTCGACACCTCGATCTCTATCGCAATCACCAGAAAATGTTTAAATTAGAAATGTGTATTAGAAGCTAAAAACGAAGACAAACAAAACAACAAAAACAAAAATGGATATAATTATTATTATTCAACGCAATTATGAAAACTTTGATCCTCACGATATTGACGGATAGAAATCTTAACTGACGAGAATTTATTTGTTGCTGTATCTGCAAAATTATCGAACCGCCATTTCGCCGAAAAATGCACAGTAAATCGTGGAAAAGTGGAGGGCGTTTTTTTTGTAGGAAAATAAAAATGAATCGTTTTGGATATTTAGGATGTTTTTATTTACATATTAAAGATACCAAAAAAAATTTTTTTGAAAAAATTTAATAGTTTATTATTATTGATCGAAGTTGGCACCTCGAAAAAAAAGCGCGTGGGTGGCCCCGGTGATTTTGGCTCTTGATGTTATCTGAAATAAAAAATTCTTCATAATTCTTAATCTATAGACATGTCATTATCGTCGGAACTACTGAAGTTAAATTTCATGGATAAATAACAAAATGGTGAACTTTGGAAAAAAGTTTTTTTTTTGGGAAACGCGGACTTTGGAAAAAAAAACTTTTTTCGAAAGTCCGCCATTTTGTTATTTATCCATGAAATTTAACTTCAGTAGTTCCGACGAGAATGATATGTCTATAGATTAAGAATTATCAAGAATTTTTGATTTCAGATAAGATCAAGAGCCAAAATCACCGGGGCCACCCACGCGCTCTTTTTTTCGAGGTGCCAACTTCGATCAATAATAATAATAATAATAAACTATTAAATTTGTTCAAAAACATTTTTTTCGTATCTTTAATATGTAAATAAAAACATCCTAAATATCCAAAACGATTTATTTTTATTTTCCTACAAAAAAACGCCCTCCAAAAAAGACATGAAATTCGGCTTAAGTTACCAGACTACTACCTTATAGGTCGTCCTGGTTATTGAATGAAAATTCTTCGCTACGCACTTCCAACCATCTTACCGTGACTTTTTTCGCTTATTCCTCTCGTGAAACAGGATTTTTGGAATTTTCCCGTTATCCACTGTATACGATTTATCGACTGTGAGTTTTTCGAAGACCTTACGTGGTTGAATGTGCATGGAATCGATTTTATTCGATCGAATGTCGCCATCATTTATTTCGTACTGCGAAGAAACTACGATCGACATTATTTAAACTTTCAAGAATCGGCATAAAGTCTTTTTGAGACTTTGCCAAAGTGCCAAAGTTCAATTCCGACCAATAGTCGTATCCTCCTTAACAAACTTTCATTTCGAATGTTATTTTTAACGATGACATTTTTAATTTTTACATTTTCTAAGATTTCTCATGATGCTTGAGAAAATTCGTGGTCTTTCTCTTCTAATTTGTTCAATTTTTGTATCTTATAGGCGAGAAACCATTCAAGTGCGAGTACTCGGGATGCGAGAGGAGATTCGCAAATAGCAGCGATCGAAAGAAGCACAGTCACGTTCACACATCCGACAAGCCTTACAATTGTCGAGTATCAGGCTGCGACAAGTCATACACACATCCGAGCTCGCTGCGCAAACACATGAAGGTACGTTTCACTACTAGCCAAAAGAACATTGCACCGTCTATTAATTTTGTTTTCACGATAGCAAACGGTTTTGTCGTTAGTAAAAAAATATTTTTCAAATGAATTTTCATTACATTTAACACGATTACGATAAAAATTCATTCGGGCGTTAAAATTTTATGAAAATATGAATTTCTTCGAAAGGAATGATCGAAACCCCGTCATCATATGCAAATCAAATGGTCCTCCAAGTTTATAGGAGTGAAATTCGAAAATTTAAAATTGTACGAAACATTTAGGTTTCCGAAAATTTACTAAAAATCGTTAAAAAAAAAGAAGAGCATAACTCGATCGTGGTTAAATTTCCACACAAATTTATTGCAGAAGAGTTCATAAATATGTAAAAATAATTATCGCAATGGGAACGTGCAGTTGATAAGCATGGAATGTAATTCCACTGGAATGAGCATGGGATAGAGAAAGCGAGAGATAACTATACCAGGGGCTGGTTGAAAAAAAACCGAAGAAATAGATTCGCGGTATTAGAGGGAGAGAGAAGAAATTCCGTTTTGCTTCTTCGAGAATACCGAGAAAGAAATCAGAGTTTACGCACGATCGAGCTTGGAATATTAATAGAAAATTACATGTGGGTCTCGCGCGAGCACAGCCCTAAAAATATATAACAAGAGAGAGAGAGAGAGAGGGAGAGAGAGAGAAGCTAGAAAACAGGAGGTTTGTGAGAATTCGGGACTCCCGGAGATACGTGAACGATAAGATTGACCACTATAGATATATATATGAGAGTGAGAAAAAAGGAGAAAAATTTTTCGGGATCCTTCAGAGTCCTTATTCTCGTACATTTGGTCCTCCGCGCCTCGGACTCCTATCTTCTACCATATATACACGCTGTTTCGCCACTTCTATCTTACTCTCCTTCTGCGGATTCGCGGAAGCCAGTCGGCAAGATTTGCTCACTGAATTATGAACGAAGGCCGCGTATGTGTATCCTGCGAATCATGGACACACGTGAGATCCTCCAATGAGAAAATTTCATACGTGACAAATTAAAAATATAGTCAATTCTGCTACAGAAATAGTTACTCCTATCATTATTTATTTACTCGCGCTATATTTTCTGTTGAATTTTGTTGAATTTTGTTGGGTTTTTGTTGCGTCATTGAATCCTCCAATGAGAATAATTCATACGTGACAAATTAAGAATATAGTCAATTCTGCTACACAAATAGTTACTCCTATCATTATTTATTTACTCGCGCTATATTTTCTGTTGAATTTTGTTGGATTTTGTTGGGTTTTTGTTGCGTCATTGAATCCTACAATGATAATAATTCATACGTGACAAATTAAAAATATAGTCAATTCTGCTATACAAACAGTTACTCCTATCATTATTTATTTAGTCGCGCTATATTTTCTGTTGAATTATGTGGATTTTGTTGGGTTTTTGTTGCGTCATTGAATCCTACAATGAGAATAATTCATACGTGACAAATTAAAAATATAGCCAATTCTGCTACACAAATAGTTACTCCCATCATTATTTATTTACTCGCGCTATATTTTCTGTTGAATTTTGTTGGGTTTTTGTTGCATCATTGAATCCTCCAATGAGAATAATTCATACGTGACAAATAACAAATATAGTCAATTCTGCTATACAAACAGTTACTCCTATCATTATTTATTTACTCGCGCTATATTTTCTGTTGAATTTTGTTGGATTTTGTTGGGTTTTTGTTGCGTCATTGAACCCTACAATGAGAATAATTCATACGTGACAAATTAAAAATATAGTCAATTCTGCTACACAAATAGTTACTCACATCATTATTTATTTACTCGCGCTATATTTTCTGTTGAATTTTGTTGGGTTTTTGTTGCGTCATTGAATCCTACAATGAGAATAATTCATACGTGACAAATTAAAAATATAGTCAATTCTGCTACACAAATGGTTACTCCTATCATTATTTATTTACTCGCGCTATATTTTCTGTTGAATTTTGTTGAATTTTGTTGAATTTTGTTGGGTTTTTGTTGCGTCATTGAATCCTCCAATGAGAATAATTCATACGTGACAAATTAAAAATATAGTCAATTCTGCTATACAAACAGTTACTCCTATCATTATTCATTTACTCGCGCTATATTTTCTGTTGAATTTTGTTCGATTTTATTGGGTTTTTGTTGCGTCATTGAATCCTCCAATGAGAATAATTCATAGGTGACAAATAAAAAATATAGTCAATTCTGCTACACAAATAGTTACTCCTACAATTATTCATTTACTCGCGCTATATTTTCTATTGAATTTTGTTGGTTTTTTGTTGCGTCATTGAATCCTCCAATGAGAAAAATTCATACGTGACAAATTAAAAATATAGTCAATTCTGCTACACACACAGTTACTCCTATCATTATTCATTTACTCGCGCTATATTTTCTGTTGAATTTTGTTGAATTTTGTTGGGTTTTTGTTGCGTCATTGAATCCTCCAATGAGAATAATTCATACGTGACAAATTAAGAATATAGTCAATTCTGCTACACAAACAGTTACTCCTATCATTATTCAGTTACTCGCGCTATATTTTCTGTTGAATTTTGTTGGGTTTTTGTTGCGTCATTTAATCCTCCAATGAGAATAATTCATACGTGACAAATTAAAAATATAGTCAATTCTGCTACACAAATAGTTACTCCTATCATTATTTATTTACTCGCGCTATATTTTCTGTTGAATTTTGTTGGATTTTGTTGAATTTTTGTTGCGTCATTGAATCCTCCAATGAGAAAAATTCATACGTGACAAATTAAAAATATAGTCAACTCTGCTATACAAACAGTTACTCCTATCATTATTTATTTACTCGCGCTATATTTTCTGTTGAATTTTGTTGGGTTTTTGTTGCGTCATTGAATCCTCCAATGAGAATAATTCATACGTGACAAATTAAAAATATAGCCAATTCTTCTATACAAACAGTTACTCCTATCATTATTTATTTACTCGCGCTATATTTTCTGTTGAATTTTGTTGGATTTTGTTGGGTTTTTGTTGCGTCATTGAATCCTCCAATGAGAAAAATTCATACGTGACAAATTAAAAATATAGTCAACTCTGCTATACAAACAGTTACTCCTATCATTATTTATTTACTCGCGCTATATTTTCTGTTGAATTTTGTTGGGTTTTTGTTGCGTCATTGAATCCTCCAATGAGAATAATTCATACGTGACAAATTAAAAATATAGCCAATTCTTCTATACAAACAGTTACTCCTATCATTATTTATTTACTCGCGCTATATTTTCTGTTGGAGTAACAATAATAATATGTTTGTCCCCTGATGGAAATCTGCTGCATAGTATTTCGATCATACATTTTTCTGAGTGTCTTTTTAGTCCGAATCTAAATTTATTGTGTTTTGAAATTTTTCTAATTTTCCTGCAAGAAATATTTAAACTCAATTTCCTGGTCATTAATGGCTAAGGTTATGAAGAGAGAAACGATGCTTTTATTTCCTTTTCTCCAATAATATTACGTTTTATTGAGTTTTTTTTTTTTTTGTAAATAAGTATTCCTCAGTAATTTTGATTTTTGTATTTACCAATGGCATCGGGAAAAATAGATTTTTTTCAATAAAATCCATGTGAAGTTTATTGAATGACGAAAATATGTAAAAAATAAAAACCGTCATTATTTTGTTGTCACAAAGTTTCGACGGATGATCCGTAAAGTACGTTGTTTGCGGTCGAAAAAAAGAATGTTTAGCGTCATGACAGAGTCCTGTAAATCCCAAATTTGTCTTATGAACGCAATTTGAATTTTTCATTTTTTCTGTAAATTCTGCGCACGATTGGCGATAAACTGCCGGTCAGATCGACCCCTAAGAAGTCTTAGGCTCTTTATTAAAACCTCTACTAAGGGATAAGCGAGTCAGATTTCAAGTAGCACGAAGATTGTGAGAGCTAGATCGTTAGAAAGATTCTACCGAGACAAAAATTTACTCTCATAAAATTGATCAATATCTCTGGAATAAGAGTGAACTAAAATTGTCTGTAAGAGGAACACTATTCTCGGCGATGGTTTAATCGAATGAAAAGAAAAAGAAGATAGTTAGTCCGTCTCCATTGATAAACACAAACGAGACCCTTCTTACATTTTTTCCCATCGAATAAGCCGACTCCAAGAAAAATGCGTTAGAAATTTGTCGAGGTTGCGTTAACTTTTTTAGCCCGCTTTTAGTGTATCTAGAATTAACGATAATCGACGCTTCTAGATTGTTCAATGGAATTAATCGTCATTATCGCGTATATTGTTATTTCAGGTGCACGGTATGACGCTTGGCGAGGGTAAATTGGGCGGAGGTTACGAGAGCGAGGGCGAGGAGAGCAGTAGCAGCGGGGGTAGTTTGTCGGTGACGGGACACACGGAATCGCCGCAGCCACCGCCGATTGTCACGACAACGACAAACTCCCCGTCAACGGCCAATCAAGCAACAAACAACAACAACAACAACAACAACAGCAACAACAACAATCACCATCATCATCATCATCATTTCGCGAGTTCGCGGGGTCCCGAATTGACGGAATGGTACGTTTGCCAACCACCGACGGTAGGACCACAGCACAGTCCATTGCCCGGACCGCCGCCGCCCCATCATCTTGGACATCACTTCAACCCTCTGATGCACCATCAGGCAACGGCCTATTGAACTAGTTAACCCGCATCGCGTTCCTTCTCCTTCTAAAAACCGATTTACACGAATATTCAGTAGACGCATTAACGACGACGAAAAATCAGCACGTAAGAACAAAAATACTCGGTGGGTAAAAAACAAAAAAAAAACAAAAAAGCCAACCCCCAACGAATAGGAAAAATTCCACAAACGTATGTTTCACCATTCAAATGAAGAAGACGAGAAAAAAAAACAAAACATAAATATTAGGAAAAAATAGAGGCGAAAAAGTTACGAAAAAAAAATTATACAAATGGCAACGTTGTCTACTACAAGCCTCATTCTTTGTTTTCCAATGTTATCGTATGTTCTCTTTACAATAATTCTTCACAATTACTTCGTCGAAAAATCATTTTTCAATCTTTTTTTTCGTTTTTTCTTTTCGTTTCGTGCCGCCCATCACTAAATTGCAATGAAATGGCAATCGACCGCAAGGAATCCCTATTATTTCCATCGAATTTAATGGCGCGACTTTCAAACCTAATTGGTTCGTTCTTGCAAACTCGTAGAAGTCTCACAAGCGAGTCGATCGACTTCTTCACCATTGATCGAGGAGCGAAACTATCTTGAAAAGCATATATGTGAATAATCAAGACCGTTTTTCCTTTTTTTCCAACGTTAACATAAACCGTCGGAGCACACTTTAATTCTCAGTTCTCTTTCGCCCCGTAACCTAGGGATTTTAAGGTAGTAGTCTGGTAACTTAAGCCGATTTTCATGTCTTTTTTGGAGGGCGTTTTTTTGTAGGAAAATAAAAATGAATCGTTTTGGATATTTAGGATGTTTTTATTTACATATTGAAGATACAAAAAAAAATTTGTATGAACAAATTTAATAGTTTGTTATTATTGTTATTATTGATCAAAGTTGGCACCGCGAAAAAAAAGCGCGTGGGTGTCTCCGGTGATTTTGGCTCTTGATGTTATCTGAAATAAAAAATTCTTGATAATTCTTAATCTATAGACACGTCATTCTGGTCGGAACTACTGAAGTTAAATTTCTTTTTATTTCACAACCCCTTCTTTGCTAAAATAAAACGACTTTTTTTTCCAAAGTTCGCCATTTTGTTATTTATCCATGAAATTTAACTTCAGTAATTCCGACCAGAATGACATGTCAATAGATTAAGAATTATCAAGAATTTTTTATTTCAGATAACATCAAGAGCCAAAATCACCGGGGCCACCCACGCGCTTTTTTTTCGAGGTGCCAACTTCGATCAATAATAATAATAATAATAAACTATTAAATTTTTTCAAACAAATTTTTTTTCCTATCTTTAATATGTAAATAAAAACATTCTAAATTTCCAAAACGATTCATTTTTATTTTCCTACAAAAAAACGACCTCCGAAAAAAAACATGAAAATCGGCTTAAGTTACCAGACTACCACCTTAAGTGAAGTCGAGATAATCCAAAAAAAAAAAAAAAAATACATCAAGACCCTCAAAGTGTACGTTACATTATTCGATAGTATTCAAAGTAAAAACACAATGAAAATTCATTAGTTTTCGAAGAAATGCGAATTATGAAATGTCGATCGTACCTTAAAATTCTCAGTTCAACGGCGCAGGCTTAAGTGAAGAAGAACAAAAAAAGAAAAAAAAACAAATCCTCAACGGTCGTACAATTAGTCACGCTCGTGCCTCAAATTTGCTTACGAAAACAAAACAAACAAAAAAAACGGAAAAAAAATGTATAAAACGAAGAAAAAAACAAAAACACACACTGATATACGTAGCGGCGATATCGATATTAAAATTCGTCAGCTTTTTTGCCTGTTGTATTTGTTCACGTATCCAAGAGCCATAGACGTTGCATTACGATGCTTATATATATATATATATATATATATTTAAAAAAAAATACATATATGTAGATGTGGGTGCGAAAAATGAGGAGGGGAACGAATTTATTTTCGTGCGAAAGTACGTATATAATCCCATGTGAGCGAATGAATATAGTATAAATATAGAATATTTTTGCGAATCTGGTGAAATCGAGACAGAGAGAGCGTGAGAGGGAGGGAGAGAGGGTGAGAAAAAGTTGTAAATATCATATAACGATTATAATAAATAGAATGAAAATCGTGTAAATGTGAAAAATGTGGTAAGTTATGTATTGCGAGAATGTGTGTAAGAGACGTTGTATAGTTTGATTGTAAAATATGTAATTGGAGTAATTTTCTTTGTTTATAATTATGTGATATCCTGTAAATACAGAGAATCTACCATTGATTAAGTAATATTATTATTATTATTATTATAGTGCTGATAGTAATTATTAATAATCTTGTGTATATGCTTAGGCTCGTGACGAGAAGTAGACGACGATTAGACGGAGATAAAGAAAGTAAATAGTCGTCGATAACATATATATATATATATATATATATATGTGTACGACGATTAAGAGAGAGAGAGAGAAACGTTGTACTATATGATATTATAAAATATTTGTTTTGCAAAGTTTCGAAATATACTTGCGATCCCGAAGATCATTACAATGAAAAATCAATCTGTCTCGTAATTATTTATTGCCATTTACCTTCCCCTACCTTCCACGATCTCGTCTCGCGATCTGTCGTATAAAGAATTTTTTTTTCCCCTCAAGATCCTTCGTGGAACATGTGTATATAAATACATATGTATATATGTATATCTATATTTTTCGAAAAAGAGTATGTAAACTTTTTTGCGTACCCACGAGAGGACCACTCCCGGGAACTGCCAAATCCTTTATTGCCCTCTCTCTCTCTCCCTCTCGCGGTTTCGTTCGACCGGATATTTTATTCTCTTAGCGAAATTTATGAACGAGTAGGATAATAAAAATGCGAAGAGAGAGAAGGAGAGAGAGAGAGAGAGAGGAGAAAGAAACGAACGAGGAGAGACCACGAAGAGATCTCACTGCGGAGCACGGTGAATTTTTCGGGGATAAAATAATATCGAACGTATCCCTCGCGAGACTATAAAGCCTCGAACTCATCGATTTACGTCGCGAGATTATAGGCCCTCTGTACTTTTTAATGGGTGTTACAATTTTTTTTAATTGTTTGACTTTTACAAACTTTTATCGATTAAGGGACGAAATAGGGTTAGGACAGCGTTTCCTCAATGATTTTCATGAATTTTTTTATAGTATAAAAAATGAATATAATTTATTGAAACTTTGAGAATATTTTATACACATATTTAAGTATATACTATGAAATTTTTGAAGAATTTCCTTGAAAAACACCGAAGATATTACCGACCCCATATTGCAGGTCACAATCAGACTCAGCATTTTGCGTACATTCTGGAAGCCGTAATTTTCATCTGAAATCAAACGAGGTTGGAATTTACTTTTATTATATGTCTCTCTTCTATATGAACCTAAATGATATCGAAAAAATAGAAAATTGAATTTTTTACAGGGGTCAAAACAAAAATGCATGATTTTTCGCCATTTTTTACAACTTTATTTGCAAAAAAAAAATTATTTTTATTCATGATAATATTCCGATTTTAGGTTCATATAGAGCGCAATACTATGAAGAAAGTAACTGCCAATTTTCAATACGATTGGTTGAAAACTTTTCCAACTAGCGTGTACGCAAGTTAAAAAAAAGTCGTTTTCAGGAAAACGCGTTTGAAAAAATAGTACCAAGAAAAACAAGCAACATGGGGTCGCTAATATTTTATAGTATATACTTAAATATATGTATACAAATTTTATAGTATATACTTAAATATATGTATACAAATTTTATAGTATATACTTAAATATATGTATAAAATATTCTCAAAGTTTCAATAAATTATATTCATTTTTTATACTATAAAAAAATTCATGAAAATTATTGAGAAAACGCTGTCCTAACCCTATGTCCCCCCTCAATGGCTTATAACAACAGAACGAGTCGGAATTTTCATTTGAAATTTTGAGAACATATTTTTCAATAGTTGTACTAACAATTTGTGGAATAAAAAAAATCGATTTTTTGAACCGTCTAACCCCATTTCCCCCTTAATTGGAAATATCTCATTTTGTTTTCCCCGTTACCACGAGAAAAATTAATAATTTTGGTCGTTGTTGCTATTTCGCCTCTCTCTCGTTTACCGTCATGATTTTTTAGCTCGAACTCTCGAACAATATGGCTCACGCAGCAAACGACGTGGACGATGAGAAGCAGTAAACTTCACGTATTAACGTGACCGGTGAACGGGGTCGCCCCCCTACCGCCCCACACGCCTTCTCACATACTGTGCCCCTCTTTTTCTTTTCCACATGAAATTTACTGAAGGAATAAAAAGCAAATGAGAGGGGTAAATAATATACGAAACGTTTCGAAAGTCCTCTCTCGGCGCCAGGAGAGCGCGATGCGTCTAGGCCTCTTCTTCTCGTGGAAGAATAAGCCAAAAGGAGATGAAAAGAAGGAGAAGAAGAAGAAGAAGAAGGAGGAAAGAAAGATTTCGAGATAGCATCTGCGTCCACATGGAAGCTGAGCGCGTAGGTTTTATTGCTCGATATTCAGATTATTCGATCAGATAAACCCGTTTCTTTTCTTTCTTTCCTTCTTCCTTCTTCGTCTTCTTCTTTGCTCCCTCGTTGTTCGTTTTTTTTCTACTTTTTTTCCTCCTTTCCATCTCCGCTCCTCGATGGTACAGCCTTTTGTATCCGAGAAATCGAGCCGATCGTCCGAGAGCGCGGTCTCGCGGGACGATTTTATTAGCCAGACACCACACCACCCCCTTACGTTCACTCATCTCGCACTCTTTCTCTCTCTCTCTCTCTCTCTCTCGCACCATTCCAGAGGGGAATTCCTCAACGACGGGGGCTAACGCGCTCGCGAGATTGAGATGACACGCCCATGATGAGAGGGAAAGAGTGAGAGAGAGAGAGCTATATATATATAGATCACGATAAATAGATAATAAGGAAGCTCCACTCTGTGTATACGTCCAAAGCGTCCATGAGCGACCTCTATGTGCCAAGATCCGTTCGCGATTCGATGATCGATTGCTGTCTCACTTCCACGAAAGACATACATTTTTTTATTATCGTTGATCTTTTATTTCGACGCAGAAGCGGCTTTTTCGTAATGGAAAGTATTCTATTATTATTCTATGAAAACGTAACTCCTCGTTCGAAATCGATTTAATTCCGATTGTAGGGTAGTTTTTTTTTCTCTCTTTACAATGAAAAATAATTTTTTTTTTTTCATTACTAGTCTCCATCGTACATCATTTTCAAGTTTTCACGTCCCTTCCCCATTTTCCCATTTCCATTTTATTCCGAGACAACCGGGGAACCTCGTTCCCATTCCTTTGGTACGATAATTTTTTTCCATTTTGTTCGATTTAAATCGAAAAAAATTTGTATGATAACAAATTGCCTCGATTTAGATACGTAGCTTATTATTTTTTTATTATTGTTTAGAAATGGAATCTTGGTTATTTTGAGGGAGGAAATAGGGTTAAACGGTTCAAAAAATCAATTTTTTTTTTATTTCATAAATTGTCAGTAAAACTATTGAAAAATATGTTTCCAAAATTTTAAATGAAAATTCCGACTCGTTCTATGGTTATAAGCCATTAAAGTGAGTAGCTCTCCTTCAGGCCCCGAGCGCGCCACATGTTTCAAACGCGTTTTTCTGAAAACGACTTTTTTTGAACTTGCGTACACGCTAGTTTGAAAAGTTTTCAACCGATCGTTTTGAAAATTGGCAGTTACTTTCTTCATAGTACTGCGCTCTATATGAACCTAAAATCGGAATATTATCATTATTTAAAATAATTTTTTTTTTGCAAATAGAGTTGTAAAAAATGGCAAAAAATCATGCTTTTTTGTTTTGACCCCTGTAAAAAATTCAATTTTCTATTTTTTTGATAGCATTTAGGTTCATATAGAAGAGAGACATATAATAAAAGTAAATTCCAACCTCGTTTGATTTCAGATGAAAATTGCGGCTTCCAGAATGTACGCAAAATGCTGAGTCTGATTGTGACCTGCAATATGGGATCGCTAATATCCCCGGTGTTTTTCAAGAAAATTCTTCAAAAATTTTATAGTATATACTTAAATATATGTATAAAATATTCTCAAAGTTTTAATAAATTATATTCGTTTTTTATACTATCAAAAAATTCATGAAAATCATTGAGAAAACGCTGTCCTAACCCTATTTCCCCCTTAAGGTAGTAGTTTGGTAACTTGAGCCGATTTTCATATCTGTTTTGGAGGGCGTTTTTTTGTAGGAAAATAAAAATGAATCGTTTTGGATATTTAGGATGTTTTTATTTACATATTAAAAATACAAAAAAAAATTTTTTTGAACAAATTTAATAGTTTATTATTATTATTATTATTGATCGAAGTTGGCACTTCGAAGTTGGCAGCCCGGGTCCTAACTATTTTTCTACCGAACCGATTGCTGTCAAATTTTAACAGGTTACTCTACACACTTATAGTTCTCGTCGGAACCACCGAGACATTTTTTCACCCCTAACTTTTTATTTTACAACCCCTTCTTTGCTAAAGTCCTTTTATTTTAGCAAAGGAGGGGTTGTAAAATAAAAAGTGAGGGGTGAAAAAATTTCTCGGTAGTTACGACGAGAACTATAAGTGTGTAGAGCAGCCTGTTAAAATTTGAATGCAATCGGTTCGGTAGAAAAAAAGTTAGGACCCGGGCTGCCAACTTCGAGGTGCCTACTTCGATCAATAATAATAATAATAATAAACTATTAAATTTTTTCAAACATTTTTTTTTTTGTATCTTTAATATGTAAATAGAAACATCCTAAATATCCAAAACGATTCATTTTTATTTTCCTACAAAAAACGCTCTCCAAAAAAGACATGAAAATCGGCTTAAGTTACCAGACTACTACCTTAAGGAATTTAAACGATACAAATCGCATTTTTGGTTTGATTCGAGCGAGCCTTTGTGGAAAATCAAATTTTCGTCATAAAAAAAGTAGAATTCGCTTAGCCGGATTGTCAAATTTGTCATTTTTAGTGCAGTTGCATTTGTATACAGGTCGCTTGACAATTGCGAGACGGCAACGCATTGTGTATGACGCGTGGGCGAAAGGTTACCTGGATTGACGCGAGTTTCGAATAGTTTGCTACCTCAGTTTTCTCACGTCTATAATAATTCATATATTTAGAGATATATATATCAAGACGCCGGTACAGGAAACAGCAGCCCGTACGTCATCCACAGTGGATAAAAAGAGAAAGAGACAGAGGGAGAGAGAAAGAAAAGTATTCTGAAAGGGACTGTATAATACGTAGAGATTATGAAGAGGCGAAGTTCGCGTTGATGGATCATTGGCCATTCGTCTAGCGAGCACATTTCGAGGGTTCTCTAGATTCGAGATAATTGAAAAAAAAAAAAAAACGCACGAAAAAGAAAAAAAATTGGGCATGCCAATGGCGAGCTGTGGCATCTCGCAACTTTCTCATCACGCCTCCGTTACTGGCGTGAAATTATAACTGATTTATACACAATCAACTTGAGGGAGAGAAAAAAATGTTGCAAATTGAAAATTGCATATTGCTTCCTCACATTTTTTGTCCATACACAAAGCTGCTTGTACGAACAAATGAAAATTGAAAAAGCTCTTTGTTCAGTGATGAAAATTGGTGAATGCGCAAAAAATGATGATCAAGCAATATATGCACGTTAGGGTGGGTCAAATAAAATGACCAATTTTTTTTTTCCTCGATATAATGAAAAATATATTGCTTGGCATCTCGAAAAAACCCTCTGCAAGTATGAGCCCTCCATATTTAAATCAAGAGGTCCCTCATCGCGAATTTTCATTTCCCATTTAAATAACATGGAAACATTTTTTTTTTTAACTTTGGAATTTTATTAGACTTAAACCGTTGATGTTACGAGAGTTTTTTAGCACATTTTTGTAGAACATTTGATGCTCTACAAAAAAGCTCTCTTGTGTCTAATCGATAAAAGTAACCGTACAAAAAATAAACGGTGATAATTACCTCTGGATTCTCTCAAATTTGTTTGAAAACAACTAGTAATATATTAGTAGTATATTAGTATATTAGTAATATATTAGTACTATATTTATTCTTATTGATAACTAACATTTTTTAGAATTTGAAATTTATTTACTAATAAACGAGATAAGTAGAATCCCGAGGTAATTATCACCGATTATTTTTTGTTTGGTTACTTTTATCGATTAGACACAAGAGAGCTTTTTTGTAGAGCATAAAATGTTCTACAAAAATGTGATAAAAGACTCTCCTAACATCAACGGTTTAAGTCTAATAAAATTCCAAAGTTAAAAAAAAAATGATTCCATGTTATTTAAATGGTAAATGAAAATTCGCGATGAGGGACCTCTTAATTTAAATATGAAGGGCTCATACTTGCAGAGGGTTTTTTTGAGATGCCAATACAATTTTTCATTATATCGAGGAAAAAAAAATTAGTCATTTTATTTGACCCACCCTAATGCACGTGTCATTTTCCATCATTTTTTCTTGATAATAGAGGAATCTTTATGTTTATATATCCCCCTCCGCCACATTTTTCGACGCCTTGATCGCCATGAACCTTCCCGTACCGGAAGTGCTTTAAATTCCCGGCACATCCTGACAAACGGATGGGGTATTGCGAAAATTTTATGTTATTTTTTTCGTATTCTAAAATATCCAGAATGCATATTCACACGATAAATCGAACTAACGATTTTATTTAATTTTTTTTTTTGTTGAATTTCAATACTTTCGCGTTAACGTACGTCGTACGTGTGTTGTGGGAGTAAAAAAAATGAGTTTCTTTTTTAAAAAATTAATTTTTATTCCTCGCTTGCCTATGTTCAACGAGAATTCTAATTGGTAAACAAAAAACAAAAGTAATATGCACAATTTAATGAATTTAAAACAATAAAAAGTTACTTGCCCGATTTTTTTAAATGTAGAATTCAACAATTCATTAAAATTTTTATTACGAGAGGCTTATACCGTGCAGGAACTTTGTGACAAAGAGATAGAAAGAGAGAGAAAGGAAGAGTGAGAGAGAGAGAGAATCTCGGTGATGAAATTCCAAGAAGGTAAAGTTCCAATTTGTCGTGATCGTCGCGAGCAACCACTATACATTATATATTATCCCTTCAGCGGCATATTACCTACAACACGCATATATAAATTTATATATATATATATATATATATATATATATATATATATATATACAATACACAAGAGAGGATGCAAAGCGATTGGTAGTCATGAATATCCTATATATGAGGTATTCCATGCCAACTGGACGAACGTCCAGGCTCCTTCCACTCTTAGATTTGATCTATTTGTTCCTACAACATTTCGTCAACTGAAAGAAGGGCTCTTACATTAATTTTCTTGCCATTTTTTTAATCCACTTTATATTTTTATGAATTTTGTAACCTTAAGGGAGACCACGGTAGAATTTTCAAAAAATCAATATTTTTCTTTGCTTAAACGATGCTTTATCATAAAAATAAGTTACGATTCGATTTATAAAGAGAAAACTTTTTTTTTCCACGGACTCGAGCGCGCCACTTGATAAGTAACCTCGACAATGTTTACCCGATTATGGGGGGAGATAGGGTTAGGACAGCGTTTTCTCAATGATTTTCATGAATTTTTTTATAGTATAAAAAAATGAATATAATTTATTGAAACTTTGAGAATATTTTATACATATATTTAAGTATATACTAAAAAATTTTTGAAGAATTTCCTTGAAAAACACCGAAGATATTAGCGACCCCATATTGCAGGACACAATCAGACTCAGCATTTTGCGTACATTCTGGAAGCCGCAATTTTTATCTGAAATCAAACGAGGTTGGAATTCACTTTTATTATATGTCTCTCTTCTATATGAACCTAAATGCTATCAAAAATATAGAAAATTAAATTTTTTACAGGGGTCAAAACAAAAAAGCATGATTTTTTTGACATTTTTTACAACTTTATTTGTAAAAAAAAAATGTTTTAAATAATGATAATATTCCGATTTTAGGTTCATACAGAGCGCAATACTATGAAGAAAGTAACTGCCAATTTTCAAAACCATTGGTTAAAAAATTTTCAAACTAGCGTGTAGGCAAGTTCAAAAAAAGTCGTTTTCAGAAAAACGCTGAGTCTGATTGTGACCTGCAATATGGGGTCGCTAATATCTGCGGTTTTTTTCAAGAAAATTCTTCAAAAATTTTATAGTATATACTCAAATACATGTACAAAATATTCTCAAAGTTTCAATAAATTATATTCATTTTTTATACTATAAAAAAATTCATGAAAATCATTGAAAAAACGCTGTCCTAACCCTATTTCCCCCTTTAATGGCTTATAACAATGGAACGAGTCGGAATTTTCATTTAAAATTTTGGGAACATATTTTTCAATAGTTTTACTAACAATTTATGAAATAAAAAAAAATCGATTTTTTGAACCGTCTAACCGTATTTCCCCCCTTAACTTAAAATCTTTTAATTATGTTTCTAATTGCATTTCGCCGAGAAGTACGTACGGAATTACCGATTAATTAAAAACTTTCCATTTTATGAGCAGTTTTGTACGAAATTTTTCACTGAAAATTCACCTTTTGAGTTCAAACGCCTGCAACATTCGAGTAAAACAATATTTTTCAAATTCCGTACGTACTTCTCTAGGTATTCTCATGTAGATTAACGAGAATTTTTTTTTTCTATTCCAGGTCAAAAATTGTCGATGCCAAATGTCACGCCGGGTAAAAAATATCGCAAAAGCAAATAGCAGTGATCGGCCATTTTGTGAAACAAAAAAACAAAACAAAAAATATTATTTATTAGCTTGATATTTATACTAAAAAAGTGTGTAATTAGTTTTATAAATAAATCACTTTTCCATGCAAAAAAAAATTGTTAAATATACACATGATTTTATATCCGCTACCGTGGCCATGCCCCTTAAAACAAAAATGTTCATTTCTATTATTAGTTACTGTTCGACGTCACCGTTTCATATTTCGAGGTTATTGCGCAGAGTTAAACTACTTTTTACCACCGTTCGATTTGGATTTTTAGAAAAGAAAAATTGTCGTTTTCGTTTCAGTTTTGCGAAATTCGTACGTAAGATACGATTGATGCAAAAAGTAATGTAGAAATTGTGAGTGTTATCGGCAGTCGGTACAACGAAATGAAAAATAATTAGGATGAAGAAATTGGTCGAGTCGGGACGAAATACCTCATATCGTGTCGCGGGTCTTCCGCGAGTGAATAACGTGGGAGTGCCCGGGCGCGGATTCTCCGCCAGAGCAGCACCTGTGTGCGCGCCTCTCCCTGTATATCCCTCCGCGCGATCTGTTGTGGATCTCTTTGAGTCGAGCCTTCGAGAGGACCAGGAGTCGAGACGATGATCGCAGCTTGTGTGTATACATATATCTATGAGTGGTTGCTCAAGAACGACGAAGAGATGAGGAAAAAAAAACGTAGACACGAAAAAAGTTAAGACGAAGAACTTGCAATATTGTATTGCATATCTATAAATATACATATGTATAGGAAATTTCACGTCAAATCGACCTGGCTGTGAGCCTCAGCTTCTGTGATTTCGCCGGCAATTTTTCATACCGCCGTTACAACTCTTGTAACTCCGAAAAAATCTTGTAAATTTTTTTCCATATTTTTCTTTCCCTAATTAATATTTGTCAATGAATAGAAAAAAAAATCATTTAACATTAAACCAAAAGTTAGGGGTAATTTAAAAAATCTAGAAAAATTCTGAAAAATCTCCTTTGTAATATAAAAAAATGTTTTATTGTAACCCAAAATGATGCGGCGTTGGTTTCTATTTTTTTCGACCTTTTCTATTTGTAAAATATTTGACGGAAAATACAACAGAACGCCGGATTACATTGGGCTGAAGTTTGAAATTTTTCTTTTCGTATGGAGGATCTTGGAGAATTTTTTCCGATTTTTCACTCAACTCGTTCCACGAATAATTATTAAATTATGATTTTTCAAAATTAAACCACGGCTTGTTAAAAAAATCGGAAATTATTATCGAAAATTCTTCGTCGACCATCAACATTTTTAAACCACTTCCCGGTGTAGAATGAAGTGCGGTTCGATTTTTTTACAAATATTTTGTGGACAACAAAATCGAAAAAAAAAAATAGGAACGAACGCTGGCCCCCTCTGAGATATAGCTAAAAACTGTTGATATTAGGCAGACGATTTTTCAGTATTTTTTCAAATTTTTAGACTACAGCTCACTTTTGTGTTTTATGTAGAATCACGTTTCTTTTTAGATCATTACTAAATGGCAATTAAATATAAAAAAATATATAAGAAAGGCTGCCTGACTTTCAAAGGTGTAAAAATAATATTAAAAAAATGTGGACGAAATGACCGAGGGTGGAAATTTGCAGAAAGGTCGAGATTTAACTTGGAATGTCCCATGTGCACATAAGAGACTCGACTATGGGTCTCGTGTACATAAACGATCGTTTTGGTGCCCGAGTATATGATCTACGGGGATTATTACAATGGCAGCGAGAGAGGCACGACGCGAGAGACTATAACTGCAGCACTCATACACACACACATACGCTCTTGCGAGTTCGTATAACGTTTGGACCGACAGCAATATGCTGCACTTTTGCGATAGACTGCTCTTTGGCCCTTGGGACGATATATAACGTCGAGGGGCATGAGCGAACCTCGGTACACCGGTGGAATGAACAATCTAGAGTAAAATGTTTGTACAAATGGGCAATTCACTTGAAAATCATTTAGGAACGTTGCAAATAATTAAGAATGAACATAAAGACACTGCAAATTGAAAGTTGCACGATATCTCATAGGTTCTTTGTTAGTGGTTTAAGGGGTTTGGCAACGCTAGAATTTTCATAAGATCGATGTTTTTCTTTGCTTAAGGGGGGAAATAGAGTTAACCGGTTCAAAAAATCGATTTTTTTAAATTTCTTAAATTGTTAGTATAACTATTGAAAAATATGTTCCCAACATTTTTAATGAAAATAAAAAATGTTCCCAAAATTTTTAATGAAATAGGGTTAGGACAGCGTTTTCTCAACAATTTTCATGAATTTTTTTATAGTATAAAAAATGAATATAATTTATTGAAACTTTGAGAATATTTTATACATAGATTTAGGTATATACTATAAAATTTTTATACATATATTTAAGTATATACTATAAAATATTAGCGACCCCATATTGCTTGTTTTTCTTGGTACTATTTTTTCAAACGCGTTTTTCTGAAAACGACTTTTTTTTAACTTGCGTACACGCTAGTTTAAAAAGTTTTCAACGAATTGTTTTGAAAATTGGCAGTTACTTTCTTCATAGTATTGCGCTCTATATGAACCTAAAATCGGAATATTATCATTATTTAAAATAATTTTTTATTTGCAAATAAAGTTGTAAAAAATGGCAAAAAATCATGCTTTTTTGTTTTGACCCCTGTAAAAATTCAATTTTATATATATTTTGTATCATTCAGGTTCATATAGAAGAGAGACATATAAAAAAAGTAAATTCCAACCTCGTTTGATTTCAGATAAAAATTGCGGCTTCCAGAATGTACGCAAAATGCTGAGTCTGATTGTGACCTGCAATATGGGGTCGCTAATATCTTCGGTGTTTTTGAAGGAAATTATTCAAAAATTTTATAGTATATACTTAAATATATGTATAAAATATTCTCAAAGTTTCAATAAGTTATATTCATTTTTTATACTATAAAGAAATTCATGAAAATCATTGAGAAAACGCTGTCCTAACCCTATTTCCCCCCTTAAACGATGCTTCATCATCATAAAAATAAGTTGAGTCAAGTTAACGTAGTAGTTAGTATTTTTTATTTCACCGACTTTGAGCGTTGACGTAAACCTACTTTTAGCACGGCCATAAAGTGCCCGAGCGCGCCGCGTTATAAATAACTTCGACAGTTTTTACCCAATTGCCATCAAATTGTAAAATTATGTTTCTAATTGCATCTCGCAGAGAAGTACGTACGGAATTTCGGATTAATTAAAACATTCCATTTTATGAGCAGCTTTATACGAAATTTTTCACTGGAAATTCATCTTTCAAGTTCAAATGCCTACAACATTCGAATAAAATTATATTTTTCAAATTCCGTACGTACTTCTCTAAGTATTCTGATGTAGATTAACGAGAATTTTTTTTTTTGTTCTAGATCAAAAATTGTAGATGCCAAATGTCACGGCCGAAAAAAAAGATACCGAAAGCAAATAGCAGTAGTCGACCATTTTGTATAACAAAAAAACAAGATATTTTTGATTAGCTCGATATTTATACTAAATAGATGGGTAATTAGTTTTATAAGAAAATCACTTTTTCATGTGAAAAAAAATTGTTAAATTTGCACATGATTTTATACCCGTTACCGTGGCCATAATCCTTCTAGTACAATCAATAGAGAATATTATGGCGCATTAAAAATAAAAGATATTTTATTTTTAAATTAGGTTCAGTATCACGTACTGAATGTGAATTAACAAAATGGTTACAAATTAAGGGAGCGGAAGTGCCGCCATTTTGAGGAAAACCGTATTGGCCAATATCTCCGTTACCGTGCACTTTAGACCAAAAATGGTAATAACCTTTCTTGTAGATAATTGAATTTCCCATCTTTTTTTAAATGATTTTTTTTGTATCACTTACCGTTTACGACTTATACGACTGTTAAATTTCATTTATTCACTTTTTGACCTGTATCTCTCCTAATAATTGTTTAAACAATAAAATGTTAATAACTTATCTTTCACATCCATATATTTTCCACAATTTTTATTTAAAACTTTTTTGTCTAAAATTAATATTCTCAAAGTTATAACGCGATTTTATTAGCCTTGCACCCAGTAGCGCAACACTGAACGCGTTATAACTTTGAGAATATTAATTTTAGACAAAAAAGTTGTAAATAAAAGTTGTGGAAAATGTATGGATTTAAACGATAAGTTATTATCATTTCATTGTTTAAAGAATTATTAGGAGAAATAGAGGTCAAAAAGTGAATAAATAAATTTTAATAGCCGTATAAGTCCTAAACGGTGACTGATACAAAAAAATTATTAAAAAAAAAGATAGAAAATTCAATTATCTACAAGAAAGGTTATTACCATTTTTTGCCTAAAGGGCACGGTAACGAAGATATTGGCCAATACGGTTTTCCTCAAAATGGCGGCACTTGCGCTCCGTTAATTTGTAAGGATTTTGTTTATTTACATTCAGTGATACTGAACCTTATTAAAAAAAAAAAAAGGTCGATTATTTTTAGTGCGATGCGGACTAGAGTACGGGCTCCCTATTGATTGTACTATTCAGGCAGTCTTCTAGTCTAAACGATGATTTTATTCGAGGTAAAAAAAAATCATAGATACTATTAAATATTTCAACATCGGTCTTTTTTCTACTTATTCATTGATACTCGCAGGTACACTGCAAATTATTTCGAGTATAATAAAAATACAAATTATTTCGAGTATAATAAAAATGCGGTTTCAAGTCGCCATGGAACCATGGCGACTTGAAAATTTTACCACGCAAAGTGCCTGCTGTTCAGTATTCAAATTTCTTTAGATATCTCCAATTATCCACTCGTATATTTTTTCTCCTTCTACGATACGATGTAATATCCGAATGAAAATTCCATTCGTGAACATAATAACTAGTGGACAACCATATATTATATAGCTTTTCCTAACGTTCAACAATTTTAAGATCCCGGACGACGATACAGCTTTAACCAATAGCCGTGGTCAAGCCTGTGCACATAATGACTAACACAAAATTTCAGTTTAACAACCTACGATATAAAAATGGGTCTTATATCACATATATTACTCTTTTGTATATATGGTCGGAGAGATGAACGCACGAACGATAATCTCGTCCCTGTAAAACTTTGAAACACCATACAGTGATACGGGAGAGAGAAGAGCTTTTTTTTTTAAAATATGAACGAGACAGTGGCATTGTCGAAAGAATTCGAGAGATCGAGGGACCCCAAAAATCTACCGAGAAGGACCCAAAATGTCTTCATAAAATTCGATGATTTCTAGGAACGTGTCATCGAGCGGCCGCGTTTGTACGATCATCTCTCTTCGGTAGAGTGAATTAATACTTCTCTCCTCTTCTAACCCCTTTCTTCACAATTTTATATATTACACACGTAAAGAATGTCAAAGGAACGAACGTTTTTCTTCCTCAAAGAGGAAGCTCGGTAATCGTGAAAGAAACCGAGATTTTATTCTACCAAAGTACTTAAAATAGTCCAAGTAGTCGAAAAATAACACGAAAAGTAAATGTCCGCTTGGATGTACGAGGTCTGTTCAAAAAGTATCGCGAATTTTTAATTTCCGCGGGCTACGTATATTCGATTTTTTGTGGCGTTAGGTTGGTACTCGTGTCCCTCACTTATGCTGAAAAAATCGGTCATTTTGAATGTTTAGTTAATTGTTGACAGCTGTTTTGGTTAGACGTGTTTTGGCTTGTCTTCGATTTTTGCCTATGGTATTGTCGAAGTTACACGCATATTTGTAAAGACATCTCGGAGCGCCTGAGCATCCTGAGTAAGTTTGAATGCGTTTTTCTCAAAACTGTGTTTTTAAAGTCGATGAGCAAGATTCCTCGGAAACGGCTAAACCGATCGGTCTCAAATTTTTACACAAACTTTGTAAATATATTCTTTAGTGATTAACCGAAAGTTTTTTCTCGCCGATAAATATTTTTCATTTTATGAACAATTTAAGGCCAAAATTTTGATCGAAAATCAAAGATTCTTTTTGAGAAGCCGCCATTTTGTTAAAATTTAATAGTTTGCTTATTCCTTCGATTAAATACTAAATAATACCTTATATTCACGAAATCTTTTTTGTTTTTTCATTTTGGATGATCGAATCCAGAGATGTCGTGCTCACCGCAAGACGCCTTTTTTTAGAAGAGCTCCCGGAGATCGGCTATAGCAGCTTTAAAAATCATTATTTTTACAAACAAAAAATATGTGAAACAAGTTAAAAGTAACCACAATATGTATATAAATTTTTAAGTTAATAAATTGAAATGTCTTTGGAGGAAAAATTCTTGAAAAATCGATTTTTTCGGTCTCCCGACTGCATATAACCCTTAACATCGTAGAGCTCGAATTTAACAATAGAGAAATTAGCATATTGCTATTTCACTACATGATCTCACAAAGCATCGTGTAGCATAAAGAAAAAGTTAAACAACCCAACTTTTACATAGAGAGAATTTTGTGAATAAAAATGAAAAGATAATGAGGAAGCAAAATGTGCAAATTTATGATTAGTGCGATTTTTTCTTGTCTCGATTTTTAAATTCCAATTAGAGTATCCTCGAATTTCGATATCGTTATCGAGCGTTACAACACGGCGATATTAACACGTAACACATCAGAAGATAGTCGTTCCCTGTCGTATCGTAAAGCCAAGAGAGAGACTTGTACTGTGCGGTCATTGGTACACGAAATATCGTGGCAAGAACGATATTTTATGTCTCGTAAAAAATAAAAGAAAAAAAAAGAAAAAAAATAAAATAAAATAAACGTGCACTTAAAAATGAAATGGGACGATGCGGGAGGGAGAGAAAACCATCGCAACGAGGGGAAGAGAAGACGAGTAGGAAACGAAGCCGTGCGAAGTGTACAAGAGCGAGGGAAGCTGTGGGCAATTGACGTAGAGCCGATATAAACGTCCGCGTAAATTCGTGGCTGGTTAAGTCTTGGATCACAAGGATGAGAGAGAGAGAGAGAGAAAAGTACGGTTTCCTATATACATCTATATATATGTATGTTTGTTGGAGCAGAAAGCAGCAGTTTGAAAGCGGGGCGTAGCGCGAGAAATCGTAAAGTCGATTCGTTAACCAGCTCCTTACATTTTCTCCTCGCCTCTTCAACTTCGTCGAGGATAAGGCAAACCAAACGATAATTTGCCCTCTCGAGATTAAAAAAAGAAAATCGAGTAGGCGTGTAGAAAAAAAAGAATCGTGAATAGGAAAGGGTGGCGTTCCTTGTGTCGCGTTTTTTTAAACCACCCAAGGAAATTCCCTTTCTTATTTATCATTCAATTTATTAATTTCATTAATCAATGATTGACAATGATTGAAATTAATCAATGACTGACAATAAATTTAGGTATTGTCGTTTCTCAGTGTAATCAATGTTGTTATACGACATAGAGTCCCGTGGGCCAAGAATTCCCGATCTCTCCTAAATACGTTTCTTTATAAAAATTTCTCAATAACGCCAACGAGTTGATCTCCAAGATGTTATACATTTTAACCAACTTCTCTATCCTCGCTACTTCACGGAAGAAACTTTCTGTGAAAAAAGAAATCTCTAAATCTACTGCAAATAATCGAAAAATCATATTTAGGAAAAAAAAGCCTGCGGATGTTAAGTTGAATCATTTTAAAGTGGAGAACGGTCTTAGTTCCAAGACTTCAATCTGATCGATTTCAAGAATAAAGCGTGTTAGAATTTTTTTTTAAATCAAATTTGAATCAAAAAGGACATAAACGTCCATCATTTCTTCTGAAAAAATCGATAGAAACATGGAATTGAAATTTGATGGAATGTTGAAAATTTTGAAATTGAGAAAAATTATTTTACTTCAACAAGCATTGAGTTAATAAAAATCTTATCACATTGAAGAATAAATACGCTAAATATCGGAAAAATCACTTTTCTTTTTTCTTTTTTACAAAAATACTTTTTCAATGATACTCCATTTTTTATTCTCATTTTCTCAATTAGGAATCAGTGTGATACCTGCTCAAATTCGAAAAAAAAGACATAAACGTCCGTCATTTGTTCGGGAAAAATTGATAGAAACATGGAATTGAAATTTGATGGAATTTTGAACATTTTGAAATTCGGAAAAATTATTTTACTTCAACGAGCATTGTGTTAATAAAAATATTTTCACATTGAAAAATAAATACGCTAACAATCTGAAAAATGCACTTTTCTTTTTTACTTTTTACAAAAATACTTTTTCAATAATACTCCATTTTCGATTCTCATTTTCTCATTTAGGAATCAGTGTGATACCTGCTCAAATTTGAAAAAAAGACAAACGTCGGTCATTTGTTCGGGAAAAATTGATAGAAACATGGAACTGAAATTTTATGAAGTTTTGAACATTTTGAAATTGGGAAAAATTTGTTTACTTAAACGAGCATTGAGTTAATCAAAATATTTTCACATTGAAAAATAAATACGCTAACAATCTGAAAAATGCACTTTTCTTTTTTACTTTTTACAAAAATACTTTTTCAATAATACTCCATTTTCGATTCTCATTTTCTCATTTAAGAATCAGTGTGATACCTGCTCGAATTTGAAAAAAAGACATAAACGCCCGTCATTTGTTCGGGAAAAATTGATAGAAACATGGAATTGAAATTTGATGGAACTTTGAACATTTTGAAATTGGGAAAAATTATTTTACTTCAACGAACATTGTGTTAATAAAAATATTTTCACATTGAAAAATAAATACGCTAACAATCTGAAAAATTCACTTTTCTTTTTTACTTATTACAAAAATACTTTTCCAATAATACCCCATTTTCGATTCTCATCTCTTCTTCTTCTTCTTTTCTTATTTAGGAATCAGTGTGATACCTACTCAAATTTGAAAAAAGACATAAACGTCCGTCATTTGTTCGGCAAAAATTGATAGAAACATGGAACTGAAATTTTATGGAATTTTGAACATTTTGAAATTGAGAAAAATTAGTTTACTTTAATGAGCATTAAGTTAATCAAAATATTTTCACATTGAAGAATAAATACGCTAACAATCTGAAAAATTCACTTTCTTTATTACTTTTTACAAAAATACTTTTCCAATGATACTCCATTTTCCATTCTCATTCTGTAATTTAGCAATCAGTGTGGTACCTGACTAAGTATAATATATAAAGCACTCTCTCCTTCTCTCCCTCTCGCCCTTTCTCTCTCTTTTTCACTCGTGGAATATCGAATATGACATTCCGATCGAGCTCGCTGCCACAACACAGAAAGAAAAAGAGAGAGATTTAGAGAGAAAGAGAGAGAGACGGAGAGGGAGGTAAAAAAGAGAGGACGAGCGTCCGTTCTTATTATTACAAATTATTTATTTGCATTTCCAAATGATCCATGAAAAATCACGATATTATGCTAATACAACGATTAACATATGGGAGTCGAGGAGTGGTAGAGGGGATTGAGAGGGTATGGGGAAGTCCCGACGCGATATTTCAAATCTCGACTGCTCTCTCACCGCTCTCAACCCTCTTCAACACGCGGGACTCTCGCTCGCGCTCGCTAGGAACGGTCAGGATTCCTTTTTCGTTCTCCCGTCCGGACGATAAATCGAAAAAATTTTCTGAGAAAGGAAAGCAAATTCTCAAAAATTTTTCCACGATAATAATATCTTTTCTTTTTTTTTTTGTACGGACTGTTTCTTGCGACTAATCGATAAATCACCAGTTAGTTTCCAACGATTCTATTCTTATTAACCATCGAAAGAGCGCGTATATACTTTTTAAACTTGTAGCACAAAACATATGGGAAGTTTTAGTCGCCTTAAGAGTGTTTCAATTTGGGCGTGCTAAATATTATGTGCTTGCGTGTGTGTGTGTGTGTTTAGGGTGAAGAGAAAAAGTGCTGCGAGGGTGGGCCTCGCGGTCACGTCGTTATACGAGAAGACGTAAACGTAATTAGCGTTGGCCTATCATTATGTGGTAGCGAGGCCACTCCCCCGTCACATTATATGTTTATAAATCAGAAACGGAACGGGCAGTAAAACACGATGTAAACGAAGAAATAAGAGGAGATAGTCCGATGGACCACTCCAAGGCATCCCCCATATTCTAAACCTTCTCTCCTCATCTCTCTCTCTCTCTCTCTCTCTTTTCTCTTTATCTTCTTCTTCTTCATCATCGTTTATTTTTATTTTATTTTTCTTCTCGCTCTCACCCCCCCGCCCGATCAGGACTCTCTTCTCGCGCGCTTCTCTTGAGCTCTCTTCAGGTATAGGAATTCTTATGCTAATGATCTTATGACCCGGGGGAAACGAATGCTCGTCATATTATTTTAATCGCGTGGGTTTCCACGAGCGAAGAAAGACTCGGAGACAAAACATGGTATATATGACGGGATCGTGAAAAAAGTAAAAATAAAAAAAAATAAATAAAGAAATATCGCGTAAGGATGAGAAACGAAAAAACGTCCAATCGTATATTTCTCAATATTTCGTCTCATTACGCGGAATAACGCGATATGTATTATATATATATATTTTTTTAAGTTTATTTAAACGGTATGTTTACGGCGATTGACCATTTATATAATACTGGCAGATTGGTCGTATCCCTGGGTTTTTTTTTTGCGAAACGAAGAAGAAAAAAAGAACGTGATTAAAAACGTTTTTTTTTTCGATACAATCGAACTAACGTATGGCCACAATTTTACGTCTAATTCTTCCTAATTTATATAATCACTACGTTTCTCATATAGCAACGATGGAAGGATTATATGAATCTCGTTTTCAAGAAATAATGCCCTCTCGATGAAATTTCTTCTCGTATGTAAATGTATGCATCCATCATTGGGAACGAAAAGTTTCGATATTATGGATATATACTACTCGTATATACAGGGTGTCCCAAAACTAGCACGTCAGGCTCCGGACCTAAAAGAAAAGAAAAAAAAAACATGACCACAATAAAAATCTCATGTTTTTCGAGAAAAATCGTCTTCGTTGATTTCTCGGAAAATCGCTACCTAGTACTTGTTATTTTTCTACCGTTGCTATCAAAGTCCAAATTGTGAGCAAAGCAAACTTCAAATTCACACCGAATCCTAAAGTGATGAGAAACACAAACGAAAACAGCGAGATAGCAGGAATAGCGATTTTTCGACAAATAAAGAAAAAGACGATTTTCCGGAAAATCGCTGTTCTTGTTATCGCGATGTTATCGTTTGTGTTTCTGAGTACTTTAGAATTAGGTGTGAATTTGAACTTTCATTTGCTTACGATTTGGGCTTTCATAACCCCATAACAATGGTTGCAGAATACTGAGTGCTGAGTGACAAGTACTGAGTGGCGATTTTTTCGATAAATCAAAAAATACGATTTTCCTCGAAAACCCGTGTCATTCTGACGTGTTAGTTTTGGGACACCCTTTATATATCGACGCTGCTTACGAAAAGTAGCACGATTCAAATTTCTTACGAAAACCAACGCGTTTCGAATTCCACCACGAAAATCAACGCGTTTCGATATTCGACGCGAAAACTAGCATGTTTCGGCTTTCATCGCGAAAACTATCATGATTCGGCTTCCGCCGCGAAAAGTGGCGCGTTTCGGCTTACGTCGCGAAAACTAGCATATTTCGATTTGCACCGGAATAAGTAGTATATTTGCCGAACTAAATCGAGTGAGATTCAGAACTTTCACAAATGTTTTAATAATTTTTTCGGGAGCACTGTAAGGACTAAATGAAAAACATTAAGGGTGTATCGCCCGTACACCCTTAAACATTTATATTCGTTTTCTATTAAAAAATAATAACATTATTGAAAATACGATTCGCAAATACGATACGCAATATTCCACCACTCAAAAACTAAAATTGTTCATCAATGATATTTTTCATGACTTCAAGTTTCGGAGTCAGCGATGCAATTGAACAAAATTATTGTTTATAAAAAGTATATTCTACTTACAGTCTGAAGAATCGTTAATTGTGTTTTTATTTCATAAAAAAAAAACACAATTTTGGAGTGATCAAGGACTAAAGTATAAAGTACAGTATAAGTATAAAGTACAGTTGACAAAATCTTCAAAACAATCGATTGAGATATCTCGAAAAATGTCAGGTCTCGGACGAAGTAGTAAGAGGGGAAAAAACTGACATTGTTAACTTTGCATACACTGCAATTGTTTTCGATTTTCTTTTCTCTAATTTTTTTTACCATGGTTTTTTTACTCCAAAATGACGAGGCATTTGCCGTTTGTCATCTTATGATCAGCCTGGCAGACCAAAATTCAAACAGTAAAATATGTATGAAATAAATTCAAACAAAAAATAAAACAGTATAAAATGACGAGCATAAATATTTCTTCAATTTGGAGTAAAAAAGGATGTTCAAAAAACGTGGAGTAAAAAATGAGAAACACTTCCAGTGATACTGAAACGTGCTAATTTTCGCGGTGAAAGCCGAAACCTGCTAGTTTTTGTGGTAAAAACCGAAACATGCTAGTTTTCGCGGCGAATATCGAAATATGCTAGTTTTCGCGGCAAAAGCCGAAACATGCTGGTTTTCGCGCAGATATCAAGCGTGCCTGTTTTCGTAAGAAATCTGAAACATGCTAGTTTTCGTAAGCAGCGTCGATATAGTCATGTCCAAGAAGTGAATAAAAGAAAAAATGTCTACAATCTTTCTATACGAGCAATCCATATTGATAAGGCTTCGAGTTTAGTTTAATCAATGTTTAATCAACACTAAAATCGATAAATAACTAATAGACATTGCTTAGATTATTGCAATTTGTTTTTTATCATTGAAAAATTAATACTGACGGCATGATTTTAATGTTTTGTAGAATCGATTGTAGTTGTTGAAACAGTGCCTATTATTTCGTTGAAACAAATGTTGAATAACGCGATTTAAAGGAGACAGCGAGCATTATGTAATTTAAAGTTTGAAAAAATGTCGCACAAAGATGCTTTATCAAATTTGCCTTCCTGGTGGGAAAAGTTCCTGCGCGAACATTATGGTGTTGTGCAAGTTTCTAATTTAATCATTTTTCTCTTCCTTAGATTGACGGTGCTTGATCGCTCGATTTCGGATGAATTTTTCGAAAAAAATATAAAATATACAGAAAATATCATAAATACAGAAAACTTTTGTTGAGTTTCATTGAATTTCAATAGCGAGTATCCTTCCATGGTAACCAATTGATGTAGGAAGTGTTTCCCCGATAGCCCAACAATTGGGCACGATTTAAATATCCAAAATATACCTATAGCGATTTTTCGAAAAAGTCAAAATATCATAAATTCAAAACGGGTCGATGGCTTTTCTCTAAAATCAACAGCAAACAGCATTTGGTGGTAGTCTATTTGTGTAAAAAATGTAAGCCTTCGCGTTCGAAAATTGCACGAGTTGAAAGAGATTTACAAAAAAAAAATTCAAAATCGCGTAAAATCCGAACGATTATAATCCGAACGTTGGTAGGTCCATCTACTTAAAAAATGTCCAGACTTAACTTTCATTGTTTCAACCTGCTCGTCTTACGCATACACATACCCATAAAACCGTGCGAAAATTTTTAGCAAATCTGTTTTTTTTTTCGACTTTTTGCCAGGTAATCAACGTCATTGAAGTTGAAAACTGAAAAAATTAAATGAAAAATATCTTTCTTCACGAAAACAAAAGCCTTCATGAGAAAGCAACAAAAAAAATAGATTTCGATCATTCCTGTCCATTCGCAAAATCGATCAAAGTGTAGTTAAAGTAACTTTTTCAAATTTCAACCTCTTTGAGCACGACTGTACGTCAGGTACGAATTCACAAGTACCGTTATAAAAAAAAAAAGTGTCAAACGGTGCAAATTTATGACGAGAAATTTTTCGTTAATTTATATAAAGTTATATGCATTATTGTGATGCAGCATGAGGGTCCGTGTGCGTCGGAGGAGAATGAGAGAAGTGAGACGTTAGAGGGAAAGAAAAAGCGTCGGTGGAGAATGCACACGCGGCAATATAATGGCTATGAGGTAACAATTATATCGTTGGAGGTCTGCCGAGAGGGGCGATTAAGCGTGTGCGAGAAAAACTCTTGCACTACACGGGCACACACACACTCACACACACACACACACAGAGGAATGAATGTAAATGAGCGCGAGGGCGTACGTTAAAGCGCGCGAGAGGATTACACACGAATGTACAGAGTCATGCGTAAACGCATACAAACTTTACGAATAAAAATATAGAGAGTGGCGAGGAAGCGAGAAGAAAGACTGAGAAACGGATAGAAAAAGAGAGACGAGACTTTGTGCTGGGGTATGAACTCTGCAGGCGCAGGTGCAAATACAGCACAACGGTTAACAGCTGAGATCCATAGAGTCCACCCACACACGCTGTTCAATATATGTATATATATATATATATATACACATAGCATTGAGCCCGGAAGACACCTTGGAGAATACAACATCGCAGATATAAATATATGGCTACGTAACGGTGTGCGGCGATTTCGAAGAGCAAGGTGCATCGCAAAAATTAAAGTCCCTACTTTACGACGGGGTTATAGAAATTGGGTCAAACTTTAGCATTTTAACCCTCCAGGGCGAAAAGAATACGGACTTTCTCCGTATCGGCGATTCTCAAATTGCCGCTGCCTCGAGGTAGTCTTCTAGTTTGAACAAGAATTTTTTTCGAGGATGAAAAAAAAAAATTCTTAGGTTCTATTAACGCAGGATTATACTTTGAGACTTTGAAAAAATCGAATTTTTTTTTTTACATTTTTCGAAAGAAAATACACTCACCCGAAAAAAAAGTGGTACACTTGAAATTTGGAAAAAAATCACTAAATTTCAAATGACGGTAACTGCGTAAATAATGAAGATAGAGAGGTCTTTAAAAAATGAAAATAAAGCTTGGAATCTCTACTTAAAGGATCGATTTATTTCAATGTTGCGAGAAAAATTTATTGAAAATGGCGGATGACAAAGCGAGAGCATGCGGAATTGAAAAATATTGGTCCGAGCTTGCGACGACCAATGGCGTGAGTCAGGTGTCGCAACACAATGGGATAAAAAGCATGTGCTAGTACAGAGTCTTCTCTTCAAAATGCTTTTTTAATCGTTTCGATACGATGATTTTTCGCCGAGTTATTCGCATTTGAAGAAAAAGGATGTTTTTTACTTTAAATGCGAATAACTCGGCGAAAAATCATCGTATCGAAACATTAAAAATTCTAGTTCAGTCGGTTGCTAGTGATATATTGAATCTGAAAATTAAAAAATGTTCTGCTTTAGATTGTCCATTTTTGAAATTTCAACACCAGCGCAGACCCACCTACTAATCGAGGCGTTGTATTCAAATGGTGTTTTTGTATGTTAAAAGTGCATAAAGTATATAATAAAAGATTTTTAAAGGCATTTCAAGAGTGTATTTATTAAGCCTAACAAACCATACATCAATATCTTTGTTCATAATCTCATTGAACATTCATAAAAATAGCCTTTTTTCTAGCGCCGAAAGCAGAATACTGTCTTAAATATTTCAACAACAGTCTTTTTTCCACTTATTTATCGATACTTACGGGTAATCTACAAATTTTTTTCGAGGATAATACAAATATATTAAGGGTGCTACGCGGTTTCAAGTCGCCATGATTCCATGGTGACTGTGACCATGATTCTAGTGGTTTCACTGATCTGAAACAAAAAAACCAAAAATATTATTGATCAGTACAAGGAAGGCTATCGAATGAACCTCTAGAATTTCGACGAAAAAAAAAAATTCACAAAATGACGCGCTTCTGAACAATGTGTACGGATTTTTTATTTATTTTTTCAATCTTTGAACAACCATAAAAAATGTTTTGAATTTTTTTTTTTCGAAATTTTCGAGGTTCATGCGATGGCCATACTTATACTGATCAATAATCATTTTGGTTTGTTTTGTTTCAGACGAGTAGAACGTCTGGAATCATGGTCACAAGGCGTCGTAGAGTCACGGCGACTTAAAACCGCGTAGCACCCTTAATATATTTTTATTGTACTCGAAAAAATTTGCAGGGTACCTGCAAGTATCAATGAGTAAGTGGAAAAAAGACTGATGTTGAAATATTTAACAGTACTTATGAATTTTTGGTTTTAACCTCGAAACAAATTTTCGTTTAGACTAGACTACGTTTTAACTAGGTTAAAATTTCGAGAAAAAAAAATTAATAGCTCTACAACTTTGTTGAGACAATGTTTGGACAAATGGACCTGTAAAGTATGTTGTTAGCGATCGAAAAAAAAAAAAACGTTTAACTTCCTTGAAGTCTTTTAACTCCTATATTTGTCTTGTAATCGTAGTTTGAATTTGTTACTTTTCCGTAAATTTTACGCATGATCTTTAATACACTGCGGTACAGTTCAATGTCTACGAGGTCTGTTCAAAATATATCGCGAATTTTGAATTTCCGCGGGCTACGTATATTCAATTTTCGATTTTTTTGTGGCGTTAGGTTCGTAATCATGTCACAGATTGAGAATATATATATATATTTTTTTTTTTTCAGATGCATACAACATCGTCCAGAGTGGGCGCTGATTGAGGCGCACCAAGTCGCAACAAGGCAAAAAACTACATGAAAATATTTAAAATAATTTTTTTTTTAACATACAGGTATTCTCTAAGGATCAATAAATGCACGTGTAAATTTTCATCGAGACAACTTCAACGGTTTAAAAATTATTGCACATTAGAAATGACGTCAAAAATCTCGCTCTAGACCAGACTACCGCGTTAATGGTACGACGAAAAACCCATGTCACACATCCATATTATCGATAAAACCAACAAAAAACGATGCCCATGAAGAGCAGAAAAGTTTTATTAACGCAAAAATCGTCAATTGGTAAAAAAAAATGTTTTCGTAAGCCTTTTCTTAATTCAATGCATTTTTACAAAGAGCTACTAAAAGATAGAGAAAAAAAACAGAGCAATAGGAAAAAGTGTATGCAACACACGTGTAAAATTCGTAATCAAGAAGTTGCGTGATTTCTCGAACATACATATATACAATATACGTACATGTACAAAGGAGGATTAATTTTCTCGTCGCGTAATACGAGCGCCTTGAGCAAAAGTTGCACTACTTCCGGTGACCTCGTTCCTTTTTTTTCCCCGCTCTTTTCACCTCAGCACGAAAAATAAAAGCCACCCACTTGAATTTCCACGCGTAAACTCATCCTCATTGCTTATGTATCGCCTCGGACACGATTCGAGATTGCGAACGAAACGAACTATAATATACATCTATATAAATGCGCGTATAAGGGAGGGAAGGGTAGGGTTTGGGTGTGTGTGTGTGTGTGTGTGTGTGTGTGTATGTGTGGACGGAGAAATTACCTCGTCGTTTCCGCGTTGTACGTTCCGAGTCTGGCGTAACCACAACTCGCTTCCTCGCGGTGAGCGATAACGCTCGATGAATCCCGGTGGACGTCGTGCGTGTGCATACACATATCGCGTGTATATATAAACATATCGATGTATTAAAATGAAAAGGGACGTCCGAGTGAGTCGGACAAAGGGTTTTACGTCCTTTTGTCCATTGAAACATTTGAAACGTATGTACGCATGTGTATAAGGTGGTGGATCTCGACAATGTGGCAGGTGGATGTAACCCTCTCGCGGTTAACACTGCGGGACAGAGAGACTCTCGGTACTACGACGGGTTCACCGTGAGGCACGAGGAACACGGACGAGTACCGCGTGAAAGAGAGAGGGGGAGCGAGAGAGAGTGGGAGGTAGAGAACTCATTGTAACGCATATGCTTGTCCAGCGACGATTTTTACAGACTATATGGGTCGAAATTAGCATCGCTTGTAGCGCGGCGTTAATTGCGAGTATATTTCCTCCACTATATATATATATGTAATCTTACTACCGATAATGTGAGGGGGGAGAGAGAGAGAGAGAGAGTATCGTGTTTGACCACGCTCGAAGTAGTGTAAATTCAACGAGGCTTTTTACACACATGTACTAAGCAACTATCGTAACACTCGACAATTCGAGGTATAACATGACGAAAGCGAGAGAGAGAGAGAAAGATGGGGAATAAGGGAGTTTACTTGGCTTGTAAGTACAAGACTAAACAGGGTACAACAAAAATTATGCCGAACCATCGGAGTGTGCGAGAGACAGGTGGCTATTACATTAGTGTACTTTCCGTAGCATACAGACCTAAATGAGTATATCCGAGGATACATCGTTCGTGAAAGTGATTTTAAAGGGGGAAATAGGGTTAGACGGTTCAAATAATCCATTTTTTTTTAATTTCATAAATTGTTAGTAAAACTATTGAAAAATATGTTCCCAAAATTTTAAATGAAAATTCCGACTCGTTCTATTGTTATAAGCCATTAAGGGAGGAAATAGGGTTAGGACAGCGTTTTCTAAATGATTTTCATGAATTTTTTTATAGTATAAAAAATGAATATAATTTATTGAAACTTTGAGAATATTTTATACATATATTTAAGTATATACTATAAAATTTTTGAAGAATTTCCTTGAAAAACACCGCAGATATTAGCGACCCCATATTGCAGGTCACTATCAGAGTCAGCATTTTGCTATTTTTTCAAACGACTTTTTTTTAACTTGCGTACACGCTAGTTTGAAAAGTTTTCAATCAATCATTTTGAAAATCGGCAGTTACTTTCTTCATAGTATTGCGCTCTATATGAACCTAAAATCGGAATATTATCATTATTTTTAATAATTTTTTTTTGCAAATAAAGTTGTAAAAAGCGGCAAAAATTATGCTTTTTTGTTTTGACTCCTGTAAAAAATTCAATTTTCGATTCTTTTGATAGCATTTAGGTTCATATAGAAGAGAGACATATAATAAAAGTAAATTCCAACCTCGTTTGATTTCAGATGAAAATTGCGGCTTCCAGAATGTACGCAAAATGCTGAGTCTGATTGTGACCTGCAATATGGGGTCTCTAATATTGTATAGTATATACTTAAATATATGTATAAATTATTCTCAATGTTTCAATAAATTATATTCATTTTTTATACTATAAAAAATTGTATGAAAATCATTGAGAAAACGCTGTCTTAACCTTATTTCCCCCCCTAAATAAATTCGACATTGCCAATCAATTTCTTCGATCAATCGTAATTATGTATCAAATATAAAAAGTCTGTACAGTAAATTTAGGACAGTCTTCTAGTCTAAACGAGGATTTTTTTCAAGTTAAAAAAAAAAATTCATTATTTACTAAAACCATTGTTCATTTCGATGTTTCATTTTTAAAGAAAGGGAAAAAAATTCAAGTTAACAATTGCACATCATACAGACTATCGTCTGCTGAACGACTGTCTTATAAAAAGTATATATAAAATCAGCATCTTATTTTGTGTGAGCTCTGTTTTCGCGGATTTTAACACATGGATTTGTGACAATCAAAAAATGTTTATCGTCCTTTCTTTATTTGACGAGAAACGAAAACTTACGGTTAACTCCAATAAAATCGTATGTGCTAGTGATCAGAAAAAAAAGTGTTTGGATTGACTAAATCAGCGTTGATCTTCGTTCAGACGAATTTTTAGTTAGTACAAAGAAAATTATTCGTTACTCCAACACTTATTGGGGTCAGCTGACTGAAATATCCTTACGGCAAACAAAATCCTTGTGCTACCAACTAATAATTCGTTTGAACCAGCGTGAACGCCGATTTAGTCAATTCAAACACTTTTTTGCGCAGTGTATATGGAAGGAGTACGTAACAGTACGAAAATTGACGACCAAGCATCTTTACTTGGCTATGTACCATACGTGCAGCCAATACCGATACGCATTCGGTGACTTCCAAGTCATTGAGTGTTTTATATATATTTTATGTTATTATAAGTTTTCAATGTAGGGTGCACCCTACATTGAAAACTTGCGAATCGATCGGAATGAAAATTATGTTGTTTTATAGCGGAAATAAAATTGAAGTTGACGTATTTTTGTATTTGTGCAAAAAAACAGTTTTAAGGGAGTAGGCTACCCCTATTTGAGTTTTAACATTCCAGTTGTCTCCTTGTCATTCTGAATGTGTTTGCCGATACGCACTCTTCATTAAGCAAAAATTAATAATTTACCGTTTTTATTTATTTTAAGGGGTTTAAACACCCTTGAATATCTACTTCTTGCAGCCTACATTGAAAACTTGCGAATCAATTGAAATGAAAATTATGCTTTTTAATAGCATAAATAAAATTAAAGTTCACTTATTTATGTATTTGTGCAAGAAAACAGTTTTTAGGGAGTAAGCTACCCCTATTTGAGTTTTTACATTCCAATTATCTCCTTGTCATTCCAAATGTGTTTGCCAATACGAACTCTTCTCATTAAGCTAAAACTAATGATTCACCGTCTATTTTCTTGAATTAGCACGAACACTTAAGGGGCGGACCATCCTTTCTAGCCCGTTTTTTATTAGATATTCAAAAGTTTCCGACCCACTGCCAAGAAATTTAATGATGGTACGACTTTCATGTTGAGATAAACACAAAAATCATATCATAAGTCCGATCGTAATCGTAAGTTTATCTGAACACGAAAATCGTAGCATCATAAAATTTCTTAACAGTGGTTCAGAAACTTTTGAATATCTATTAAAAAAGGCGGTAGAAAGGGTGGTCCGTACCCTTAAGTATAAACATCCATGAGTTTCAACAAAATCGGAGGGGGACATCTCGGGTACTTTCCTTGTAAGTCTACTCGAGACGTTCTGAAAACCCCCGTCAAAACCCAAAATCGATGAAACGGGAGCCAATTTATAACCATTTGAAATTTCGAGATTTTTAGGTTTCCGAAAAGGTGGGCAAAATATGAAAACATTTTTTATTTATTTTTTTTCAATGCTTCGATACCCTAATTCATCGGAAATTTTCTGCTGATTACGAATAACACCGAGTTTTGGTCGAAATCTTAAAACATCAACGTGAAAAAGGCGAAAAACGGAAAAAAATCACTTTTTAGACGATTTTCAATGAAATTTCGAGTTTCTCAAAGAAATGGTTGCTGAATTAGTAATCAGCATGTCAAAATACATCGATATAGCATCCTAAAAGAAAATTCAAAATTTTTTGGCATTTCGGCCAACCAGAAGTGGCTTCACTAAAATCGCTGTAACATTGCTTCCCGATGGAGTTGAAACCCCACTCTGTGCTCATTCTTTTAGTAACCGTTCAACCTTTAAAATGCCGCTTCGTTTATTGAGCTACGATTTTTTCTCGATTTGTCATGGATTTTCAAAGTTAGACTATCGATTTTTGCGAATTTTTCCATACATACCCCTTCTCATTTTTTCCGCCGATTTTCAACCTGCTCTCACGGCTACAATAACTGAGATACCGGAATGATCCAAAATGCATTCCCTAAGTCTCCTCGAGACATTTTGAAAACTCCCGTCAAAACCCAAAATCGATGAAACGGGAGCCAAGTTATGACCAATTGAAATTTCATGATTTTTAGGTTTTCGAAAAGGTGGGCTAATAATTAAAAAGAAAATTTTTTCTCTTTTTTCTATTCGATCCCTATTCGATCGGAAATTTTCCGCTGATTTCAAGTAACGCCGAGTTTTTGTCGAAAACTCAAAAAATCAATGTGAAAAACGCGATAATCGCAAAAAAATCACTTTTTGGAGCCCCGCTCTGTGCAAAAAGTTACAAGAAGTAGACGTTCGAGGGTCTTTCGATCCCTTAAAATAGAGAAAGACGGTGAATCATTAATTTTAGCTTAATGAGAAGAGTGCGTATCGGCAAACACATTTGGAATGACAAGGAGACAACTGGAATGTAAAAATTGAGGGATGTTTCCAGTACCAAGTAAAAATTCAAGGATATTTCCAGTACCAAGTATAAATCGAAGGATATTTCCAGTATCAAGTAAAAATTCAAGGATATTCCCAGTACCAAGTAAAAATTCAAGGACAATTCTAGGACATAAAGGATTTCCAGGACCACTGGACATCAATATTAATTCCATTGACCGTGAATTGTCATAGCTTCAATTATTTTCAACGCTAGTACTTATTTCGGCTCCAAAGTAATTTGTCGTACTTCCTCAAGCAACGTGCCACAAAAATTCGCAAATATTGTACTTTTTTTATCCCCACCATTACAAATCTTCCTTCGCGAGTAAGCGAAATTATTAGAAAGTACGATAAATTTACCGTTAAACCGTTACGATTTTTCATTCGTTTTTCTTGCGCAACGATTTTCACGATCCTCTCGCAATACTCGCGGTGCAAGAGGAAGAACGCCGCGTGAACTCGTACAGTCGACGCAATAAAAGAAGGATCGAGCGGGTAAAAAAGAAAAGAAAAAGCTGCACTTTAAAAACTCGTCGAGCAGCGTCTCGGGAGGGCAAAAAATGCGTGTACATTTTTCGACGATCGCCAATGAGAAACACGCGTTGCCAACTAATTGCCGTCCCATCAGTTTGCTCCCCCGCAGATTCCTCTCCATTCTCCTCCATCTACATATATACGTTCTCGCTCTCTCTCTCTCTCTCTCTCTCTCTCTCTCTCTCTCTCTCTCTCTCTCTCTCTCTCTCTCTCTCTCTCTCAAATCGATTCGCGGCTCGCCGCTCGCGTTTCACGAGAAACAGCATCTTCGATACATACACACCGAGACATAACATTCCAGAAATACCGTCCTCGTGTCTCTCGCCTCGGTGGAGCTTGTGCACGCGCCCAAGATATAGCCCGCGAGAAAGAATCTCTCTCTCTCTCTTTCTCGCGGTCGCGCGAAGCGCGCCGATAAAATGTTTCGACCGCGCGATATTACGAATGAACAAAATGCTCGTCGAGCGCATTCTCGGAGTCGTGTAACCGTAATAGTCCCCTATATATAGAATTATAGATGCCGCAACGACAGCGAGAGATTCGATCGTTCGGCTTATATACGAGGGAGGACGCAAAAAAAACGGGAATTGCGCTGCGGCGGGGAGGGAGAGTGGGGGAACCCATTGCTCGACCAAGTGTCCGTTGGGGACACGTCTCCTGAGTTAGTGTGCGAAGTTCTGTCGGCGTGAGTGCATCGGTTCGCCCGTGGGAATTTTTGTAGTGAAACAAATTTTTCCATTTCGGCGAAAACGTGACGGCCGATTGTCGAGAGCAACGCGCGGCTGTGAAATTTTGTTTCCTGTTGGGGAAATCGGCCGCGGAAACTACTGTAACGCTTAAGACTGCTTATGGAGATGCTGCCCTAAGTAAAACCAGAGTCTACGAGTGGTTTTCACGTTTTAAAAATGGAGAAATGACAATCGAAGACCAACCCCGTTCGGGCCGCCTCTCAACGTCATGAAGTGACGAAAACGTCGACAAAATCAATGCTCTCATTCGTGAAGACCGTCGCCGAACCATTGATCAACTCTGTGAGATGTCTGGGATATCATGGAGTTCAATTCAGAGGATTTTAGCCAAAGATTTGCACATGAGCAGAGTTGCAGCCAAATTTGTCCCTCGCCTTCTCACAGACGAGCAAAGGGAGCGTCGACTTCAGGCATGTTTTCAACTTCAAAATCAGCTCGAAGAGGACCCTGAACTTTTTTCCAAGATGATTACCGGTGATGAATCGTGGTGCTATGGATACGACCCCGAAACAAAGCAGCAATCAAGCCTTTTGCCACTGTGGAGGAGGTAAAACAAAAATCGCTGGAAGGCCTAAAGAACATCATGATAAGTGAATTAAAAAAATGTTTTGAACATTGGAAGGATCGTTTGCAGAGGTGCGTTGTGGTCAAAGGAGAATACTTTGAAGGTGATCAAAATTTGGTGTAAAAATATTCAAAAATAAAGAAATTATGACGAAATTCCCGCTTTTTTTGGGTCCTCCCTCGTATATTTTCGATATATTCTTTGATAAACCCGTCTTTACGTTATATTACCTAATTATTTCAATATTAAAGAATTCCCAAAGGTTATAAAAATGTCGATATGAAGAAACGCGCGGTAGCGTCTCGACGTCGAGTAATTAGAAAAAAAAGGAAGTTTATAACAACACCACCGTTGCCTCTGTACAGTGAGATTGTTACGGTAATCATGATGATCAAACTTCTCATCAACCCTCACGAGCAAACGCGTCGAGAAATTAAAAATCCGACGGCACTTTTGTAATATAATGTTACATTTGTTTATGCTCGGAAATTTGCCTGTTTCTCGACAAACGATTAGGGTGGTTTGGGGATCAATAAATATTTCTTTCAAATCTATTTTTTTTTCTCTTTTCTCGTTAATTCCTTCGTCACGATTCACGGATAATACACGGTGAATTCGCTAGTAGGGAGAAGTTACTAATTTCGAACAAGCTCATACGGATGCCAAAAGGGTTAAAACACTCTTTCTCCCTCTAACTGTACATACTGTATAGATATAATGTCGAGTTCTTTGCTCTTGGTTCGGTCGTGCGCGGGATTCTTCTCTCTCTCTCTCTCTCTCTCTCTCTCTCTTTCTCTCCTTCCATATCTTTTCTTTTTTTATTATTTGTCGTTTATCCTCGTATATGCAGTCGTTGCAGTTGTTCCCTCCTTTATTGTTTCATCCGTATTATAATCCTTCCCCTCCACTTTGTTTCCCATATTTTTTTTATTCTTTCTTCTTCATTGTTTTTTTCATTTTCTCATCTTATTATTTATTTCTTTTGGAAGATATGGCCGGAGTGTATATGCCGCGCCAACCCATAATATGCGAGTCCACGAAGAAGAGAAGGAGAAGGAAGAAGAAGAAGAAGAAGGTAAAAAAGAGAGAAAGATTCACTGCAAATTTCTCTCTCCCTCTCTCTTTCTCTCTATACAGTTTTGCACGAGACCTTGTCCGATCGAGGCTCAGTATGTGAAGAATATTGGGTGCCTTACATATATATATGTAGTATGTAGAAGTCCTCTCGTCCTCTTGCGAGAGCAACGACGACGACGACGACGACCTATAACGTTGCCAGGGCGGCCCCTCTCGATCCTATATAAGCGTTGTATGCATGTTCGGTGCATAAATAAGGAGCACAGCTCGGGAGGCATTAAATCACTGGCGCGAGGATCGTTCGTGTATATGTGCGAGGGAGGGCGAGAGCGAACGAGTGAGACGGTAAGAAATATCGAGTGAGAGCAAAGAGGAGATAGATAGAGAGGGAGAGAGAGAGAGAGAGTAAGAGAAGGAGATAGTCCGAGTGCCGTACCAGCAGCAGCAATGGACCAAAGGGTACCTTCGTAAGGACTCTTCCCTTCGTCCCCGGAGGATTACGTTCTCGCGTTTTGCTCTCGTCCGCTACTCCTCGCTCCCGCACCCCGTCGAGCCAATATGCCCCTCGCATCAAGAGCGCGCGTTTTCTCGGCCTACCTTCTTGAGTAGTCGAGCGATCATGCGACCGCAACTTCTTTCTTTCTCTCTCTTTCTCACTTGCACTCTCCTCGGTAAAAGATATAATAAACTATACCTGTACGAGCAACGGATTTCAATGTTCCTTACGATAGCGACAAGACAAGGTGAGTTACAAAAATTTGTCACATACCGAGATAAGATTTCGGTTAATCGATGATACCAATTCCAAAGCTTAATCTTGTTAAATATAACGAAAACTTTTGGGACAATAGGAGAATTTTGTTGGAGCGAAAAAAAAAATGAAAATCATCAATTAGCATTAGATGAGTTTGTTATTTTTTTTTAAATTCAAATCTTTAAAAAAGGGAGTGTGTTATAAAGTAGATACGCGCTTAGTTTTATGAGGGAGAAACGCTTTTTTTATAGAAATATACATCGATCGGTGTTTTGGAGATGTGACACAGAAAATGTGGCGCTGCAAATTAGTGGAGGGTGAGAGGGGATGAAACGCGTATTGGATTTAACATATCAGGTCTCGCAACACGTCCCCCTGACCATTTCAAGGGCGGAAATAGGGTTGGACGGTTCAAAAAATCGATTTTTTTTTTATTTCATAAATTGTTAGTGAAACTATTGAAAAATATGTTCCCAAAATTTTAAATGAAAATTCCGACTCGTTCTATTGTTATAAGCCATTAAGGGGGGAAACAGGGTTAGGACAGCGTTCTCTCAATGATTTTCATGAATTTTTTTATAGTATAAAAAATGAATATAATTTATTGAAACTTTGAGAATATTTTATACGTATATTTAAGTATATACTATGAAATTTTTATACATATATTTAATTATGTACTATAAAATATTAGCGACCCCATATTGCTTGTTTTTCTTGGTACTATTTTTTCAAACGCGTTTTTCTGAAAAAGACTTTTTTTTAACTTGCGTACACGTTAGTTTGAAAAGTTTTTAACCAATCTTTTTAAAAATTGGCAGTTACTTTCTTCATAGTATTGCGCTCTATATGAACCTAAAATCGGAATATTATCATTATTTAAAATAATTTTTTTTTGCAAATAACGTTGTAAAAAATGGGAAAAAATCATGCTTTTTTGTTTTGACCCCTGTAAAAAATTCAATTGTCTATTTTTTTGATAGCATTTAGGTTCATATAGAAGAGAGACATATAATAAAAGTAAATTCCAAGCTCGTTTGATTTCAGATGAAAATTGCGGCTTCCAGAATGTACGCAAAATGCTGAGTCCGATTGTGACCTGCAATATGGGGTCGCTAATATTTTATAGTATATACTTTAATATATGTATAAAAATTTTATAGTATATACTATAATATATGTATAAAAATTTTATAGTATATACTTAAATATCGGTATAAAATATTCTCAAAGTTTCAATAAATTATATTCATTTTTTATACTATAAAAAAAATTCATGAAAATCATTGAGAAAATACTGTGCTAACCCTATTTCCCCCTCAAGAACTCACATACTCCTGCGAGCGCTGAAAACCGAGTAAATTTGAAAAATCATTATAATGGTCATATGGTGAAAAAATAATCAAATTGTTGGTTTCACATTTTTTATTAATTTTTCAGAATAAAAAAAAAGTTTGTCAATTTTTTTTTTAAATATTAACATTATTTAAACACGTTTTTCTCGAAACTATGTTTGTAGACAGTATCAGAAAGGAAAACTCAGTCAATTTTTAATATTGTTTAACTTTTTTTTTTAAATCTTCATAATTATTTTCTCTATAGTCTGACGAGAGGCTTTTTTAATTTTTTAGTTGGACAATTTTTTATATATTATTGAACACTAATTTTTTTTTTTAATTCTATACTAAAGTTTGAAATACAGTAATTTCTTTATTTTTGGAAAAAAAAGAAATTCCCTCCGTCAGACTCCCACATTATTTTACTAGATTCTTCTTTATTTTGGCAAATCAGCCCATTTTATATCCGTAAAAAATAATGTTAATATTTTTTTTTAATACAATTTTTTTTTCTCATAGTTGAAAAGTTAATAAAAAATGTGAAATCAACAATTTAATTTTTTTTTCACCACATAACCTTTATAATAATTTTTCAAATTTACTCGGTTTCAGCGCGTGCAGGGCTACGTGAGCCGTTAATTGCTGCCAATGCGCGCGCGTACGAAGTATGATGATAACGACATTTCGATGAAACATTGTCGTCATTAGCTTTGGGAAAATTTTACCCCGAAATTATAGACATTTCGGGAAACTCGTGTAAATATCTTGACTTTAGGAAAATACGTTGACACCGGCTGCGGTATCGCTGAACAAAGCTTACGAGACATTCCTGCACGTTAAACGAAACATTTATGCCATGTTTTTCAATTCATTCGAGTATCGATTATGACATATAACTCATCGATGTTACGAGTTGCCGGTTAGGGGTTGAATGTAGCGGAAAATGATAATTCCGTTTCCAATTGTCCGTTATCGACAATGAAGTAGTGTAAAGTTAAATGAGAAAAAATAAAAGGTGGAGATTATGGCGACGGTAAGTATTTGGGATAGTAGTGTTATCAATCCTCGATTAGTAAAATTTTCATTTAGTACGTGCATTTTTGAAAAGTTAAACCGATTTTTTTTTTCACGCTGTAAATTATTGCCCTCCGATTCCGGAATACGGAATAGGTTGTAAAATATTGATTTTATTTACTCGCAACGTTCACTTGTCCACCGCCAAAATCATCCCCGTTTTAGCGATGAAAAGTAGTGAATTACTCGGTCCCCAATAGGAAGTGCCGCGCAGCCAAACGATGGGAGTTACGACTGCACGATTTATGAATTATTTTTTAAGGTAAGAGATGTTAACGAATTTATAGATTAATTACGATAAATTGCCTGTTAATCACATTGAATTTTCGGTAGAAATGGAAAATGTTATTTTCGTCGCCATTCTCCCTTGAGGGGATATATCCAATTGTCATACCCGAAATTTAAGAATTTTTTTTCATAAATAAAATACATTTTTTAATCGAAAACGGAGCGTAATTTCATAGTAAAATTATTGAATTTAATATTATATAAGACAAATGAGACTCAGTTAAAAATATAAATGCCGTCTGTATCGGCACGGGTTTTCCGCGGTTTCCCCGTGCCCACGGCGAATGCGACACAGCGTAGCTAAAAAGGAGCTGCGGATGCTACGGAAGTTAGGTTAGCTTAGCCATCGGAAGTGATAGGAGAGAAATTGAGAAGGATCATGAGTAAAAACCCGCAAGGGTATACGTTGGAACATACAACAATAATATAATAGTAAAAAAGGAAAATAATTCTGTTACGAGATATCAACATCTGCTGATTGAACAAAGGATTTTTCGAAATTCTGATTTTTACCAAAATGGCAGTGGTCCTACATTAAAATCCCTTTTTTCGTCTTATAACTTTCACGTTTTTCCTCAATAAAACAGCAAGATTTCCTAGAATAAATATAATCCTTCGTTCAATCAGCAGATGTTGATGTCTTCCGACAGAATTATTTTATTCACATGTTTCAGATAAGGCGTTCTCAAAGTTATCGCGGTCACTGCAAAAAAAAACTTCTTCGGAGAATCGCTGTAACTCGGCAATTTTTAAATGTATCTTGACAAAGAAAAATTATATATTAAGGTAGTAGTCTGGTAACTTGGGTTCAAAAAATCGAAAAAATTTTTTTTTGCTTAATTTGAAAGTACAATGTCTTGGGAATATACTGTGAAAATTTCAGACCGAAGTTTGAAATACTTCCGGAGTTATAATGAGTTTTCGAGAGCGCCTCGAAGTTTTTCTCAAAACAGTGTTTTTCTGGTCAGCCCGGGTCCTAACTCTTTTTCTACCGAACCGATTGCTTTCAAATTTTAACAGGCTACTCTACACACTTATAGTTCTCGTCGGAACTACCGAGAAATTTTTTCGCCCCTAACTTTTTATTTCACAACCCCTTCTTTGCAAAAATAAAAGGACTTTTTTTCCAAAGTCCGCCCCTTTGTTATTTATCCATGAAATTTAACTTCAGTAGTTCCGACCAGAATGACATGTCTATAGATTAAGAATTATCAAGAATTTTTTTTTCAGATAACATCAAGAGCCAAAATCACCGGGGCCACCCACGCGCTTTTTTTTTCGAGGTGCCAACTTTGATCAATAATAATAATAATATGAACTATTAAATTTTTTCAACAAATTTTTTTTTTGTATCTTTAATATGTAAATATAAAAATCCTAAATATCCAAAACGATTCATTTTTATTTTCCTACAAAAAAACACCCTCCAAAAAAGACATGAAAATCGGCTTAAGTTACCAGACCCCTTGAGGTTACTACCTCAAGTTCAGTAATTGTACTGTGAAAATCATGCTGTGTTTTCGTTTAAAAAATGCATTTTATTTATGTAAAACAAAATCCTTGAATCTCGCCTATGACAACCGCGCATATGATCCCTCAAGCCGTATCCTTCGACAGCAAAATCAAAAGGACCAAAAATTAAACTCGCACCAACGACATTTCATCGTCAAATAAATATTGTCACAATCATGAAAATAAGAAACTAATGTACGAGAAGAAGCAGAAAAAGAAAAAAGCTAAATTACGCTATTTAATAAAATTGAGCACGGAAAACGCGGAATACGGTTCTCCCGCTCATCACGATCCATCACGAGCGCGAAATGCCCGTCCCATATACCGTACACAATGCACGAGGCAAAAGTTAGGAATTTTAATGTGCCCCTGCTTGTAAAAGGGATAGGAGCAATAGCAAGACGGAGAGAAAAGAAAAACACGACAACAGCAATAACAACAATAACAAAAACAACTCCAACGGGAACAAAAAGGCAATGAAGTTGAACAGATCTCGTCAGTGTGCGTCTGTGTCTGTGTGTATGTGCGGTATACGGTGGGCAGAGCGTGCTGAATGCTCTTCCCGCCCCCCGCGGAGCCAATCGCCGCCCGAGAAATGGTAGCCGGTGAGTAGCAACAGCAGCAGCAGCAGCAGCAGCATCCTCTTGCAATTCTCATCTCACTCTCTCTCTCTCTCTCGTGTTCAGCCATAGGGTTAGGTGTACAGACAAAACGGGACGCCGAGTGAGAGATAGAGGGGAGATGGAACAAGGAGGCTGGATGAAGAAGAAGAAGAGCCTCTTGGCATGGTATATCAGAGCTTGTTCTTTACCCACCGTTCTATCTTACGAACGCGGCTCGCGCGGGACGAGGAGACGAAAGTGGAGAAAGGGTAAATACGAAAATGAGAAGCCCGGTAGAGAGACCTATGGAGACGAAAGACCGGGAGAAAGAGGACGAAACGTAAAATTGAAGAGGACGAAGAGGATGAAGGGGAGGGCGCCCGGAGGGATAATGAGGAGTGGAACATTTCGTACCCTGAACACTTTCTACTGGCTTATACTGGCAACGAGAGAGGAGGGTGGGGGATGGAGGAACGCCACATATATATGTATGATATATAAGGGAATATTATATTAGATGTATATATATATATATGAGAATGAATGAAAGAAAAGAGAGTGAAGGAGTAGAGACTCGGGGAGAGAATAAGGAGTAGGCTGATTGCGTCCGAACCGCGTAAATCTTGTTGATGGAAATTGTCCGCGGAGCTTCACTGCACGTTTGGCGATTACGTCCCGGTGTGAGAGGGAGAGACAGAAAACTCGCGTTTGGTCGGTAGCACACGCACTCTTCGCTTCTCCTTACTTTCCGTCTATTCTCATCCTCCTCTTCTTCTTCTTGACTCTTTTTCTCGTTTCTTACAGGTACCCATCTTTTCACTCATTCGACCCTCACGACGAGGGATCTTCAACTCCCTGGCGCAACATAACGCGAATCCTTCCTCCCGCCACTCCATCTCTCTCTCTCTCTCTCTTGCTCTTCCTCGATCTCTTGTCCGAGTGGAGAGCAGCCCCCGAGATTAATGAGCCCCGTACTTGGTACTTTTAATTCCAAAGACGGAGTGCAAATAAGTACCGTCATCCATCTTGACCGCCAATTACCACCGCGCGTATATATACATTTATATATCTACCAGGTATATATATATATATATATATATATATATACTATATGAGTTGTACAAGTACCGCTCTCTCTCTCTCGTTCTCTTGCGGTTCTGAATTCTTTGCTTTTATCCACCTTTCGCGACTGATATAAACGCAAAGTTGCGTGTTGTACGAGTATACACAAATAAATATATATGTACGGTAAGTACCTAACTACATACTCCTCGAGTTTGTAAGTACACGGTTGTTCGTCACGCTCGGCACGTCGTGTGGTATTTTTTTTTTCACCTCCCCCCCCGATTCCACAATCGACAATGGACAATCGAACGATTTTATTTTCGTTTCGTTGTAATTTTTTAATTTTATTCTTCGTCCTTTCTTTTGGTACGTATCGAAATGGCAAATGACTTATTTTCTAAGAATTGGGCAAAAGTAGTTGCAAAAAATTATTTCTCGGTCGTACAACGACTCTAGGGATGTAAAAACAGCTTTCGAGCATACAAAATAGTTTTCATGCACAGGGGCCATCGTTTTATTTGCTGTGGACTTACAGAAAAATCAGGAAGTGAAATCGCATTCAAGAAATCGTTTCTCACTGTGACATTTTGCAAAGAAAAGTATCATTGTTTAGGTTCAAAGTGATCGGAGTACGAAGAGATGAGGAATTTAACATTTCAGCCGAAAGGACTCGTGTGACAAATGTTCTCGAGATTTATTCCATCGATATTAAGTGAAATCATATTTTTGTGTAGAAAAAACTAAATCTCAGCGACAAATGACCATTCCCGGAAAAAAAGGGATCGATTTAGTTCACGCGATTATTGTACAAGTGCACAGGAAAAGGCTCCGCGGGATTAAAACACTGGGCTTTTTTTAGAGTTGTCAGGATCCGCTAAGTAATTTTTTGCAAATTTTTTTCTCACCTTTTTGAGCTCGTAAACGAGTCACCGAAAGGTACGATACAGTTCGGACAAAGGCATAGCTTAAAAAAAAACAACAAAAGAAAAAATAAATATGAGTCCAAAGTTCCCTATCAAATAAGACCTAGAGCTGCCTTTTCATGAACAGTGAAACGCAGCACGTTTCTTTTAGTAACTTACTGGTTAGTTACTGAAAATGTGCTGCTCATTTTAATAACTTACTGGTAAATAAATTTGAATTGTGAAGGTGCTATTTCAAGAACAGTTTCAAAAGCAGTAGTTTTTTTTTACTAAATTATTAGTAACTTACGAAAAAACTCCAACGAAGTAAGTTACTTCGCGAATTACGAAAAACCCGTTATTTTTAACTACTCATAAAATGGCACCTTACAAAAATGGTTTTTTTTTAGCAAGTTAGTAGTAAGTTACTAAGAATGCGGTACTCTTGTTAATAACTTACTGATAAATAAATTTGAGGTGTTAAGGTGACATTTCATGAGCAGTGAAAAGCGGTAGTTTTTTTTAAATAACTTACAGGTAAGATACGAAAAAAACTACAACGAAGTAACTTAATTCGTGAATTACGAAAAAACCGCTATTTTTAACTACTCATAAAATGGCACCTTACAAAAATAGTTTTTTTTAGGAACTTACTAGTAAGTTACTAAAAATGCGCTAGTCTTTTTAATAACTTACTGATAAAAAAATTTGAGGTGTTAAGGTGACATTTCATGAGCAGTCAAAAGCGGTAGTTTTTTTAAAAATAATTTACTAGTAAGATACGAAAAACTGCAACGAAGTAAGTTACTTCGCGAATTACGAAAAAACCGCTGTTTTTAACTACTCATAAAATGGCACCTTACAAAAATGGTTTTTTTTAGCAAATTAGTAGTAAGTTACTAAGGATGCGTTACTCTTTTTAATAAGTTACTGATAAATAAATTCGAGGTGTTAGAGTGCCATTTCATGAGCAGTCGAAAGCGGTAGTTTTTTTAAAAATAACTTACTAGTAAGATACGAAAAACTGCAACGAAGTAAGTTACTTCGCGAATTACGAAAAAACCGCTGTTTTTAACTACTCATAAAATGGCACCTTACAAAAATGGTTTATTTTTAGCAAGTTAGTAGTAAGTTACTAAGAATGCTATACTCTTTTTAATAACTTACCGATAAATAAATTTGAGGTGTTAAGGTGACATTTCATGAGCAGTCCAAAGCGTTAGGTTTTTTTTTTAAACTTACTAGTAAGATACGAAAAAAACTGCAACGAAGTAACCTACTTCGCGAATTATGAAAAAACCGCTGTTTTTAACTACTTATAAAATGGCACCTTACAAAAATGGATTTTTTTAGCAACTTACTAGTAAGTTACTAAAAATGCGCTACTTTATTTAACAACTTACTGATAATAAATTTGAGGTGTTAAGGTGACATTTCATGAGCAGTCAAAAGCGGTAGTTTTTTTAAAATAACTTACTAGTAAGATACGAATAAAACTGCTACAAAGTAAATTATTTCGCGAATTACGAAAAAAACCGCTGTTTTTCACTACTCATAAAATGGCACTTTACAAAAATGGATTTTTTTAGCAACTTATTAATAAGTTACGCAAAAACCTAAAGTTTTTCGCTGTTTATAAAATGGCATCTTGAGCCCTCAGAGCTGCCTCATGAAGGGGAGCTTAGTAAAATCTTTGAAAATTACGAGGAAGCAATATCCAAGTTTTGATTTTCATTCGGTGTTTTGTATTCTTTTTTTTTCTTTCAAACCGCAGATACACCGAATCTTTAAAGTTTCACGTCACTCGGAGCGTCAACGGAAACAAATAATCGTTCTCCTATTACTAATACAATCCCGCTCTGTTTATATATTCTCCTATATATGCCCCGAGACCCAAATCTAAACAGTCGACAGCAGAGAATGGTCCGACATCATCGCACGGTTAACCTACGGCAAACACAAACCCCCATATATATATATATATATATATATATATATATATATATATATATATATATATCTATATATATATAGAGGCTTTCTCGTGTGGCTGGGACACCACGATTTGAATGATCCCAAATTAGAGAAATGTCCGCGCAGAGACTTTTTTTCGTTTCGTGATCTTTCTCTCCCTCTCTCTTTCTCTCTTACTCTCGGATGAAGCTATAAATAATATCTGTGCATTCTGTTCGGAATGTTAATGTAGTCAGTCTCTGGCTCTCTCGCACAAACCTTCGTACAAATGTTTTTTTTTCTCTTTCCAACTGTTGCCTCTCTCGGCCGATATGTATATAGAGTACGAGAGAAGAGGAACTATAACGAATGTTTCGCCAAAGACCCCCCGTCAAAAAATGTTGGCGTCCCAGGCAGAGCGTCCTCCTTCCCTCGCTACAAATACCACCTGACAATATACACATATAACAATATGCATACGTATATAGCCATCAGCAATGAAAACAAAACAACAACCAACAAAAAAAAACTAGTCTTTCTTGGCTCTTCATCAATTTTCATAGCGCGATGTTCCCATTAATTGTTGTATATTTAAATATATTTCGGACACTGTTATGATTATTGTTTTTTTTTCTTTCCTGATCCAAGAGAAATCGCAGTGTAAGCAGCGGATAAGAATCGATGTGAGAGTATAAAGGGATGATGATAGAGGGTACGAGTATAAGCAGATAGGGATGGAAACAGAGTGAGAGAGAGAGAGAAGTGAGGGCTGAAGCTGCTGCTATTGCTATTACTAGAGCGTTGGGAGGAAGGAAGGGAGGTTCGAGCTGTCACATGCAGAGACGAGACCGGGGATGGCCTCTCTTCCCCATCCTCGACGTCGACGTTTCCTCGTCCTTGTCCTCATCTGTAATCGCGGGGGCGGCAACGTCCTGTCCTCGACAGGATCACACTGCCACTGAGCTCTATGTTACTGTATGCCTAACTACACATAGATAAATATATATATATATATATATATATATATATATACATATCTATATGCAGACAGCATGTATACTATAAACTACGAGTAATGCTTCGCTCAACGTGTTACCAGTCGTAAATGTATACACAGTCTAGATATAGATATATAAACCGTCGAGAGAAAAGCCATGTCGAGAGCCTGTCCGTTTGCCCATTTCCGTGCACTGCCAATTCCATTTGGCCTAACGGAAAATCTAAATCCGAGATATCCGTACATCAGGGGAATGATTAAACCAAGACCGTAGCGAATCTCCTCGTGATAGTTCAAGCTTTCAATGGCCTTTCGATTATTACTAAATAACATCTGTCGCATCGCCGCAATGATGAAATTATAATTCCACGATATTCTCGATTTATAAAATGAACGTAATGATTGCGCTGGGCAGCTAACGGAAAAGCTCCCGATGATAAATCGTAAATTTAACTCATCAACGTTACCGCCCCTCGAGATCGGAGAACGAAATGTTAATGAGTAAAATTAATAGGGATCGTTTAAATTCTCCTGAACTATCCATAAATTCTTTAATAATCCTAAATACCCCATCCAAGTATGACCGTTACTTGTGAAGTGAAAAAAAATAAAAGTATTTACATTAAAAATAATTACAGTTGTACGAATTTATGTTCAATATTATTATTATTGATTGTTATTGCCACTTGTGTGTTGTATTTTTATCATTTTATCATATTAACGAATAAAAACGTAAAGTATCGCTCGATCACAAGGAATTCACGTGGATGAGTGAACGTCAGACGAACGGGGAATTCTAATCTAACTAAGTTGCTCTTTGTCGCTATAAAACGTTTCGATAACGTAAAAGTCGAGCAAATTGTGGAAATTTCCATTTCTCGCAATAGCCATTTGCAATCAACGTTATTCTCGTGACGAATTTTGGTGAATCTTTGGTGGGATTAGGTTAAGCTTTTAACGGAATAATTTACGTAGACGAAAAGCAACTTCGTGGCAATGCTGGCTAGTTCAATTTACATGGTGAGATGGAATTTTTCGATTTTTTTTCTTTTACGTTATTTGTTACAACCCCTTTTCTACGTGGTATGCATGCCAGATTATCATATTTTCCTCTGATTCCAGAGATATTGATAATTTTTGTGAAATACGTGCCAATATTTCTTCTCAGTATCTAGCAATGCAGCACTTGCAATTTTGATTTCATTGGATATCTACGGCTCTTACGTCCTAGGGGAGGCTGTAACAAAGAGTTTAAGGTAGTAGTCTGGTAACTTAAGCCGATTTTCATGTCTTTTTTGGAGGGCGTTTTTTTGTAGAAAAATAAAAATGAATCGGTTTGGATATTTAGGATGTTTTTATTTACATATTAAAGATACAAAAAAAAATTCTTTTGAAAAAATGTAATAGTGTATTATTACTATTATTATTGTTGATCGAAGTTGGCACCTCGAAAAAAAAAGCGCGTGAGTGGCCCCGGTGATTTTGGCTCTGATGTTATCTGAAATCAAAAATTCTTAATAATTCTCAATCTATAGACATGTCATTCTGGTCGAATCTACTGAAGTTAAATTTCGTGGATAAATAACAAAATGGCGGACTTTGGAAAAAAAGTCCTTTTATTTTAGTTTGCTAAAATGAAGGGGCTGTAACGTAAAAAGAAATTTAACTTCAGTAGTTCCGACCAGAATGACATGTCTATAAATTAAGAATTACCAAGAATTTTTCATTTCAGATAACATCAAGAGCCAAAAGCACCGGGGCCACCCACGCGCTTTTTTTTTCGAGGTGCCAACTTCGATCAATAATAATAATAATGATAAACTATTAAATTTTTTCAAACAAATTTTTTTTTGTATCTTTAATATATAAATAAAAACATCCTAAATATCCAAAACGATTCATTTTTATTTTCCTACAAAAAAACGCCCTCCAAAAAAGACATGAAAATCGGCTTAAGTTACCAGACTACTACCTTAACGGGTTATACGTAGTTGCAAGGCCAAAAAAGTCGTTTTTTTACGAATTTTTCCTGAAAAGGGATTGCTTTGACAAATACAAGAAGCATTAATAAATGTAGTGGTAGCTTTTAACTTTATATCGCCATTTTTTCATGTTTCACAAATATTAATTTACACTGCTCCTGTGGACGATCTCCTGGAGGTCCTCCAGAAAAAAAGTGTCTGGCGGTGAGCACGATAACTCCTGTTTGGATTATTTAAAATAAAAAAACCAAAAAGATTCTATTAGTGGATAGATAAATCTAGGTATTGATCGAAGGAATAGTGAAAAGTTTCATTTTTGACAAAATGGCAGCTCTAAAAAGAAAAAATTCTGATTTTTGACCAAATTTTTTTCGCTGAATTGTTAAAAAAAATATTAACAATTGTCGGAAATCTAATTCCTTCGATGAATACCTGAAGAATATATCTGAAAAGGTTTTGTTAGAATTGCAGACCGATCGGTTGAGCCGTTTTTGAGAAATCGTGCTCACCGACTTTGAAAACACCGTTTTGAGAAAAACGCGTTCAAAGTTTCATGCTGCTACTCCGGTCTTTAGGCCGCCTACTTTGTAACGCTCCGAGCGTAGGTACGAATATGCATGTATCTCCAAGAATATTTGCCGGATCGATTTGAAATGTTCTGAGAATATACTCAAATATATGTACATTCCGAAAATGCATTAAAAAACAAATCGATTTTTTGAAATTTCCAACCGCGTATAATCCCTAAAGACGTTATAGACGTTGATCTGTTCGGCAGTTTATGTCTCAATCATTCGTCGAATTTAGTAGAAATGCAAAAAAAAATCAAACTGCTCTTACAAGACGATTATATAGGTGTTTCGGAACTCTGCCAGAAAGCAAAACATTCTTTTTGTCAACCGCAAACGACGTACATCACTAGTCATTCATCTAAACATTTTTTAGAATCCCTCAAATTCATTAAGGGGGAAAATAGGGTTAGGACAGCGTTTTTTTTAGTCATTTTCATGAATTTTTTTTACAAGAAATGAATGTATATAATTTATTGAAACTTTGAGAACATTTTATACATGAATTCAAATAAATATCGTAATTTTTTAAAAGTATTTCCTTCGTAAATATGGGCCGCCACCCCATCGGAGGTCACCATCAGACGTAGCTGTTCGCGTACATTCTGGAGGCCACAGTTTTCATCTAAAATCAATAGGGTTTCAAATTTGCTTTAAGGACATGTCTTTCTTCTATATGAACCTAACTTTCCCGCCAAAAATTGAAAATTGCATTTTTTCGAGGTGTTTAAACAATAGAGCACAATTTTAAAAACTATGCTCTTTTGTTTAAACATCTGTAAAAAATGCTATTTTCAATTTTTTGTGGGGCAGTTAGGTAACATAATAACAACTGGTAGAAATGCTAGCAAACGCAATATCTACGAATTATCTCACTGTAATTAATGACTCCCTATATTCAACGGAATGAAAAAATTGTGCCGCAATTGGAATTAAATTATTCATCAAAGATCTTTTTTTTTTATTTATGATTCACGGTTTCGCTGTAATTGCAACGAAATTAATATTTCAATCCATTGATAGGAAGCATTTCTCTTAACGTCATATTAACGTGAACCACATTTCTCTCTCTCTCTTTCTTTCTCTCTCACGCTATTCCGCTGTTACGTGTACAACTAATTAATTTCATACTTCCGGGAACTGGCTCGCAATTCCAATGAACCTCTGTGGCTGTAACGGAGCTTTAAAAATTCGAATAATCAAACAGACAAAAGAGACTGCGAAATATTTTTCTCGCAAATGTTCGAGATAATAACCGAAGTGAGAACATTCAGGCTCGCGTGCCAGAACTTGACGATCATATACAAATATACGAGGTCTGTTCAAAAAGTATCGCGAATTTGGAATTTCCGCGGGCTACGTATATTTGATTTTCGATTTTTTTGTGGCGTTAGGTTGGTACTCATGTCCCTCACTTATGCTGAAAAAATCGGCCATTTTGAATGTTTAGTTAATTGTTGACAGCTGTTTAGGTTAAATGTGTTTTGGCTTGTCTTCGATTTTTGCCTATTCCAAAAAAGCAGCTTCCATTAGCGATGATTGAGCATTGGTTTCCACGTCATAACCATAAACCCATGATTCGTCACTGGTTATGTCCCTCTGGAGCAAATTTGGGTCATCGCGGACCGAGTCCAACAGCTCCTTAGCAATGTTAACGCGACACTGTTTTTCTTCAAAATTGAGCAATTTTGGCACGAATTCCGCGGCGACCCGTCTCATGCCCAAATCATTGGAAAACATCGAATAGCACGAGCTAATCGATATGTTTAGTTCCCCAGCAACTTCTCTAACGGTGATTCGACGATTGGCCAATATTATTTTCTTCGCTTCATCAATGTTTTCGTTTGTTGTTGATGTGCTCGGGCGTCCGGAACGCATTTCGTTGTTCGCATCTTCTCGGCCCTCTGAGAACATTTTGTATCACCGATAAACGTTGCTTTGGTCCAAGGTAGCTTCACCATATGCCACAGTCAACATTCGGAATGCGTCCGCGCACTTAATTTTGTTTTTCACACAAAATTTGATACAGATTCTTTGATCGATTTTTTGGAATAGGCAAAAATCGAAGACAAGCCAAAACACGTTTAACCAAAACAGCTGTCAACAATTAACTAAACATTCAAAATGGCCGATTTTTTTAGCATAAGTGAGGGACACGAGTACGAGTTCTAACGCCACAAAAAAATCGAAAATCGAATATACGTAGCCCGCGGAAATTCAAAATTCGTGATACTTTTTGAACAGACCTCGTATATGCCGAAATCAAGGAGCCGCGCCCACCAGTCCCAAAGGACCGTTTGCTCTTCGTAGAGAATTCCAAATAAATAAACACGGAATCTGTGCGCTCCGAGATTATAAGATTCGGGACTAATAACAGGGCCCTGTGTTTCACGATTCGATTAGACGCTTGCGGGAAAGTTGAACAGTACGATTTTTGGTATAGCCGACAGGTCGTGACTGCCTACGATCCTTTTTACTCGAATTAACCGTTCTCTATGATCAGAAGAATAGCGAGGAAGAGTGAGAGGGGTGGAAGGATTATTTCAAGCGTGAAAAACCTATTAAAAAGTCCTTCCTTCGCGTACCTGGTAATTAACAACGAAAAAAATAAAATAATTTCATTAATTTATTTCATGTTTTCTCACACGGATTATTTTCTGACAAAATTATCAGAGAGCAATGTACACTCTGAGTGGTATAGAATTTATTTTTTACTCAAACCTTTCGTTCGTGAAGTTTTATTAAATAAATGAATTTATTTAAATGTGATAAATCAATTTTTTTTTTCTCAAATACACACACACAGTCGATACGAGTATTTACTTCTTATAGCTAACTCTTTTTTGCCCGTCCCTCCCTCTCAAAACTCTATATTTATCGAACCGGACTGCGTGGGGGCGAGGGAATACAAACGAGACGGAAGAAAGAAGTGGGTATTCCGAGTAATTTGATTCCATTCGTCTCGATGCGATCGGGGATCTCTGCGCGACGCTCTCATCCCCCGGTCGAGAAAAAGTGTGGCGAGACGGTAATTGCGGATCACGAATAATGCGAACAAGATTAAGGCAAAAGGCGAATCCCAATGGTCTTGCTCGCTTTACAACGATGTTTATATGACCGAGAGAATAATATAAGTACAAAAGATGAAGATAGATAGAAGCCCAAATAGCATGTGAAAAAAGAGAACACTTGAATGATATCGAAGGGCTCAGAAAGATTCTTAACTTTGGTGCAGTATATATGAGGGGGGGGGGGGGGGGGGGGGCAGGTAAAATCGATCTAGCTATGACCCTCCGCATCTGGAATTTGGTGAACAATTTTTCATATTATTCTTTCAACCCCTAAAAGAATGGAATTCTTTTTTCTAGACTTTTTTCGCCTACCCTTATTTAGTACGAATCGAAAAAAAAAAAATGTTTTACACAAAACAAACGTTAAGCCGTAATTAAAAAATCAGAAAAATCTTCGGTACAATATCAATATTTTTAAGTCCCAGAGTGGTGCGGCGTTATCTTACTACTTTTTTTTCTTCGACTTGTTTCGTTTCCCGAAATACTTGGAGAAATAGTCCCGCAAACATCGCACTTACGTCGGCACTGTGTTCAACATTCCCTATCTCACAGAGAGGATTTTTCACATTTTTTTTACAATTTATAAAATAAACCTTTCCGCTCATCGGTATTGAAATCTTATTTTTTCAGAATACCAAAAGATTTGTCAAAAAGAAAATGGGAAATAATTCTCAATGATTCTCTGGAAAAATAGCAATATTGTTAAAACCCATATCGAGTGGGCTGCGATTGGGTTCTATTTTTTTCAAGTATTTTGTTGACAGGAAGAATCTTAAAAAATCGAAGCAAACGCTTGGTCCACTCTGGGATTCTGTTGGTTTAAAAATATTTAATGGGGAACCCTCACTGTGACGGGCTCCAAAAAAGGTCCTTTTTCACTCATTTTTGATTACTACTTAATGAATTATTGCAAGATCGGCAGAATGGTATGTTTTTAAGGGTTGAAATAGGGTTAGACGGTTCAAAAAATCGATTTTTTTTTTAACTTCATAAAGTGTTAGTAAAACTATTGAAAAATATGCTCCCAAAATTTATAATGAATATTCCGACTCGTTCTATTGTTATAAGCCATTAAAGTGAGTAGCTCTCCTTCAGGCCCCGAGCGCGCTATTTTTTCAAACGCGTTTTTCTGAAAACGACTTTTTTTGAACTTGCGTACACGCTAGTTCAGAAAGTTTTCAACCAATTGTTTTGAAAATTGTCAGTTACTTTCTTCATTGTATTGCGCTCCATATGAACCTAAAATCGGAATATTATCATAATTTTGAATATTTCTTTTTGTGCAAATAAAGTTGTAAAAAATGGCAAAAAATCATGCTTTTTTGTTTTAACCCCTGTAAAAAATTCAATTTTCTACTTTTTTGATAGAATTTAGGTTCATATAGAAGAGAGACATATAATAAAAGTTAATTCCAACCTCGTTCGATTTCAGATGAAAATTGCGGCTTCCAGAATGTACGCAAAATGCTGAGTCTGATTGTGACCTGCAATACGGGGTCGCTAATATCTTCGGTGTTTTTCAAGGAAATTCTTCAAAAATTGTATAGTATATACTGAAATATATGTATAGAATATTCTCAAAGTTTCAATAAATTATATTCATTTTTTATACTATAAAAAAATTCATGAAAATTATTGAGAAAACGCTGCCCTAACCCTATTTCCCCCCTTTAGGACAATTTGAAGGTTGTTTTGTAAAAATTCAAAAATGTTATAAATAACCATTCTTCCAATCCTAAAATAATTCATTAAGTAGCAAACGAAAATTCGTGAAAAAGGACCTTTTTCCAGTCCGTCACAGTGGGGTTGATCCTTAAGGGCTCACATACCCCTGCAATTTTCAAAAATGCGATTTTCTCTTCACAGATATTTCCAAATTCCACTCCGTTATAAAGTTATAGCTGGAATGGGAGACTAGGCGTAAGTTCACGTTGTGCCTACCAGAAACTTTAAACGCGTTTTTCTCGAAACTACGTTTTTAGACAGCGCCAAGACGATAACTCAGTCAATATTTAATGTTTTTTAACTTTTTTTTTTAATCTTGATAATTATATTCTCTATAGTCTAACGAGAGTTTTTTTTAATCACTTGGTTGGACATTTTTTTATAAATTATTAATCACTCATTTTTTTTTTTAAATTGCATACTAAAGTTTGAAATACTGTAATTTCTTTATTTTTGAAAAAGAAAAAAAATTACCTCCGTTAGACTATTACTACTACATTATTTCACTGCATTCTTTTTTATTTTAGCAGATCGGATAATTTTTAGTGAAGTTATGATGTTGACAAGGAGGCGCCATGGTTTTCATCAGTAGTCCATTTATACCCGTAAAAAATAATGTTAATATGTAAAAAAAAAATTTTTTTCGTCTTTTTTCTTATAGTTGAAATGTTAATAAAAAATGTGAAAACAACAATTTAATTTTTTTTTCACCATATAACCTTTATAATAATTTGTCAAATTTACTCGGTTTTCAGCGCGCGCAACGGTATGTGAGCCCTTAAGGGGGTACATAGGGTTAGGACAGCGTTTTCTCAATGATTTTCATGATTTTTTTTATAGTATAAAAAATTAATATAATTTATTGAAACTTTGAGAGTATTTTATACATATATTTAAGTATATACTATAAAATTTTAGAAGAATTTCCTTGAAAAACACCGAAGATATTAGCGACCCCATATTGCAGGTCACAATCAGACTCAGCATTTTGCGTACATTCTGGAAGCCGCAATTTCCATGTGAAATCAAACGAGGCTGGACTTTACTTTTATTATGTCTCTCTTCTATATGAACTTAAATGCTATCAAAAAAATTGAAAATTGAATTTTTTACAGGGGTTATTGGATTTACTCTCATACCGATACTGAGAATTAGCCAATAAAGAAGTGACGGTTACAAAAACCACTCGACATCGATGGCGCCGGAGAGTCGGCTGAGAGTTGACATAACCATAAACATGGGCAGTGATTTCTTGGGAAGAAAGAACTAAGCCTTCTTTCTTCACGTGACAAATATGCTTTTGGTCTTTGTGACCAGCCTTTAGTCTTCTGAAGTATTCCGGAGCGTTAAGACAGATCTTCCTCGTGTGTCAAGAATAAAATTCAAGTTCAAATATAATTCACTGCGTTATACATTATTTATCTACCCATTCCCAATAGGTTATGGGCCCAGACACATTGTGCATTAACTGTGTATTTTAAAGAATTAAGTGAACTTATTGAAAGTGAGATTTTGCGTGTTATAGTGTTGAAATTGAGTGACAATGGATAAGTCAAAGGACAGGAGAAATATAACGCCATTCAATGGCAGTAAATACAATGCATGGAAACATCGAATCAGGAATTTATTATTTGAACTAGATGTGCTTAAAGTGATTGACGAACAACCTCCTGATCCAGTGACAAGAAAGAGGAAGAAAGCTGAACGAGTTGCTAAATGTGTTATTGTTGAATATTCAGCTGATGTTTGCCTCAAGTATGATACACCTACAAGCACTGCAAAATCTATTCTGAAGAGTTTAGATAATATTTATGAGAGAAAAAGTGGTGCCACCGAAGTATCAGTTCGCAATCGCCTGAGCAGATTAAAAATGAAAAGTGACACTAAACTGGATGATCATTTTGTAGCGTTTGATGACTTGATAACCGATTTAGCGGCCGCCGGTGTCTCGGTAACAGAAAATCAGAAAGTTTCTTACTTACTCATCAGTCTCCCGAAGATGTACGAAACTGTTTCAACAGTGATTGAAACAATGACAGAAGACGAAATAACACTGGATTTTGTCAAAACACGACTCCTAGATCATGAGGTAAAAATGAAAAATGAAAACGAAGATACCAGTGCCAAAGTATTACAAGTCGGAACAGAAGCTCCCCGAGCTAATCAAAATTATCAACCAAAAGGACAACGCGGAAATTACAGAGAAAAATCAACAACACCGTGCAGATCGAAACAGAACGATCCATACAATTCAAACGGTACAATCGGAGGCAGCAAATAATACATCCGGATTTGCTTTTATGACTGGCGAGTATGAGGAGTATGCTGGTGACAAATTAATGTTCCTGTTGGACTCAGGAGCATCAGATCATCTGGTCAACACAGACACCATCTTCTCAGAAGTGATTGAGCTACACCCACCAATGAAAATTTCTGTAGCGAAAAGTGGCGAATTTATCAATGCAACGAAGAAAGGGAAAATCAACGTCACGAGTAATCTGGGAGTTCACGTGGCTCTTGAAGATGTTCTCTATTCCCCAGAGGTGCCATACAATTTGCTGTCAGTAAGAAAAATGCAACGGGCAGGGATGACAATCATCTTCAATGAAACAGGAGTACAGATAAGCAAAGACGGTAAAATGGTAATGTACGGTAAACCATTAAATAATTTAGTGTCTGTTGAATTCGAAATTACAAAAGGCGTAAATTCTCACGTATACAATATTAATGGGAATAATTACGATTTATGGCATCAAAGATTAGGTCATATTGGTAAAACAAAATTTCAAGAGCTGAAGAATAAACAAATGGTCGAGGATGTGACTCGTCTCGAAAAAGTAATACCAAATGACGATTTATGCGAGGCCTGTATCAATGGTAAACAAGTCCGGTTACCGTTTGAAAAAGCGAAAGATAAAAGTCACATAAAAAGACCATTGTTCATTATTCACACAGACGTATGCGGTCCGATCAGTCCCTCAACAATAAATAACAAAAATTATTACGTATCTTTCATTGATGAATTTACTCACTATACTGTAACATATTTAATTGCGCATAAATCGGATGTGTTCTCGGTTTTTAAAGACTATGTTGCAAAGAGCGAGGCTCATTTCAATTTGAAGATCGTAAATTTGTATTGTGATAACGGTCGAGAATATTTATCGAATGAAATGAAACAGTATTGCGTACAGAAAGGGATCAGCTATCATTTGACGGTTCCACATACGGAGTCGCGGAACGCATGAATCGAACGATCACCGAAAGAGCACGTGCGATGGTAAACGGTGCAAAATTAGAAAAATCGTTCTGGGGTGAAGCAGTATTAACTGCTACGTATTTAATCAATTTAACATCGACGAAAGCTCTCAAAATTGACAAAACTCCATTTGAATTGTGGCACGGTAAAAAGCCCAAAATAAAGTATTTGAAAATTTTTGGCTCAACAGTCTATGTACATAATAAAACCAGGAAACGAAAATTCGATGAAAAATCCTGGAAAGGTATTTTAGTTGGATTTAAACCAAACGGATACAAAGTTTGGGATGTTGAGACGGAGAAATGCGTAACAGTAAGAGACGTTATTGTTGATGAAATAAATTACCTGAAATCTCGGCCAGTTATGAAAGAAAGAAACTCAGAAGCCACTCACGAAACCGATGCATCGGACATAAAGTCAAAATTAACAGAAATTATGAGTAAATCTGATATTGATAAATCAGATAAATTCGAACTGAGTAAATCTGATATTGATAAATCAGATGAATTCGAACTGAGTAAATCTGATATTGATAAATCAGATGGATTCGAACTGAGTAAATCTGATATTGATAAATCAGATGAATTCGAACTGAGTAAATCTGATATTGATAAATCAGATGAATTCGAACTGAGTAAATCTGATATTGATAAATCAGATGGATTCGAACTGAGTAAATCGGATATTGATAAATCAGATGAATTCGAACTGAGTAAATCTGATATTGATAAATCAGATGAATTCGAACTGAGTAAATCTGATATTGATAAATCAGATAAATTCGAACCGAGTAAATCTGATATTGATAAATCAGATGGATTTGAACTGAGTAAATCTGATATTGATAAATCAGATGAATTCGAACTGAATAAATCTGATATTGATAAATCAGATGGATTCGTACTGAGTAAATCTGATATTGATAAATCAGATGGATTCGAAAGAAGTAAATCTGATAGTAAAGGGAAATCAGATACACTGAAGCAGATAGATATGGAAGTAATGAAAAACTCTGAGTTGAGTAAATCTGTACGTGAAACAGATAAATCTGTAGTAAAGGAAACAGATGGTAAACAAGAGAAAAGGAGGAGTGAAAGAATTAAAAATCTTTCTCCTATTTCATACAACGAAACTGAGTCATCCAATGATTACCTTTTGTGTGCTCAGTCAGTTGTTTGTAAAATACCCACGTCATTAGAGGAGATAAAAACAAGAGATGATAGAGCTAAATGGGAGCGAGCGATTGAAGACGAAATAAATTCATTGAAAACAAACAAAACTTGGACATTAGTAACAAAACCAAGTGGTAAAAATATTGTGGACTGTAAATGGGTATTCGCGCTTAAAAATGATGAATTTGGAAATCCTACGAAATACAAGGCTCGTTTAGTTGCTCGTGGTTTCAGTCAAAAATATTTAGTAGACTACGATGAAACTTTTGCGCCGGTCGCGAGGATTACAAGTTTTAGATTCATTGTTGCTTTCGCAAATCAACATGATTTATTGATTCACCATATGGATGTTAAAACAGCATTCTTGAATGGTGTATTGAAAGAAGAAATTTATATGAGAGTCCCAGACGGTATCAAATGTAATCAAAATGAAGTTTGCAAATTACACAAAGCTCTGTATGGTTTAAAACAGGCAGCAAGGTGTTGGTTTGAGATGTTTGAGATAGCACTTTTGGAAAAAGGGTTTCAAAATTCCTCAGGCGATCGGTGTATTTATATCCTAGATAAAGGAAGTGTTTCGCAGAACATTTATGTGGTATTGTATGTGGATGACCTTGTGATTACAACGGGTATTAATAATCATCAAATAAAAATTATTTGATGAACAGATTTCGTATGACAGATTTAAATGAGATTAAATTGTTTTTGGGAATCAAAATTGAGAGAACTAATGGAAAATTAACATTAGATCAAAGTGCATACATAAAAACAGTTTTAGACAAATTTAATATGCGCGATTGTAAACCTATCGATACACCCCTTCAAATGAAATTGGATTATGAAGCTTTAAATTCAGATGAACATTATGATGCTCCTTGCAGAAGTTTGCTAGGATGTTTGATATACATTATGATATGTACTAGACCGGATTTGAGCAGCGCGGTAAACATTTTGAGTCGATATGCGAATAAAAATAATAAAGAACTTTGGCAAAATTTGAAACGAGTTTTGAAATATCTCAAAGGGTCCGCTGATATTAAACTAACTTATGTTAAAACTAAATTTGTTGATCTCTTGAGCGGATATGTTGATTCTGATTGGGGTGGAAGTGAAGGTACAGATCGAAAAAGTACGACCGGTTATTTGTTTAAATTATATGAACGATGCACGATCTGTTGGAATACAAAGAAACAAGCATCGGTAGCCAGCTCATCTACACAGGCTGAGTACATGGCGTTGTATGAAGCAGTAAAAGAGGCATTGTGGTTAAAATCATTGGCCATCAGCATTAATATGAAAATTTCAGATCCTATTATAATATATGAAGATAACACCAGTTGTATGTGTATTGCAAATAATCCAAGCAGTCACAAACGATCGAAACACATCGATATCAAGTATCATTTTTCAAGAGAACAAATCGAGAAAAATGTAATAAAATTGAAATTTATTCCCACAGGAAACCAATTAGCGGATGCACTGACAAAGCCATTGCCAGCTGTAAAATTCTTGGAGTTCAAAATCGGATTTGGCCTGGAATAACTCGACTGCTATATATAAGTATATATATATATATATATATATATATATATATATATATATATATATATATATACATTAAGATGATTATTTGAAAATACTGTTTGTGAAATAGTTGGATTGGGTTTTTCTGGGTTTCCCCAATCACTCGCAACTAATGTTGGACCATTTTTAATTAGCCCTAGACACGTAGAGAAAATGCGAGGAAGGTTTGTCATTAGTTTAGTGATAAGATGAAATGTCAATATATATAGATAAATTCAAATTTAAGATTGATACACAGTTAGTGTAGGTTTAAGGAGAATAGAGTCGATTGATTTTTGAGGTGGTGTATTGGATTTACTCTCATACCGATACTGAGAATTAGCCAATAAAGAAGTGACGGTTACAAAAACCACTCGACATCGATGGCGCCGGAGAGTCGGCTGAGAGTTGACATAACCATAAACATGGGCAGTGATTTCTTGGGAAGAAAGAACTAAGCCTTCTTTCATCACGTGACAAATATGCTTTTGGTCTTTGTGACCAGCTTTTAGTCTTCTGAAGTATTCCGGAGAGTTAAGACAGATCTTCCTCGTGTGTCAAGAATAAAATTCAAGTTCAAATATAATTCACTGCGTTATACATTATTTATCTACCCATTCCCAATAGGGGTCAAAACAAAAAAGCATGATTTTTTGCCATTTTTTACAACTTTATTTGCAAAAAAAAATTAATTTAAATAATGATAATATTCTGATTTTAGGTTCATATAGAGCGCAATACTATGAAGAAAGTAACTGCCAATTTGCAAAACGATTGGTTGAAAACTTTTCAAACTAGCGTGTACGCAAGTTAAAAAAAAGTCGTTTTCAGAAAAACGCGTTTGAAAAAATAGTGACCGCTCGGTTATACACGTGGCGCGCTCGGGGCCTGAAGGAGAGCTACTCACTTTAATGGCTTATAACAATAGAACGAGTCGGAATTTTCATTTAAAATTTTGGGAACATATTTTTCAATAGCTTTACTAACAATTTATGAAATAAAAAAAAAATCGATTTTTTGAACCGTCTAACCCTATTTCCTCCCCCCTTAATATCGATTGGAGGATTTTACAGATTTCTTGTCCGATCTTGTCATCACCGGCAACGATCTTGTTTCGTGCAAATTATTTTTCAACCGTTAGTGAAAAGAGGTTAGCGATTTGAAAAAAAAAATGTAGAAAAGAAACAGCGTGGCTTTTAGGGTTGTAACAGCGGTGTAAAAAAATTTGATGGACCAAATGTCAGGGGGAGGTTCGATGGCGATGGTCAGATCGATTTGACGTTGGAATGTTCCATATGTATAACGATCCGTGGACTTTCTCTCCGGAAATATTTCCATTCGTCAACGACACGAGTCGATTGCGTTCTCATCGATCGACGAATATGTATGTATACTAAAATAAATGTACTATGTGGCTGCAACGCCACGTGGATAATGATAATGATGATTATCATTATGATTATGATGAACATCGTGTAGACACGGGTATTGCGTATATAGCCTCGTTCTCTCGAATCTGTCAGACTGACATACGTATATATTTTGTATTCGCTCAGTATGTGTATATATATATATATATATATATATATATATATATATATATGTACTCTGTACAGTGGGGAAGTAAGTAACCTGATCTGAGAAAGATAAATGAGACGAAGTGGACGATGCTCGTTACCCACTCAGAGTAAGAAGAAGAAGAAGAAGGCGCGAGAGGAGAAAGATGAAGAAACGTCTGGCGCCATTCGACATTCAGGAGCTTTTTTCCGTCCCCATGCTCGTACTCGATTTTGAACGAGGTGACAAAATTACGTATTTTTAAAATTGCACGTTATTTCCTCATATTTTTTTGCCCATGTATAAATCTTTCTCTGAATGCGAGGAAGTATAGCTATTTAAATTTTGGCTTCACCCTTGTAGAGAGAACTTTATGCAAGTTTTACCCGCTTTTTCTCTTCTTTAATTCGACAGCGGTTCGCCTGATTTTGCATGCTGAACCATTTTTTTGACAGCTTGAAAAACGACTCGGCTTTCACCAAATTCAATGGCGAACATCCTTTGGTGATAGTTTGTTTGCGCAGAAAAAATTAACTCGATAGCTGAAATGCTCCACGAGTTATGTTTTTAAAGGAAGCCGTCTGCGTTCATTAATTACGCAGACGGCGTCACTATTTTTTTTTTTTTAATTCGACTCATTCGTTTCCGAGAGAAATTCGTTGGAACTTTTTTGAGGTTAGAATTGCCCTTTAGACACCGCTTGAAGGGATTGCGAGACACGAAAATATGTCAAAAATTGAAATTAATTTCAATTTTGATCAGACGAGTGACCAGTAAAGTAAGTTTTTTGCGGTTGTAAATAAAGAACGTTTTGCTTACTGTCAGCGTCCCCTAACCCGTTTATTTATCTTGAAAGCGTAATTTTTATTTTCTGCAAATGCTTCAAATAATTTCAAACAAATTGCTGGAAAGCAATTTGTTGCTTTCCAGCAATTTGATTATTTCCCTCGAAACCAAGACAAATTGGTCAATTTTATGAAACAGCACATTTTGTTTGCAGTACGATGTTTCTAGGAATGTAGCTATCACAATTTTCGTTTTATTTGAAATTTGCCGGGCTTACTCCGTAGGTGAGGTTGTAACAAACAATTCAAGAGATTATAGACATTGATCTGTTGAGCAATTTATTCCCAATTATTAACCGTATTTACCAGAAAAGGAAAATATTTAAACTGCCCTTACGAGACGAATATAGGATTTACAGAATTCTGCCGGGTAGCAAAACGTTCTCTTTTCGACCACAAACAACACACTTTTTCTAGTAGTTGATCCAAACTTCGTGGCAACAATTTTATAGGGAATTTTCATTCTAGATATTTTTTTTTTTTTTTGTGATTCAATCCCTTTGGCAGAGTTTTCGAAAAAAAAAATCCTAAATTGTGTAAACTCTGAAGGTGTTCAATCTTCATGAAAATGATATTGGACAAAGAGGGTCGTCGGACGGTCCTGCGTGACTGCAAATTTTCCAGCCCAATCTGTTTTGAAAAATATACAGATATATGTACGGCATCGAATAATATAGCGATAGAGAATGCTTGTTGTTTTTTTTTTTTTCAACAAAAATAATAATTATTTATTCATTATTCCCATTTTATTAATCGTTGGACTCAATACTAAAATGATAAAAAAATAAAAACGAAATTGCACGAAATTGAATACACAGGGACGTTGAGAATCGTTTACTCGCGACGTCACGAGCGATGAGGGTGCTGTCGAAAAAAAAAAATCTCTCTCGCTTTCTCTCAGAGTATCCGTGCTCATCAGCTTTTGAGCTTGAGAGATCTCTCCTCATCCCTATCATAATATCGGCATCGACCATTCGTCATTCACTCTCTGTTTCTCTCATTCAGAAAAATCCGCGAACCAGCGCGAGAGACCGTCTCGATGAGAGATTGGGGAAAAAGTGTGGATCGATTGTTAAACAATATATAATTTATTCATCGTCGCCGAGGATCACGATCTCGAGAGAAAGAGAGATAAATCAACCCACGTAGAAAAATTGTAACAGCCGAGAGTTGGGCCAATACTGGTTGCCGTAGTGCCGGTACTGACTGCCAGTATTGGGCCAGTACAGATTCGGTACAGGAGTGTAATAGCCGGCCGTTATACTGGCACCAACGGTCGGGCCAGTACCGGTTATTTAATTGGCCCGAACTTTGGCCCGGACTTTGGCTCTGACTTTGGACCAGACTTTGGACCAGACTTTGGCCCAAACTTTGGCCCGAACTTTGGCCCAGATCTGGCGAACTTCTGGCTTACTACTGGCACCAACGGTCGTACCAATACTGGTTATTTCATTGGGCCGGATCTTGGCAGACGATTTTGCCGACGGTGCAAATTACATCTCAGCGAGAAATGGCAAATTAAATAGATATCGAATCGACGTCTTTTAGACACTTTTGGCGTCTAGTGGACGCCGATCCAATGTCTATTTAAATTCTATTTCTGTCTGGGAGTAATTTATATTTCTTTTTACCGCGTTACCAGATATTTCCCAAGCAGCACACGTACGTCCAAAGGATGTACTTTGGACGTAAGGACGTTGTTCGGATTTTTTTAGGACGTCCTTTGGATGTCTGTGTTGTCTGGGTTGTTTATGCATAAATGTTTGATAATTAAATGCACTTGATATATACTAAATACTCGGAGTAGTTTTTATTAATAAGAGACTAAGTACATATACAGGTCTAAAATACGTACTTAAATATTTATAGAACAGTGTTTATAAAATATAGGCTATATGAAGCTAATATTACAATAAAAAATATTGTATTAATCGTGCAATTTTAAGTTCGGGGCAAATTATAATTCAACAATTTGGTTGTTCGCGAAATAATGGACTTTTGATCAGAATAACCTAATCTACAATTACATTACAAAACGCAACTGTTAAAGTGAAATACTCTCAGTATTGGCATTTTCTATAGCCCAGTACTAAGCCTGTATCGAAGCCAGAGCTTGGCCGTATTTTATAGCATATTTTGCCCCGATCTGGTTATTATACCGGCCCGTAGTGCGGCCAGATTGACAACCAGTACTGGCAGAAGACGATATTTTATACTGACCCAAAGCTTGGCCAGATTCCCAGCCAGTACTGAAGCAATACTGGCTGCCAAAGTTTGGCCGCCAATACTGGCCCAAAGCTTGGCCAGTAGAATTCAACCAGTACTGGCATAAGACTGTATTTTATACTGGCCCGTAGTATGGTCCGCAGTATGGCCCATAGTATGACCAGATAGTTAGCTAGTACGGGGCCAGTACTGGCGGCCAAAGTTTGGCCGGCAATATTGGCCCAAAGCTTGGCCAGTAGAATTATACTGGCAATTTCTACGTGGGAAACGATGATTGGGAGGGAGGGAAAGAGAGAGAGAGAGAGAGAGAGAGAGAGAGAGAGAGAGAGAGAGGGAGAGAGTGAGAGAGAAAATGTAATACACGATGTTACAAAGATTCGAGGCCTGAAAATGTTAAGATTTCGTTTAGTTCAATGGGCCGAGATGAGGGTTGTAAAATTTTATCAGCGTTGAATATTGTCGCGCTCGCACGGTAGCGCGTATGGAGATGACAATAAATATGTCGTCGAGGGGGCGATTCGGTGGGACCAAAAGCAAATTTTTCTTTTTACCTTAATGGCCATGCAATATGTATGTCGCGCGCATTCTCTCCCTCAAATATAAATATATATATACACAAATATATACCGAACGAACGCCCAGAAGATCGAGGATCATCCGAGGAGGTCCTCGCTTCTTCGTCCAGCGTATATACGCCGCGACGCGACAAGTAAAAAAAGTAAGAAAAAAAAGCCCTTCCCGAGGGACAGGAGCGCGCGCGCGATGGTCATCCGCGGTAAAGGATGCGAGAGATCACTGACGGAGGAGAACTGAACAATTTCTTCTGCCCTTACCGTTCATCCAGTGGATTATTTTTGTCCGGTATTGCGAGACGAAGAAGATGCGACGCATGGAACTTCTTCGCGTTGCCATATCCTTTCGTCTTTTATTATAAATTCTCGGGTAGGACATAATTCAGTATCCGCGCAATTACTTAGCCTCCCCGGGCTTTTTAAGGTATTATTCGTACAAACGTTTAACTCGCATATCGGTGTGTTTCGTTTTTTCTCAATCGGGGCGAAAAACGATTTCACGGGAATTTCGTAATTCTTCTCTCGATGTTTATTGACATTTTGTTTAAAACCGAATGTAAAAATCGTTTATTACGCTCGAAAGTTTTGTTCCAAGTAGCGTTGAAACTCCGTTAGTGTAGGTGACATTGAAACTACATAATTAACCAAAATATTGTTTTCAATTTTTCAACATGAAGTTCATTTTTTTCGAAAATTATCTATATTTGTAATTTGGCAAAGGGAATGAGAAAATTTGTAATGCTGACGGGAAAAAAAAATAAAAATCTAATACATTTTTTTATCTAATTAACACTTTCGGATTATTTTTCAACCGACGAACGATAATAAACATGTGAAGCGAACGGAAGTATATATGTGTAACGTATCGTGTGATGAGTTCGTTAAGGAGATCGCTAATGGAGCGGATTAAAACTGACGCTTGGAAGAATCGCGAGGCAAAACCCCTCCGATGTATCGAAACATCACGCTCTCTCTTTCCCTCTCCCTCTGTGTCTCTTTCTCTTCCTCTCTTTCCCTCTCTATAGGAGAAGAGTTGGTGTGCTGGCGCGGAGCACGCATCGGGTGGTCGCCGATCGCGACGGATAGACGGGGTCCCCGCGACCAAGGGGACAAAACATCCGGACTGATCGATCGTTCGATCGATACGAACGTATTAACGATCTCATCAATATAAAAGGGGAGTCTATAAGGTCCGGAGATACTCTCGGGAGAACGCGGTGAAAGAGAGAGAGAGAGAGAGAGAGAGAGAGAGAGAGAGAGAGAGAAAGAGAGAAAGATTGAGAAAGGATCTTGATGTACAACGCTTGAGAATGAGAGAGATAGAAGAACTCGGCGGTTGATCTTGCCAAGGCAAGAAAAATCACCAATTTGTTGAATACTTGGGCCGTAATATAGCGACAAAAAGAAAACCATCATTTACATTTTGAATCACAAAATGATAATTATTAATGATTATTATTATAGACCGATGAGGCAGGGTGGCTTGGCTGGATGTTTATGGGATTACTAAACCCATAGAATATTATTATTTGTTGTTAGTGAATGATTCATCTAAATTCTTCATATTATTGGAATATTACGAAATATTGTTTTTTTTTTTCATCATAATTACGTATAGTTAGTTAATTCGAAAAAAGTATTTTGGATTTTTTATTTACTCCAATGAGTTTTCACGTATAACCCTTCTCAATTCTATTTTTTCCATTTTTCCCCCTATCACTCCCAACTCACACTTTGCTAAGCTAACGTAACTTTCCATTGCGCCCGCAGACGTCTTACAAGAAAAGTACCCGAGGTGTCCCCCTCCGATTTTGTTGAAACTCATTTATGTTTTAGAGCATTGAAAACTAAACGACACGTATTTTTTTTTATCGGCAGAAAAACAGTTTCAAGGGGTGAAACCACCCCCCAAAGTTGCACAGGTCAAGGGGCGATTTTGCAGTTTCACATATGAGGTCTGTTCAAAAAGTATCGCGAATTTTGAATTTCCGCGGGCTACGTATATTCGATTTTGGATTTTTTTGTGGCGTTAGGTTGGTACTCGTGTCCCTCACTTATGCTGAAAAAATCGGCCATTTCGAATGTTTAGTTAATTGTTGACAGCTGTTTTGGTTAGACGTGTTATGGCTTGTCTTCGATTTTTGCCCATTCCAAAAAATAGATCAAAGAATCGGCATCAAATTTTGTGTGAAAAACAAAATTAAGTGCGCGGACGCATTCCGAATGTTGACTGTGGCATATGATGAAGCTACCTTGGACCAAAGCAACCTTTATCGGTGGTAAAAAATGTTCTCAGATGGCCGAGAAAACATTGATGAAGTGAAGAAAATAATATTGGCCAATCGTCGAATCACCGTTAGCGAAGTCGCTGAGGAACTAAACATATCGATTGGCTCGTGTTATTCGATTTTTACCAATGATTTGGGCATGAGACGGGTCGCCGCGAAATTCGTGCCAAAATTGCTCAATTTCGAACAAAAACAGTATCGCGTTAACATTGCTAAGGAGCTGTTGGACTCGGTCCGCGACGACCCAAATTTGCTCCAGAGGGTCATAACTGGTGACGAATCATGGGTTTATGGTTATGACGTGGAAACCAAAGCTCAATCATCGCAATGGAAGCTGCTTTTTTGGAATAGGCGAAAATCGAAGACAAGCGAAAACACGTCTAACCAAAACAGCTGTCAACAATTAACTAAACATTCAAAATGGCCGATTTTTTCAGCATAAGTGAGGGACATGAGTAACGACCTAACGCCAAAAAAAATCGAAAATCGAATATACGTAGCCCGCGGAAATTCAAAATTATCGATACTTTTTTAACAGACCTCGTACAAGCAGTGCATCGATTTTGATGAAACAAAAATTAAAATGTTTTTTATGCGAACGAATGAGGAACCTACCAGATAATGAAAAAAATATATATATTTTAAGAGGTCGAAACACCCTTGAACATCTACTTTTTGCACCCTACATTGAAAACTTGCGAATCGATAGGAATGAAAATTATGTTGTTTTATAGCGGAAATAAAATTGAAGTTGACGTATTTTTGTATTTGTGCAAGAAAACTGTTTTAAGGGGGCAAGCTACCCCTATTTGAGTTTTTACATTCCAGTTGTCTCCTTGCCATTCCGAATGTGTTTGCCGATACGCACTCTTCTCATTAAGGTGGGAAATAGGGTTAGACGGTTCAAAAAATCGATTTTTTTTATTTCATAAGTTGTTAGTAAAACTATTGAAAAATATGTTCCCAAAATTGAAAATGAAAATTCCGACTCATTCTATTGTTATAAGCCATTAAACTGAGTAACTCTCCTTCAGACTCCGAGCGCGCCACGTGTATAACCGAGCGGTCACTCAGGTACGGTATTTTTTCAAACGCGTTTTTCGGAAAACGACTTTTTTTGAACTTACGTACACGCTAGTTTGAAAAGTTTTCAACCAATCGTTTTGAAAATTGGCAGTTACTTTCTTCATAGTATTGCGCTCTATATGAACCTAAAATCGGAATATTATCATTCTTTAAAATAATTTAAAATAATTTTTTTAAAATTAATAATAAAAAATGGCAAAAAATCATGCTTTTTTGTTTTGAGCCCTATAAAAAATTCAATTTTCTATTTTTTTGATAGCATTTAGGTTCATATAGAAGAGAGACATATAACAAAAGTAAATTCCAACCTCGTTTGATTTCAGATGAAAATTGCGGCTTCCAGAATGTACGCAAAATGCTGAGTCTGATTGTGACCTGCAATATGGGATCGCTAATATCGTCGGTGTTTTTCAAGGAAATTCTTCAAAAATCTTATAGTATATAATTAATCATATGTATAAAATATTCTCAAAGTTTCAATAAATTATATTCATATTTTATACTATAAAAAAATTGATGAAAATCATTGAGAAAACGCTGTCCTAACCCTATTTCCCCCCTTAAGCTAAAATTAATAATTTACTGTTTTTTTTTATTTTAAGGGGTAGAAACATCCTTGAATATCTACTTCTTGCAGCCTACATTGAAAACTTGCGAATCGATCGGAATGAAAATTTTGTTGTTTCATAGCGGAAATAAAATTGAAGTTGACGTATTTTTGTATTTGTGCAAGAAAACTGTTTTAAGGGGGCAAGCTACCCCTATTTGAGTTTTTACATTCCAGTTGTCTCCTTGCCATTCCGAATGTGTTTGCCGATACGCACTCTTCTCATTAAGGGGGGAAATAGGGTTAGACGGTTCAAAAAATCGATTTTTTTTATTTCATAAATTGTTAGTAAAACTATTGAAAAATATGTTCCCAAAATTAAAAATGAAAATTCCGACTCATTCTATTGTTATAAGCCATTAAAGTGAGTAGCTCTCCTTCAGACTCCGAGCGCGCCATGTGTATAACCGAGCGGTCACTCAGGTACGGTATTTTTTCAAACGCGTTTTTCGGAAAACGACTTTTTTTGAACTTACGTACACGCTAGTTTGAAAAGTTTTCAACCAATCGTTTTGAAAATTGGCAGTTACTTTCTTCATAGTATTGCGCTCTATATGAGTCTAAAATCGGAATATTATCATTATTTAAAATAATTTAAAATAATTTTTTTAAATTAATAATAAAAAATGGCAAAAAATCATGCTTTTTTGTTTTGAGCCCTATAAAAAATTCAATTTTCTATTTTTTTGATAGCATTTAGGTTCATATAGAAGAGAGGCATATAACAAAAGTAAATTCCAACCTCGTTTGATTTCAGATGAAAATTGCGGCTTCCAGAATGTACGCAAAATGCTGAGTCTGATTGCGACCTGCAATATGGGGTCGCTAATATCATCGGTGTTTTTCAAGGAAATTCTTCAAAAATTTTATAGTATACACTTAAATATATGTATAAAATATTCTCAAAGTTTCAATAAATTATATTCTTTTTTTATACTATAAAAAAATTCATGAAAATCATTGAGAAAACGCTGTCCTAACCCTATTTTCCCCCCTTAAGCTAAAATTAATAATTTACTGTTTTTTTTTTATTTTAAGGGGTAGAAACATCCTTGAATATCTACTTCTTGCAGCCTACGTTGTAAACTTGCGAATCGATTGGAATGAAAATTATGCTCTTTTATAGCGGAAATAAAATTAAAGTTCACTTAGTTTTGTATTTGTGCAAGAAAACAGTTTTAAGGGAGTAAGCTAGCCCTATCTGAGTTTTTACATTCCAGTTATCTCCTTGTCATTCCAAATGTGTTTGCCAATACGAACTCTTCTCATTAAGCTAAAATTAGTGATTCACCGTTTTTTTTCTTTCAATTAGCACGAATACTTAAGGGGACGGACCACCCTTTCTAGCCTATTTTTCAATAGATATTCAAAAGTTTCCGACTCACTGCCAAGAAATTTAATGATGGTACGACTTTCGTGTTGAGATAAACACGAAAATCGTACCATAAGTCCGATCGTAATCGTAAGTTTGTCTGATCACGAAAATCGTACCATCATAAAATTTCTTAGCAGTGGTTCAGAAACTTTTTAATATCTATTAAAAAAGGCGCTAGAAAGGGTGGTCCGTACCCTTAAGTAGTAACATCCATGGGTTTCAACAAAATCGGAGGGCGACACCTCGGGTACATTCCTTGTTAGCTGCACTGTACCGCATTTGGCATGGACACAGGAAAAATGCGCGGAAAATCTGTGTCGATACAGACGGCTTTGTTTTCACACTGAGTTCCATTTGTATTTACTACATCAGAGACACAATAAAATTGCCTCCCTCTCATCAGTCGGCGCGTCAGCCACTGCAAGCGGTCACCCATTCGAGTGTAGTGACCGCGGCCAAGGAGCTGCTTAAGGGGTATTGCCACGGTAGAATTTTCAAAAAATCGATGTTTTTTTTTGCTCAAACGTTGCTTTATCATCATAAAAATAAGTAACTATTCGATTTAAAGCGAGAAAATTTTTTTTTGTAACGACTATCAGCGTCTAACGTAAGCCTATACCTCTGGCACTTTCTGGGAAATTCATCTTTTGAGTTGAAATGTCTAAAATATTTGAATAACGCAATATTTTTCAAATTCTATACTTACTGGTCTCGGTATTCTCATGTAGATTAACGAGAATTTTTTTTTTTGTACTAAGTTAAAAATTATGGATGCCAAATGTCACGCCGCGGAAGGCCTAAAACAAAACAAATATCAGTAGTCGGCCATTTTGTATAACAAATAAAACAAAAAACAAATTTTTTTATCAGCTTGATATTTATACTAAATAAATGTGTAATTAGTTTAGAAAGAAATCACTTTTTGATACAAAAAAAATTGTTAAATGTGCACATGATTTTATACCCGCTACCGTGGCCAAACCCCTTAACTCGGGTGATCACCAGATTCGGGCACCGACCGCGCATCCACTGTTGTCAGTTAATTTAAAAAAAAAGAAATATTTTAAAGGCTTTTCCATTCGAACCATGCCCATCCCTGTTTAAACTGATGAAAAATCATTTGGGAGAACGTGTCTTTCGATATATTTGGGGCACGTATATAGAAAAACCTTGTCTGGTCTCTGCTTACTATTTTGAATCTCGCGGATCTAGGCAAAGCGAAACGACTCGGTTAATTGACGTAAGCCAGATGCGTGCAACTCTTCTCGTCGTCAGCGTATCAATTCGACTACTTCTCTTTCTTTCTCTCTCGTCGGATAAATAAACCGCGAGCCTCCTGCTGCTTATTCCTGGCCAGAGCATATACGAGGTGTGTAAATTAAGTAATGAGACTGATTTCTTTCATTTTTCTTATTCAAATAGAATTACAATTTTATATTGTCACCCTCAAAATAACTTCCTTCTGAAGCCACACAACGCTGGAGACGATTCTTCCAATCCTCATAGCAGTGCTCGAACTCCGATACTGGAATAGCCTTCAGCTGGTCGGTTACAGCCGTTTGAATGTTTTCGAGTGTCCCAAAATGAGTTCCCTTGAGGTGATTTTTCAATATCGGGAAGAGAAAAAAGTCACAAGGACTCGAGTCAGGCGAATGGAGCTGAGGAGCCACAGGAATGTTTTTACTGGCCAAAAATTCGTTTATTGAAATTGCTGCGTGACAAGTAGCATTATCGTGATTTTTCTCATCCCGAATTCATTGGTCAAAATCTGACGATCGGTGGTGTGAGTCAAATTCAACTCTTCCCCGATCATTCTGACTGTCAACCGACGATCTGAACGCACAAGATCCCGGATTCTGTCGACATTTTCATCGGTTCTCGAAGATGAAGGCCTTCCGCTTCGTGGTTCATCTTCAATCGACTCTCTTCCTTCTGAAAATGCCTTAAACCACCGAAAAACCTGGGCTCTTGACAAAACACTGTCTCCGTAGGCCTGCTGAAGTTTAGCAAGAGTTTCCGTTGCACTGTGCCCAAGTCTGAAGCAAAACCTGATAGCACACCGTTGCTCGAAATTGATGTCACTCATTTTAAGAACACAATAGAAAAAACTGTTTAACAAAAAAAATCGCTACGGACAACCAAATGACTTGAGCGAGTTCAAACCCGTACTGAAGGCGTATCACATGTTACCCGCCCCTCCAAGCCCAGCGTCTCAAGTGTTGCCAGATCGAACGCTACGTTGCCAGTCTCATTACTTAATTTACACACCTCGTATGATGCTCTTACGGAGGTGAGTGTCAAGTTTTTTAACGCTCAAGAAAGAGAGAAAGGGAGTGAATTTTTTTTATATACTCGCTCCCGTGTTCGGCGCCAAAAGATGAAAAAATGCGTGAGCAATAAAATATTTGACGAATCTTGTGCTCTCCATGTTTGAGGATTCGCGAAAGGTTTTCCTCGAAACCTCTTGCGTTCTGCCAGCAGAACACCGTCACGAAAATGTAATAGAAACTGAAAATGTTACTGTTTGTCGCCGCTTCAAATGAAAATTGATAATAATTCGTTTCCGGTACTGTGTCCCCGTGTCCGGAAAGCCTGAAGCCGAATCGGGTATATGACCGCGGCATCGAAACGAATTACTTAACACATATTGCGTTCGTCGATGGGCCGAGAATACAGCGAAGCCGCGTTAGAGAAAGATATATAGAGTGTGCCCGAATCACTCACTCCTCCCCGTAAATATACCGGTATTCCGGTTTACGCGAACTTCCGGTCGCGCTCTCGACACGCCGTTGAGAATGCTGGGAGGGTTCCCAGAGATGTATACACACGCACGGACCGATAGAATACATCGATTGTCCTGAAAAGTCACAAGGGCGTACGCCAGAGCGTTTAAGATGTTAAAATCAATGTTGTAACGCGTCCTTTTAAGTTTTAGGAGTTAACAGAAAGGGAATCACGATGCATGGAACGTATAATCGAGAAGTTTCCGCGGCTATATGATCTCTCTGGGACAGCAAACACCACATGGGGTTTATCAGGGGTGGCGCGAGAGTTAAACACAGGCGCGCACACATGTACACACGATATACATACAGAACAATGATTTAAAAACGAAAGGGCGTATCGTCTATAGTTGAGTATCGGCGATGACGACGAAGTACGGCTTTTTCGCGATTTCGAGCAATCGTTATTATAATGTGTGATCAAGCGCCGGTTAGCCGCGTGTGCGTCGAGTAAATTTAGGGGAGGAAAAAAAATGTTCAGCGAAAGACATTGTGCGGGGGTTATTGAAGGCACGAGCACTCGAAAGAGAGAAAGAGAGATGATTTAGGGAATCGCGCGAGTAGTCTTCTCTTTTTTTTTCCTTGCCGCGAACTTTCCGGCGAATCCTATTGTTGTAGAGCGATAAAACGATTGTTTGCATTATTTATGATAATGCAGAAGGGCGTGCTCCGCTCGAGAAATTTGATATCCGCCAAGGACCATCGAAATTGTTCATCCAAAACGTCGAAGGGGCGAGAGCGAAGGGGGGGAGGTTGCGCGAGAAAAAAAAAAGAATATTTCGTGGACAAAAGTTACTTATTAATATTTTATAGAGTTTGTGGATAGAATTGTTCAGAATACGGATAAATGAGTCTCTCATTCAAGAAATCTTTTCCAAATTACACAAGTGTTTCGCCATTGTGCTCAATCCTTCAATCACATCTGAAAAATATTTTTTATCCAAAGTGTCCATTCTCCAAAACGGAACATTTACAATGCATTTTCCGGGGCTGTTATAAGTTCATTGGAAAAAAACTTGGGACTTGGTATGATAGAAATTCGGTGCTACTTTCTATACCTTGGAGGTATTTCATGTGGTATCCAGAGCCGTGAAAACCGCTGAATAATCTGCAATCATTTTTTTCTCATTTTTCAACGGTGTGAAACAAGTGAGCAAAGTTAGAATACAAAAGAATAAGGTTATACGATAAAAATAAATGATAAAAATGTATCATTTAAAAAAACGTATGAATACTAGATTTTTTTTTGGAAGATTAAAAAACCTTATGACAAAAACTAATTGATCATATCTGCCATTAAATGGATAGTAAAATCGAATTATAACATTTGTACGAAAATTAAATTTTTACAGTTATAATTTCGTTTCAACGTCGCATCGTTTGCTCCGCAAGAAATAATGACTCCGGCCTTGTAGTCATAAATAACGATATATATATATTTTTTTTTGTAAAGCCTCTGATGTGTGTATGTATATATATATGACTCTTTGGTTTATACCGTCCACGTGGCGTGCGTGCGGGGGCCACACATCACTGTGCAGTGAGAGAGCGCGCGAGGCCGAGCCGGAATTATATGGGGCGGGTAAATGGGGGATGAAAGTGTCACGAGCAGCCCCTCGGCCACAGAAGCAACAGCACACAGTGCCTAGTTATGAACTCGGCGTACTTCGGGGGGGGGGGGGGGGAGGATATGTATTTTAACTTATATACAGTACCGTATAGTGACTTTGGTCCCTGTAATCAACACGGAATTACATGGATTCCACTGTTGGTACGAAATTATGTGCTTGCGTCCCTGTGTGCCTGTGTCTTTGTGCTTATGTAATCATGCAGAAAGAGGAGGACGTGCCTGTTCGCAAAATAGAATGATGGTCATCTTTCTATTGTCTGAACGTAATTAGTCGATGATAAAAATAATAAAGCTCTTCTTATCAGTGTTCCACAGAAATTGAGATTTTGAAATAAAAAACGCTTTGGGAACGTGAAGAAAAAAACAAATGCGAGATCATTGTACCAAAAGCACTTATAATACTCCAAGAAGTTGAAAAATAAATGTTTAAAAAAATATCCAGATGTGTCTGCGAGTGTGGGTATTAAAGGGGGAAATAGGGTTAGGACAGCGTTTTCTCAATGATTTTCATGAATTTTTTTATAGTATAAAAAATGAATATAATTTATTGAAACTTTTTATCAAACTTTGAGAACACTGCGCTCGTACAGGACAGATGTAGGATTTACAGACTCAGGCCCAGGAAGCAAAACGTTGTTTTCTCGACCGCAAACAACATACTCAACTAGTCATTCGTTTAGACATTGCAGCGAACAAAATTATAGTGGGTTTTGAATTTTTTTTCACTACTCTCCATCTCCTTAAAACATATTTGACGTCGAATTTGAAGACAAAAGACAATCGATACAGGCGATTCGAAATTCATGAAATTTCGAATTTTTTTTTTAAATAATCAATATATAGCTTTCCATTTAATGGAATTCGAAAATGTTTCGACCCAATGGGCAGAAACTCCGCGAGAAAATAAAGGAGTGAAGGATTTTGTTTACTTATACTGTAATATTAATAAATATTCATATTTCTGTCCTATTTCCATGAAGAAAGCGTGTAAATTGAAACTTGCCGATAGTTTATATTCATAACTTATGATATTCGTAAACTTTCCCGTGGGAGAAAGTCAAAATTGACGGAGCAGTTGCTCATAAACAGCTGAAGATTTGTGAATGTTTGTAAAGTATGAAGAAGCAACATAAGGATAAATAAATTCTGACCAAAAAGGAAAATACATTATTCCCGGAGAGTATGTAATAATAGCATAAAGCAAACCGCGAAAAGTGTTTCCAAAAGCTTTCTACGCAGAGAGAGAGAAACAAGGAGGGAATACGTGTGGAAAGGTATTACAAACGTCCAAGGAACATGTGAACAAGAGCGAAACAGAAACCGAGAGAGATAGAGAGAGGGAAAAGTTCGGCGAGGAGTAATATTTCGTCGTTGGACGTTGAACAAAAAAGGAGACAATGCTGGGGCACGGGATCGATTATCCTCGGTCCTCAGCGAAAGAGATAGAAGAAAGCATCTAGACGATGGACCAGCTCTCACTCTCTCTCTCTCTCTTTCTATCTGTGTTGCGGGGGTGCTCTGGACCAGCATCTCTTGGTAGACGCGAACTAACAGACGCGAAGTGAAGGAGAGGATGATGGAGGAAAAGAGAAGGAGGAGGAGGATGTATATGGAATGTATACTGCCGCCTCGACGACTGCTGGACTAGCAACAAGAACACAGAAGAGAGAGGAACAGAAATACAGAGAGAGAGAGAGAGAGAGAGAGAGAGAGAGAGAGAGAGAGAGAAACAGAGAATCAAGGAGAATCCTCTCGAGTTCAGTTCGTTCTTGTCTCTCTCTCTCCGGGGTAAACGAAGGAGAGAAAGTGGGAGAGACAGGGAGAGAATAAGAGCTTCGCTTCCGAGATTCGTAATTAATCACGTGAATTCTTTTTTTTTCTTTTTTTTTTTGTTACAACTGACTGCCGCTGTTGAAATCGCGAGGATGTAGGAAGGAAGTCTTCCCTTCGGGTTGGCCAAGATGAGAGTCACCCGAGAGTGCTTCCTCGTCGGAAGCCCCGCGAGGAAGTATTACGTTTGACAAAATGGCTAAGAATCTCTCGAAACATGCAATTCAACTACACCCTCGTCACTTTTTGTTTTTTTTTTTCATCGATAAATATTATTATTCTTTGCTAAAACAGATCAAATCGAATCGTTGAAGACCGAGGAACAGTGAAATTTCAACTCAATCCAGTGGTTAAGGTGGTAGTCTGGTAACTTAAGCCGATTTTCATGTCTTTTTTGAAGGGCGTTTTTTTGTTGGAAAATAAAAATGAATCGTTTTGGATATTTAGGATGTTTTTATTTACATATTACAGAAACAAAAAAAAAATTTTGAAAAAATGTAATAGTTTATTATTATTATTATTATTATTATTGATCGAAGTTGGCACCTCGAAAAAAAAGCGCGTGGGTGGCCCCGGTGATTTTGGCTCTTGATGTTATCTGAAATAAAAAATTATTGGTAATTCTTAATCTATAGACATGTCATTCTGGTCGGAACTACTGAAGTTAAATTTCATGGATAAATAAAAAAATGGCGGACTTTGGAAAAACGTTTTTTTTCTCCAAAGTCCGCCATTTTGTTATTTATCTATGAAGTTTGACTTCAGTAGTTAAGTTACCAGCCTACTACCTTAAGAAATGTTCGTAAAAATTTCGAAAAAACTATCAAATAAAAAAGGGTTCATTCGTGAAATTTGCTAATAATTCAATGTTCAATAGATTTTTCGTTCGCAAAACGAATTACGACATTTGGATATAATCATTCTACAAAGTTTTGACCTAACAGAGCGCGTTTGTCAAATTTTCGACAAGATATTATGTTTAAATAAACAAATATTATGCACAAATAAACGATGTTTTTTTTTCAACAAATAATTATCGTACTAATAATAAATGTGTAAATTTCACAATTAATAATAATACTACACATTAATGATAATAACAATAATCATTGAGGGGATTAAGGGTTGATCTTGAACTTCTCGAAATGAAAAAAAATACGGAAGACCGCGAAAGAACAATTGTTAGGAATGCCGCCACGATCGTGCAACCAAATATTTCGATTCGAGCGTTAAATTTCGTAGAAAATAAGGAATTTTTTCAAAATAAATTAAATATTTACAAAAGTGTTTATACGCCGATCTGAATAATTTTATTTTACATCAGACCAAAACAGTATTTCGGACAATATCTCGTTTGCAATTTTTTATACGATTTTGTCTTTTTTATAAAAATAGGTAAAAAGACGGTAAGCCTCCATCTCCCATAAACGCATATACCCCAAAGTCATATTCCCCAAATGCATATTCCCCAAAATGCATATCCCCCAAATGCATATTCCCCAAAATGCATATCCCCCAAATGCATATTACCCGAAAGCATATCCCCCGAACGCATATACTCCAAAAGCATAATCCCCAAATGCATATACCCCAAAAGCACAACCCCGAAATGCATATACCCCAAAAGCATATCCCCCAAATGCATATTCCCCAAAATGCATATCCCCCAAATGCGCATTACCCAAAAGCATATCCCCCAAAAGCATATCCCCCAAATGGATATACTCCAAAAGCATAATCCCCAAATGCATATACCCCAAAATGCATATCCCCCAAATGCATATCCCCCAAATGCATATTACCCAAAATGCATATCCCCCAAATGCATATTACCCAGAAGCATATCCCCCAAATGCATATACTCCAAAAGCATAATCCCCAAATGCATATACCCTAAAAGCATATCCCCCAAATGCATATACCCCAAAAGCACAACCCCCAAATGCATATACCCCAAAAGCATATCCCCCAAATGCATATTCCCCAAAATGCATATCCCCCAAATGCATATTACCCAAAAGCATATCCCCCAAATGCATATTCCCCAAAATGCATATCCCCCAAATGCATATTCCCCAAAAGCATATCCCCCAAATGCATATTCCCCCAAAATACATATCTCACAAATGTGTATTCCCCAAAATGGATATGGGGCATTCCATGCCAACTCGCACAACTTTGGGACCGATCTACTTTGATTTTTCCCCTGATTTTTTTATATTGGTTTTAATACTGAAGAGACCATCTGTACTTTTGTTGAATTTTTTTTCCTTCCGTTCTCATTTTATAAATTACTAGAATCGGTGTCCGCGCTGTGTGCGCTGATTTGTAGGTTAAGTTCGTCGTCTAAGATCGTGCGATCAGAAGTTCAGACCGAACTCCGAGCATGACAAAATCAATCGCCAATGAAAATAACAAGTTTTTTTATAGGGGGTAATGAATACTTACGAGATTGAATACGAAATCTAACCCCATGAAATAAAATAATGTTGATAAAAACGACCGAATGATTTTCTTCGTTTTGCAATGGCTTCTTCTTCTCCAAGAAGACAATCGCCAAGCGTGAGTATTTGTGGCTTCAGTTCACCAATTATCCTGCGATGTATTCCTTTTTCATTTGTAATAAATTCCGTCACGTGACACGATGCCAACTGGTGGTTTGAAAAATATGCCGATCCAATAATTATTTAAAAAATGTATGCTATATAGAGCAGGTGATTATAAAATTTTACATAAATTCCTCATTTTCAGTGTACGAGTTATCGATGTAAAAATCCAAACTTTTCGGAAAAGAAGAAAAACAAAATTAAAACTCTTTATCTGCAATGCTACACAAAAATATAAATTGAATTGTATGTTCCGCAAAAGTATTACTATTGTTATCAATAAATATTCAGTTTATGATGCCGAAAAGTTTCTTCAGTGTATTGGGTTTTTTTTTCTTCCATATGGAAGCTTCGGTCTCATGATAAAAAATTATTCGGAGATTTCATGCCGGGAACGTTCCAGAAAATCAAATTTAGAAGAAAATCTTCGGCTCCCACTGTAGAGGATCTACAATTGAAGAAGAAGAAACCATTGCAAAACGAAAAAAAATATTCGGTCGTTTTTCTCGACATTACTTTATTTCATGAGGTTAGATTTCGTATTCAATCTCGTAAGTATTCATTACCCCCTATAAAAAAACTTGTTATTTTCATTGGCTATTGATTTTGTCATGCTCGGAGTTCGGTGCGAACTTCTGATCGCACGATCGTAGACGACAAACTTAACCTACAGTGGGTCAAAAAAGTATTCATTCACCTTGTTTTTTTGCGATAACTTTATAGACATAAACGATACGTAAAGAAAGTCAATTTTATTTAATAGTACATCAGGTACAGAGACAAACTGCAGATGGAGAATTTTTTCCCAGGAATAATAGAAGAATTATGCAAAAAAAACGAAAATTTTCGGGCCAAAAAAGTATTCGTACACTTACGATTGAGCTGCTAAACCTCGATATTCACTCACGGACGGTCTGACCTCTGCGTACAATGTAAATAAGTCTTCGTTTACACAATGGTTTTGACCTATTCCATGCGGTAGTAGATCTTCAAGGTGTGAACAGACATATGATGGCAAAGAAAAGCGAAATATCAATATCCATGCGGCATAGAGTGATTTTTCTTCGGAAACGCGATGAAAGTTATCGAAAAATTAATAAAGAACTCAATCTAAGTTTAGCAACAGTGCAATATAAAATAAAAAAAATACGAAAGAACAAACAGCACAGAAAATAAGCCACGAACCGGTCGACCAAGAATACTAACGGTACGAGAGCGTCGGAGTATTATTACAGAGGCTACAAAAAAACCGTTCACAAGTGCTCGCAGTTTAGCGAATGATGTCGCGTGAACATCGGGGAAGAGCGTGTGTCCCCAGACTATTCGAAACGTTCTGCATTCTGCCCAAATATACGGCAAAACTGCCCGCAAAAAACCATTAATTAATAATATAAATCGAGAAAAACGTTTAGGTTTCGCAAAAACCTACGTAAAATAATCTATAGAATTTTGGAAACGTGTCGTATTCGCGGATGAATCGAAGTTTAACATCTTTGGGTACGATGGAAAAAAATTCGTCTGGCGGAAACCAAATACCGAGCTCCGGCAGAAAATTTTAATACCGACTGTGAAGCACGGCGGAGGAAGCGTCATGGTTTGGGGCTGTATGGGATATTATGACGTTGGTAATCTGGCTTTTATAGATGGTACAACGAATGCCCAGAAGTATATCGATGTGTTGCGCAGCAATTTGAAAGCAAGTGTAGATATAATGGGCCTGGATGGAAATTTCTACTTCCAACAAGATAACGACCCGAAACATACTGCCATGAAAACGAGGGAATGGTTACTCTATAATGTCCGCAAACAATTGATTATACCACCACAATCTCCGGACATCAATCCTATTGAAAATTTATGGCACTTGGTGGATGTAGAAATTAGAAAAAGAAAAATAACAAACAAACCCGATCTCCAAAGAGTGCTTTTAGAAGAATCGACGAAAATAGCAAAAGAAACAACGCAAAAGCTAGTAGAATCCATGCCCAAGAGACTCGAGGCGATAATTGAAGCAAAAGGGATGCACACCAAATATTAGTTATAATTAACAACTATGATGATGTAGGTTTTCACTATAATCGGAAGTGTATGAATACTTATTTTGCACGAAAATTTTCGTTTTTTTCGCATAATTCTTCTATTATTCCTGGGAAAAATTCTCCATTTGCAGTTTATCTCTGCACCTGATGTACTATTAAATAAAATTGGCGTTCTTTGCGTATCGCTTATGTCTATAAAGTTATCGCAAAAAAACGAGGTGTATGAATACTTTTTTGACCCACTGTACAAATCAGCGCACAAAGCGCGGACACCGATTCTAGTAATTTATAAAATGAGAACGGAAAGATAAAAAATTGAACAAAAGCACAGATGGTCTCTTCAGTATTAAAAACAATATAAAAAAATCAGGGGAAAAATCAAAGTAGGTCGGTCCCAAAGTGAGATATGTATTTTGGGGAATATGCATTCGGGGGATATGCTTTTGGGGTATATGCATTTCGGGGTTGTGCTTTAGGGGTATATGCATTTGGGGGATATGCTTTTGGGGTATATGCATTTGGGGATTATGCTTTTGGGGCATATGCATTTGGGTAATATACATTTAGGGGATATGCATTTTGGGGAATATACATTTGGGGGATATGCATTTTGGGGAATATGCATTTGGGGAAAATGACTTTGGGGTATATGCGCTTAGGTGAGATGGATGCTTGACAAAAAGACATTCCAATTCTGTTACACGGCGTTAAATGTAATATAGCGAATCTAATATAATTTGTTTAATCCGGTGAACATATACGAACGCCGAGTCACGAGAGCGATTCGTAATTATACGAAGGGTGTTTTTTGGAGGTTGAGTTTTTTTGAAGGGTTTCGTTAACGTTCGTCCGCTAATGCTATGCACATCATCGGACGCTTTGGAATCTTTCTCTCGTTTCAGAGCTTCAGACACACATCTTCGTCTTTCGTTCGTTTTATTTATTTTTAATTTTGTGATAATAAAACTACGAAATTCGTGAGAGAGAAAGAGAGAGAGAAGTCGAGAAGGGAAGATGTGATCCACACTGAATTCGCAATAGAGCACCCATCAGGATCAGAGAGAGAGAGATGACCCCCGAAACGACTTTACGGGATTTAAACGCGAGAAATCGGGGAGATATGGAGCCGCGAAATGCGATGTGGCCATCCGTCACTCCGTTCGCCCTCGCATATATACTTACACATATATGTATACATGTATATATATATATATAAAGTTCTCTCTTTCTCCGTTATATTATTCTCTCTCGCGCAGGTGTTTCACCGCGACCCCGTTAAACTCTTCGCGCTTCATCCCCCTCCATAAGATCTGTCCGATCGTGGTGCGTGTTGCGAATTCGTTAAATATGCGGAAGATTTGCAACAGCCACGATCATAAAAGAACGATATGATGCGTCGTGGAGGAAAAAAAAAAATAAAAAAAAAAACTGTCAAACTTTAATGATCGCGATGAATTTTATGATTTTGAAAAGTAACGCATTGTATACTAACGATTATTTTTTTAAATTCATTAAAGAAAAAAACAAAAATTCAGTATGTATTTTGAGTACGTACTTGTTTTGTACTTCAAATACATATTACAAGTGTTAATATCGAAATTCTGAGTACAAAAGTGCTGTCCTCACTTGAGGGTTAAAAGAAAAAGAATTTCCACATGCCGAATGACCATCCGGTTAAAACGAAAATTTTCCTCGAGTACGACACGATTAAGTCTTTATAAAAATTTGAAATTAAAAAAAAAACGAGTCGAACTTTCAAACTGACGAAAAAAATACATTATTCAAAGCGCGCTAAAGACGACGGAAAAAAAGGTGCAAATTGAAGGTTGCACAAAGCTTCCTCCTCGTTTTCGAACGTTCGCGTGGCTTCCTCCAATTAGAAAGTAAAAATGACGAAAACTACTTGCTCAAAGACGGGGAAATTTGTAAGTCTTGAAAAAAACGATGAGGAACGCGATGTGCGTTATTACTATTATTTCCATACGCCTTCGGGTCTTTACGTTCTTTCCCTTCGTTCCCATTTTCCATGTCTTGTGACCGGCCCCGTCACGTCGAGTGTTGTCCGCAGCTCTTTTTCCTGATCTACTGCTCTATCGCATTTGTAAGAGGGCACGGGGAAATTGCGGAAAACCTGACCGCTACTGGAGGCGACATTTAATTCTAATTTTCGCTGTATTATTATTAGAAGCTCAGAAATAATTGCTTCCCACTCGGTAGTCAGATTACAAGGCAGCGCACGTCTAAGCAGTTACCCATCGCATTATTGACCGAGCCCAATATTACTTGAGGTAGTAGTCTGGTAACGTAAGCCAATTTTCATGTCTTTTTTGGAGGGCGTTTTTTTGTAGGAAAATAAAAATGAATCCTTTTGGATATTCAGTATGTTTTTATTTACATATTAAAGATACAAAAAAAAATTTTTTTGAAAAAATTTAATAGTTTTTTATTATTATTATTATTGATCGAAGTTGGCACCTCGAAGAAAAAGCGCGTGGGTGGCCCCGGTGATTTTGGCTCTTGATGTCTTCTGAAATAAAAAACTCTTGATAATTCTTAATCTATAGACATGTCATTCTGGTCGGAACTACTGAAGTTAAATTTCATGAATAAATAACAAAATGGCGGACTTTGGAAAAAAAAACTTTTTTTTTCCAAAGTCCGCCATTTTGTTATTTATCCATGAAATTTAACTTCAGTAGTTCCGACCAGAATGGCATGTCTATAGATTAAGAATTATCAAGAATTTTTTATTTCAGATAACATCAAGAGCCAAAATCACCGGAGCCACCCACGCGCTTTTTTTTCGAGGTGCCAACTTCGATATATAATAATAATAATAATATACTATCAAATTTTTACAAAAAAATTTTTTTGTATCTTTAATATGTAAATAAAAACATCCTAAATATCCAAAACGATTCATTTTTATTTTCCTACAAAAAAACGCCCTTCAAAAAAGACATGAACATCGGCTTAAATTATCAGACTACTACCATAACCGCCGAAATTGCGGACCGCGCGTCCGCGCTGTAGGTTTCTACTTGTCAATGTATTTTACGTTTACGTTACGTACTTTTGTGTCCCAACTACCCGAAAGTTTTTTTTTTTTTTTCAAGCACACGCGATACCTCGTATTTTTCTTTTTAATTTTCCGTACATTCGAGTACATTACCGAGCACAGAATCAAAATGAACCGCGGAAAGTTTCTTTTATACTTGAAGTAAGGAATCTTTATGACTTTTTTTCTTTCTATTTTATCCACAGCCTGTGCACGTGCACTTTTTCCTGATTTTTCTCGGTATTCATCCTCGAGACGTTTTCACCTCAAAAGTCATTAAATCGACGAGGAATGAAGGAAAATAACATTAAAGAAGAAAAGAAAAGAGTGCGATGAAGAGTCTTACGAAAGGTTTTCTAAACAACAAACACCGTAGCGCGCGAGTTCATGAGAGAGATGATCCTGATTCTGGTAGACAGGCTGGAGCCTCTCTCATCGCATATTGGGCGCGAGCGAAATTCGTGGAAGAATCGGTTTCGGCTACGCCTACCTGGACAGGTGCACTCCGTTGTGTTATTTTTCCTATACACACCCGAAGCTAGTGTTATTTTTCCTATACACACCCGAAGCTAGTGCCGGTACTTGTATACAAGGAAGAAAAAAAAAGAAGATAGAGAGAGAGAGAGACATAAAAAGAGGGATTGTCGGTCCAGTTGTCAGAAACGGATCTCCAGAGTTATTGGTGTCCCTCGCTCTCCATCTCTCTCTCTCTCTCTCTCTCTATCTTCATCTCTCTCACTCATTCCAATCATTCCATCTTCCCTTTTGCTCGGACTAATGATTATTTTAAGGCCTCCAACTTTTCGTTCCGCGAGAGGTTATATCCTAGATGAATTCCTCAACTGACACTTCTCACTCTCTCTCGCGCGCGGAGAAATAAATTTCGCAGTCACTCGTGGCGATCCATGAAGGACATTGAACGCGCTGCGGAAAAAAAAAAGAAAAACAAAAACCATCTATGTAAGCATCAAGCATTCTCCGCAGTTCATATATCTTAGCACATCGTTAATTAAATTCATTAAATGAATATATATGTAATTAATGATAACACGCTGTTTGCATTTTGTTACATCGTTAATTAACGTCATTAATCAGATTATTCAATCGATTAAGCAATTGACTCCGATACACTAACGATTTCTCTCCCCCCCCCCCCCCCCCCCCCCCGGCCATGTAACGATTCGATATGACGAAATTAATGAATGGAGTACCACAGAGTTGGAAAAAATACGAGCTGAAAAGAGGCAATTAAAAAGAAAATCCCCCATTCGATCGCAACGAAAGAGACACCTGTAGCCTCTGTGGTGCACGGAATGGAGGCTATATGACGAAGCCAATATTTCAGCTGTGTTCATATATATACAGATATATATATATATATATATATATATATATATATATATATATATACAGGGTGAGGCACTAACTGTTGCCACGTAGAATAACTCCGAAAGTACGATGGTAGTAGAAAATTTATTTGAAACACAAGTTGCATGGGACAACGGGGGCTATCATATGGCGTTAGTTTTTTGTTGCTAGGTAGAGTCGCATCGGAGATTTCAAGGTCAACTTTCTTTTTTTAGATAGAATGGTATGTTTTGGTACTTATTTTCTGATATGGGCTATCGAGACAAATCCAATGATATTAAAAAAAAAATTTTTGGTTTTCTTTTTATTTAAAAAATTTGACGCGGACTAACACAAGGATCTCGAACCACAGTGGCAAGAATACCAATTTCCGTTTCTTCGTTAGTTACTTTCTTTTGTCGGTTATTATTCCGACGGGTTAAGAATCCAGTTGTTCTCAATTTATTGTACAAAATTTGAAATGTACGGCGTGTAGGTTGAGAACGTTCAGGATACCTTTCAGCGTATAAGTCTCTAGCTCTCACTGAATTTTTCTGACATTCTCCGCAAATTAGAAGCATATCGGTTTGTTCTTCAAAAGAATACGACATCATTTACATTCGCTTGATGCGATGATACTGGTCTTACCATTCTTACTATCGTTGTCTCGTAGAAGACACAATACAAAGTAATACATTGTACGACACATGTAATGTAAATGTGCGTTAATAGTAAATATTTACTGAATACGGCGTTTTCATCAAACCTACGATGTACCGTGTAAATACACGGTCAAATTTTGCACAATATGCGAGAGAAAAAAAAAAATTGTTAAACAAAAAAAATAAAAAAAAACATCATTGGATTCGTCTCGATAACCGCTGCCAGAAAATAAGTACCAAAACATAGCATTCTATCTAAAAAAACAATGTTGACCTTGAAATCTCCGATGCGACTCCACCTAGCAACAAAAAACTAACGCCATATGATAGCCCCCGTTGTCCCATGCAACTTTTGTTTCAAAAAATTTTCTACTACTATCGTACTTTCGGAGTTATTCTACGTGGTAACAGTTAGTGCCTCACCCTGTATATGTATGCGATGCATACTCGTGCGCAATTTCACGCACGATACGTCCTGCGGGCTTATTATTCGAAATCTCTCAGTAAAATAAAATATATACGAGGTCTGTTCAAAAAGTATCGCGAATGTTGAATTTCCGCGGGCTACGTATATTCGATGTTCGATTTTTTTGTCGCGTTAGATTGGTACTCATGTCCCTCACTTATGCTGAATAAATCGGCTATTTTAAATGTTTAGTTAATTGTTGACAGCTGTTTTGGTTAGACGTGTTTTGGCTTGTCTTCGATTGTTTGCCTATTCCAAAAAAGCAGCTTCCATCGCGATGATTGAGCTTTGGTTTCCACGTCATAACCATAAACCCATGATTCGTCACCAGTTATGACCCTCTGGAGCAAATTTGGATCGTCGCGGACCGAGTCCAACAGCTCCTTAGCAATGTTAACGCGACACTGTTTTTGTTCGAAATTGAGCAATTTTTGGACGAATTTCGCGGCGACCCGTCTCATGCCCAAATCATTGGTAAAAATCGAATAGCACGAGCCAATCGATACGTTTAGTTCCTCAACAACTTCTCTAACGGTGATTCGACTATTGGCCAATATTATTTTCTTCGCTTCATCAATGTTTTCGTCTGTTGTTGACGTGCTCGGGCGTCCGGAACACATTTCGTTGTTCGCATCTTCTCGGCCCTCTGAGAACATTTTGTACCACCGATAAACGTTGCTTTGGCCCAAGGTAGCTTCACCACATGCCACAGTCAACATTCGGAATGCGTCCGCGCACTTAATTTTGTTTTTCACATAAAATTTGATACGGATTCTTTGATCCATTTTTTGGAATAGGCAAAAATCGAAGACAAGCCAAAACACGTCTAACCAAAACAGCTGTCAACAATTAACTAAACATTCAAAATGGCCGATTTTTTCAGCATAAATGAGGGACATGAGTACCAACCTAACGCCACAAAAAAATCGAAAATCGAATATACGTAGCCCGCGGAAATTCAAAATTCGCGATACTTTTTTAACAGACCTCGTATACAGTGTGTCGCAAAACTAGCACGTCAAAGTTACATGCCACAGTCAACATTCGGAATGCGTCCGCGCACTTAATTTTGTTTTTCACATAAAATTTGATACGGATTCTTTGGTCCATTTTTTGGAATAGGCAAAAATCGAAGACAAGCCAAAACACGTCTAACCAAAACAGCTGTCAACAATTAACTAAACATTCAAAATGGCCGATTTTTTCAGCATAAATGAGGGACATGAGTACCAACCTAACGCCACAAAAAAATCGAAAATCGAATATACGTAGCCCGCGGAAATTAAAAATTCGCGATACTTTTTTAACAGACCTCGTATACAGTGTGTCGCAAAACTAGCACGTCAAAGTTACACGGGGCTTAGATTGGCTCCGGACCTATCAGAATAAACAAATATGATCTGAGTAAAAGTGTCTAATGGTTTTCGAGGGAAATCGTCTTTTTTAATTTTTCGAAAAATCGCTACCAAGTACTCGTTATTCTGCTACGATTGCTATGAATTACTTTGAGTTTGAACAAAAGGCCCAAAAGCGGACGAAGTAGGTACCTAAGGCGATAAGCAAACTGGTTCTAAGAAGAAAAAATAATAATACCATTGTGAGAGTATAAGGAAATAAAATAAAATAATATTTAATGATTTATTTGAGGCCTTATATACGCGAAAAATTTTTAAATTTTTCTTTTTAAAAAAAATTTTGATTCCATTAGCCTGAACGGTTAGGAATATTTTAAGCTTTACAGAATTGATAAATTCGAAAAATTGTATGAATAAGGCAAGATTGCATTTATAAGCCAACTTCAGAACCGTTTTTCCACGATTCTCTTTGTTTGAACGTTGTGAACGTTCCAACTCTTGAACGAAGTATCAGATCGCTTTGAAATTTTTACAACATATTCTAAGTATCGTCACCTATCGTGTGAACCACAGAAACAAAAATTTCAATGACATAAAAAAATATAGAAAATAAAATACCGACAGAAAATTGAGTAAAAAAATGTTGAGTTTCGAATTTTTATTACAACAATTTTTTTTAATAATGTTGTTGGTTCACACTGAAGATTCATTCATTATGCAATTATAAATATGTCCATTTTTTTTTTCAGACACCCACATCGATGCCGAGAACTTTCACCATCGACGCGCGCGCAAAAAAATACATTCCTTTATTATGTTATATCTCCGCTATTTGTTAATATTTGTGATTTTTTTTACATATACTTAACCATGTGCATAAATGATCTGTAAAAAAAATCTTGTGTATGTATGCTTCATTTTTTTTAAACCGCGGCCAGAAAAGCTTCTTCGAAAATCGGCGAAATCGCGTATATAAGGTCTTGATTTTTACAACATGTATCGAAATTGTCGACCTCCAACCCTAATACACAAACGGCACATGTTTTAGCAACGTAATAAGAACAAGACCAAAGTAATTCATAGCAATGGTAGCAGAATAACAAGTACTAGATAGTGATTTCCCGGAAAATCAAAAAAGACGATATCTCTTGAAAACTATTAGACTTTTACCGAGGTCATTTTTGTTTATTCTGATAGGTCCGGAGCCAATTTAAGCCCCGTGTCACTCTGACGTGCTAGTTCTGGAACACCCTCCATATATACGGGATATTCCACGTTAAATCGATTTGGCTCTGTGACACTCATCCTTTTCGGGATTTGGTCGACAATTTTTTTTTCATACTCTTGTTAAAATCGTAAAAAGAATGGAGTATTTCGAGTTTCTTCTTTCGCTAACTGCTTTTCAGTAATGATTTAAGGAAAATTATAATATTTTACCACAAAAACCGAACGTAATTTTTTTTTTTAATTCGTAAAAATCTTCTGTTTAATATTCAAATTTTACAAGTTTATATATTTCCAATGTTTTTTCGGCTATATTTGTTTGCAAATTACTCGACGAAAAATGGAATTGGGTGCCGGCTTATAATTCGGGGTTCGAGGGTTTAAAGCTTTTTATTTCGAGGATTTTTGAGAATTTTTTCAACCTCTTATAAATCAAGTCTTTCCGCTAATCACGATTGAGCGTTAATTTAAAAAAATGTGAGGCACTTGTTTTAAAAAAAATTGAAAATAATTGTCAAGAATGCACTATCAAGTATCAACGTTGTTAAACCCTATCCCGAAATAGAGACTGACGTTGAAAGCTATTTTTTTTTTTTCAAGTATTTTACAAACAATAAAGTTTGAAAAATATTTAGAAAAAATGTTGAATGCACTGTAGGGCTGTAACGATAAAAGGAAAAAATGTGAATCTAATCCCGGAGGGCTTAGGGTCACAGCGAGATTGATTTGGCGTGGAAATACCGTTACCATATGGATATGGATGCATTGCTCGCGAGTGCATCGTCTTCAGACGCGAGAGACGCTCAAGAGGATGAAAAATGCTCCGGCGTCCGCGTGCGGTGCGCGGGAAAAAGAGGAATAAAAAAATAGAAACAGAGAGAAAGAGAGAGAGAGAGGGAACTATTAGAGTGATGAACGACTAGACGCGGGCTCTCACAAACGACCGAATGATACACTCGACGAAGAGAGCTCATTGTCCAAGCAGAACGAGTGGAGGACTCTCTATAGAGCAAAGTACGCTATACCATATACAGTCATATATAATTTTATAAACGTTTATCGATTACTATCAAGCAAACAACGTAACTAACACAATTTAGCACGTAAATCGAAGTTTATTAATCCTTTTTTGTTTACTCCGAATCCCCGAGCTATGCGGCCAAGCTGGGAAAAATACTCGGAAAGTACTCAAACTACATAATACTAAGTGCACAATACTTTTAGTGCGTAAAATACTTTTACGAGTATTTATTTTTCGCAGTTTCTCAAATACTTTGTCAAACGTATTTTAAGTACTTCCATTACTTGAAATACGGTTGCAAGTACTTTCAATAGTTTAAATATGTTTGAAGGAATTTCCGTACTTATTATTTAAGTATTTTGAGTATTTATCATTTAAGTACTTTCAGTACTTAACGTTCAAGTACTTCGAGTACTTATCATTCAAGTACTTTGAGCATTTATCACTTAATTACTTGCAGTACTTATCACTTGAGTACGTTGAGTACTTGTCACTTAATTACTTTCAGTAGTGAAAGTATTTAAAATACTGAATGTTTACGAGCACACGAAAGTACTTGTAATTGTAATCTACTTACTTCAAGTACTTAAAATTCGGTTTTAAGTACTCTGATTCTAGTATTCAAATACTCTTGCGGTATTTACGGGAGATATTTTAAGTATTTGCAGTACTTAAAATACTTTTACGAGTACTTTCAATACAGCAAGTACTTAAAACCGAATTTTAAGTACTTGCTGTATTGAAAGTACTCGTAAAAGAATTTAAAGTACTGCAAATACTTAAAATGTCTCGTGTAAATACCGCAAGAGTATTTGAATACTAGAATTATGCACTTAAAATAACAAAAACGTACCGACCACGTCAAATACTGCCTACTTCTGACGAGTACTGATTACCGAAGGTTAGGTGTTTCCAGTTTTACACGAGCATCATTCTCCATCACATATAGCCATTTTCCTCGAAATAGCGGTACCATTTTCGAACAAACGAGATCCGAACGCAAAACGAATTCGGTCACTCGAATTTTCGCGCTCAAAACGCATTAGCCATACCGCCCGTTGGAAGAATCGCAACGATTAACTGCGGACGCTCGTGGACGAAGCGAAAAAAATCGTCTCTTAAAAGGTACATGGGTGTGGCGTGAGTATTTTTTTTTCTTCTTCTTCGTATTGTATGCCGCACAAAGATTTCCGAAATAAAAGTCATCGGGGAAATCTGTGAGAATATCTTTTCTCGCCCCAATGACACTGGCAGAGTAACGTATAGTTGAGAGAAAAAAGAAGGTCACAAAGAAGGTCACCATTAGATGACCATTGGTGCGGTGCGATCATCGATCGTAAAAGTTGAGAAAATCGCGTGGTTTCCAGTTCGCAATTTCAAGTTTACACTTTTTCCCGCACCCTCTGGCTACTTTACTTTCGTTCAAGTGGCTCCAAACATTCTCTTCATTGGTTCAAACGCACGTTTGGATGATGAAACAACAACAAAAAACCAAAGACTGAGTTTTAGGGTAAAGCTCTCCGTCATTGCGTGCGATATAAGGGTGCGACGGGTGTGTGTGGGGTGTTTAGGATATGGAGGTGCGTGGGAGATATCTCAGAGTAAAAGCGATGGAGTTGCGAGGGTGTATCGATTGCCCCGCCTCCCCTCGCTGCGTAGTCATGACGACACCCACACACACACCCTATCCTTGTATCTAAAACCCCCTGGCCTAACCTCTCCGCAGCTTCTACCAAGTCTCGAAACCCCTCTGTCTCACTTCTCCTCCTCGTCTCGCCATCCTCCCTTTCGAACGAAGAAGGAGGAGGAGGAGGGGGATTGGGCGAACAACCCCTTGTTCTCGCAACCCTCAGTGCCTTGCTCTTGCTTACACTCGCAAGCCCACACACACACAAACACAGCTTGAGAGTCCAACAACAACAACGAACTCGCCATCTCGCCATTACGACATCGTCCTCCCAGTTAACGCTTCCATTGTGTATACACATGTATATCTATCGAATGGTTACTAACAAAAGGGCATAATCGACATTTCTTTGCGCGTTAAATCGCTCGGGTTACGCGCCCCTTTGTTCCGCCAGCTATTGATGTATCTAACGTGTCAAGGACAGAGGGATGAAAGTACATTACAGATAGACCGTGCGGGAGAGGGACGCCGCGGACACGAGCGAACGAAGATGGTGAACGAGGAGAATGTAGCCCTGTCACCTGGCGACGATGGGAGAAATGGACCTACGCGTTTATAAATACGTTCAATTTTACTCTTATCATTTTTTACCCCTAAATCTTTGCCAATCGTAATTTGCTTTTGTTATTCTGTTTAATAAACTAAACTTTTGATACGACAAAAGAAAGTCAAAGCCTTTAATTCGAACGCCAAAAGTCAGAACAACGTTGCGGGATTCGAAATAGTTGCCTTTTCGTAATTAACGTACTCTTGGGGTCATTTTGTTTTGAGAGCATGCGAAAGACCATGAGAAACTTCAACAGCGTCGGTATAGTGGGGATCTTTGAAATCTGGGTAAAATTCGAGGAACATGTACCAAATACGTAAGTTAACCGTGCCGGAAGCGATTTACTATGTATTTTGGACTTGTAACTTCTAATTTGCCAGTTAGGAGTCCAAAAACTCTCGAAAATTGTCTGTGAATTGAAAATTGAGTACGGAAAATCTCACGTTCAAGGCGGCAAGTAGCGCCAGAATATAAATGAGGCAAAACCAAAGTAACAAATAAATGCTTGTTAGTTAAGGTTTGAATCCACCTACTGCGTAATGATAAAATTTTCTGGAATTACGCTGTACAATAATGAGTATATTCATTTTGGTTTTAGAGATCCGCGTTTCAGCTGGAAATGTACATTTCTATTTTGAATCTCAACATTTTCTGGTCATTGCGACGGGGATAGAGGTATCCAAAATTAATTGATCAAATTTCAAATTTACTCGGTTCGATAGTTCTCTGGCTATGCACGCAAGCGGAGCTACCACTCCCCCTGCTTTAATATAAAATTCGCTACGATTGCACTACTAATTTGAATGTCAAAGGGATGTTTGTACTTTTTCGAAAATGTTCATTCGGCTAGAACTTTTTCCGGAAATTAACCATTATAAAACACTGTTTCTCATTGATTGTGATGAAAATCAATCGAGGCTATTGGATTTTATGAATCTTTTTGAATTTTCTCAAAAGGCAAAAGTGTCATGTACCAATTAGTTTTCCCAAATGTATACCATCGTTGAAACCTTTTCGGGTGTTCAGAAGTTAAAATTGATATTATTAATTTTTCGAAGAAATATCTAATCGCTGTTGTTGACTCGTAATGTTTACGAAAAAAAAACCGTACAAATGAGGATGATAAAATAACGTGATGTACAAATATCTCATTGGCGGCTTTTTTTTCTTGCCTATTCCGACGTGATGTTTTTTATTGGTATGACGAGAAAAATTCAATGTGACTCAGCGAGAGAAAACTTACCGAAAAGTTCTCGGAAAAAAAAAAGAAAAATTCCTTCTATTCCAACGCACAAAACACGATTATACTTTTTCTTCTCGTTCTCAGAGATTTTTCTCAAGACTCGGAGAAGCCTTAGGAACCTCACTCGGTTCCTATATGGGTCCCTCACAACACAATACCGACTCATTATATGTTATCCGCGCATCTTGTCCGCAACAGCCATTTATCATTCGACGTATAGAGAGACAGAGAGAGGGAGGGAAAAAGAAAGAGGGAGAGAGCTAGAGAAAGCTCGCGATATTATATGCACGAAGGTTTCGATCTATTACAAGCCAATAAGTATAAAAAAAAATAAGCTATTTTTTCAAATTTCCAATTCCGAATCTAATTCCCATTCCAACCCGAAAAGATATGAAAAAAAAATGCAAGTATTAAAAGAAAAGTAATAGAGAAACACGATGAACGAAAACAAAAGATATTATTTCTAAAACGACAAGTGTTAACAGGATATTTATAATAATGTATTATTAAATACGATTTAGGGTTCGATAGAACGAGAAAACTCGTTGTAATATATTACGTATATATCTTTATATACAACAGTATTCTTTTAAATGCATATACTAAAGTATCGACAGACAGACGGACAGACAGCTGAGAGAAAAAAATCATCAATCAAGTTCGGAGCTACGTACATATATAATAACCATAACGTGTAAAATATATATATCCCACGGCCATCAAACGAAAGGGCATTACGAACGTTACATTACCTGTCGTATTGTATAACACTTGAGCCCTTTTGTTTGCTAACAATTGATATGTATATACAACGAGGTTTAGTCGCTTGTACTCTCACGGTTTGATGGACGGATGATGTTTTAGAGATTTTTCGTCTCTCTCGAACGCTTATTTTCATCAAAGATAGAGAGAGAGAAGCAACCTGGTCCATCTCAGAAATTGATGAACGTATTTTTTTGACTAATTTATTAAGCGCGCGAGGTGAAACGGCGAATGAAAGAAAGAAGAAAAAAAATAACATATTGAGGGAAGGGCGAGAGAGAGAGAGAGAGAGAGGGTGAAACGAGCGTACGAAATTTATAATGATCGTGTGCTCCGGAGAGAGTCGCGCATTCTTTGCTCGTTCCCTTTGTTGTATATACACGAGAAGTTATCGAGAGAAATGCATATTGAAGAGACTCTGAAAAACGATCGTTCCCCCCACATTTTCGACATGTTGACAATCGAAATTAATTTAAAAATTTGAAAAAATAAAAATAATCAAAAGGAATTGAATCAAAGAAACATTTCGTTCGTGGTATACTGCCCAAGTTTCATTTTGCTCTATACTAGCAATCACTATAATTAATAATTTATCGTCAAACCCATAATTTCTATAAACCTTATCTTATCTATTATCATTAAAAAAGAGAAACATTTCAAATTACCCGAGCGGAAATTTGGTCCGTCTTAAATCCGGCCCATGTCAGGCTGCCCTATCAGCCTGGCACGGCCCTGATCAGGATCCGTATCAGGCCCACATCCGGCATGTAACGGAGTTGCGGATCCAGGCCTGATCCAGCCGTAATCCGGCACTGAATTCCAATTTTCAAATTTCAAATGAATAAAATCTGCTTATCTTCTGAGAATTAGGTTATTGGCCATCGTATGTTGCTAGCTGGCTCATATAGTAATCTTTAAAAAAAAAAAAACAACGGCCTCCACTGGGGTTCGAACCTGCAACCTCTCTCACTAGCCTCCATTCTCAAAATGGACCGAAAAATATTGAAAAAAAATGTTACTGTACTAACAGTCATTTTGTAGACGTTTTTTTGTTGTTTAAACGATAGTTGCGGTCGTTTAAAATTAATTTTCGAATCGGGAGTTGTGCTATTTATAAACCTACCTATCTGTCTACCTACCGACCTAACGAACTAACGCTGTAACCACTACTTTATCGAGCACTTGTGAATTACTTCTAGGAATATCTTATATGTAGTCCAACCACCAGAAATGAAGACGGTGAATTATATTAAAAATTGTCTTCGTAGTAGATTTAATTTTAAGGTGATGTAGGTTCTCGATTGAAAAATCAATGTAGTAATGATAATAATGATATTAATAATAATAATAATAATAACAACAATATAAATACTATATTGTAATTTCCTTTCATTATTCGTATTTCCAGCGTATATTTTTGTCGGTTGTTTGAAAAACTCAGAAAAAGTGCTTCCCGTTCAGTAGTGGGTAGACAAACCAGTAAACGGCTAAGCGGTCACCCGTCCCAGTACTGACTGCGGCGAATACTACTGTATTCGCCGCAGTCAGTACTGGGATGGGTGATCGCTTACTTAACAAAGCAGACCGCCGAAGTCGCAAACCGACCGCGCGTCCACTGCTGTCAATCTTATGATTATTGTTATTATTGTTATTATTGTTATTATTGTTATTATTGTTATTATTGTTATTATTGTTATTATTGTTATTATTGTTATTATTGTTATTATTGTTATTATTGTTATTATTGTTATTATTGTTATTATTGTTATTATTGTTATTATTGTTATTATTGTTATTATTGTTATTATTGTTATTATTGTTATTATTGTTATTATTAATATTATTTAAATGTCAATCGAATAATGTCTCAAGAAACATTAATCGAAATAATACGACACAGAGATTTCCCAAATGAGTATCCTCCGTCTATCCTATTAAATCGTCGAAAGATACTCATTTTAATGCAAAATTTTATCTTGTGTTGACAATGAACTTGTGTTAACACAAGTTCATTCTCAACACCTCAGGCTGCACTGATAATTCATGCCGTATCAGAATACCATTCGCCCCTGATCTGGGCGTGATACGGTTAGCGTGATCAGAATTTGCCACGGACGCCTTAGCCGCACCTGATCTGGTCCTGATATATGTAATGTTAGGCCTGATAACCCACGCCGTATCAGAATATGATCCGCCCCTGATCTGGGCGTGATCCGGTTAGCCTGCTCAGGCTAACCTTATCGATTCCTGAACGGGGCCTGATTCCTATCGCTCTCACTACTTGCACTATGCTGAAGTAACCCTCCATTGCTCCAATACACAACTTTTGATCTATCGAATTAAGGGAGGAAATAGGGTTGGACGGTTCAAAAAATCGATTTTTTTTTATTCCATAAATTTTTAGTAAAACTATTGAAAAATATGTTCCCAAAATTTTAAATGAAAATTCCAACTCGTTCTATTGTTCTAAGCCATTAAAGTGTGAAGCTCTCCTTCAGGCCCCGAGCGCGCCACGTGTATAACCGAGCGGTTACTATTTTTTCAAACGCGTTTTGCTGAAAACGACTCTTTTTGAACTTGCGTGAACGCTAGTTTGAAAGGTTTTCAACCAACCGTTTTGAAAATTGGCAGTTACTTTCTTCATAGTATTGCGCTCTATATGAACCTAAAATCGGAATAGTATCATTATTTAAAATATTATTATATATTATAGAATTGCACAAAAGAGTCAACAAAAATTACAGATACCGCGAACATTAAAGTGCGGACCAAAATTGTGAATGAAAAATTCAAGAACCGACAATGTGAAATTGTAAAACCGAACTGACAAACCGAAAAGTGTAAAATTGCGAAATAAAAATTTTGAAACTGTGAAATATAAAACGAGATCCGAAAAATGTTGTAATTTGCAAACCAAAATTGTGAACTAAAATTGTGAAACCAAAATTGTAAACTAAAATTGCTAATTAAATTGTGAAACTGTGGAAAATTATAACCAAATCAATAGTTACGACCAAATCCAAGTGAATAAAAAGAATATTTGCTGTTTGTTAAAAGTAAAATGGTTGAGCGAGTTTTATTTATTCATCCTAAATAACTCAACCTAAATAATTTTCATTACGTCGACAATCGCCCTCGCTGCGCCTCGATCCCTGACCGGCACATTCCGGTCTAAATAAGAGGCAACCCCATATTCAACCAGGACTCGCTACGCTCTCTCCTTTTTGACATATCGGGACGTAACAATACTAAAGTTTGAAACGCTGTAATTTCTTTATTTAAAAAAAAAAAAATCCCTCCGTCAGACTATTACTACTACATTATTTTATTAGATTCCTTTAATTTTTGCAGATTGAATAATTTTCTGTGAAGTTATGATGTCGACAAGGAGGCGCCATGGTTTTCATCAAAAGTCCATTTATTCCCATACAAAAAAATGTTAATATTTTTAAAAAAATATTTTTTATTTTTTTTCTCATAGTTGAAAAGTTAATAAAAAATGTAAAATGAACAATTCTATTATTTTTTCATCATGTAACGTTTATAATAATTTTTCAAATTTACTCGGTTTTCAGCGGGCGCCGGCGGTATGTGAGCCCTTAACACGTTCCAACTATTGAGCTATGGAATTAAAAGTTTATATAATTATACATAAATTTGAATACGACGATACGTCGTATTTAAAGGACCAAAAATCGCTTGAGTTGTTGGATTATAATGATAAATTGTTTTTTTTTCAAATGCCCTTTAGCCCTCGAATTAAAAAAAAAACAAAAGAGGAACCACTGTGAAAGTTTTCATTTGCGAGCTTTTTCTCCTCTATAGTTTTATTTTTTCCTATACGCTACGCGTGTGTCTCAAATGTACCCAAAGCCTTTTATCCTCTCTCTTTCGCGAACAAAACGTCGAGTGTGCGGAGTACATTGCTCGCGTGAAAAATGACTCCCCCTCGGACCCTGTTCGCGTTTCTCAGGATCCACGACGCGCCCGCGCGCGGGGTTGACTCAACTATCGCGTTTCTCAATCTTAGCCACGTTTTGTATTATTATAAAACATCATATATATATATATATATATATATATATATATATATATATATACATTCATATGTTTACTATATACATGTCAGAGAAACGCTCGTTTCGCTATTATCGTATCGCTGTTGTTGCTCGTTCTGGCTCGTACATGTTCGCCAACAGGTACACTGTTTCTAATATATATATAGATATATATATATAGTGAATGAAGAAACGGTGTCCTCGTATAGGTGAGATTGTGTTTAAACGTGTACTCGAGCAAAATGAGAGAAGAGAGCTCCTTCGCGCAGGACTTTATGAAAGAGACAGATGGAGGTTGAGGGCGTGTTCAAACATCTGCCGGTGATGTACCCCCTTGATGTCGATCAATTACGTTTACCGTGTTTCTCCTTCAACCCCGAGAGAGAAACTGTCTCTGCGTTTGCCCTCATCTCGTCTCTTTGCTCTTTCTCTCTCTCTTCATCTCTTTCTCCCTCTTGGACGAAAAATCTTTGGCGTTATCTGTATTCCTCGATCGACCCTTATACAATATATTTTGAGACACAGGACCTTAGAAGGCTCTTGTGATTTATTTCCTAATTCATTTTCTTTTTTTTTGTTTATAATCCAGTAGAATAATAAATGTGCACGAAAAATGAACGCAAAGATCGAGTGAATTTTTCGCCTTACCAGAGTTCAAGTACCGTATCTACATGAATGCAGGAAGGAAAGGTGAAATGGCGAACAGCGAGCGTCCGCTGTTCACAAAAAAAAATGGACTACTGCACTCATTTTTTTGCAAATACCTATTTTGTTTCAATATCGAGAAAGAAAATTTATACGAAAGTCTTTATAAAATATCCGATGACAAACCTTTCATAATCTCGTAAGGCGAAATACCGTTTGCATATTGAGTCGGAGGAAACTCGATCGGGACGTTGTAAATTTATGGAATTTCGTATTTTCTCGAAAATCGGTATAGGTGTTTGTTAAAATGTCTATAATTAATTATGACCCGTGAAATTGTTTGTCTGTCGGGTACCGTGGATTGATGTTTGCTATTGAATTTAGAGAAAGTCGATAAATGCATCCTGTATTCATGGTATTTTCAATTTTTTCGTAAAATGGATGAAAAATTAAGCGAGCCTCACGTTGTCAACTTACGGGAGAGAAAAATTCTGTGAATTGAAAGATCAATATTGCTTCCTTATCATTTTTGCCCAAGCACAAAGCCTCCTACGTAAGGCACTTAAAAAAAACCCTTTTGCTCGTAAAGGAAAATTTGTGAACGTCGGAAAAAACGATCACGAGTAATAAACAAGTTTCAATTAGCACAATTTATTTATCATAGTATTAACCCTCAGTTGACACACATGGGTCTGTGGTGTCGGGTTCTTACCTTCACCTAAAAAATTGTACTTGGGCGTACGCTCTCTTTCTATAGATCTCAAACTACTCTCCTGATTTTTTTCAGATTTATCAAACGAGTCCAAGTATGGTAAAAAATGGTAGCACACCGTAGTGCCCATGTGTGTCTAGGGAGGTGAGCAAATTGTAGTGTGTATACCGAGGGTTAAAAATGTTTTCAAACTAGTATAAACAAACGTTCTCTTACGCATTAGCCCCCCCCCCGCCATGAAAATATGTCACGAAATATGTCGAAATCCGATTTATTTCTCAAGTCTAACTCGTCATTATGATTGGCTACCGATGTCGTGCTTCAAGTTTAGTTATGCGCGTACTTCAGATCGCACGACCGTAGACGACGAACCTAACCTACAAAGCAACACGCGAAGCGCGGGCACCTATTCTATCCCCGTTTATAAGAAACTAGCTAAACCCGGCAGACGTTGTCCTGCCTGTGTATATTTATTTACCTGTGTATATATAAAAATGAATGATGTATAATTGAACTTGAAATAATTTCAACTAATGCTAACATTTAGCGTAACGCGAGTGGATAAACAATATTTTTGGTTTTCTGATTTGGTGTATAGATGTACAGAGTTTTTGGGGTCCCTACTCTGGAGCAAGCAACGTATAGTTGACCATGCGAGAAACATGGATTTTCGAAATTTAATCCGGCAACGCGCAGTGACTGCCCTTGAGCTTTGTTGATTGTAATCGCGAAAGCAAGACGCACAGGAAACTGTAGTCGTTTGAATGTGAAGGGCAAGTCATTGGGAATCATTGGAATACGCGGAATCAGCACATCTCCTTTACATTTGCCGTTAATTATTGTTGCTTCAATCACATTCGGCATCAGTTTTTTCACGGAAAGTCTGGTTCCGTTGCACAACTTTGGCGTGTTGAGATTCCGAAGGAGCAGTATTGGTGAGCCCCGAAAATATTCTCCGTGCTCGAAGACCTATGTATACCAATTTTCATGGGCGATCGGTTGAACGGTATAGAAGTTGATGTGCTGCAGCGCCATCTAGTGGCGAGTTACAACAAAATGGATAGGGCGAAAATATTCTCCGTGCTCAAATACCTATGTATACCAATTTTCATGGCGATCGGTTGAACGGTATAGAAGTTGATGTGCTGCAGCGCCATCTAGCGGCGAGTTACAACAAAATGGATAGCGCAAAAACCTTCTCCATGAAAAAATACATACGTATACCAACTTTCATAGTGATCGGTCAAACGGTCTCGAAGTCTTATTAAGCTCAAACATACAGACATCCTTTTTTATATATACAGATAGATTCCTGTGAGGAATTATGTCGAAATGCGATTTATTTCTGAAGCCGGCTAACGCGTCATTGAGTGCGCTCGCGAATTCATAATTTTCCATCACTTTTCACATGCAAGCTTAAACCCAGATAAAGCCACGATTTATGCAGGGCGCGTTCTTTTGTCTAGAGAGAGAAAACACGCAAAATGTAAATAGTTGTGGCAGAAGTATTTTTTTAAATTAGTAAACAGTGTTCTTTTGTTGTCGTTATTTACGCACGAGATGTGTCCCAAGCATTTTTCTGAATTCGTTGAGTTGCATCACGATCTGTCGTATTAAACAAAGAAACGGCATTGAAAGAACATTTTTATTAAGAAATTACCCTTTTCGGATGAATTCGCGAACGCACCCATCACGATTGACCACCGAAGTCATGCTCGGTGTTCGGTCATGCGCGTACTTCAGATCGCACGATCGTAAACAACGAACCTAACCTCCAAAGTAGCGCGCTCAGCCGCGAACAACGATTCTAGTTTAATAAATTAATTATTTCTCAAATGAAAATGATCGTTACATTATGCTCGTATTATAAATAATGGTAACGCATTTCTCAGTAGGTGTTCCCATTTACCCGTCGTTATCCTTCACACTTGGTTGAGCAATATTTAAAAAAATTATGGGGCTCCGGAGGCTGATCAAGTCGACACGGAATACCATGCGCATGTATAGTGTTATTTTCGTGGAAGGAAAAGTCCGCGCGAAGGAATCTGAGCGGAGGGAATATAAAGAAGATCCTTGTAATCCGGGAAAGCTAAGCCGACAGTATATATACTCTCGGTTACGCCAGAGAGAGTAAGACTGAGAGAAAAATAATAATACATGAATAAGATCGCGGATGATCCTTGCGGCAAGCGTGCGCCTATACGATTTGCAATGGAAAAGATTCTTTTTCCACGGGGAGAAACAAGAAAGAAATAGAGAGAGAAAGAGAGAGAGATATACGAGGGATGAGAAGAAACACAGAGAGAGGGCGCGCGGTGATGAGGAGTCAAGCACCCGAAGCACCCGAGCGACTCATGCGGGCACAAAGGGCCAACAATGGCGAAGAGGACCGTGGGCAAAGAAGGTGAACGCGATATACACAGCCGGCTTGTAAAACACAAGAGATCCTGTGAAGATACGAGACGAGGGCGGTCTCCTCTATACATCCTCGTGTATAGCTTTTGCCGTTGAGAAACTGGACATAGAGACAGAGATAGCGGGAGAAAGAGGAAGAGAGGAAAACAACGTAGGGGCTACCGAAGCGTGCGCCCGTGGATGAAACCAGGGTGGTCCGAAAAACTAAACTTTCGAAGCAAAAAGAAGAATAAAACACAGTGTTGATGTCCCTAAAGGGACCCAACGGAAGAAGAGAATTAATGGGAATTAATGGTTTAGATAATTGAAATATTGAATTGACGTTAAGTCGATAAGTGTCGATTCTTAAACGAAAGTAATCGATAAGGCCCAGCCCTGAATTGCCAACAACAGGAACAAAGTTAATTAGCAAAATAATTTGTTATTGTTATTATTTTTTTCTTTTAATTCTGTGTGTAAAAAAACATGTTTTATTCAAAGCCCACCCTCCGAGAATAGAATATACGAGTGAAAATGCGACTTTTCGTGTCGTCTGTGCGCGATAGAATTCGCTCGAGCTGACCAAAGAAAAGGGGGATGGAAAAAAAACAGAGAGAGAGAAAAGTCTACGGGAAGCGAGAATGAAAATCCTCGTAATCCAAAAACCGGTAATCCTCGTGAAACGACAAACAAATCTGTAGCGAGAGATTTGCTACTGGCCCGTGTCAGAGCGCGAGAGCTTTAATGCACAGTGCCCTCTGTTCACAGAGAAGAGTAACCTGTGGAATCCCCATTTCTTTTTTTTTTCTCTTCTTTCTTTCTTCACTCTATCCAGCTCTCGAGTCTTTTCTTTATATTTTCGCCTTGTGCCTCTCTCTACGCGGCGCCGCGAACAAGAGGCTTTTCGCCAGAGGACAAAATCTCTCCTTTTTTTTCACCCTCTCTCTCTCTCTCTCTCTCTCTCTCTACAAGTGATGAAACCACTCGTGATCCATGAATTGAGCGAAAGTGAGCTCTAGCAAGAGTACGGCGGAAAATCTCGCTTTTGTCTGTGAAATCGTTTCACACTTGAAAATATTATCATCTATATTCTCCACTGCCAATTAACAATTCGTACATCGCTGTGTCGTGTAGATTTTTTTTTTAAGTCAGAAAAACATGAAAATTTGCATTTTCATTCTTTTAGAATTAAATAAGAATGAGGAGGCTATGGATAATGAGAAATAATGAGAAAGTAATATGCAATGAGCGAACTCACAATTTTTTTTTGTAGATATACAAAAATTCGAACATTCAACATTTTGCTTCCTCATACAGGAAACTTTGTTTTCGTGAAAAAAATTCGCGCTATTAACATCAATCTGTTCGAAACGTTCGAAAACATCTAAAAATCACATCTAGAAGAAAAATGTCCGTGTGTTAGTGTGTTTGATTGGTTCTAAAATTCAACTTGTTATATCTCGAGACTAGCGCGACCGATTTTTTGCAAACTTTGTGCGGATTTCGGTAATCGAACCTCCATTGTTTGCTGCAATTTTCAGTCCAACTACTTGAAAGTTAGAAATTTTACGCCATCTTTAAGGGAGGAAATAGGTTTAGACGGTTCAAAAAATCGATATTTTTAAATTTCATAAATTGTTAGTAAAACTATTGAAAAATATGTTCCCAAAATTTTCAATGAAAATTCCGACTCGTTCTATCGTTATAAGCCATTAAAGTGAGTAGCTCTCGTTCAGGTCCCGAGCGCGCCACGTGTATAACCGAGCGTTTTTTCGAAAACGACTTTTTTTTAACTTGCGTACACGCTAGTTTGAAAAGTTTTCAACCAATCGTTTTGACACTTGGCAGTTACTTTCTTCATAGTATTGCGCTATATATGAACCTAAAATCGCAATATTCTCATTATTTTAAATAATTTTTTTTTGCAAATAAAGTTGTAAAAAATGGCAAAAAATCATGCTTTTTTGTTTTTACCCCTGTAAAAAATTCAATTTTCTATTTTTTTGATAGCATTTAGGTTCATATAGAAGAGAGACATATAATAAAAGTAAATTCCAACCTCGTTTGATTTCCGATGAAAATTGCGGTTTCCAGAATGTACGCAAAATGCTGAGTCTGATTGTGACCTGCAATATGGGGTCGCTAATATCTTCGGTGTTTTTCAAGGAAATTCTTCAAAAATTTTATAGTATATACTTAAATATATGTATAAAATATTCTCAAAGTTTCAATAAATTATATTCATTTTTTATACTATAAAAAAATTCATGAAAATCATTGAGAAAATGCTGTCCTAACCCTATTTCTTCCCTTAAATTTCTAAAAAAATATGTCTGATCGCTCTAACTATCGTAAATTTTCCGTTGCCGAGTTAAAACTTTCTACATAAAAAGATTAGTGGACAAGGATGATTGATATTGAATTTGGCAACAATCGTTTGAGGTATTAAGATTTTTTTTAATTTTGAAGTTTTTCGAAAATGTTCGGAGAATGATTTAATTTCCAAAAGATTTGATATTTTGGGCTAATTTTCCTTTCACGAATACAATATCATTGAACGACAATAGGTAATGAATTTGTCGTGGATCGGTTTCGGGGTAAACACGGATTGGATAATGACCTTGAAATAAATCGGCAAAGTGTTTCAAGCTTGTGATAAACTTTGAATGTTTCAACTTTTGTATATTTTGCAGATTCAGTGAATTCCTTCAACTTTAATAAATTCTTCAGAATGATAATGAAGAATCATAAAATTTCGTAACACGTGGCCAAAAATTGTTTATATGGAATTCGAAGAAAAAAAATTTGTAAATTAGGAACGTGTACGTTGCTTCTTCATTTTTTATCTCCTTAGCAAAGCTTGCTCTACGAGGAAGCCTAAATTGAAAGAGAAACTTGCTCCTGAAGGGGGTTTTGTGAGCGAAATAAAATAGTGAGGAAGCAATGTGCAAAGTTTCTAACTCGTACGTTTTTTTTTTTCTACGAAAATATAGTTTCGTCTAAGAGAAAGCAAAAATGATGAGTATCACAGCCAGGTAAGGTGGGCAATGACCCATTTATAACGGTCGAAGTATCGTTTAGAATTTTTTTAAACGAGAACATTCGAGTAACTGAATTTTCGTATGTTTTCCTCGATATCAGGGCTGTCCAAAACTCTTTTCGTGTCAATTTGGCCCACTGACGTGTCTAGTTGAGCCTCCACGACAAGGGCTATTTTATTTTCAAGTGTCGGAAGGAGGCTCGATAGGCCTCTCGTCAGACTCTTGACTTTTTCTTCTCTCGTGACAGACATACAGAGAGTAAGAGAGAGAGAAAGAGAGAAGGAGAAAAGCGCGTCACTTTTGACACGTGCATTCGTAGACGAACGTTTGGGTATAACAACCTGCTGTCAGGGATGAGATCCTCCCTAAAGTTCATCGCGTGACCCCTCGAACTCGTACAAATTTTATACAAGTTAATATACAAGTGTGAGCTTGTAATTTCATATATATATATATATATATATATGTGTATATATGTATATATGAAATATATATGTATATATATATATATATATACCTGACGAAACGAAACTGACGGTAGGGTGACCCTCTTCAAAAACTCACGAAAACCACTACACCTAGTTAGTCAGGCATTGTGTAAGCGAGGTTTATACTTTATGAAGTGGAAAAACGTACAAGAATTCGTCCATGCCCACTGCTCTGTATAAACGCGTACATACGCGTAGAAAATTTAAGTACCTGTGTATTATGCCGCGATCGAATGCCCAAATCTCGTGACAACTTGATCGTTACGAATGGACTACCGAGAACCCGTACTATTTTCTCATACCGGAAAAAAAAGAAATTCCCATGATATTCATATACAAGTTAATCCTCCTTATTTTCACACTTTTCATTCTCAAAATGGATCTCCAACGATGTGAAAAAAAAAGCCGAGATAGTCGTAGAATTAACACGATGACGAATAGGTAGCTCCGAAATATCTTCTTAATTACAAATGAAAAAAATTACTTTGTTAATTCATTTAATATAATCCTCGTTAATTTTTATTTCATTCCCATCAAGTACGTTGTAGAATGACGCGAAAAAAATGAACCCACCGAATAATAGATTTTTCGAAAATTAGCCTAAAAAATTGTATGTCCTTCGCTTTACTTTTGGTAGCACAACGAAATTAAGATACAGTTTTTTTCAACGAACGTTCGAATATTTCTTTTATTATTACAAAATGCGGACTTTGGAGAAAAAAAAACTTTTTTTTCCAAAGTCCGTCATTTTGTTAAGCACTGCTGTATCGCATTTGCACGACGGCATGGGGAAACTGCGGAAAACCTATCCGATACAGGTAGCTATATTGCACTGTGTTTCGGTCATATTACCGTCAGAAACTCAAGGAAATAAGGAGATCCCTCATAATAAGGAGATCCCTCCTTATTATGTTGTCCTATGTATTTTTGTATCGTAATCTCTAATTTTCCCGGTAGAATCCCGAAGACTCACGAAAATTGTCTGTAAACTGAAAATTGAGTAAGGAAACCTCACAGTTCGGGTCTGCAAGTAGCGCGTTAAAACTCAAATCACTTTTCCGCGATTATCGTGTATTTTTTAGGCAAATGGCATTTTGTTAATTTTACATATACAGCAGCAAATAAATGCCCGTTAATTAGGGTTTTTATCCGCTTATACAGTAAGGGCTAATTTTACGGAATTACGCTGCGCAATAATAATTATATCGATTTTTGTTCTCGACCTTTTCATTTTACGCTGAAAATATATATTTCTATTTTGTATCTCAAAACTTTCTGATCTTCACGATACAGATAGAGATGTCCCGAATAACTTGACAAAATGTAAAATCATTCAATTTCGTAATTTACGAATGGCATTTGGCCCGAGAGATTCAATGAATTCCGTCGGTAATACAGAATCGACACCAGTCGCGCGTCCACTGCTGTCGTCAATCCCATCATTGTTTTCAATACTTTTTTTTTCAACCAATGTAATCCGATTTTTGTCTCTGATTGCAGAATCCTAATGCACATAGAGAGCTTCTTTTTTCCTGTACGTCAATGATCCTTACGAAAATATATACACCAGACCGACTAAATCCAGGATGAGGTAACGTTAAGGACGCGTGCGCGAATCCTAAGCAAACAAAAAGAGATAGCTGGAGGGTGTTTCGTAGCCTCGACAGGGTATGAAATCTCGTCATGAGTCTCCGTCTTCCTCCCGACAAAACCACCGACCCTTGTGTACATAAAGTTGACCCCGTACATACATATATATTGCCTGGTAGCGGACAAAAAGGGCGTAACTAAAATCGCTTTACGTGTTAAATCACGAGGGTTTCAATCTTCTGTTCGTACACTCGACACGTTGTTTTGAGGGTTGACGCCCGATCAGCCCGCGCATTATATATTCGCACGTGTCTCGATCCGCGATCATAAAACACTTATAGCGTTATATACGTATATATGTGGACGACCCATTAACATCGTTCGCCCGGGTCCACGATCCCGAAACTCGTTTTATAATATTAAAACTATGGGGCCTGTGTAAAATACGTAACGCCCTCGCGGGACAATAATGGGGTGAGTTTTCGAGCTCAACAATGATCTACGACCCTCCGAGCTTCGGTTAGCCGCGTTATATTTTCGGGGGTAAAGAAGAGTATATATATATATATAACGAGCGCTGTCAACAAAATGGCGTAAAGCAAAAGATTTAACGCGTAAAGTAGCGGGAGTTGAGCCATTTTGTCCGCGAGCAAGTTATTGATGTATTACGTAAGAAACAACGTCACTCGTTTTTTAATTAGATCATGAGAGATCGAATCCACGTCGTGTCATTATTACAAGCGTGAAATCCCTTACCCCGAGCGATCTTTCACGAAATTGCATCGAATGCGAGAGAAAAAAGAGATAGAAGAGACGTGGGCACGAAAGTGTGTGGTTGATATAACAACACCCCCGATCGGACAATAATTTTTCCTACAGCTTTGCGATCGATCCAATGTGCTGTATATACATCGTAAGAGGAGCGAAAAAAAAAAAAAACGGCAACACGCCGAAGGGTTCGATGGGAATATGGGGTCCGGATGAGGGATCGAGGCTTTCGGCGATGAACGGATTTATGAATTTATGGATACCGTGCACGCGCCCTTCTCTCGCCACCACCATGAAATCACTGGATCGTCTGTTCTATATATTACATATACTGTCGGCAAAAACATCCCAAACTTATTCTATATATTCGCTATAATACAAGTAGTAATTCATTATATTTGTGTTTTATTGCTTCCTCAAAATACAAAAAGGTAGCGTTGTTTTTGTGGAAATTTGAATTTTTTTTTATTTTCTATAAATTCTGTGCACGATTGTCAATAAACTGCTGAACAGATCAATATTTATAAAGTCAAACTCTTTGTTACAACCTCCCCGATGGCTTAAGCGCCGCAGATTTTAAATAAACCCAAAATTGTAAAAGCTTCATTGCTAGAAACATTATACTGAGAAAAAAACGTTGCATTTTTATAAAATTAATCGATATCCCGGGGATTGGAGCAAAATAAAATAATCCGCCATGTCTAAGTCGTTGGACAGGTTGGTAACAAAGAATTTAACACTTTGTAGTCATTAATCTGTTCAGCAGTTTACTCCCAATCACGCGCAGAATCTACGGCCATGCAAAAAATTCAAATTGCTCTTACAGGAAGAAAAATATCGGACTTACATGACTCTGCCAGAAAGCAAAACGTCGTTTTATTCGATAGCAAAACACCATACTTCACTACTAATTCATTTAAATACTTTGTGGCAACGAAAATGATGACGGTTGAACATTTTTGACGTGTTTTGGTGACACAAACCCCTGAATTTCGAATATATTACAAATTCGTCACTCAATTCCTCCTGCGGTAATGCACCTATCAAGGACAAGATCTAAAGTCCATTTTTCTGAAAAAAAAACGCTTCAGAAAAAGGTAAAAGCTCCATTCCAAAATTGTATTGTATAAATTCGAGGCTCGTCACCTTTACGGTAGTAGTCTGGTAACTTAAGCCGATTTTCATGTCTTTTTTGGAGGGCATTTTTTTGTAGGAAAATAAAAATTAATCGTTTTGGATATTTAGGATGTTTTCATTTACATATTAAAGATACAAAAAAAAAATTTTTTTTTTAATTTAATGGTTTATTATTATTATTATTATTGATCGAAGTTGGCACCTCGAAAAAAAAGTGCGTGGGTGGCCCCGGTGATTTTGGCTCTTGATGTTATCTGAAATCAAAAATTCTTGATAATTCTTAATCTATAGACATGTCATTCTGGTCGGAACTACTGAAGTTAAATTTCATGGATAAATAACAAAATGGCGGACTTTGGAAAAAAGTCCTTTTATTTTAGCAAAGAAGGGGTTGTAAAATAAAAAGTTAGGGGTGAAAAAATTTCTCAGTAGTTCCGACCAGAATGACATGTCTATAGATTAAGAATTATCAAGAATTTTTGTTTTCAGATAACATCAAGAGCCAAAATTACCGGGGCCACCCTCGCGCTTTTTTTTCGAGGTGCTAACTTCGATCAATAATAATAATAATAATAAAGTATGAAATTAAAAAAAAAAAAATTTTTTCGTATCTTTAATATGTAAATAAAAACATCCTAAATATCCAAAACGATTCATTTTTATGTTCCTACAAAAAAACGCCCTCCAAAAAAGACATGAAAATCGGCTTAAGTTACCAGACTGCTACCTTAAGGGATTAGACCACTCTACAGGCCGAAAAAATAGGCTTTTTTGGGGATTTTTTTTCAGAAAAAATACAAAATAAACCGAGATTACAAAATAGGGTGTTTATCATACATATCGGTGACTGTATACAATAATTTTTTTGAAACGAATAATTTCAACATGGCGGATGTGCAGCATTGTTGCGATGACGTCTTCGCTTTTTCAGAGTCCACGGCCAGACAAACAGCTCCTGTAATTTTTAAATTATGATGAGCCAATGAATTTTTTTCCATTATATATAACAACAGCTATAGAAGTACGTATGATTTTTTCGATATATTGATTTTTGGCCAAATGGCGCGCATCTAAAATGAACAGTGAAAAATTTGCTTAAAAAATCGTCAGAAATTTGTTAATAACAGATGAACTATGCAATATAAAAAAAATCCGACATACTTCCATAAACAATGTATTTTTAAAGATATATTCAAAATCTCAAGTGAATCGGTTGAAAATTGTCTGAATTATGTTTCCGGCCAACTTGAAAAATGCACTTTTGAGATAAACGCTGCACAGCCGCCATTTTGAAATGAATCGCTTCAAAAAAATTATTGTATACAGTCACTGATATGTATGATAAACATCCTATTTTGTAATCTCGATTTATTTTGTAGTTTTTCTGAAAAAGAATCCCCAAAAAGGCCTATTTTTTCAGCCTCTAGAGTGGCCTAATCCCATAATTGCCCGGATATTTGATGTTTATATTGGAATGTCAACGATCCGACAGTTAATAATAAAAAGAACGAAAAAACTCTATAAAATTGATCAGGGATCAGCACGTACGCGGTCTAGAAACAATGAGATTTGTCGTTGAGAAGCGAAGGGGGTGAAAAATCGACAATAAATCCGAGTGGAAGATAAAGCTTTTCTTTGTCCCTAGTGTTTCTCTGTGCTTTTCATTTCATCAATCTCGAACCTCCATAAAGATTTGTTTGAATTGATAAAAATGTTCTTTCGCGTTTTTCACCACACGTTGTAGTCTATCCTCTGATATACATATATAAAGAAACACATACATGGTGGACAGAGAGATCGTTTCCATTTTTCGAGCGTGTAGAATTCAGTCGCCGCGTTGATCTTCGATAGATCTCTCGATCGCATATGTATACGAGAAGATTTTTCACACTCGCACGCACACATAGGAAGAATCTCGTGTTTCGTGGAGGCGTGGTGGCCTCCGGCTATACTCATCACCGCGAAACTGCTCCGCCTTCCACTTGTTCAACCGTAAATATATATATGGTTGACAATAAATAGTTTCTCGCAGTGTATTCCCCCCTTGCCGCCAAAAGAATCTTCTTTCTTGAAAAGAACGAAGGAAACTCTACCCCTCGTCACATATCATTTACGTTTGTTGCACTTTACTCACAATTAAGGATTGTAGGTTGGGTATATACTGGGATGAGAATCGTAACACAGCTAAACGTTCAATTCGCAAATATCGTATTTAAAGGCTAACTAAAACGAATTTAATATCCACGGAGGCTAAATAGAAGTCAAAAATATTTTCTTAATCGGCATAAATGTAGTTTTCGTTAGGCAGAGCCATTTTTTTTTAACATGCCGCCATTTTGAGAAAAATTGAGTAAAAAACAACGACTTCGCTTAACGAAAACTGCATTTATGCAGATTAAGGAAACATTTTTGTTATATTTTTCAGATAAGCCATGGCAGACATAGGGATCATACAGCTAAAGGAACATTTTTTACGGAAAATGTTTATAAAAATTATAACTGTCATAATTTTTATCATTTTTTTATAAACATTTTTATAAAACTACTTCAAAGTGTCCTTAAAAACATACCATTTTTCCAATAGTGAAATAATTCATTAAGTGGCAAACAAAAATTCGTGAAGAAGGACCTTTTTTCAAGCCGTTCACAGTGGGATTTCCCCGTAAGCTCACATATATCATAGCGTCCACTTGACCGAAAATTCTTCTTAAATTCTTAAACAAAAAAAACAAAAAAAAAAGTAAATAGGGTAGATCTACCGTTATTTATCACTGCACCATTTGTGCCCATAGATTGTTTTTCCGTATTCTCATAATGGTACTTCGACGATAGTCATATAAATCTAAAAAGTTATCTACTCGATGCTTCTTGCATACGATTATATATTCAAATTTTTGTGTTTTATAACGTAGTTACAAAAATGACACTAATACTGGCCACAAATCGTACATCTACCCTAAATTCCTTTGTAACGTTTCGAAATTTCAGCTGGACAAGTATATAATGGCCTAGCTAACATACACATCCTAAATGTTTGGGGAAAACTCGGTATTTTGTAATATGCAATTTAAATTTACGAAGCCTACAGTATAGCACCAGAAAAAAAAAGTTGCTAGTTGAAACTTGAAATGTGCTTCCTCGAAATTTTACACAATACTCAAAGCATCTGTAAGGAACTATCCAAGTTTCGCAATTTTGGACTCCCTCATTAGCGGAAGCTTCGAGCATTGTGTAAAATTTCGAGGAAGCAACCTGCAACTTTCTCAACTTGCAGTTTTTTTTCACCATTGTGTTTAATTTATAGAGAGCAATTCGCGAGTGTTTTTTCAATGTCTTTATTATCAATTGTGTCAAATCTCTCGCATGGTAATTCGTCCCCAATATCTCATACACCTGTTGATACCCGAAACTGAATATCAAATCAGCAACCGTACGCTATTCATTCCTGTCGAATTATCACTACTCCATACATTCCGTACGTGGCGAGTGGTGATGATTTTAGTAGGAAAATTAATTTTACAGTTTTAAGGGAGGAAATAGGGTTAGACGGTTCATAAAATCGATTTTTTTTTATTTCATAAATTGTTAGTAAAACTATTGAAAAATATGTTCCCAAAATTTTAAATGAAAATTCCGACTCGTTCTATTGTTATAAACCATTAAAGTGAGTAGCTCTCCTTCAGGCCCCGAGCGCGCCGCGTGTATAACCGAGCGTTTTTCTGAAAACGACTTTTTTTTAACTTGCGTACACGCTAGTTTGAAAAGTTTTCAACCAATCGTATTGAAAATTAGCAGTTACTTTCTTCATAGTATTGCGCTCTATATGAGACTAAAGTCGGAATATTATCATTATTTAAAATAATTTTTTTTGCCAAATAAAGTTGTAAAAAATGGCAAAAAATCATGCTTTCTTGTTTTGACCCTTGTAAAAAATTCAATTTTCTATTTTTTTGATAGCATTTAGGTTCATATAGAAGAGAGACATATAATAAAAGTAAATTCCAACCTCGTTTGATTTCAGATAAAAATTGCGGCTCCCAGAATGTACGCAAAATGCTGAGTCTGATTGTGACCTGCAATATGAGGTCGCTAATATCTTCGGTGTTTTTCAAGGAAATTCTTCAAAAATTTTATAGTATATACTTAAATATATGTATAAAATATTCTCAAAGTTTCAATAAATTATATTCATTTTTTATACTATAAAAAAATTCATGAAAATCATTGAGAAAACGCTGTCCTAACCCTATTTCCCCCCTTATGAGTTTAAATTAGAAATTTAATTAATTTTAATTTTTATTAAATTTAATAGTTTGTCATCACGATTAAGAAAAGTTGTTTACAACTTTTCTTAATCGTGATGTCTCACAAGATCAAGCATTTCGATATGGATTATATATGCGTGATACATGGATAAAATAGATGACTCGTCTATATAGATTCGTTAGGTCCTAAATAATTCATCGATGAAGCAGCACGAGAACTCGGGGCGGCTTGGACGAAAAGAGGGGAAGCTTAAGGGGAGGATACGCATAGATCAGTCGGGATCAGATGCAAATAAGATTCATTAGCGTTAAGCCAACGGGTAGAGGGAGGGAGGGGGTTGAAGTAAATATCGTACTCGTTCTCGACGTGCTATAAACACCCTCGCTCTCTGGGCGCCCTGTAAACGCACCGAAGAAAAAGCGGGGGATTGCGCGCTTTGAGCACAAGGGAGTACTTTTGGCTGCTGGATGAAATTACGAGAGGGCAAAAAAGAAAGGAAAAACAAAGACAGAAAAAGTGGTTGGTTGGTGCGCGATAAACAAACGCGACACCGCTCGTGTTTATTTATCGTCAAATAGTCGATTGGAATGTACGAAAAATGAAATTAAAAAAAATACTTGCAAATTATAAATTTGCAGATTGTTTCCTCGTTATTTTACCCGGGCTCACAAATCTCCCTCTCATGAACACGTTATTTTCTCAATTATGGATTCCTCGTAGAGGAAGTTTTATCAGCGTGATAAATTAATGAGGAAGCATTGCTGCAAGTTTCCTATTTGTACGTTTTCTTTTTTTTTTTCACTGAATTCAATCTGAACAATTCTACGATAATACTGTTGACAAATTTGTATGATTCTTCAATATCGTTCTGCAAAATTTACTGAAATTCGAGCAAGTTCGTTAATTTTACAACATACTACAAAATATCAAACATCTAAAAAATATTATGCAATATTGAAATTGAAATTTGTTTCCTGGAATGTTTCGTTGAAATTAATTGGGAGATTGCGATTTTACGGGATTTTGACATTTTTTATATCGCCCTAGTTTTCACAAAATTTTCAACCATCGTGTCAAAACTTTGTGCATAAATGGATCAGGTAACGAGGATATTTGGTATTGAATTTGCCGAGAATCGCTTGAGGGATGCAGATTTAATAAAATTTGGAATTTTTCGAAAAATGTTTATGATTTATATGTAAATTTCACAAATATTGAAAATTTAGGCTAATTTTTCTTTCGCTAATAGAGTATCCATGAAAGGATTGTTGCTATTGAATTTGGGGCATGAATCGGTGAAAGGGTGAAGACCATTTTCAATTTTGATTTGTTTTTTGAAATTATCATATTTTATGAGAAATCATTTGTTTGCTTAAACTTTCTTAAATTTACAACAACAGAGGTGGTATAGTTGCCAAAAAATAGGTTAATAACCTATTACGTACGTTGGAAATAACATGACGGCCAAAATAGGTTAGGAAATAACCCAATACCTAAAATAGATTAAGAAATAACTTAATACCTAAAATAGGTTAGGAAATAACCTAATATCTAAAGTAGGTTAGGAAACAACCTATAACCCAGGATAGGTTAGGAAATAACCTAATAGCTAAAATAGGTTCGGAAATAAAGCTAACAAGGAAAGTACCCGAGGTGTCCCCCTCCGATGTTGTTGAAACTCATGTATGTTATAGAGCATTCAAAACTAAGCGACACGTATTTTCTTTTATCGGCGTAAAAACGGTTTCAAGGGGTGAAACCACCCCCTAAAGTTGCACAGGTCAAAGGGCGATTTTGCCGTTTCACATACAAGCAGTGCGTCGATTTTGATGAAACAAAAATTAAAATGTTTCTTATGCGAAGGAATGAAGAACCCACCAGATAATTAAAAAAATATATATTTTAAGGGGTCGAAACACCTTTGAACATCTACTTCTTGTACCGTATTTTGAAAACTTGCGAATCGATCGGAATGAAAATTATGTTGTTTTATAGCGGAAATAAAATTGAAGTTGACGTATTTTTGTATTTGTGCAACAAAACAGTTTTAAGGGGGCAAGCTGCCCCTATTTGAGTTTTTACATTCCAGTTGTCTCCTTGTCATTCCGAATGTGTACTCGAGACGTTTTGAAAACGACCGTCAAAACCCAAAATCGATGAAACGGGAGCCAAGTTATGACCATTTGAAATTTCGAGATTTTAGGTTTCCGAAAAGTGGTCCAAAAATTACAAAAAATATTTTTTCTTTTTTTTCAATGTTTCGATGCCCTATTCGATCAGAAATTTTCCGTTGATTTCAAATAACACCGAGTTTTTGTTGAAAACTCAAAAAATCAATGGGTAAAACGCGAAAATCGAAAAAAATCACTTTTTGGACGATTTTCAATGAAATTTCGAGTTTTTCAAGGAAACGGCTACTGAATTAATAATCAGTGAGTCAAAATACATCGATATAGCGTCCTAAAAGAAAATTTAAAAATTCAAAATTTTTTTGCATTTCGGCCAAACAGAAGTGGCTTCACTAAAATCGCTGTAACGTTGCTTCCCGATGGAGTTGGAATCCCACTCTGTGCTCATTCTTTTCGTGATCGCGCACCCTTTAAAATGGCGCTAGAATCATTATGCTATCACTTTTTTTCGATTTTTTACAGATTTTTAAAGTCGGACAACGGTTTTTGCGAATTTTTCCATACATACCCCTTCTCATTTTTTTCGCCGATTTTCAACCCGCTCTCACGGCTACAATAATTGAGATATCGGGATGATCCAAAATGCATTCTCTGAGTCTGCTCGAGACGTTTTGAAAACGCCCCTCAAAACCCAAAATTGGTGAAACGGGAGACAAGTTATGACCATTTGAAATTTTGAGATTTTCAGGTTTCCGAAACGGTGGGCCAAAAATTACAACAAATTTTTTTTAATGTTTCGATACTCTATTCGATCGGAAATTTTCCGCTGATTACGATTAACACCGAGTTTTAGTCGAAATCTCAAAATATCAATGTGAAAAACGCGAAAATCGAAAAAAATCACTTTTTGGAGCCCCGCTCTGTGCAAGAAGTTGCAAGAAGTCAATGTTCAAGGGTCTTTCGACCCTTTAAAATAAAGAAAGACGGTGAATCATTAATTTTAGCTTAATGAGAAGAGTGCGTATCGGCAAACACATTTGGAATGACAAAGAGACAACTGGAATGTAAAAACTCAAATAGGGGTAGCTTACTCCCTTAAAACTGTTTTCTTGTAGAGAAACAAAAATGCGTGAACTTTAATTTTATTTCTGCTATAAAACAGTACAATTTTCATTCCGATCGATTCGTAAGTTTTCAATGTAGGGTGCAAGAAGTAAATGTTCAAGGGTGTTTCGACCCCTTAAAATATATATATTTTTCATTATCTGTTGGGTTCTTCATTCCTTCGCGTAAGAAACATTTTAATTTTTGTTTCATCAAAATTGATGCACTGCTTGTATGTGAAACTGAAAAATCGCCCTTTGACCTATGCAACTTTAGGGGGTGATTTCACCCCTTGAAACCGTTTTTCCGCCGATAAAACAAATAAGTGTCGCTTTGTTTTTAATGCTCTATAACATACATGAGTTTCAAAAAAATCGGAGGCGGACATCTAGGGTGCTTTCCTTGTAAGAAATAACCTAAATATTGGGGATGATTTTGAAATGAGTTGGTAAAAATCTTAAAGATCGTAAAAAATATTGAATCTATGAATTTTTGTATATCCCCGCTATAAAGAATATATATCACAAAATATCTCGAAATGCTATTTATTTTTTAAACCGGATAACTCGTTTCGTAAAATTAGTGTAACTTACCGGAATGAATAATTTATGAATAATCATAAAAATTTGTAACCGTTCTTATTGTTAGTTTTCAGTAGTTAGAATTGGTCGCTTTCAATAAGAAAATGGGTTCACAATTTTTTTTTTATTGCAAATTAAAAAATTTCATGTTTCACGAGGCAATGTACAAGTTTTCAATTTGCATGTTTTTTTTCTGCGATTTTCGACTTTATCACATTCTGACCATGTTGGTAATAAGAAAAACAAAAAACAATGTTTCCTTAAAAATGCCTCCACAAGGAAACAAAATATAAATATGTCAATTAATAAGAGCTGCTTTGTCCACAAGCTTTGTCCAATTCCCCCGACTTAGGATGATTGACAGAGAATTTTGGAAAAAATGTGGAATCGATTTAGAATTTAGAGAATTTTTAATTAATTACTTTGATAATCTCAATATTTTGTAGCGACAAGAGCTGCTTTGAAAATGGCTGAAAAAAATAAAATGGGTAGGTGCAGGTTCCACGCTTCTAATAAAAGTATAAAATGATAAAAATTTTCACGCACGACCACCGCGGCTGTGGACTGACGTCGCGCCATCAACGCGAGAGCAGAGAGTCTGTCAATTAGTCCGCGTCGTCACAGCGCCTTTTTTTCTGGAACTGACGAAGAACGAAGAAAAAAGAAAACACTAACCGAAATGTTCGCGAATGTGTCTCAAATGTTTGTTAACCGCTGCTACATTTTTTTCCCCCGAAGTCTGCCAAAAAAATAAACGGAAAAGGAACAGTAAATGGTTCGCGAATTTGTGGAACGTTTAGTAAATCGCGAAAAGATGAGTACAATATCTTTTTAGACGATCGAACGCTCTGACCATTTTTTTGTCCGAAGAAGAAAGAAAAATATGCGACATTTGTCAAAAATCGTTGGGTCTATACGAGAAAAGATGCATCGTCCACGATTATATCCGCGATGTAAGCTCGAAAAGTGATTTTCTATATTCGTGCAACAAATAATACTTACGTTCGCTCGATCGGGACAAAAAAAATGTCGCTCAACGTGTACACGGGCGGGAGGACGATGTGACGAATAAACAAAAAACGATCGTTTGCTAGAGGAAGTTGTCCCGCGCGTTACGATTGGTTCTCGACTCTTCGCGCCGTCCAATGAGAAACCGGGTTTTATTTATTCTCGTACTGTCGCAAACGGTTAACAATACGCGTTGTTGCAATAGTAAAAAAAATTCGCGTTTAGATTTTACGGACGCTAGTTCGCAGTCGTCGTTGCACGAGTGGTACGTACAAGAATACACGAGAGTGTTCGAACGATGATTTAATACGAGCCATATGCTTCCATCGTATAAACAAAGTCTCTCACGTGCCCGGCGTCTCTCGCGGCGCGGAGTGGAAGGGGAATCACTGCGTTCGACAACAAAGCTCATCGGCAGTCTATAGTAAATGACAACACGCCGGACGAAACGCACTCTCGACGTTTGTACGAATATTCAATGATCAAGAAATGTCTCGTGAACTTTCGTTCTGCCATGACTTTTCACAAATACTTTTTTGGCCCGAAAATTTTCGTTTTTTTTGCATAATTCTTCTATTATTCCTGGGAAAAAATTCTCCATTTGCAGTTTATCTCTGTACCTGATGTACTATTAAATAAAATTGGCTTTCTTTGCGTATCGCTTATGTCTATAAAGTTATCGGAAAAAAACAAGGTGTATGAATACTTTTTTGACCCACTATATATACATTTTCTTTACGGGCAAATGTCGAAAAAAACTCACCAAATTCTCGTTCTCATTAATGCGTCGCCGACTGGAAACCGTCGCGCGGCGGGGAGGGGGGGGGGGGGGGAGTTCTGAAAAAAATTGTTCCGAATCTCCGCAAGTTGGCAGCACTTCATCGTTTCTTTACCATTTGGTTGTTGATCAGAGGATTTGGCAAATTACGAGGCACTGACGGAGGAGAATCCTCGTTCCTAAAGCATTCGGCAGTTCAAAACAAACTTTGAAAGTAGATTTATACTTGCATACGTGCACTTGTGTCTTGTATACGGCGGGAGGGCGAAGCGAAATAGCGAAGAGGGAGAAGACTCCCTAATGAACTCTCGCGTTTAATAAAACTCGTGTGGCGGTGTCGGTGCGCGCGTAGAATGCGCAAAGGAGCGAGAGAACGATAGAGGAAAGTGAGGGAGAGAAAAAGAGAGAGACAGAGAAGACGAATCTCCTATCCGCCATGCTGCGTCCGGGGGACCCCTGAGCTAATCTGACTTTGATTAAACTTTTAGCGCGACACCCAAAAGGGGTGGTTGCCCGACAGATATATATGTGTACGCAAAGAGTCGCCCTCGCACCAAACGAGATCCCGACGTGTAAGTCGATTTTTATTACGTTTTCGCGCATGAATTAACCTTTCCTATTCTCTTTCTCTCTCTCTCTTTTTTTCTCACTCCCTTTATACAGATTTTCACCGAGTCACGACGAGATCACACGGATTTTTACTTTCACAAAAGGGTCAAGTTAATAAAAAATAATAATAATAATAAGGTAAGCTTCGTCGTCAGAATGACGAGATATTTTTTTTTATCCTTGGTTAATTTCGGAATAAAACATTTTTTTCAAAAGTTGAGAGAATTTGGGAATGCCGCATTTTTGTTCATCTTGCGAATGTAATCTGAATGTTACGAATTTGTTAATTTTCCGGCAATTTAGGAAACGACAGTTTTTTGTTTCAATTTACGGAAATTTGTTGAATTGACGACTGAATAATTAGGCTGAATTCATTTCTTGTTTGTCCAAGGGATTTAAGCTTTTTTTTACGATTTTTTTTAGTTATTTTTTTCATTGTTTCAGGGGGAATTGTCGAGTTCTGGTGCTGCCATCTAGGAAGTGAGTCCGCAACTGCGCAACAGGCTGCTCCTCCTCTAGAGGTCCTTGAGAAGCTGTGCACCTTATCGTTGTTACCGACGTAGGGATAAGAAGAAAATCAGTTCCTGGTTGGTGAGTCAAAAATATATCGATATACTACCGGCAGTAAAGCGAGTAAAAATTGATGTTTCTCTAAAAAAAACATTGATATTTACATAATCAAGTGCTACGAAAGTCGATTATCAATGATCGATTGTCTAATATATCTCAAATAATCTATTGAACGGGAAAACAATCGGTAAAAGATATTTTTATTTATCGTTGGTATCAACAGCATTTTCTTCACTCGGCGGTATCCAAAACAGCATTTTTACCGACCGATAGCTTGTACCTGATGGTGGAAATGTACCGACAGTCAATTTTTTTCTTTTTCGATCTAGTGTAATTTTCTCACAACTACGGATAAGATGAAGAGTCGGTAAATAACCGGCACTAAGTTTCTTAACGATTTATTCTGTGTAATTTTTACTAGTGGTAGCAAATTGCCTTTTTCTCATGTTAAAATTCTTCGCGTAAATATTATTTTACGCGAAATATTGTTTTCACTGCACCAGACACAAGTCAGTAATTTTTTTTTGTTCGAATAATCTCTGGCGATTTGGATTTTTCATACGACTTTTAGCAAAATAAAAATAATACAACACGCTTTGTTCGACTGCTAATCATGTTGGAGTTTCAGCTCTCGTCTCTTCAGGTCCATCGCAGCGATTGATGATAAGAGAAACGGTAATCCATTACCTCAAGTGGTTAGGCCACTCTAGAGGCCGAAAAAATCGGCTTTTTTGGGGATTTTTTTTCAGAAACACTACAAACTAAATCGAGATTACAAATTAGGGTGTTTTATCATACATATCAGTGACTGTATACAATAATTTTTTTGAAGCGATTAATTTCAAAATGGCGGCTGCGCAGCGTTTATCTTAAAACTGCATTTTTCAAGTTGGCCGGAAACATAATTCAGACAATTTTCAACCGATTCACTTGAAACTTTGAATATATCTTTAAAAATACATTGTCTATGGAAGTGCGTAGGATTTTTTCGATATATTGATTTTTGGTCATATGGCACACTTCTGAAGTGAAAAGTGAAAAATTTGCTTAAGAAATCGTCAGAAAATTGTTAATAACAAATGAACTATGCACGATAAAAAAAAAATCTTACGCACTTCCATAAACAATGCATTTTTAAAGATATCAAAATCGGAGACATCATCGCAAAAACGCTGCACAGCCGTCATTTTGAAAGTAATCGCTTCAAAAAAATTATTGTATACAGTCACTGATATGTATGATAAGCACCCTATTTTCTAATCTCGATTTATTTTGTAGTTTTTCTGAAATAAAAATCCCCCAAAAAGCGTATTTACTCCGGCCTCTAGAGTGGCCTAACCCGTTAAGAGTTTATGGCGATTAATCACATTTTCTAAGAGAAGCAATGTGCAAGTTTCGAATTTGCACGTTTTGCCTCCTCATAGAGGAAGCTTTTTTTATGGCATGGCTCACTTCCTACGAAGCCACCATTTAGGAAGTGATTTATGGAAATTTGAATTATAAAAAATCGTGATGATTCTATTAAGACGCTAGTTCGTGGAACATCTCCCGAATTTTTTTAAGTTCCTCGTATAATGTTGTAAATATAGATATAATGTAATTGAAGAATGATTGAGGTCGAACATACCAAGAATCGATGAGACAGTTGTGCATATATAAAATTTACAATTGTGAAAAAAATTCGGATTTTCAATATACGTATGGTAACAAGCTGAAACTTGAAACTTGCAAGTTGCTCCCTCGAAATTTCGATTGAGATACATACGAGGTCTGTTCAAAAAGTATCGCGAATTTTGAATTTCCGCGGGCTACGTATATTCGATTTTCGATTTTTTTGTGGCGTTAGGTTGGTACTGATGTCCCACACTTATGCTGAAAAAAATCGGCCATTTTGAATGCTTAGTTAATTGTTGACAGCTGTTTTGGTTACACGTGTTTTGGCTTGTCTTCGATTTTTGCCTATTCCAAAAAATGGATCAAAGAATCTGTATCAAATTTTGTGTGAAAAACAAAATTAAGTGCGCCGACGCATTCCGAATGTTGACTGTGGCATATGGTGAACCAACCTTGGACCAAAGCAACGTTTATCGGTGGTACAAAATGTTCGCAGAGGGCCGAGAAGATGCGAACAACAAAATACGTTCTGGACGCCCGAGCACATCAACAACAGACGAAAACATTGATGAAGTGAAGAAAATAATATTGGTCAATCGTCGAATCACCGTTAGAGAAGTTGCTGAGGAACTAAATATATCGATTGGCTCGTGCTATTCGATTTTTACCAATGATTTGGGCATGAGACGGGTCGCCGCGAAATTCGTGCCAAAATTGCTCATTTTCGAACAAAAAACTGTGTCGCGTTAACATTGCTAAGGAGCTGTTGGTCTCGGTCCGCGACGACCCAAATTTGCTCCAGAGGGTCATGAACTGGTGACGAATCATGGGTTTATGGTTATGACGTGGAAACCAAAGCTCAATCATCGAAATGGAAGCTGCTTTTTTGGAATAGGCAAAAATCGAAGACAGGCCAAAACACGTCTAACCAAAACAGCTGTCAACAATTAACTAAACATTCAAAATGGCCGATTTTTTCAGCATAAGTGAGGGACACGAGTACCAACCTAACGCCACAAAAAAAATCGAAAATCGGATATAGCCACGTAGAAATTACCAGTATAATTCTACTGGCCAAGCTTTGGGACAATATTGGCGGCCAAACTTGGGCCGCCAGTATTGGCCCCGTACTGGCTGACTATCTGGCCATACTATGGGCCATACTGCGGGCTGTACTACGGGCCATACTACGGGCCAGTATAAAATACAGTCTTATGTCAGTACTGGTTGAATTCTAATGGCCAAGCTTTGGGCCAGTATTGGCGGCCAAACTTTGGCAGCCAGTATTGTGTCAGTACTGGCTGACAATCTGGCCAAGCTTTGGGTCAGTATAAAATATCGTCTTGTGCCACTACTGATTGTCAATCTGGCCGCACTAACTACGGGCCGGTATAATAACCAGATCTGGGTCAAAATAGGCTATAAAATACGGCCAAGCTCTAGCTTCGATACAGGCTTAGTACTGGGCTATAGAAAATGCCAATACTGAGAGTATTTCACTTTAACAGTTGCGTTTTGTAATGTAATTGTAGATTAGGTTATTCTGATCAAAAGTCCATTGTTTTGCAAACAACCAAATGGTCGAATTATAATTTGCCCCGAACTTGAAATTGCACGATTAATACAATATTTTCTCACAGCCAAGCGAATAAGTACGCCGTTGATTCTCAATCTTATCTACTTCAATATGCAGACGACACGGCCCTTATCACACACAACAGCTCCATCGAATCGACAATTGACGCGTTGCAGAGGCTCACTGATAAAAGCATCATATGGTTCAACAAATGGCGACTCAAACCGAATCCAGCAAAATCCAAACTGATAATATTTAACCACGAAATATCACCGAACTCACCTTCAATATCCATGTACGATAAAACACTCAACCCATGCACAACCGCAAAATATCTTGGAATCACGATAGATAATAAGCTTAACTTCAACAAACATACGAAATCAATCAAAACAAAAACCACAGCTCGTGCATCGCACTTCCGCAAGCTGACATACCAAAATAAGCAGATCGCTATTGAACACGCCACAAAAATTTACAAGTGCATCTGTCGGCCTCTGCTGGAGTATGGTCATCCGCTCTGGCTCAACTGCAAAAACCGAAGCCTAAAAAATATCGCAACAGCAGAAACAATATCTCTCCGCCGGCTTACCAAATTACGACACCCGAACAACCCACTGCACAACCCATCGAACCAACTGTTATACGACATCACCAAAATACAGCCAATTATCAGCAGAGCAGGAAAGCTAAGCACGAACTTTGCGCGGCAACACCTCGATACAATTGCACCACTGTGCAGAACAATACCAATAGGAATTACACCAAAGCACAAACACCCTTCGCACACAATCTTGGAAATTATGGAAGCCCTAACAACGTAAACCGAGCAAACTTAATACTTTTTTTTTTTTTTTTTTTTTTTAAATTGAAAACATTTTTTTTTTTTTTTTTTTTTTTTTTTTTTATTCTACGTTTTTCATTCTCCCGCCCTACACAAATGAGCATCAGACATAAGTGCACCGCAACCCGCATCCCGCTAAACTGATGGAAAGGGAAAAAATAAAATGAACGAGAAAGAAAAATAAATAAATAAATAAATCAAACCATGATGTCATCAACCGACTACTTGGATGCATGGGCTGAAGGACTTCGGTCAATGGCCCTGGCCCACCCTCCAAAAAAAAAAAAAAAAAAAAAAAAAAAAAAAAAAAAAAACGAGATGTTGGAAAAAAAAAAAAATTTTAATTTGGCGGCCAATAAAAACATTTACTACTACTACTACAATATTTTTTAGTGTAATATTTGCTTCATATAGCCTATATTTTATAAACACTGTTCTATAAACATTCAAGTACGTATTTCAGACCTGTATATGTACTTAGTCTCTTATTAATAAAAACTACTCCGAGTATTTAGTATATATCAAGTGCATTTAATTATCAAACATTTATGCATAAACAACCCAGACAACACAGACATCCAAAGGACGTCCTGAAAACATCCGAAGAACGTCCTTACGTCCAAAGTACATCCTTTGGACGTACGTGTGCTGCTTGGGAAACATCTGGTAACGCGGTAAAAAGAAATATAAATTACTCCCAGAGAGAAATAGAATTTAAATAGACATTGGATCGGCGTCCACTAGACGCCAAAAGTGTCTAAAAGACGTCGATTCGATATCTATTTAATTTGCCATTTCTCGCTGAGATGTAATTTGCACCGTCGGCAAAATCGTCTGCCAAGATCCGGCCCAATGAAATAACCAGTATTGGTACGACCGTTGGTGCCAGTAGTAAGCCAGAAGTTTGCCAGATCTGGGCTAAAATCCGGGCCAAAGTCTGGGCCAAAGTCTGGGCCAAAGTCTGAGCCAAAGTCTGGGCCAAAGTCTGGGCCAAAGTCTGGGCCAAAGTCTGGGCCAAAGTCTGGTCCAAAGTCAGAGCCAAAGTCCGGGCCAAAGTTCGGGCCAATTGAATAACCGGTACTGGCCCGACCGTTGGTGCTAGTATAACGGCCGGCTATTACACTCCTGTACCGAATCTGTACTGGCCCAATACCGGCAGCCAGTACCGGCACTACGGCAACCAGTATTGGCCGAACGCTCGGCCGTAACAATTTTTCTACGTGGGTACGTAGCCCGCGGAAATTCAAAATTCGCGATACTTTTTTAACAGACCTCGGATACTTCTTCATAAAGGACACATTGAGCGTGCAGTGAAATTTCGAGGAAACACACTGGAAACTGAAACTTGCGAGTTTCAACTTACAGCTTGTTTTTTATTCTCCATTATATTATTCACCAATCGAGAATCGTGCAAGGACTATTCTTTCGCTCTCGAATTGACCTGATAAAAGAAAAACAGCAAAGATTAAGAAAAAAAAAAAACGAATCGTAAAATAAATCAATAACATCGGTATCATGGAATCACTTTATTGTCACACGCCATGTCTGGCATTGGGGGTATCTTTTATCTGGTATATTATACTGGATACAGTCACTAACGTTTTTTTTCTTCTTTCTTTATATTAAATCGTGCCACGAGGAGCCATCGGGAAGCCGAGGGTGATTTTTTTTTGTTCGTTCGTTTACGTCTCGTTTTTTTTGTTTTTTTTTTTACTTTTTTTTGGATTTCATTATCAACACTATTATTTTAATACACTATATAGTATGATAAGTCGATTCCTCGCGTGTGGGCTTTGATCGCGCGCATACAATATGTACAGTCTCAAAAAAGGAAAAACACGTCTTTTGTTCCCTATTATTGTTTTTTTTTTTTTTTTCGTCTTCTTCTTTTAAACAATGGATCGACCTGTCTCCAGCGTCTCGAATCATTCAACGATGGTCGATGCTTTTGTTGTTTTTTATTTTTTTCGTTAATTTTTTATGAACCTTCGGTTTCTCGCTGATTCTCCCTGGCACATCGTCTAATCATACTGCATAGATTCGTTCCACGCTCGTAATAACTTGTTTTTTTCTCCCCGTTTTTTTTTTTTATATTCCTTTTTGCACTCCTTCCTTTTGTTGTTGTCCGGGGGAGATTTAATTCACACTCGCTCGTTATTTTTAATTCACGCGCGCGCGTTCTCTCATATCACACTCGCACGACGAGGTAAACAATAAGACACGATCATATCTCTCTCTCTGTCTCTCTCGCTCTCTCTCTCTCTCTCTCTCTCTCTCTCTCTCTCTCTCTCTCTCTCTCTCTCTCTCTCTCTCTCTTTCTCTCTTTCACCATTGACAAATTAGAAATGTACGAAGCCCCTCAAATATCTCGTTCTAACGATACTCGTGTTATAATTTGTTCTCCTCTTCTTCCTCCCCTTCTTCGTTTTGTTTGTTTGTTTTTCTTTTTTTCGTTTTTCGTTTTTCTTCAATATAATAAGGTATAAGGATCGACGCGTCGGGCTCGACTCGCGCATCAAATTTTAATCTCGAGTCAAAGTAAAATGTGTAACAACGTGTGTGCGTGCACGAATCGAACGCGAGACAAGTTTTTTTTTTCTTCTCTTCCTCACGTCGCTTCTTTTTTTTTCTTTTTTTTTTTTTTTTCTTTAGTGTACAAGATACAAGGTCAGGCTATGCTACTTTGGACTCGTTCTACAAGGTAGTTAATTAATTTGATAATTAATAAATTGTTGGCATTGTTTCGTATCCCTCGATCTCCTCGATGCAAAAAATTTTCCCTCTCTCTCTCTCTCTTTTCGGCTTTGTGGATTTTGTTAGTTTTTTTTCGTAATACCACAGTTCAGTGTCTTTTTTCTTCTCCTGTCATTAAATACGAACTCTACGTGTGCTTGCCTCGATATACATTTGACAAATGCTCGTGTCACGATTGTGGCTCTCGATATCATTCTGTCAAATATATTATTTAAGGTCGCTACAGCTCTGCGTACCAGGCAAATGAGACCGAAAAATTTGCAAAACGTTCATCAGCAATTTATTAGTATTTTTTTTTTTTTTTAGTAGGGCCCTTGGAAATGGAAAATAATTATTTTGTCGAATTATAATTCATGTTGATTTGGAAAAAAAAAATTATTTGTTCGAATACGGTTCACTAATTTGTCGAACTAATGTTTTTTTTCTTTCAATTACCCGATTTGCTGATATATGATTTTTGGCAAAACAGCGAATCTGCCGTGTATCTGTTTCGTGAGCGCAGTTTGAATTTTTTGCTATCCTGTAAATTCTGCGTCCGATTGGGAATGAACCGCTGGACCGAAAAATGTCTATGAAGTCTTAGAATAGATTTCAAATAAAACCAAAATTTCAAGAGCCACCTCGCTCGAAACGTCATACTGAGAAAAAAAAATTGCTTCGTTTCGCAAAATTGACCGTAAATATCGATGGGATCAGTGCAGAATAAAATAACCTGTCGAGCTCACCCCGTAGGGGATGTTGCACCTAAGAATTTAAGACTTCGTACACGATGACCCGTCCAACGGTTTATTCCTAATCGCGTGTGGAATTTACAGAAGAGCAAAGAATTCAAACTGCACTTACGAGAAAAATATGGAAGTTAGTGGAATCCGCCACAGAACAAAAAACGTTCTTTTTTTCAATCGCAAATAACATACTTTACTGGTCATCGATCGAAAAGTTGTTATAACAAAATTATAATGATTTTAATTTTGTGCCATATTTTCGTGACGCCGAATCCCTTAATGGTCAATTATGTTTCACCATCGATTAAAGAAAATCGATAAAAGTTTATGAAGAAACACTTCTTTTTTTTTTTTACAATTTAACAAACTTAACGCATATTTGACTAGCTCGTAGTGCTGTAGACCTTCGGTTAACGTTACGAAGAGCCAAAAAAATGAAATTCTTTTACCGTTCTTCATTACTCTCGTATTACTCTCTTCATTCTTCGTATTTACTCTTTTCTTTCATTCCATTAAGTTAATTAATACATAGGTACAAAGTCAGATATTAATTCTTTTTACGTGTGTGTGTATGTGTGTGTGTGTCACAAGTTTGCATGATTTTTTGCCATCTCTCGGTTTCTCGCTCTCTCTCGTGTTCGTTACTTATTCATGATAAACGTATCCATGTTCACCATTCGAGTGTTTTTTTTTTTTAATATTATTATTCGGTTCTAAGATTGAGCATGCTTATTTACAGATCGGCAAGGCAAGGTTTTGAGAATTTTTCTTTTCTGCTCCGTTTCGTCCCCCCCCCCCTTTTTTTAAAGGTCAATCGATCGTAGAATGTGGTAGAGTAACAGGAGATAACGTAAAAGAATGAAAAATAACAATGAATATACGAGGTCTGTTAAAAAAGTATCGCGAATTTTGAATTTCCGCGGGCTACGTATATTCGATTTTCGATTTTTTTGTGGCGTTAGATTGGTACTCATGTCCCACACTTATGCTGAAAAAATCGGCCATTTTGAATGTTTAGTTAATTGTTGACAGCCGTTTTGGTTAGACGTGTTTTGGCTTGTCTTCGATTTTTGCCTATTCCAAAAAATGGATCAAAGAATCTGTATCAAATTTTTTGTGAAAAAGAAAATTAAGTGCTCGGACGCATTCCGAATGTTGACTGTGGCATATGGTGAAGCTACCTTGGACCAAAGCAACGTTTATCGGTGGTACAAAATGTTCTCAGAGGGCCGAGAAGATGCGAACAACGAAATGCGTTCCGGACGCCCGAGCACATCAACAACAGTAGGAAACATTGATGAAATGAAGAAAATAATATTGGCCAATCGTCGAATCACCGTTAGAGAAGTTGCCAAGGAACTAAACATATCGATTGTCTCGTGCTATTCGATTTTTACCAATGATTTGGGCATGAAACGGGTCGCCGCGAATTTCGTGCCAAAATTGCTGAATTTCGAAGAAAAACAGTATCGCGTTAACGCGGTAGTCTGGTTTGGAAATTTGAAAAAATCGATTTTTTTTTTTTCATTATCTCATTCCTTAGACCTTTCTTCATACCCTCCTGAAAACCGTTTATTGATATTTCAAGAATTAGCCGAGAAATAAAAATTCTAACCAAGCCGCTCGCTCAGGTAGAACGGTCGGGAAGCAGCTGCGCGGACGGTGTCAAAACTTGGAACGCGTTTATCTCAGAACTGTGTTTTTCAAATCGGCGCCCACGATATCTCGATAACTAATGGACCGATCGAGCTCAAATTTTGCACGTACCTTAGGTAGCCTTTTTGTGAGGACTGGTAGCAGAATTGAGTCGAACAATAATTTTGCCGACATTTTATAACCCGTCGAATACCCGAAAATGTATGAAATATCATTAATGAAAGTTCAACAGGCCGCCATTTTGTCAAAAATTTTTTTTTAAGTACCAATTCTGCTCCCAGTTCTCAGAATACTTATACTGATTGAGAATATATATATATTTTTTTTTTCAGATGCATACAACATCGTCCAGAGTGGGCGCCGATTGAGGCGGCTGGCGCACCATGTTGCAACAAGGCAAAAAACTACATGAAAATATTTGAAATAATTTTTTTTTTTAATGTACAAGTATTCTCTAAGGATCAATAAATGCACGTGTAAATTTTCATCGAGACAACTTCAACGGTTTAAAAATTATTGCACATTAGAAATGACGTCAAAAATCTCGCTCTAGACCAGACTACCGCCTTAACATTGCTAAGGAGCTGTTGGACTCGGTCCGCGACGACCCAAATTTGCTGCAGAGGGTCATAACTGGCGACGAATCATGGGTTTATGGTTATGACGTGGAAACCAAAGCTCAATCATCGCAATGGAAGCTGCTTTTTTGGAATATGCAAAAATCGAAGACAAGCCAGAACACGTCTAACCAAAACAGCTGTCAACAATTAACTAAACATTCAAAATGGCCGATTTTTTCAGCATAAGTAAGGGACATGAGTACCAACCAATCGCTACAAAAAAAAATCCGAAAATCGAATATACGTAGCCCGCGGAAATTCAAAATTCGCGATACTTTTTGAACAGACCTCGTATTGACAAAACGGAATTCAAAACGTTCAACGCTTGCTATGCCATTTTTGCAGGTTTCTTTTTTTTTCCCTTCTTTTTCAATCAAGCACAGAGCGCAACCCTTAATACGATTTGTAAAGTGTAATTCTCACATGAAATCGTCGTTCGTCGATCCAGTATACGTTTTACATTATTAATGACGTTGGTGTAATTATTTATTTATTTATTTTTTTTGTTGTTGTTTTGTTTTCTCGAACTTCGTCTCATCCCCTTTAAATTGTATACATTTTAACAAGTGTTCTCAATGCAGTCGTGGAGTTTTTGGAAAATCTGTTTTGTTTTTGTTCTTTTTCGCTAAAAAAAAATAATACGGATTTTGATATAACTTCTTTCGTTTGGTTTCAATTCCCCATCACAATCACGCTCGTTTCTCGATTCCACTTCAATTTTCACACGTTTCACTTTTATAATAGCTTTTCTCTCGCTCTCTCCACTCTCTTCGTCACTTTTTATTTTTTATTTTTCTGCTCTTTCCCACCCGACAGTGCAATTGTAAATGATGCGACTATTTTTCTACGTACGAGAAACGAAGAAAAGAATGAAAATAAATAAACGAAAAAATACGATAACGAGCCAGTCGTTTGTTTTTTTTTTTGTTGTTGTTTTTCCCTTCTTGTCTTTCGCTGAGTTCGTAGTTTTATCAAAGTACTATGTTTGAATAGGATATGCAATATTTTGTTTTTTTTTTTTATGTTTTTAAGCGTTAACCACAATACACGAGATCGAAACCTCTGGAGAATTTTCTCGCGTCATTGGAAGTGATCATTTTTTTTCTTTTATCAACAATTTTATTTGGTGGCGAGGTGTGGGGGGGGGGGGAGGAGAATGGTCGTAATGTCGTTGACACGACGAAATTTTCCAGAGGAAACGTGACGCGTCAATTGGCCAAATTACAAACTGAACGTGTTTTACATTATTTATTAGTCTTTTATATATTTTTTATTTGTTTGTTTTTGTTTTTGTTTTTTTTATCCATTCTCGTTCACTATTACAGTGTGTCTCGTGTGTATAGTTCTTGTTACTTTTTTTTTCTTCATATATATGTGTGTGTTTGGTTTTTTGTTTGGTTTTTTTTTTGTTTTCTTATTATTCGTATTTGACCCCCTGTGACTAAACTCCGTACACTTGCAAAATTTACTTAAAAATCACCTTATAGTAATTTTCACAATACTTACATGTTTCTGTTTTTTTTTCTTTTTTTTTGTCGTTAATTTTTATCTTTATTTTTTAATCTTTCGGTATCTCGTTAAGACTCTACGATCAGTATGTTCACGAGTAAAAAATCCTCCTTTGTTTTTTTTTTATTTTTATTTTTATCATTATTTATTTCTTTTTTCTTCTTCCTCTGCTCTGTTTCTCTCTCTCTCTCTCTTTTTTGGTTTGCTCGATTCTAATATAAGCACGTTATTAAGATATGATAAGATATCTCGCCCACCGCCACGTTCCTTGTTTATTCATCTCGTAGCTGTCGACAAAATTTACCCTCGGATTGCTCCCCCTCCCGCCCCCTCATTGATCCTCTATTTAAAATGCAGTTTCTCACGAAATATCATATTCGCGCATGAATCACGTATATTTATATAATCGCGTTGCGAAGGAAAAAATTTCTTTCACTTTTTTCTTTTTTAATTCTTCTTCTTCTTCTTCTTTTTCTTCGTCTTCTATTTGTTCGTTAAATTACATGAAATATAGCACACCTCTTCGATTTAACTCGCTCGTCGTGTCTCGTCTCTGCAAAATCCATTTTTTTTCCTCCTACAATTTTTTTTTTTTTTTTGTATGCACGCGAATCAACACAATGCGACATTCGCGTGTTCCATTGATCCGCGACGAAAATTCGTTAAATTGATAAAAATCGATGTGTGTTTAGTGCGTGGACAGAGTTGCGGATTTTCAGTGTTTTCGTTTGATTTCACCGAAAAAAAAAGAAACACTTTTCTTTAATAATTCGTGAAAATTAAGAAAATTAATGTATATTCAAGCTAAATTTTTCATAAGAAGGATTTACGCTTTTCGTATCGTGTCACTGTCTCGTGTTTTTTCATCATTCGCGGCAGATTCCATTCGTGGGTTTTTCGTTGAGTTTTTTTCTTTCTTTTTTTTTTTATTGTTGATATTAATCGCGCAATTGGTTCTTCGTCTATGCTGATCGCGAGTTATTGGAATCGAACATTTAAGTTTATCACGAGAAACGTTTTTTTTTTTTTTTGTTTGCGTGTTACTTGTGTGTGTTTTTAATTTTTTTTGTTTCGTTTTTTTTCTTTTTCTTCTTTTTCGTGTTATACGTGCGGAACACAGATTCAGAAGGATATTTAACATGATAACGATCAAACAGCTATTAGACAATCGAGTACAAAGTTATATGATCAAGCGTTGTTCCTTTTCTTCGTAATTGTTAGTGTGCCTCGCGTGAATGAAAAAAAAATATATATATTAATAATTAAACGATCATGAATCGCGATTTGAAAACCTCGAGACTGAACGAGTACAATTTTAATTTTTTTTCATTTGTTCGCTCTGACGTTTTGTTATACGATGTTATGTAGGATTGAATCATCAGTGAATTATAGGCTCCATCGAAAATGTAATTCATAAAAAAAAAAACATCCATCTCACAATATCGTCATGGAAACGAATTTAAACGGGTAGCGGGTGGTTTCGAACGACATTTCTAGCATTTATAACGCTTCCGGAGGGTTGGAAATTTTTATTCTTACATTAAATTAACGACTAAATAGAATGCTGTATTGAATGCTGGTAAAAAAAAGTTTTGAGGAGATTATGAATTTTTTTGTGATTTATAAAAATTGAATATATGGAAAATCTGACGGGATTGATTTTTCGGAATAGTAAAACGTGTATGCGATTGATATCTGCATCGCACGCGCGCAGTCTACTGTCACAAATAAAAATTGATCGTAAGAGATTTTTCGATATTCTCGATTTTTCGGAAATACCAATAATTCAGCATCGGTTTAACATTTTTTTTTCTCTAGGTCAATACGACATCCTATTTTTTATGCTAATTTTATGCCCAAATAAAAATTATCGAACCTCTACTAACATTTTTATCGTTAATTCAATACTTCAATGGACACCCCTTAAGGGTGGAAATAGGGTTAGACGGTTCAAAAAATCGATTTTTTTTAAATTTCATAAATTGTTAGTAAAACTATTGGAAAATATGTTCCCAAAAATGAAAATAAAAATTCCGACTCGTTCTATTGTTATGAGCCATTAAGGTGGGAAATAGGGTTAGGACAGTGTTTTCTCAATGATTTTCATGATTTTTTTTATAGTATAAAAAATGAATATAATTTATTGAAACTTTGAGAATATTTTATACATATATTTAAGTATATACTACAAAATTTTTGAAGAATTTCCTTGAAAAACACCGATGATATTAGCGACCCCATATTGCAGGTCCACAATCAGACTCAGCATTTTCCTATTTTTTCAAACGCGTTTTTCTGAAAACGACTTTTTTTTAACTTGCGTACACGCTAGTTTGAATAGTTTTCAACCAATCGTTTTGAAAATTGGCAGTTACTTTCTTCATAGTATTGTGCTCTATATGAACCTAAAATCGGAATATTATCATTACTTAAAATAATTTTTTTTTTGCAAATAAAGTTGTAAAAAATGGCAAAAAATCATGCTTTTTTGTTTTGACCCCTGTAAAAAATTCAATTTTCTATTTTTTTAATAGCATTTAGGTTCATATAGAAGAGAGACATATAATAAAAGTAAATTCCAACCTCGTTCGATTTCAGATGAAAATTGCGGCTTCCAGAATGTACGCAAAATGCTGAGTCTGATTGTGACCTGCAATATGGGGTCGCTAATATCGTCGGTGTTTTGCAAGGAAATTCTTCAAAAATGTTATAGTATATACTTAAATATATGTATAAAATATTCTCAAAGTTTCAATAAATTATATTCATTTTTTATACTATAAAAAAATTCATGAAAATCATTGAGAAAACGCTGTCCTAACCCTATTTCCCCCCTTAATTTAGCCTAACGTCCGTTGAGCTTTAAAAACGTACAAAAATCTTTTTTTCCTCTTTAAGTTCGACATTGATATATCCCGGAAATGATAGTTATACCTTTTTTTCACCGGCAGCAAATCTCACAGGATTATTCTGAAACGTCAGTATAAAGCACGACCAACCCTTAAATATTTCCTAGCTTTATAACCTTTGAGTTTCGATTTTAAACGTTTTTTTAAATGTATTTATACGTTTTAATCCTCAGTCATCACACCTCGTCGCATTTTCGCGTAAGTAACACGGGATCAAAATGGTCTCAGCATTTTTTGAATGGTCGCCGAAAAGTCTCGGTCCAATTGGGTCAAAAAAATTTCCGAACGTAGCCTAAACATTGCAGAGTATAAAAGAACCGAATTTACATGAAAAATCAAATGGTAAAATCTTTTAAAATAAATCATGAAGTAAAAATTAACTTTTACACTTAAAAAATCATAACTTTTTGGTTTTGAAAATTTTTCCAATCAAATTTACGACAGATGCTCATGGTATATGATACTTTGAGAAAAAAAATTGTTCTACTATTCACGTTTCCAAAAAAAAAGTATTCACCCCCAAGGGGTTGTTTCCTTTAAGAGACTCTTAAAGAGGGAACGTCAAACCTTCAGCAGAGGTCGAATCTAATTTTTTTTTAGTCATGAACTCGCTCATTTAGTTGCAAAATTAAGATTGGGGTCAATTTCACCCCCAAGTTATGTTAATATCACATTCTTTGACGTTTTAACTATGAATATTAGTCGAATTAGAAATTTTCCTTAATCCAGTAAATTCACTGATTTATTCTCCCCTTTAAACGTGTTTTTTTTTTTTTTTTTTTTTTTTTTTTTTTTTTTTTTCGTATAACAGTATCGATTGCACAAAAGCTCGATCGTTCGAGGGTCAAATCGCGTCAACCGCGGTAGAAAAAAAAAACAAAAAAGTATTCTGTTTCTCGTCTTTTATCGTGCGAGACGGGCACTTTTTTCTCTCTTTCTCTCTCTCTCTCATTTCAAACTCGTTGTGCGCGCATACCCAATCGACTTGAGTTATACAATTATTTACAGTAGGTATACACGCTTTCGACGATTATACGTACATCGACCAATCAACGTTAATCTTTTTTTTTTCGTTTTTTTGTTGTTGTTTGTTTTTTTTTTTTCGTTTGCATTATTAAATCGACGAGATGAACATTGTCCGATGACGCGACGGAAATATCGCGTCCACGGAAAAAAAAAAAAACTCTCTCGAACTCCCCTGTTATCATTATATTGTGATATTTTTTCTTTTTTTCCTTTTAATCATACTTCCGACAATTTCAGCAGTTATAATAAACGAGTTCTATAGATTTTAAAAACCCTTGCACGGCGTGTCCAATATTATATACAAATATAGTAACGTCTCATATTTTTATATCTATGTTTATGTATATATGTATATATTTATAGTTCGTGTGGATTTTTATTTTCTTCTTTTCTTTTTTCACCGACTTTTATCGATTACACAATATTTTAATGCAGTCAATCACGATTTTTTTTGTCTTTTCTTTTGTTCTCTTAAACGAGTCTTCTTCTCGGATTCGGCGTCCGGGATCGAGATTTTTCGAAAACTGATAGCACATTGTTTCGTCGACGAAACTCGTCGATTGCGCACTTTGATAATTCACCAACGATCGTCAGTAAATCGTTTATTTTCTTTTTTGTCTATGTTTTTTTTTTTACACATTATCGTTCCAACATAACACGTTCGAGTTTATGTCGGCCTGCGTTTCACTCGAACTCCATTGATTTCACTGAAAAATACGATCGAACGTACGATTAATAATGGTAAAATAAAATTAGCGGTGTTTCTTTAGGGAAAAGAAAAAATATATATATATTAGGGCGATTTTTTTTTTTCGACTATTTTTTTTTCTCAGTCCCCACTTGAAATTTTCTTGGATATGTCGAAAAACAAATTCCCTGAAAGTTACATCCTTTAATATTAATTCTAAGTACTTTCCCTTAGCGTGAAAAGATTTTCCATCTAAAATACACGTAAACCGAATTTTTTTTTTTTTTTCAAAATTCGATAACTCAGCCGCATTTTATGCTATCATATTGTTCTTGGTTTCGATTTACTCAGAATAAAACAATCTAGAAAAGTGCCTATTGCGGCGAAAGTGTAAATTGTACTGGTGAGTTTGTACGGGTCACTGAAGTTGATTTTTACTCAAGATTCTCGTTTTTTTGCTGTTATCTCCGAAACAATTAACTTTACGAAAAAAATGTAAATGAAAAATCTGTTGGAAATTTAATTTTCTACAAAAAAGGCCCTATCGACCCAATTGCTTAGATTAATAGTTCTTGAGATATTGAACTTTAACTTGTGAGTAGTATACAATTTTTACGGTTTATATTACCGTAAAAATGTTATACTACTCATATTGAACTTCAACTTATGAGTAGTATACAATTTCTACGGTTTATATTACCGTAAAAATTTTATACTACTCATAAGTTAAAATTCAATATCTCAAGAAATATTGATCTAAGCAATTGGGTCGATAGGACCTTTTTTGTAGGAAATTAAATTTCCAATAAATTTTTTATTTACATTTTTTCGTAAAGTAAATTGTTTCGGAGATAACAGCAAAAAAACGAGAATTTTGAGTGAAAATCAACTTCAGTGACCCGTACCAACTCACCAGTACAATTTACACTTTCGCCGCAATAGGCACTTTTCTGGATCCTTTTATTCTGAGTAAATCGAAACCAAGAACAATATGATAGCATAAAATGCGGCTGAGTTATAGAATTGTGAAGAAAAAAAAAATTCGATTTACGTGTACTTCAGATGGAAAATCTTTTCACGCTAAGGAAAAGTACTTAGAATTAATATTGAGGGCTGTAACTTTCAGGAAATTTGTTTTTCGACATATCCAACAAAATTTCCGATGGGAACTGAGAAAAAAAATAGTCGAAAAAAAAAATCGCCCTAATATATATATTTATTTATATATATCGTCAGAGCATGCAGGGAACAATAGACAAAACACGTCACACATATATTTCTACTCGCAGGGGCTGGTGGGATTGGATTTGTAAATCTTTCTTCATACCGTGGTTTTTGTTCACTTTTAAGAATTCTTTTTCTTTTTCATATTGTTTCTTCTTCTTTTTTTTCACACGCAAGACTCCGAATACGGTATGAACTTACCTCCGTCTTGATAAGCGCAAAACTAATCGATACCCAATCGTAAATTATGGTTCATCACACAATTTGTTTTTCTACGGAGGGTCAATGATTATTTAGTTGTGAAAAAACGAAATATGTTAATGTTGTCGATGATTAATGCTAATGGTGCATTTCGTGTCAATTCGAAGAAATGATATGAATAGTTTTTGACATTGCCGATTCTGAATGCACTAATAGGGAAGGGGTGAGGGTCAAAATTTCAAACGACCACTGTTTTGCAAGGCCGAAATGTGGAATCTCAAAATAACGAACGTTCAATAGTTTGAACGTTTCATATCAAGGTAGTACTCTGGTAACTTAAGCCGATTTTCATGTCTTTTTTGGAGGGCATTTTTTTGTAGGAAAATAAAAATGAATCGTTTTGGATATTTAGGATGTTTTTATTTACATATTAAAGATACAAAAAAAAATTTGTTTGAAAAAATTTAATAGTTTATTATTATTATTATTATTGATCGAAGTTGGTACCTCGAAAAAAAAAGCGCGTGGGTGGCCTCGGTGATTTTGGCTCTTGATGTTATCTGAAATAAAAAATTCTTGATAATTCTTAATCTATAGACATGTCATTCTGGTCGGAACTACTGAAGTTAAATTTCATGGATAAATAACAAAATGGCGGACTTTGGAAAAAAAAGTCCTTTTATTTTGCCCGCCATTTTGTTATTTATCGATGAAATTTAACTTCAGTAGTTCCGACCAAAATGACATGTCTATAGATTAAGAATTATCAAGAATTTTTTATTTCAGATAACATCAAGAGCCAAAATCACCGGGGCCACCCACGCGCTTTTTTCGAGGTGCCAACTTCGATCAATAATAATAATAATAAACTATTACATTTAAAAAAAAAAAAATTTTTTGTAACTTTAATATGTAAATAAAAACATCCTAAATATCCAAAACGGTTCATTTTTATTTTCCTACAAAAAAACGCCCTCCAAAAAAGACATGAAATTCGGCTTAAGTTACCAGACTACTACCTTAAGAACGTCTTTAAATCAGAAAAGAAAAAATGAGAACGCAAAAAACACAAAACTGATAGTTCAATGTTTTTTCTGTGTTCTCATTACTTCTTTTCTGATTTAAAGACGTTCTCAATATGAAACGTTCGAGCCATCGAACGTTCGTTATTTTGAAATTCTAGATTTCGGCCGTCCAAAATAGTGGTCGTTCCGAATTTTGACCCTCACACATAGGGACGATGTTGCGATTCAACAATAAAAGTTATCTGCGATTCGCAAATAACTTTTTCGTTGTTGCGATTTTTGATAACTTTGTTTCTGATTGACCGGCAATGGGTACTGATATTTTAGATGGAATCGAAGGGGTTGATAGGGTGATCGAATTGACATGGAATGACCGAAATAAAGAAAAAAAGGAATGACGGGTGTCAAGCAATATCGAAGAAGATAATTGATAATTTGAATAAGAGAACACTGGTAAACGACAAAATCTACGAGATTTCACGTCGGTACATCGAAAGAAAAAAACGAATCACGAAAATATATCTCCCAAATACACTTTTTTTTTGTTTGATTTTGCGTAAAGGGGATGAGAGATGGAGAGGGCACTGTGTGAAGTAAAGATGAAAGGAAAAACTCTAGTAAAAAGTGGAATAACGGACATTTTGGATATTGCGAAGAAAGGGGATAACAGGGACAAGATAATGGGGAAAAAAGGTTTAATGGCAATTGTGGAGAGGAAAAGAGAAGAGGAGATGGTAATACTCAAGAAAAAAAGGAAAACCGGAAGTCGTAAAAAAAAACAGAAGAAATAATGAAAATTGTTTGTTTGGTTTGGTTTGGTTTGGTTTCTGATTGTTTGTATGGATTGTCTGTTTGTACGGATAATGAAGTATGGAAAGAATCGAGAAAATGGATATGTGTATGGATTAGGCGAATTAATGTAGAATTAATGTCGTGTATGGGGTATTCCACGCTAACTTGACCCAACTGCAACCCTCACCGTTATTTATTTGGTTTTCCGTCACTTATGTTATAAAGTAACGCAAAAAAGATAATTCACGGCAATTAGAAGATTTTTTTTCTCGAAAATTCGTGTGATCGTAATAACCGAAATTGTTAACTGAGCCACGAGGGCTGTTATCGATCCGCGCCGAATGTACATAGCGAATTCCTCAATAGAAATCCAGTGAGAATACCCGGAAGCGTGTACAAGCAACGAAATATTACTACCAAAAAGGTACTTTTGTTTTTTTTTCTTTTTGCATGGAATTCCCCATATATACAGGGTGTGCCAAAAGTAGCACGTCAGAGTGACACGGGGGTTAGATTGACGCCGGACCTATCGGAAAAAACCAAATATGATCTCAGTAAAAGTCTCGTGGTTTTTTGAGAAAATTCGTTTGTTTTTATTTTCCGCAAAAATCAAAAAAGTTTATTCCGATTGGAGCTAATCTAACCCCCGTCGGTCTGACGTGCTAGTTTTGGAACGCCCGCCATTTAAAAAAGGCGCGAAATGTACGCGAAGGGATATTTGTGAATACACGAAAGGATACACGAGCTATGAAATATTATTACCATAAGGGTACTTTAGTTGTTTTTTTCTTTTCTTGCTCCAAAGTGAAATCTTCGTTGAAACCAGAGGAGAGAAAAAAAAACAATTACGTACGATGCCTTGAACTCGGTGCGTACCTAAAGCTATGTGGCGCTCCGGATACATGGCCGCTACGTCTACAGCCTAGTCTCTACATAACAGACTAGTAGCTCGATCTGATATGTCGTACATGATATGCGATGCTCTAGCCAACTTCTCATATTTGATCGTATGACCGTTCCTCTCGTAGAAAGTACCCGAATATGATTTTTTTGCTTTGTTTTTCCTTTTTCTCTAACAACCGACGATCCGAATAAAAAAAAGAAACGTTATAATTAATTTAATCGGAACGTGGCCCAAACGATTGAGGTAGTAGCCTGCTAACTTAAGCCGATTTTCACGTCTTTTTTGGAGGGCGTTTTTTTTGTAGGGAAATAAAAATGAATCGTTTTGGATATTTAGAATGTTTTTGTTTACATATTAAAACAACAAAAAAAAATTTGTTTGAAAAAATTTAACAGTTTATTATTATTATTATTATTGATCGAAGTTGGCACCTCGAAAAAAAAAGCGCGTGGGTGGCCCCGGTGATTTTGGCTCTTGATGTTATCTGAAATAAAAAATTCTTGATAATTCTTAATCTTTAGACATGTCATTCTGGTCGGAACTACTGAAGTTAAATTTCATGGATAAATAACAAAATGACAGACTTTGGAAAAAAAAAGTCCTTTTATTTTACCCGCCATTTTGTTATTTATCCATGAAATTTAACTTCAGTAGTTCCGACCAGAATGACGTGTCTATAGATTAAGAATTATGAAAAAATTTTTATTTCAGATAACATCAAGAGCCAAAATCACCGGGGCCACCCACGCGCTTTTTTTTCGAGGTGCCAACTTCGATCAATAAAAATAATAATAATAATAAACTATTGAATTTTTTCAAAAGAATTTTTTTTTGTATCTTTAATATGCAAATAAAAACATCCTAAATATCCAAAACGATTCATTTTTATTATCCTATAAAAAAAAACGCCCTCCAAAAAAGACATGAAAATTGGCTTAAGTTACCAGACTACTATCTTAAAGTGAGAAGCACCCGCTTTTTGAATTTTCATTTCATCGAAAATCGATTGTTTCATCGAAACTATTTTACAAATAAAACTTCTGTCGGTCCTTTTGGTTTACCTTTAAAAGAGAATATTGATCAAAAAAATCACATCCCGTGCGCTGGCAAGATAACGTCATATTGACATCTTTTTCTTTCATTTTTTTTTTTGTTTGTTTTTTACATCATTCAGCTTGTTTTCCCCCTTTTTCCCCTCGTTCTCTCACTCTCTCTCTCTCTCTCTCTCGTTTCTCATCTCAGCTAGAAAACACTCGAGACCTTTACACGAGAACAGTGAACTCACACCGTACGAGACAAAAAAACAAAGCCACAATCTTTCTCACACACGCGTTTGAAGCCAACATCCAAATTTCGCAGGTTTTCTTTTTTTTTCTCTCTTTTCGACACCGTATTCAGAGCCGTTGATAAATTTTAACGATCTCTCGTTTCGCAATTTCATTATCAATTGAGAAATCATTGTTTAAGAAAATCAATGTTTAAGAAAATATTTCTTTTTGTTCTTGTGCGTTTTTTTTTTTTTTTCGTCAATTTTCTCTGTTTCAATCGATTGGTACACAGTAGAAAAAAAAAAATTATTTTCTAAAATTGGGTTGTCACGGTGAAATTTAATTTTGTGCAATGTTCTCGCGTATCGCGAAAATTTTCGAAGCGTTCTTGACATTGTTTTTTTTTTTTTTTTTTTTTGATGAATCTCGTTTTTTTTTTACATTGGAATGGAAGGTAAAAAATTGCCAAATTTAATTTGACAAGATTTTTATAAAAATCGTACGTTAATAACTTGTAAAACGTAAATGTAGAAATTTTGTGATTTGAGTTACGAAAGAAAGTCACATTTTAATGTGTTTTTATAAAACACTGTAAAGTTGGGAAATTATTATCGGACTTGTGGGAACAATATAGTTTTTATGTCATATCACGCAGCTTTTCACAAATATTTGTTTTTTCTTTTTTTTTTTTACTGTGTAACAAAAAGAATTTGAAATTTCCCGACGAGACACAGTTTTGGAAGATTTAAAATAGATTTTTGTTGCCTTTCTAGCCAATTTTATTATCACCCTCGATTGTTGTCTTTGAATTTCAACGAATGAGGCAAAATATGGTCGTTGATAAACGAGATATTGGAACATCAGTCAGCACGGTTCGGTTTTTTATTATTATTATTATTATTATTATTAGAGTTTGAGGGAATCTAGGGACGCGGCTGAGGAACGTCGTGACAAGACGAGGGAAGGAGGACCACTGACCAGGGACGTTGTGCCAAAGAGCTTGTACCACCCGAACACCATCTCATTGAGATTGAGATCGTCCAGCATTATCTGGGCAACTCCCATGAACACTTTTTTCCCCTCTAAACGGCCATAGTCACCCCACACAGTCACCTGAAATGAGATTAACGAAAATTTCGATAAACCTCCGGCCAAGATCGGAATTATTTTCAAATTATGAAAAGAAAAAAGAGAAAATAATGATTTGTTTTATTATCTATAGACCTGCAGTATGCAGCCTTGAAAATTTTGTCTAAATTCCAGTGGTTGCTGATACAGAGGATCCAATGTTTGTCTCGCCGTCGTAGTTTTTGCTTTCTCTATGCACTTCTTTCCGTTCACCAGATATACCTTGACGTAGGGTGCTGAAAAGACAAAAAAAACCATCCATTCGTTGATTTAAGGGGGGAAATAGGGTTCAAAAAATCGATTTTTTTTTAATTTCATAAATTGTTAGTAAAACTATTGAAAAGTATGTTCCCAAAGTTTTAAATGAAAATTCCGACTCGTTCTATTGTTATAAGCTATTAAAGTGAGTAGCTCTCCTTCAGGCCCCGAGCGCGCCACGTGTATAACCGAGCGGTCACTATTTTTTCAAACGCGTTTTTCTGAAAACGACTTTTTTTTTAGCTTGCGTACACGCTAGTTTGAAAAGTTTTCAACCAATCGTTTTGAAAATTGGCAGTTACTTTCTTCATAGTATTGCGCTCTATATGAACCTAAAATCGGAACATTATCATTAGTTAAAATAATTTTTTTTTTGCAAATAAAGTTGGAAAAAATGGCAAAAAATTATGCTTTTTTGTTTTGACCCCTGTAAAAAATTCAATTTTCTATTTTTTTTATAGCATTTAGGTTCATATAGTAGAGAGACATATAATAAAAGTAAATTCCAACCTCGTTTGATTTCAGATGAAAATTGTGGCTTCCAGAATGTACGCAAAATGCTGAGTCTGATTGTGACCTGCAATATGGGGTCGCTAATATCCCCGGTGTTTTTCAAGAAAATTCTTCAAAAATTGTATAGTATATACTTAAATATATGTATAAAATAGTCTAAAAGTTTCAATAAATTTCATTCATTTTTTATACTATAAAAAAATTCATGAAAATCATTAAGAAAACGCTGTTCTAACCCTATTTCCCTCTTTAAGGATAAATGAAAATTAGCCTCTTATCGCAGCTTTTCTTTTTCAATAAGGAATTATACATCTCTCAGATTTGGCTTCCTGGCAAAGGAGGCTTTAAACTATGTATAAAACTTCTCGGGAGCAACTTGCAGCGTTTTTTTTTTTCAAACATGTTCACCTCAATACTGTTTTTCAATTTAAATACTGATAATTTCGATAAAAGGATTTGTCCAAAACTATTTTTTATCATTGATAGGGCTCTCGTCCCGTAGCACTCTTCAATCCTTTTATCTACGGGAAGTTTTAACCATAAATTCAAACCCCTCCATCAGTCGGAACAACTTTGTTCTGATTCGAAGCAATTTTTCTTTTAATTTACGTGAATCCTACGTAGTAAACTTTGAAAGATTACATCAATAATAACGCGTATAAGGTAGTAGTCTGGTAACTTAAGCCGATTTTCATGTCTTTTGTGGAGGGCATTTTTTTGTAGGAAAATAAAAATGAATCGTTTTGGATATTTAGGATGTTTTTATTTACATATTAAAGATACAAAAAAAAATTTTGTTGAAAAAATTTAACAGTTAATTTTATAGTTTTAAAATTTAATAGAAAAAAAAGTTTTTTTTTTCCAAAGTCCGCCATTTTGTTATTTATGCATGAAATTTAACTTCAGTAGTTCCGACCAGAATGACATGTCTATAGATTAAGAATTATCAAGAATTTTTTATTTCAGATAACATCAAGAGCCAAAATCACCGGGGCCACCCACGCGCTTTTTTTTCGAGGTGCCAACTTTGATCAATAATAATAATAATAATAAACTATTGAATTAAAAAAAAACATTTTTTTGTATCTTTAATATTTAAATAAAAACATCCTGAATATCCAAAACGATTCATTTTTATTTACCTACAAAAAAACGACCTCCAAAAAAGACATGAAAATCGGCTAAAGTTACCAGTCTACTACCATAAACGGAAAAAATGATGAAACCCAGACCTCCCGAACTCTCCCCTATTTATGCCAATTTCTAATGAATGTTTGTGTGAACTTTAAAACTTTAATCGACAGCCAAAAGATAAAATATTTGTAATGTCACGATGACGTTATCTCAAATTTTCCATTAGACGTAAATTTTTCCAATGAAAATACATCGAAATAATTATTATTATCGTGAGTTCTCGTGAACTTGATAAAAATTTCGAACGAACGAACCTGGTAGAATTTTGCTGCCCTGCTTCGCCTGTAGGTCCCTCGCTCTTACGACCTCCACCTCGAGATAACCCTTGGTGTGTTTCAGAGCTAATTGAACATCACCCAGTGACGATGCACCGAGAACTTGTCGTCCGACCAATTGACCGGGTCCTAAACCGTCGATAAATTCGCTCAACTGACCACCCTCGCCGGCCATTCTTCGGCTAGGTGACCAACTATTGTTGTTTTATTTAAAAAAACAAACAAACACACACACGGAATAGTGGTTAAAAAAATGATTCGTGAAAGTTGGATTAAAAAAATGGAGCCAATCGAACGAAAAGTTTCGGAAGAAAATAAAAGATCAATAATTTAAAAAAAATGAGAAGTTAACAAAAAAAATGTAATACCGGTCGATCTTTTTTCCTTGATCGAATTTTTCAAGGCACAATTAGATAGAGAAGATAGACAGCGGTGGATGGATAAAGAGAGAGAGAGAGAGAGAGACGGAAAGAGTGAAAAATAAATTTGAAAGTTTTTTTCGGTCAATCGCTCGCGATCCGTGGTTGAAAACAGAAAAAAAAGGAATTGGACGAGAATATATACCGGACGTACTTAGCCCGCACTTCGACGAAGGTTCAGAAGAAGAGAAAATCACACATTTTTTTTTTGAAATTTCGGAGAACAAGAAAAATTCACGTATTTATATATTTATAATAAATATATTTATAATAAATATATAGGAGTGTTAGTGTCGAGTGTTGTGAGTATCAAGATTCGTTATGTACACATAGAGAGGATGACAGAAACGTCGGATAAAGTAGTATAACAGTAGTTAATTATAATTACAATCGTTCGTTAAAAATTCAAGCTCACTATTGTTTTTAGCGCATGCAAAAACTAATTCATGCGAAACGCAAAAATCTCCATTAGCCATAGAATTATCGTGATAAACGTCTCGATGTCGTGAAATATCAATTTTTTTTTTTTAATCTTTCGAACATCGGCGAAACAATCACGATAATTTTCATTCGCATATCAAACATGCCGTTCTAAGAAGAAAAATATATGACGATAATTCGTAAAATTATATACAAACTTCGGTGTGAATATTCTTCGAACGCTGGACGAACCATTCCTATTGATAATTAATTAGTAATTTCATTGTTAAACCGACAGAGACTCGTGACTAAATGATAGAAAAAGAAAAAAAAAAGAAAAAATAATCTCCAACGACGTACTTTTTACGTACTAATGTTTGTTTTTTTTTACACATATATACATATAAACGTATGTCAATTAACATAAACGCAGAATTATCGGTAATTAGGATTATATATATATCGTTTAGAATAATTTTTATCGACGAGATTAAATAATATAGCTAAATAATCGCTCCGTTAAATTAATAATCGTTACGTTGACTAAACGACTAAAATATTCTGAAATGTTTGTTTTTTTTTGTCTGAATTACATTTCATTTAACAACCGACTGGATCGAGTTTCATCGAAGATCGAAGATGCGACGATATACCTCACTTTCTGCTTGATTTTGGGCATTATATCCGTCTTGATAGAATCATTTTTTCATTTGTTTGTTTTTTTTTCCTTTTCCTCTTTCATTTTTTGTAAAACGGAGCGTAATTTTTTTTTTCTCTTTTTTTTGAACGATTGTGCGAGTCATGTTTATTTTAACGATTGTGCATCGAGTTTTAGTGCAGGACGAACATTTGCGGCAACCAAGCAGTAAAGCCAAGACGACAATAACACCGATATAATAGTAGATTATTGATTGTGGTTTTTTGTTTTTTTTTTTTCAATTCATTATGGAACAATACTGGTTATGTACGAAGGATACGGGATAAATTGTTTGAAAAAAAATTATAAAAACATCAAGAAATGGTCAATTTTCAATGTGCAGAATTTTTTTAATTTCACTCGAAAATTTATAATTCGAAATTTCCTTCTAATGAATTTTTTTTTATCTACAATGTAACTTCATTGGTAGGAAAATTTTATTTAATAATAAAGCAATATAACGCGGAATGGAAATAAAAGCAAAATCGCTTTTACATGATAAAAATAATAATTTTTATTTTCATGGTATAATTTGAAAAATTTACCAAATATGCTTTTTTTTCAATTGAAAGAATTAGAACATACATTTGTGACAAATGAAAAGACCAGAAACGTGAGGAAACTATTCGACAAAGGGAAAATACATTGATCAGTAAGTGGAGAGACAGAGAGAGAGAGAGAGAGAGAGAAAGAGAGATAGACATATATATATATTTTTGGATGATTTGGAGAGAAAGGATAATACATTCACATACACACACTTATGCACGTATAGTATCAGTATAGATAATCATATATATATATTATATATATACATACACACACAAATATTTTCTTTAATAAACAAAAAAATGGAGCAACGTAAATTTTTTTTAATACACTTAGATGTTATACAAAACACACATAACACGAGTGGAATAGTGGAAGATTTTTTTTTTTTTTTTTTCGACAACGAATTGTAGACTTAACTGTTTTTTTTTCTTGAGAAATACGTACAAATAGAAATTGGGCGAACGAAAAACGACAGTTTTAGAAGGATGAGAGCACCTATTGGCAGCAGTTTAGAATTTTCAATCGATTTCATAGCGTATTTCCGATTTAAATAGTGATGATGATGATGATGATGACTGGCGTTCCATTAAAGGATGTAGTTTGACACTTTTTACATTCGAATATTTAACAAATGTCATTATTCAGGTATCAATATCAAGAGAGCAACACCCCCAATGTATTTGGGGTATTTCACGCCAATTCGACCTGTTTGTATTCCTGACCCTCTGGGATTTGGTCCACAATTTTTAATACTGTTGTTACAACCCCAAAAGGGAAGGAGTTTTTTCAAGATTTTTGTCGCCAACCGCTATTTACTAATGATTAAAATAAAATTATCTTTGAACAAAACAAAGGTTAGCCGTAATTTTAAAAATTGAAAAAATTCTGAAAAATCGTTTATCTAATGTCAATATTTTCAAGCCATAACACCAGAGTCGAGCGGCTTTTGCTTCTATTTTTATCAATTTTTGTTTTTCTGTTCGAAAAATACTTGGACAAAATAGAATGCCGGCCTACTCCGGGGTGGTATTTAATAATATTGATATTAGAAAGACGATTAAAAAGACGATTTTTTAAGAATTATTTTACATTATTTCAGCGAGTCGCCGTAATTTAAAAACTTGAAGAAATTCTGAATAATCGTTTATCTAATGTCAATATTTTCAAGCCATAACCCCAGAGTCGAGCGGCTTTTGCTTCTATTTTTATCAATTTTTGTTGTGTTCGAAAAATACTTGGACAAAATAGAATGCCGGTCTATTCCGGGGTGGTATATAATAATATTGATATTAAAAAGAGGATTTTTTAAGAATTATTCCACGTTATTTCAACGTGTCTTTTTTCATTTCGTAAAATCGGAGTTCAATCGTTATAAGAGGAAAGATTTAAGGGCGGAAATAGGGTTAGACGGTTCAAAAAATCGACTTTTTTTAAATTTCATAAATTGTTAGTAAAACTATTGAAAAATATGTTCCCAAAATTTTAAGTAAAAATTCCGACTCGTTCTATTGTTATAAGCCATTAAGGAGGGAAATAGGGTTAGGACAGCGTTTTCTCAATCATTTTCATGAATTTTTTTATAGTATAAAAAATGAATATAATTCATTGAAACTTTGTGAATATTTTATACATATATTTAAGTATATACTATAAAATTTGTATACATATATTTAAGTATATACTATAAAATTTGTATACATATATTTAAGTATATACTATAAAATATTAGCGACCCCATATTGCTTGTTTTTCTTGGTACTATTTTTTCAAACGCGTTTTTCTGAAAACGACTTTTTTTTAACTTGCGTACATGCTAGTTTGAAAAGTTTTCAACCAAACGTTTTCAAAATTGGCAGTTACTCTCTTCATAGTATTGCGCTCTATATGAACCTAAAATCGGTAGATTATCATTATTAAAAATAATTTTTTTTTGCAAATAAAGTTGTAAAAAATGGCAAAAAATCATGCTTTTTTGTTTTGACCCCTGTGAAAAATTCAATTTTCTATTTTTTTGATAGCATTTAGGTTCATATAGAAGAGAGACATATAATAAAAGTAAATTCCAACTTCGTTTGATTTCAGATGAAAATTGCGGCTTCCAGAATGTACGCAAAATGCTGAGTCTGATTGTGACCTGCAATATGGGGTCGCTAATATTTTATAGTATATACTTAAATATATATATAAAATATTCTCAAAGTTTCAATAAATTATATTCATTTTTTATACTATAAAAAAATTCATGAAAATCATTGAAAAAACGCTGTCCTAACCCTATTTCCCCCCTTAAGGAAGTCGAATCACGAAAACATGTCAACAATTAAAATCGCAGGGGATGCTTTTATTGAAAATCGATTTGTTCGTTCCTTAAATTGAATTAAAATGGCGAACACGCTCTTTAACTTTCGACAAAAGTTTCTTAACGCTAAACTGCATTTCGAGACGAAAAAAATTGATATAGTTTCTTCGATATTATTTTTGCATGGTTTGTTATATTTTTTTAAGTTTTTAACCTCCTAATTATTAAATAATTTATAGAATTAGATCTTATGGAGAAGAAAATCGGAAAAAATCACAAATTGCCCGTTCGGCGGTAACAATAATATTAAAAAAAAAGTTAGGCAAATCAAATTTGATCGGAGCGACAGTTGTCGAGGTTGTCACGGAATCTCCCGGATATTTCTTTGAATGAGTCATCGCCATTATCCCCTTTCCCCTAGTTAAATGAATGTTACATGTAAAAAATTGTTTTTGCCAACGCTTTTATCGGGTAATCAGCATTGAAAAATACTCGTAGCGACTTGTTTTCAATATTATACGATGGTTCATGGGAATTTCCGAAAATATATATTTATCTTCGATTTTTGTTTTCCAAGATAGAATCAAACATCGCATTTCATTTTCGATATCTCGTTTTATCTCTCGTATTATCTCGACGCTCCTTACGAAAACAAGCACGCTTGATATCTACGCGAAAACTAGCATGTTTCGACTTTTGCCACGAAAACTAGCACATTTCGATATTCGCCGCAGGAACTAACATGTTCCGGCTTTTACCACGAAAACTAGCAGGTTTCGACTTTTACCGCGAAAATTAGCACGTTTCAGTTTCACTGGAAGTGTTTCTCATTTTTTACTCCGCGTTTTTTGAACATCCTGTTTTACTCCAAATTGACGAAATATTTATGCTTGTCATTTTATACTGTTTTATTTTTTGTTTGACTTTATTTCATACATATTTTACTGTTTGAATTTTGGTCTGCTAGGCTTAACATACGATGGCAAACAGCAAATGCCTCGTCATTTTGGAGTAAAAAAACCATGATCAAAGGAATTAGACAAAAGAAAATCGAAAACAATTGCAGTGTATGCAAAGTTAACAATGTCAGTGTTTTTTTTTATGAAATAAAAACACAATTAACGATTCTTCAGACTGTAAGTAGAATATACTTTTTATAAACAATAATTTTGTTCAATTCCATCGCCGACTCCGAAACTTGAAGTCATGAAAAATATCATTGATGAACAATTTTAGTTTTTGAGTGGTGGAATATTGCGTAACGTATTTGCGAATCGTATTTTCAATAATGATATTATTTTTTAAATAGAAAACGAACATAAATGTTGAAGGGTGTACGGGCGTTACACCCTTAATGTTTTTCATTTATTCCTTATAGTGCTCCCGAAAAAATTATTGAAACATTTGTAAAAGTTCTGAATCTTATTCGATTTAGTTCGGCAAATATACTACCTTTTCCGGTGCAAATCGAAATATGCTAGTTTTCGCGACGGAAGCCGAAACATGTTAGTTTTCGCGTCAAATATCGAAACGCGTTGATTTTCGTGCTGGAATTCGAAACGTGTTAGTGTTCGTAACAAATTTGAATCGTGCTACTTTTCGTAAGCAGCGTCGATCCACTGAAGGCTAAAATGTTTGGATTCAATTGCTCGATTACAAGATATATGGAATTTGCCGCAAGGATTTGTTGAACAAAGAAAAGTCTTCAATTTTTTTACACATCAGTGTCCGTCAACGAATCGAGTATTTTTCAACGGAAAAATCTGTAAAAATAAAAAACATTTTTTTAAAACAGTTAACATTCATTTGAGTGCGATATTAGCTACCTGAAATGGCTGACTGGTGCTTTCACCCTATAGATTGTTCGAAAACGCGTTAAAATGCTAATCATAAATAATTAAATAAACAGCGACAGAGTGTGTGTGTGAGTGAGAGAAATAGACAGAGACAGAGAGAGAGAGAGAGAGAGAAAATGAGAGGAAATCGCGAGACACGCCTCGTCGTAATTCGTTAGCCCCCCCCCGGAAGAGAGAGAGGAGGCCTCAGGAGAGGCGTTTTTGCACGTCTACTTACGAGCTTGCTTCGGAACTCGAGATCGAGTTGAGACTTCCGGCATTGTCGTTGATGACGTTGCAACCAGCGATTTGTTTCCCGGTACCGGGACGCTGATACGATGGCACTACCTCCTGGGAACGTTGAAAGCTGCTCGGTGTGCTGTTTCGCTTTCTGCTCGACATACCGGAAGTACCTCGTGGCTCCGTCGTCGCGCCACCGCTTCCGGCGACTCCGCACTCTGCGTTTGATGAAACCAAACAAGAAATTCTTCGCTAACTATCGCTCATTCCGGTATACACACTTGGAAATCCTCGCATCCTCGATTCGTACGAATTGCTTTTCTTTTCATGACTTTTTCTTTCTTTTTTTTTCCCATTTTTTCTAGAGATTAGAATTTTCGGAATAAAATTTTCTCGTCGATCTCAAGCGCAACAAATTTACCCTCAGTCACTCTCGGTAGATTATTATTATTTTTTTTTCTTTTATTTCCTTTCTCTCTCGTAATATACATATGTGTATCTGGAAATTATCTCGACTTTTCGCTCTTCTCTCGCTCTTTCTTCGTATTGAAATAAAATTTTGTTCTTCTCTTTATCATTCACAAGCACGTGTAACTAGATCGAAGAAATTTCTTTCCTGCAAACGTCGAAATTCAACAACGAAGCCCATTTGTAGCAATAATAATAATAATAATAATAATAATGATAATAATAATAATGATAATAATGGTAATAAAATTGAGGTAACTAAGGCACGAGCGCTATAATCAATGCCTCTAGTCTATTTTATCAGTCTCAATTAATATAGAAATTAATATTTAATACCTAGGAGAGATAATAGAACAAAAATTCAACGACAAGGCCAATACTACGCTATGCATTATATCATAAACGTATATTTTAGTATACTTGTCTCCTATTTGAGAGAAATTTCAATTAATTTATGTTTTTTTTTTGCTGTAACAAGATAGACAAATGTAGAGAAAGTTCTTTTCGGGTCCATCGGTCTTTGGTGTCGCGGCGCGGGCTGTCGATAATAATTAATTAATTACAAATAAGACAATTAAACGCCTCCGTGTTATATACATATATAAATATATGTGCTGAAAAGCCACGACCATACACCATTTTTACGATCTACCCGTGACGTGGCACAACATCAAAATGATAATATTCAAGTGCGTTTATATCGGCATATACAGAGCATATTTTCAAAAAAAAAAAAATTAATATATATATTTATATATGTTTATATGTATGTATGTATTGAATATTAAATATTTATATACATGGAATTTGCACGCGCTCTGAAAAACGACAATATTTCGTCGGATCTCACCTGGTCCTTAATTGTTTATTTTCATTATTTTATCTTTTCGTCTCTCGGTGCCGGAGCTCGCTGTGAATGAATTTTTTTGTGAATTCATAGAGCAACTGGATAATTCGTTAAATCACCTAGAGTGCTAATTCGAGAGCCACAAAAGGCAGTGAAAATAACGAGACGAGGAAGTGGCGAAGGGTTTATTGGCGGGACGAAGGCTCTCGAGATCTCTAGTCTCTAGTAGATAATAATAATAATAATAGTAATAATAATAATAAGCTTTTACACAACGAGACATTCTCTTCTTTACGAGAAATCGGCAATGATTGCTCTCCTCTCGCTAGTCTAAATATTTATGATATAATATAATTTTTCACGCTTTTATATATATATATATATATATATATATTAGGGCCATTTTTTTTTCGACTATTTTTTTTTTACAGTCCCCACCCGAAATTTTGTTGGATATGTCGAGAAAGAAATTCCCTTGAAAGTTGCAGCCCTTAATATTAATTCTAAGTACTTTCCCAATACGTGAGAAGATTTTCCATCTGAAATACACGTAAATCGAATTTTTTTTTTTTTCAAATTTCTATAACTCAGCCGCATTTTATTCTATCATATTGTTCTTGGTTTCGATTTACTCGGAATTAAACAATCTAAAAAAGTGCCCTTTGCGGCGAAAGTGTAAATTGTACTGGTGAGTTGGTACGGGTCACTGAAGTTGATTTTTACCCAAAATTCTCGTTTTTTTGCTGTTATCTCCGAAACAATGAACTACAAAAAAAATGTGAATGAAAAACTTGTTGGAGATTTAATTTCCTACAAAAAAGGTCCTATCGACCCAATTGCTTAGATTAATATTTCTTGAGATATTGAACTTTTTTTATTTTTTATTTTTTTTATTATTTAATATTCCATATTTTATAAATTTTTTACTACTCATAAGTTAAAGTTCAATATCTCAAGAAATATTAATCTAAGCAATTGGGTCGACAGGACCTTTTTTGTAGGAAATTGAATTCCCAACAAATTTTTCGTTTACATTTTTTTCGTAAAGGTAATGAATTCGGAGATAACAGCAAAAAAACGAGAACTTTGGGTAAAAATCAATTTCAGTGACCCGTACCAACTCACCAGTACAATTTACACTTTCACCGCAAAAGGCACTTTTTTAGATTGTTTTATTCTGAGTAAATCGAAACCAAGAACAATATGATAGCATATAATGCGGCTGAGTTATAGATATTTGAAGAAAAAAAATATTAGTATAGAGGGCTGTAACTTTCAGGGAATTTCGTTTTCGACATATCCAACAAAATTTTGGGTGGGGACTGAAAAACAAAAAATAGTCGAAAAAAAAAATTGCCCTAATATATATAAGTGTATATATTAGGGTGATTAACAAAAAGTCTTTTATTTCGATTCCTCTAATCGGCGAGAAGAGAAAAAAGTGGTTTCATTTAACGACCCCTGTTTATACAAGTACATAGTCATTACTTTTGTGCACTAGATTACATGGTTGCAGATATAATGTGTTACATGTACACTCTCTCGAGGAGATCCAAAATCCTGTGGGATTATGAAAAATATCCTGTGATTCATTTTCCCACGATCAAACAGGTCATTCTTACAGGATTTCGTAACTGGTAGTCAAAAATCGAGCAATATCGAGTTTATCAATTTTTTTTTCCTCACGATTCTTCAAAATAATGTCATTCCTAGATAAATCTTTTACCCATATGAAAATGCAATTAAGAGCATGTGAAAAACGATGAGAAACTTCAACAGCGTCGGTATAGTCGGGAATGTTTGAAATGTCGGTAACATTCAGGAAGCATATACTAAATACGCCAGTTAACCGTGCCATGAAGCGATTTACTATATATTTTTGGTATTGTAATTTCTAATTTTTTACGTAGGATACCAAAAAACTCTTGATAATTATCTGTTAATTGAAAATTGAGTGAAGAAAAAGTTCGCGTTCGAGTCTGTAAGCAGCGCCAGTGGAATGTAAACAAACTAAATGAAAATGCTTTTCCACGATTACCGTGTAAATTTCGGCCAAATGCCATTTCGTTAATTTTGCAGATACAGCAACAAATAAACGCTCGTTAGTTAGGGTTTCTATCTGTCTATGACGTAAGAATCAAATTTTTCGAAATTATCCTATACAATAATAATTATATCCATTTTTCTTCGAGACCTCTTAGTTTTTACCTGAAAATGTACATTTCTATTTTGATTTTCAACATTTCCTGGTTACAATAGAGATCGAGGTGTTCTGAATTACTTGATCAAGTATCATATAATTCGGTTTGGCGTTTGGCCAAAAATTTCAATGCACTCTGTCGGTAATACACAGTCGGTAAAATCAGACCTTTCACATGCTTTTAAGAAGAAGGAAAAACTCGAATCAGATAAAAATAGCAATTCCATTAACTCCATTAATTGTCATTGAAAAATGTTATTTTGCTCGGTCTTTGACTCGAAACGTGTTCCACGATGATCTATGAAGAATACTTTTTGGCAGCTAATAATATATCTATATTTTTTTTTATCAGGCTTCTCTAACGGCTTTTAATTTCTCGGTTGTGCGCAGAGTCAACGGGAACCTTCGTGAGTTTCAAAAAGAAAATTTTCCGAATAAATTTCGAATCGAAAATCACGATTGCCCAATTAACCCTTGTCCCCCGACGTTTTTATTTTTCAACAGCCACTAAAATCGCAATATTTAATATATATTTATAGTGATGTTTCAGTGTGTGGTACGTTGTTTTTGTTGTTGATGTTGTTGTTCTTGTTAGAATTTGTCTTGGTCTCTTTGGTAGGATTATATTTTATTTCTCTCTCCTTTTTTTTATTTTGCTTTATCTTTTTCTCGTATCGCAATTTTGTGTTTATATTGTTTTTTTTTCGCTCTTCTCGCTGAAACTTCCGTCTTGCACAAACTGTACTCACGTTTCTCGTGGGGGAGAATGAGCAGCGGGCTCATGTGCGCCGAGCTGCGTGAGCTATTGGATCGTCAGGTTCAAAAAGATCGAATTATGAACCGAAGAACAGAAAAAAAAACAACTTAGGGTAGTTGTCTGGTAACTTAAGCCGATTTTCATGTCTTTTTTGGAAGGCGTTTTTTTGTAGGAAAATAAAAATGAATCGTTTTGGATATTTAGGATGTTTTTATTTACATATTAAAGATAGAAAAAAGAATTTGTTTGAAAAAATTTAATAGTTTATTATTATTATTATTGATCGAAGTTGGCACCTCGAAAAAAAAGCGCGTGGGTGGCCCCGGTGATTTTGGCTCTTGGATGTTATCTGAAATAAAAAATTCTTAATAATTCTTAATCTATAGACATGTCATTTTGGTCGGAACTACTGAAGTTAAATTTCATGGATAAATAACAAAATGGCGGAGTTTGAAAAAAAAAAATTTTTTCCAAAGGTGTTATTTATCCATGAAATTTAACTTCAGTAGTTCCGACCAGAATGACATGTCTATAGATTAAGAATTATGAAGAATTTTTGATTTCAGATAACATCAAGAGCCAAAATCACTGGGGCCACCCACGCGCATTTTTTTCCGAGGTGCCAACTTCGATCAATAATAATAATAATAATAATAAACAATTAAATTTTTTCAAACTAATTTTTTTTTGTATCTTTAATATGTAAATAAAAACATCCTAAATATCCAAAACGATTCATTTTTATTTTTCTACAAAAGAACGCCCTCCAAAAAAGACATGAAAATCGGCTTAAGTTACCAGACTACTACCTTAATACGCGATCTCTGAAATTACTAGAATGGAAATCAAAGTCAGTTTTTTTTTTCGTTCGCTTTGTAATAATTGAATGGAAAAAAAAAGCAAATATACTACGGGACGAATGGCTCCCTTTTTATAGAGAGTAAGAGAAATAGAAATAGATAGAGAGAAAGAGAAAGTGAGAAAGAGAGGAAGACAGAAAGTGAAAAAGAGAGAAAGAAAGGAAGTCAAGAAGAAAGAGAGAGAAAGAGAGAGATGGAAAGAAAGAGAGATGAAAAGAGTGAGAGAAAGAGAGAGATTGATAGACTCATTCGGACCTGTCACCGTCGCCACTTCCTTCGCCATCGCTGCTCGCCGAGCTTGGTTGCCTTCCGCTCCTTCCGCCTGACGTATCGTCCGGAAGTACCTCCTCGCTCCTGTGAACTGTAAAGGACGACTTTCCCTTCTTCCCGAAGCCGAGACGACGCTTGCGTCCTTCCTCGCCCACGCATGTACCACCAACAGACACGCACGTGGCACGTTATCGTTTAATTTTCATTTTTTTTTGTTTGCTTTTTTTTCAACAAATTTTATTCCGTAGATTCGTCCGTTTTCATTGTTGTTTTTGGTTGTTTTTGGTTGTTGTTGTTGTCATTAGTTTTTTTTAATCGTCATACGATCGTAACGTTAATGCACTTTTCGTGTTTTTGATGATCGTTTGATTTTTATCGTTCATTACGTTCATTGTTGTTGTTGTTGTTGTTGTTGTTTTTTTTTGTGCAAGATGACAGTGAAAGTTTGTCGTTGGAGTGCCGGTTGTTTTTTTTTTGCAGTTCGAGTCATATATAGTCAGCGCGAGAAATTTACGGGAGGAAGAGAGAGATAAGAGAGAGAAAGATAGAAATATCCAAGTTTCGATGAGTTCATCGCGATTGATTGGGCGAATTTATATCTTTATTTTTTTCTTTCGTGACGAAACAACATAAAAGTGCAGGTTGCCGGAGAATACCAACGACGAGAGAGACCAGTCGATGTTGATGAATTGTTTTTTTTTGTTTTTGTGGACATTTATTTTTTATTTCGAGTTGTGTAGTGTTCGAAGGCACTATGAATGACGAGTGATGGAGTGAAGATTAGGGGTGTGAGATAAAACAATAGAAATTGCCATTAGAATATGTAATGAGGTGCGAGATCTTTTTTTTTTTTTCTTTGGAGCAATAATCGATGTGCTTTCGTTGTTTTCTCATCGTGAAATCTCCGATTCTAAATCAGTCATACCAATTTTTGTTGCTTTTAAGGAGGCTCGGTCAATTGATCTATTTTAGTCGAGAACTAGTTTTTCTTTCACCCGATTAAGGGGGGAAATAGGTTTAGACGGTTTAAAAAATCGATTTTTTTTAAATCTCATAAATTGTTGGTAAAACTATTGAAAAATATGTTCCCAAAATTTTAAATGAAAATTCCGACTCGTTCTATTGTTATAAGCCATTAAAGTGAGTAGCTCTCCTTCAGGCCCCGAGCGCGCCACGTGTTTCAAACGCATTTTTCTGAAAACGACTTTTTTTTAACTTGCGTACACGCTAGTTTGAAAAGTTTTCAACCAATCGTTTTGAAAATTGGCAGTTACTTTCTTTATAGTATTGCGCTCTATATAAACCTAAAATCGGGATATTATCATTATTTAAAATAATTTTTTTTTTGCAAATAAAGTTGTAAAAAATGGCAAAAAATTATGCTTTTTTGTTTTGACCCCTGGAAAAAATTCAATTTTCTATTTTTTTGATAGCATTTAGGTTCATATAGAAGAGAGACATATAATAAAAGTAAATTCCAAGCTCGTTTCATTTCAGATGAAAATTGCGGCTTCCAGAATGTACGCAAAATGCTGAGTCTTTTTTATTTTATAGTATATACTTAAGGTAGTAGTCTGGTAACTTAAGCCGATTTTCATGTCTTTTTTGGACGGCGTTTTTTTGTAGGAAAATAAAAATGAATCGTTTTGGATATTTAGGATGTTTTTATTTACATATTAAAGATACAAAAAAAAATTTTTTTTTTTAAATTCAATAGTTTATTATTATTATTATTATTGATCGAAGTTGGCACCTCGAAAAAAAGCGGGTGGGTGGCCTCGGTGATTTTGGCTCTTGATGTTATCTGAAATCAAAAATTCTTGATAATTCTTAATCGATAGACATGTCATTCTGGTCGGAACTACTGAACTTAAATTTTATGGATAAATAACAAAATGACGGACTTTGGGAAAAAAAACTTTTTTCCAAAGTCCGCCATTTTGTTATTTATCCATGAAACTACTGAAGTTAAATTTCATGGATAAATAACAAAATGGCGGACTTTGAAAAAAAAACTTTTTTTCAAAGTCCGCTACTTTGTTATTTATCCATGAAAGTTAACTTCAGTAGTTCCGACCAGAATGACATGTCTATAGATTAAGAATTATTAAGAATTTTTTATTTCAGATAACATCAAGAACCAAAATCACCGGGGCCACCCACGCGCTTTTTTTTCGAGGTGCCAACTTCGATCAATAATAATAATAATAATAAACTATTAAATTTTTTCAAAAAATTTTTTTTGTATCTTTAATATGTAAATAAAAACATCCTAAATATCCAAAACGATTCATTTTTATTTTCCTACAAAAAATCGCCCTCCAAAAAAGACATGAAAATCGGCGTAAGATACCAGATTACTACCTTAAATTTTATAGTATATAGTATATAGTATATACCAATTTTATAGTATATACTTAAATATATGTATAAAATATTCTCAAAGTTTCAATAAATTATATTCATTTTTTATACTATAAAAAAATTCATGAAAATTATTGAGAAAACGCTGTCCTAACCCTATTTCCCCCTTCAATATCATTTATTTTCTAGTTTTATACCGACTTTTTTTTCGTCAACGAAGGCTTGTGATTTCGTAATGGTTTATGGACGAAAAAGCCCGTTAAATGTTAAAATTGAGGGGTTGGGGGTGCGAATTATTTTGCTACAAATAGTGATGTTAGCAGAGGGTTGTTAATATTTAATTAAGCTTCGAATCACGAAAATAAAACGTCGCATAGAACTCGACGAGAAGAAACGTTGAGGGTACGCTGAATTTATAGTATTCGCGAAAATTGAGGATATCGACATTTTGCGACGATTAATTTTTCGAGATAATAGATTGAGTACGTCGTTCAAATTTGAGTAAAAAATATCGAAAATTGTAACGGTTATTCTACTTTTGGTATTGTTCATTTTTTTAAGTTTTATTGGTCGCGTATGTTTATTTTTATTTTTTCAAAATTTCAGTGAAATTTATGAGTTAAGAAATTTCAAAAATTCATAACACAGAAACATCGCTGCTGAGAAGAATTTTTCATTGATATGAGTCAACGTCGTTCATTGAAATAAAAGTAATTTTTTGGCTTTATCATAGAAGAAGTTTTGCTTTCGTGAATAATTATCTATTTTTCAAGATTTTCATCGCCGACTAACCGTTCAAAGATTTTCATACCAAACTAATAAGCGCTTAAACGTTGTAAATTTTCGAATTAAAAAAAAAATTACTACGATCGCTTCAACCTTTTTTTAATCTTTACCCAATTTTATGAAAAAGAGACTCCCGTAGAAGTAATTTTGTAAATTCGACGAAGCGTATAGTCAAAAAAAATCTTACCTGAAAAACTAGTAATCGTACGTGCTATTGTAACAATAGCTTTCATTCGTAAAATTGAGTAAAGTTTTGGGCAAAAAATACTACTGTCCGATAGAACAGAAGAAAATCAACTACCCATACTAACGAGTGAAATAACTAGTATGATTTTCGTTTTCCGTAGATGAAAAGTTGGCGGCGTGCCCATTCTACCATCCCGAAAAATTAATCGTGGCAAGATTTTCGATATTTTCAATTTTAACAAATAACTAACATTTCTACTTGGTTGTCGCTAAACGAAAATCAAAATACGTCAATACCATGAGATATTTTTCACCGTTAACGTATGAGACCAAACAGTTTTGTTAGGGTTGTTCTATCGAAATAGTGTTTTCCTAAAAATTCGTTTAAACTCGGCTCACATGTTTAGCACAATATCATCCAATATTCTGCGAAATTTTAGAGATATTGACCACCCCAAACGTGAGATAATTGCCCTTGAAAGTAAGTGGTTTATACAAGTATCGCCTATACCAAATGCCTACAATGGTCATTTCATTATCACAACTTTCAAAGGCGTCTTAAGATTTTTATGAAAAAACTGGTGAGCGGCCTAAATCTCCCTGGACAAAATTTCCCCGGACGAAATCCCCCGGACAAAATTTCTCCGGACAAAATCCCCCCGGACTAAATTTTCCCGGACAAAATCTCTTTAGCATGTAGAATTTCTTGAAATGTCGTACACAGTAGCAAGTTGGTAGTATTGTGGCTGCCAGTGGTTTTGCTCTTGTAGATTGTTCTGTGCACGTCTCAATATTATTTGGAGGGAGATTTTGTCCAGGCGGGATTTTTCCCGGGGGAATTTTGTCCGCAGGGAATTTTGTCCAGGGTAGATTTTGCCCAGGGGAATTTTGTCCGATGGCAATTTTGTCCACTGGGATTTCGTCCGGGGCGGATTTTGTCCGGGAGATTTTGACCGGGGAAATTTAATCTGGGAACCGAAAAACCACGGTCGGTTCGCGACGCGCTGCCCAGACATTCTCCAAAAATGTCAGAATTATCGACCATCTAGGTATTCAGATATTTATTATTAAGGGGGGAAATAGGGTTAGACGGTTCAAAAAATCGATTTTTTTTATTTCATAAATTGTTAGCAAAACTATTGAAACATATGTTCCCAAAATTTTAAATGAAAATTCCGACTCGTTCTATTGTTATAAGCCATTAAGGGGGGAAATAGGGTTAGGACAGCGTTTTCGCAATGATGTTCATGAATTTTTTTATAGTATAAAAAATGAATATAATTTATTGAAACTTTGAGAATATTTTATACATATATTTAAGTATATACTATACAATTTTTGAAGAATTTCCTCGAAAAACAACGACGATATTAGCGACCCCATATTGCAGGTGACAATCAGACTCAGCATTTTGCTATTTTTTCAAACGCGTTTTTCTGAAAACGACTTTTTTTTAACTTGCGTACACGCTAGTTTGAAAAGTTTTCAACCAATCGTTTTGAAAATTGGCAGTTACTTTCTTCATAGTATCGCGTTCTATATGAACCTAAAATCCGAATATTATCATTATTTAAAATAATTTTTTTTTTGCAAATAAAGTTGTAAAAAACGGCAAAAAATCATGCTTTTTTGTTTTGACCCCTGTAAAAAATTCAATTTTGTATTTTTCTCATAGCATTTAGGTTCATATAGAAGAGAGACACATAATAAAAGTAAATTTCAACCTCGTTTGATTTCAGTTGAAAATTGCGGCTTCCAGAATGTATCCAAAATGCTGAGTCTGATTGTGACCTGCAATATGGGGTCGCTAATATCCCCGGTGTTTTTCGAGAAAATTCTTCAAAAATTTTATATTATATACTTAAATATATGTATAAAATATTCTCAAAGTTTCAATAAATTATATTCATTTTTTATACTATAAAAAAATTCATGAAGATCATTGAGAAAACGCTGTCCTAACCCTATTTCCCCGCTTAATTGAAGAATAGCTAGCTCGCAAGCGGCGCGACCCTCTCTTCTTGCGGCACACTCCCCGCGAATCGTGCCTACGTTTCCGCGTATTCCCCCCCGCCCCGCTCTCCCGCGACAAATGATGGACCTACCTTAATTTTAATCGTGAAAGTTATACTTGAGAGTTAATCCTCATTGCCGTTAATCACGGACTACATCTCCATTTATAAACGTATTAAAAAAAAAAACTCTGATTTAATTATCTTGGATTTTCTCTAATGACCGAACCTCGTTAACAAAAGCACATCGTGCACTCAATTCTATAAACTACTAAATATATAATAATAATAATATAGAGAGAGAACAGTAAACCTATTCTAAAAAAATTTATATATATATATATATAAAGTACACATGTGTATATCTCAAAATGTACGTATTACGTAAATTTTGTATTCTAGAATATCGATCGATTGATGTGAAAAAAAATGATACCCCAAGTAAATTACACAAAACACAGCTCGATCGCGATTTAAAAAAATCGATCTTACAAGCTCGACAGATATCCCAGATCGTCGATCACGCAAACCCAAAGAGTGTCGCTAATTTCGTTTTCTTTTTCGCCATCTTTTTTTGTTTTTCTTCTTTTTCATCTCTTGTCCTCGCGAACTCTCGAAATCCGGTTCTGCGTTCCGAGAGTCCCGCGATTGATAGTTGGTCGACGTTGAATTATCAAAAGAACAGGCTGTCGCAACACGTTATTACGTTTACTCTGAACAGGACAATGGGAAACCCCTCAATCATTCGCCCCACTTCGACATTATGCTCGCATTGTGTTTTGGGGGATAGTTTGAGATTTAAAGAAAAATCCAATTCACACGTGTATCGTTCTTCCAGCTCGTGATGATTTGAAGTTAACCCCAAAATCGTAAAAAATTGACGAATTATCGTGAAGGATGTTTGTACGAATTTTTCTCAAAATCTCAGAAAGAACGAAAATAAAAATGGAGTACAATTGTCGTTTTCTTTGTCGCGTGGTATTTCCCTACGTCTTTAAGGTAGCAGTCTGGTAACTTAAGCCGATTTTCATGTCTTTTTTAGAGGGCGTTTTTTTGTAGGAAAATAAAAATGAATCGTTTTAGATATTAAGGATGTTTTTATTTACATATTAAAGATACAAAAAAAAATTTGTTTGAATTTAATAGTTAAATTTAATAGTTTATTATTATTATTATTATTGATCGAAGTTGGCACCTCGAAGTTGGCAGCCCGGGTCCTAACTTTTTTTCTACCGAACCGACTGCTTTCAAATTTTAACAGGCTACTCTACACACTTATAGTTCTCGTCGGAACTACCGAGGAATTTTTTCACCCCTAACTTTTTATTTTACAACCCCTTCTTTGCTAAAATAAAAGGATTTTAGCAAAGAAGGGGTTGTAAAATAAAAAGTTAGGGGTGAAAACATTTGTCGGTAGTTCCGACGAGAACTATAAGTGTGTAGAGTAGCCTGTTAAAATTTGAGAGCAATCGGTTCGGTAGAAAAAAAGTTAGGACCCGGGCTGGCAACTTCGAGGTGCCAACTTCGATCATTAATAATAATAATAATAAACTATTAAAATTTTCATAAACATTTTTTTTTTGTATGTTTAATATGTAAATAAAAGCGTCCTAAATATCCAAAACGATTCATTTTTATTCTCCTACAAAAAAACGCCCTCCAAAAAAGACATGAAAATCCGCTTAAGTTACCAGACTACTACCTCAATTCCAGACGCTTCGTTATATACACGTCTATATATCCATTGACGTAATTATACGAGGCTAAATTTATAGAGATAAAATATATATGTACTAAAGACTATATAGAATCGGGCAAAGCGATGTGTTACCTGTCGCTGATAACTGGCTAGTGCTGTTACTCTTCTTCCCAAGGCCCGCCTGATACTGCGATGCACTTCCACCGCCGCTACTACTTCCGCTTCCGCTCTTGCTGCCCGGCGAACTCTTGCGACCCCTTCGCGACGTATCCTCAACGTGTAGACCAACAGCCGTGTCACTTAGACTGCCATCTTTGAGGTAGAACAAAATTAATCGACGGTTCGTCACTTGCGATAAAATTGCGACGGAATTGAAATGAAAGAAAGAGAGACGAAAAACCAAAAATGGTAAAGAAAAGAACGAAGCTCTGCGTATTTAATTATTTCCGCTAATTCCTCCGGTAAGACTCTTAATTAGGTACACAGAGGAAGAGAGTGGTGGTGGTGGGAAAAAAAAATCATACGAAAGGCTCGACGTGCTCGGTCTGCATTTTTCGCTTGGCCGGGTACTTGACACGAGAGGGATGAAGGAAGAGTTTTTGGATGGTATAGCTCGTGAATGACGAATCGACCTTGACGCTTGGATCTCGGCCAAAACGTGCTTTTTTTTCTCTCTATCTCTCTCGCGGTCGTGCCGCGTGTGTAGATCGTAAAAGTCGAGAGGGCGTGAGAAAATTAACCAAGATACACAGCAAAGAATACTAAAAGCAACGAAATTTATTTCAATAATTAGCTTGCAAAAGAAAAATTAATTTATTTATTCATTATTCATTATATTCGAACGTTTGCGTTGAGGGGATGGAGTCGTCAAAATATGACAAAAATTTAATCCCCTGTAATTTTGCTGCCATAAATTTTAGATGAATGACTTGAGAAGTATTTTGTTTGGGGTTGAGAAAAAGAAAATGTTGCTTCACGGCAGAATCCTGTAAGTTCCATATTTGTCTCGTAAGCACATTTTGAACGTTTGATTTTTTGTTTCCTCGCATTATTGAGGAATAAACTGCTAAATACATCAACGTCTAGAAAGTCATGAACCGTTCGTTAGAAACTCTCCCGAGGGGTAAGCGGAACAGATTATCTTATTTTTTCTCTGATCCAAGACATAGTGACCAATTTTATAAAATATAGGAAATTTCTATCCTCAGAATGATGCTTCTAGCAATGTAGCTTTTACGATGGTTTGGTTTTGTTTGAAATCTGACGCGCTTATCATTTAAGGAAGGTTGTAACAAAGAGTTTAACGCTTTATAGACATTGATCTGATCAGCAATTTATTTCCAATCATTGATAGAATTATCGGAAAGCAAAAAGTTCAAACGGCCCTTACAAGACACACTTGAGAATTACAGGATACTCTGAATGGAAGCAAAACGTTATTTTTTTCAACCGTAAACAACATACTTTACTAGTCATTCGTGGAAACTTTGGAGCAATTATAACGATTTTAACTTTTGACATATTCCCTTCCTGCCCCTAAACTAAACAAAACAATGGTCCGCTTGAGTCAACAGCATTTATATATCGACGCTGCTTACGAAAAGTAGCACGATTCAAATTTCTTACGAAAACTAACACGTTTCGCATTCCACCACGAAAATCAACGCGTTTCGATATTCGACGCGAAAACTAGCATGTTTCGGCTTTCACCGCGAAAACTAGCAGGATTCGGCTTCTGCCGCGAAAAGTGGCATGTTTCGGCTTCCGTCGCGAAAACCGGCATATTTCGATTTGCACTGGAAAAAGTAGTATATTTGCCGAACTAAATCGAATAAGATTCAGAACTTACACAAATGTTTTAATCATTTTTTCGGGAGCACTATAAGGAATAAATGAAAAACATTAAAGGTGTATCGCCCGTACACCCTTAGACATTTATATTCGTTTTCTATTTTAAAAATAATAACATTATTGAAAATACGATTCGCAAATACGATACACAATATTCCACCACTGAAAAACTAAAATAGTTCAACAATGATATTTTTCATGACTTCAAGTTTCGGAGTCAGCGATGGAATTGAACAAAATTATTGTTTATAAAAAGTATATTCTACTTACAGTCTGAAGAATAGTATATTGTGTTTTTATTTCATGAAAAAAAAACACAATCTTGGAGTGATCAACGACTAAAGTATAAAGTACAGTATAAGTATAAAGTACGAGGTCTGTCCAAAAAGTATCGCGAATTTTGAATTTCCGCGGGCTACGTATATTCGATTTTCGATTTTTTTGTGGCGTTAGGTTGGTGCTCATGTCCCTCATTTATGCTGAAAAAATCGGCCTCTTTGAATGTTCAGTTAATTGTTGACAGCTGTTTTGGTTAGACGTGTTTTGGCTTGTCTTCGATTTTTACCTATTCCAAAAAAGCAGCTTCCATTGCGATGACTGAGCTTTGGTTTTCACGTCATAACCATAAACCCATCATTCGTCACCAGTTATGACGCTCTGGAGCAAATTTGGGTCGTCGCGGACCGAGTCCAACAGCTCCTTAACAATGTTAACGCGACACTGTTTTTGTTCGAAATTGAGCGATTTTGGCACGAATTTCGCGGCGATCCGTCTCATGCCCAAATCATTGGTAAAAATCGAATAGCACGAGCCAATCGATATGTTTAGTTCCTCAGCAACTTTTCCAACGGTGATTCGACGATTGACCAATACTATTTTCTTCATTTCATCAATGTTTTCGTCTGTTGTTGATGTGCTAGGGCGTCCGGAACGCATTTCGTTGTTCGCATCTTCTCGGCCCTCTGAGAACATTTCGTACCACCGATAAACGTTGCTTTGGTCCGAGGTATCTTCACCATATGCCACAGTCAACATTCGGAATGCGTCCGCGCACTTAATTCTGTTTTTCATACAAAATTTGATACAGATTCTTTGATCCATTTTGTGGAATAGGCAAAAATCGAAGACAAGCCAAAACACGTCTAACCAAAACAGCTGTCAACAATTAACTAAACATTCAAAATCGCCGATTTTTTCAGCATAAGTGAGGGACACGAGTATCAACCTAACGCCACAAAATAATCGAAAATCGAATATACGTAGCCCGCGGAAATTCAAAATTCGCGATACTTTTTTAACAGACCTCGTACAGTTGACAAAATCTTCAAAACAATCTGATTGAGATATCTCTAGAAATGTCAGGTCTTGGACGAAGTAGCAAGAGGGAAAAAAACTGACATTGTTAACTTTGCATACACCGCAATTGTTTCGATTTTCGTTTCTCTAATTTTTTTGACCATGGTTCTTTTACTCCAAAATGACGAGGCATTTGCTGTTTGCCATCTTATGATAAGCCTAGCAGACCAAAATTCAAACGGTAAAATATGTATGGAATAAATTCAAACAAAAAATAAAACAGTATAAAATGACGAGCATAAATATTTCGTTAATTTGGAGTAAAAAAGGATGTTCAAAAAAAGTGGGGTAAAAAATGAGAAACACTTCCGGTGATACTGAAACGTCCTAATTTTCGCGGTGAAAGTCGAAACCTTCTAGTTTTCGTGGCAAAAGCCGAAACATGCAAGTTTTCGCGCAGATATCAAGGGTGCTTGTTTTCGTAAGAAATCTGAAAAATGCTAGTTTTCGTAAGCAGCGTCGATATTATATTATCAAAAAAAAAATTATTAGTTTAACAAAATTGCGTTGAACCGCGTAAACTCACCAACTTTCTCGTCGGGTGGTACATCAGCGTTGCTCAAACTTCTCGTGAATTGTCCCCTCTTCGTGTGGCCATTGTGGCCATTACCAACAATCGGATGTCTCGAATTTTTCTCGTACGAGCTTCCCTGACTCGCGTACTCACTGCTTTCCGGCATTGACGTCGAGCGTCGTTCGTTAACGTCATGGTTTTTCGTCGTTTCCCGTGTGTCATCGTCGTCGTCGTTGTACGATGATTTTTTACGTTGCGAACGACGTTGACGATTGGCATTATCGATATCGTCATCGCGATTTCCGGTTTCAATGATTTTCATCGACGTTGACGAATTTTCGCCGGTGTATTCGTCATTGTTGTTGCGTCGTTTCGATGATATATCGCGTTGATTATCGTGACGATATTGTTGTTGTTGTTGATGATGATGATCGTCGGTGGCCCGTGGGTTTTTAGCAGTGTCGGAGGTAGCGGTTTTTTGGGAATCAAAGATATTTGAATTAGCGTTACCGGGGCGGGGTGCTGCTCGGTTACGGGGCCTAAGGGAATCGTACGGGCCAAATCCGCAGTTCTCGCTACACTGGCTCTCGCTCTCCATCGAATACTCGTAATACTCGAGGGTGTCGCTTATAGCCACGTTTCTCTTACTACCCTGTTGTTGTTGTTGCTGCTGTTGATCATTTATATTTCTCGCGCGTCGTCTCGTTTCCTCGTCCAACATCTCAATGTCACGAGCTTCCGGACAGCTGCTGTTTCGTCTTCTTCGACGATATCTGTATATCTCATCGGGATCCTCGTCTCTTCTCGCTGACGTTAAAATACTTGTTTTACCGTCCAACGGTAAAGTCGCGATTTCTCGGCACTCCGGACAGCTACTTTTTCGTCGACGACAGTCGTATCCTCTCAAAATATTGTCGTCGCCTCGGTATCTCGTTGAACCGGAAAAAGAACCTGATTTCTCGTTTCTCGTCGTACGATAATCCTCAATGAAATCGGGACTCTCGTTTCTCGTATCATTATCTACGTATCCCGTTCGTGAATCGGCAAATATTCGCGAATCATTGCCGCACGTTCTCTCGCCATAATTCGGCCCAATGACCGTTTCCATCGAGCCAAAATCCTCGTCGGAATCGACGAAATAACCGCACGGTTCTTCCTCGGCTCTTCTATTATTAATATCACTGTCGTTCATTAATAATTCACGTGTTTCCGGACAACTGCTGTTTCTTCGTCTTCTCGTTATTCTTCTCGCTATTCTTCCGTCCGTTATACCGTAATCCTCGTCGTGAATGAGAATTGGCGTTGATTCGGCACGGCCAATCATCATTCTCTTGCTCTCCGATAAACTCGGCACCGTCAGACTGTCTCTACGATTTATCGTGTAATTATCGTTGACGCGAAGATTCTCATACTCGACATTATCGGCAATTGTGTCGATGACATTGTCGCGAAGTCTTCTGCGTCTTGTTCGGCTCGTTGACGTAACGTCGTAAGGTTCACCGACGATATTCAATTCCTCGTCGTCCCTGTAACTCAATGACTCGTCGGCATAGCTCTCGGGCTCGTTGTAAAAATCGTAATCACGATTTATCCTGTCGCGCAAACTATCGGCAACGATCTCGGTATTTCTCGGCTTCTTCGTACATCTCTCCTCGTAATATCCTTCGATATCTAAATTTGGTATTGTCGAATCGTCGACCGACGGATAATTCATTTCGTAATCGACATCCCAATTGTCACAATCATCCTCGAGATAGGAATCCGTACTTTTGGCTCTTCGGCGCGGTTTAACGTGACGTCTCGTCACATAATCATTAGTATCATCGTGATCAATTAACGTACCGCTATCGACGTAGCTCGTACGATGACGACCGGATTTTTTCATTAATCTACATTCGCACGGATCCTCCGGCAGTATTATCTCGTCGATGCTACAATAAATGTGATCGTTCGTCTCGCGATTACCGTAAATATCATTGTCAAGACTCTTTGTACGTTTCTCCGGTGAACGATAACACGAATCGTTGTATTTTCTCTTACCGATATCCTCGCGATCCACTCTCGACGTTAGATCGCGCGTCATCAGTGCGTCGAGACCTAGTATCGGCACGCGAGAATCCAACTTCGTTGAATCGTGATTGCGAGAATGAAAATTCGGCGCGTATATTTCGGTCTCGCCGGCGCTAAGTTCCGAGTCGTAACCGTAAAATTTGTTCTCATTCTCGCGATCATCGTAATTCTCGTAATTGCGCTGTATCGTCGAAGCGAGATTTTTCGTCAACTCGTTGTCGCCGTTCGAGTCGTAATACGATTTGCTACGATCGCGCAAAGCCGGAATTTTGTCGCCGTACTTGGAATCGCATATCGACATGTTTCTCTTCAATTTTCGTCGCGCCGTTCTCAGACTATCGTCGCTAAATATATTGCTCGATACCGTCTCGTACTCGAAGCTCTTTGCTCGTCGCGACGAGAATCTCGCGTCGACGTGACTTCCGATCGAACGACCGTTCGTCCGTTCCTTCACGACGCTGTAATCGAAACTACGGGCCTTCGCCGAGAGCCATGATCTACGCGGATGCGCGCGTGTCTCGAGATTTCTCAGCTCGTAATCCGTCGTCAATGACGCATTACCGAACGGTCTCGATCTCGAGACAATGGAATTTTCCAATGGTTCCTTCCAGCCCGAGGGCAAACGCATCGATAACGAACCTGTCGTTGGTCTCTTTGTTCTTGGTATCTCGTTGCTAAACGGCGTAGCGTAACTCGCTCCGCTCGTTCCGCTCGTGCTTGTTTTACGAAATTTTTTCAACAATCTATCGGCAAAATTCACCTGAAGGCAGTCCTCCACGTAGATCTCCGGTATACGAACATTTTTCGTATTACCAACGAGCCTCTCGGGCTTTAGCATGTAACCCTCGGTTACCGTGTACTCGCTCGTCTCCGGACTGTAGTAACGCAATAGATTCTCGTCGACGGTCTGCGATCTCGCGAACGGCGTTCTCATCTTTCTATACAGCGAGCGCACGACTGCGGACTTGCTCCGTACTAATGGGTGATGGGTAGGATTGTGCTTAACGGTTTGGTTGCTTCGGGACTTTGTGGAATTTATAATGATGCTGCTGTTGTTGTTGTTGTTGTTGTTTGCTGATGTTGGACAATGACATTCGCTGCAGGGTACCCTAATTCTGTGCCTGCGCCTATTGCGCCTAGGGGGTGGGGGCATTGGGGATATGACACCGGGTATCAATACGTTTTTAACTGTCGGTCTGGAAACAATTTTTTTTTTTATTTATATATATATAGAGTAGTGGCGTTATTTATTTTTTTTATTTTTTTCGTCCGATCACACTTTGGTGGTACCCCATTCTTCGTGAAATACTCTTTTTGGTTTTATTTTTGCGTTTTGTCATTTATCAAGGAAAACGATACTGAGCGGTTTGTCAAGGAGGTTCGGTCATTGAGGAAACAGTTTGAAATGAACATTTGAAATTTTTTTTTTCTTGCTGCTGACGGAATTATGATTTCAGACAAAAATTCAAATCAGAATCGGACGTACAGTTTCCGAGAATCTTATGAAATTCATTTCACAGGCTGCTGTCGGGAATTTTTCGACAAATTGACGTATTTAGATTTTTTTCAAGATCAACCGAGAACAGTTACCTGAAGGAGGCGACGTAGAAATGAGGTAATTTTTTTTTCAACTCTATCTGGATGAAAAATATTACATGGACTCGGACGGAAAATAGAATAAAATAATATTGACTCTCTAGAATTTTTGAAACTTCAATTTTCGCAAATTAATGAACTCTATATTTGAAATTTTCTTCCTCCAAAACTAGTGATCGTCCTGTTGTTATAACTTTTTTGTTGTTGCAATATTTACTGAAGTGTTGGAAAAAATATATAACGATTCAATGAGAATCAACAAATGCAACAGGCATTACGAGAAAGCTGGGCCTCGAAATTTGCGTATTTTCATTTCAAAATTGATATGGATAATCAGTTTATCGTGGACAAAAAATTGGCTCATCAAATTTACGAACTTAAACATTTTTTGAAATTGCAATGCCACAACATGATGAATTTTTTTATATCTGGAGTTATGCATGTAATGTTTTTAAGGTTTCCCGGTAGAATTGAGTAAAAAAATGTCACCATTGGGAGGTGACTCAGTTGTATTGACTCCCCCCCTCCAGCTGTTGTCGACAGTACACTACTACCCCCCTTAATACTCCGTGGTCACTAGGGGTCAGACTAACTCCAACTTTAACTTTGCAGCTACATGATTGTCAATTCATGTCTAAAAAGTGAGGTTTGACTGGGAACTCTACTGGAGGTTTAAAGTTTCTCTTCATGGAACCCCTTGGAGTGGCAACCCCTATGTCTGATGCCTTTTTTTTCAACGCTCATTATAAAAGATTTTTTTTTTCTCAAACTGCCATATCTCATGAGTATCAGCCACAAATTTTATTTTTATACACTTACAAAATCAAGATATTATGATGTTTATAAGTAAAACAGTTGATTGTCACTTCACGATTTTTTTGAGGACGCTATCATTTTATTTTATACGTAAGCTCGGCTGTTCCATATTCTACAATGTTCTAAGAATGTTGGCAGGACCGCGGTTCTACAGATTCCAACTGTACACCTACCCAACTGTCACAACCAAACCAACACGAGCATACGAATATTTCACAATATTATCACGACAAAACTGTTCCCGAACAAAACTCTCACCATTAAAACTGTCACCGTACAAACTGTCACCAGTCAACTCTCCCCGATCTCTATTGGACACGTGCAGAATCTTCACGAACAAAATTATCACCGTCTAAACTGTCACGGTCTAAGCCTTCACCATCTAAACTGTCACCGTCTGAATCGTCACCGTCTAAACAATCACCGTTTAATCTGTCACCGTTAAAACTATCACCGCTTAAATTGTCACCGCAGCAACTGTAACCGCGGCAATTGTCACCGGCAAAACTGTCACGGGCAAAACTGTACACAGCACCAACCGTCATGCACCGCTTGACGCGAGATTTACCCAATTCACACTCGTAGACGCTGTACCCGTAGGTAAGAGCGCTCGGGCTGCTTCGCCAAACGCGGCGCAATAGCGCGCGATATTTCGTGCGTGTCCCGCTAATACTTACGTCATTCGCCGCTGTCGTCTCAACCACAGCCTTCGCACCGCGCGAACTTACTTGTGCTCAGCGATCGGTAATAGCGGACACGCACGAAATATCGCGCGCTATTGCACTGCGTTTGGTGAAGCAGACCGAGCGCTCTTATCTACGAGTTCAGCTTATACCCGTGTGAGTTAGTTACCGCGCCTTAGCGCGGTGACAGTTTCGCCGGTGACAGTTTTGTGCGGTGGCGGTTGGAATGGTGACGGTTGGAACGGTGACAGTTGGTGCAGAATACAGTAGACGTCCTGACAGTGTAGACGGGGACTATTCTGTTGCGTTACAGTTACGCAGAATACAGTTGAGACCGTGACAGTTTAGGCGTTGATAGTTTTGTTCGTGAAGATTTCTGCACGTGTCGAATAGAGATTCAGGAGAGTTGAGTGGTGACAGTTTGTGCGGTGACAGTTTTAATGGCGAGAGTTTTGTTCGGGCACAGTTTTGTCGTGACAATATTGCGAAATATTCGTATGCTCGTGTCAGTTTGGTCGTGACAGTTGGGTAGGTGTACAGTTGGAATCTGTAGAACCGCGGTCCTGCCAGAATGTTGTATAATTCATTGGACCCAATTGAACCGAAACACTTCGTGCGGCAACCATTTAAAAAATGCTGAGGTCATTTTGACCCTGTGTGACCAGGACGGAACTGGGGAGAAGTGTGACCGCGAAAGATTAAAAAAACCCAGGATATGTTTGATCTTTCTAAGATTCCTAAAGTAGAATAATGATCCACACGTCTCAATCGAAACATTATAATCGTAGGTCATACAAAAAAAAAACAAAAAGTTCCCGACAAAATTATATTGATATATTGGACGACAAATAAATTGTTCACGAAGCGATAATAGGCCGAACCTCCCTAATCCCCTTCCTCCAAACTACGTTGCCGTACGTGTACTCTGATTGACTTTTTCCCTGACTCTCGATAGAATGGGACATCTTTTTCTTTTTTTTTTTTTTTTTTTTTTCAATTTATTAAATGGACATTGTCGCGGTGCATAGGAAGTGCTCGTCTATTCTAAATGATATACAGAATAATGTTTTCACGATAAAGATTTAAAAAAAATACCGAGGGCGAAGGTATCGGCCGGGGGGGCGGGGCGGGGTTTCGGGGTAAAACCTACGTTTTAATGCCTAAGAAGCCAGAGGGAATTGATGAAAAGAGATAGTGAGACAGAGAGTGAGAGTGCAGCTAAGGGGGTGTTCATTCAATCGCCCAATGTCCATTTAATAAGGGATTTATTATGTTATTTGCGTCACGTGATATCTGGCTACTCTCTCGGTGAATCATTAACTAATCAATATAATATTCGTTAAGTCATACGCGATATCCTCATTTGGTCTTTCGATTGAAAAAAAAAAAAAAAAAAAAAACAACAACAACATCACTTCCGGTAGCCAGAAATCGTCGTTGGGAAAATTTGATTTTTCCGCATTTCGATAGCAAAAGTGACCGTGGATATTTTTCGTTTTTAATAGCAAATATGTATCGAATATAAGTGACGAAAAAAAAAAAAAAAAAACACAAGAAAATTTAACTCATACTCACATTAAAGCTCTTGATCCTCGTGGTCGTTCGGATTGCGTACTAAAAACGCTACTCGTCACCGACGCGTTACTCTCCATGTCCGAATCACCGAGATCACCGAGAACATCCTTGTCCGGACTTAGATGTCCTCTTCTCGATCTGTGCATTCTGTGAGCGTGAGTGTGCGACAGTGATAATGGATCGTGACCGATTGAGAGTAGATCGGAGTCTGACAAACCACTGTAGTGTCTCTCCCAACCTAGAATTATTGAAATTTAACAAAAATGCATTTTTATACATCAATTATACATCGATGAATTTATGTTATAAGGGAGATTTGGCCATGATTTTCCAACCAGTAGTTGTGTCGTCGTATAACGACATTTATTAATCATTATTACTGATGTAATGTTTTCAATAAGTTGTGAGTAGAATGTACAGGAATTTGCTAAATATTTTCCCGCGTCAAAGGGATGCTGGAGGACTTTAAATTGTTTATCAAACTCCCCAATGTGTGGAAGGGTCGACCAATGCTGCGGGACAATAATCCAATCCAGAAATTGTCATAACCGTCAAAGTAGAAATTACAGAACGTCGTTTTTTGAAAAATAAATTTGTTTAAATTATTAGCACTTAAAATGAAAAAAAGTGGCAAATGGAAAATTGCACATCCCTTCGTACTCGTTTTCGAACATTAACGCATCTACTTTTGAGCAAATGGCTTTCTTAATTTTGGCTTTCTCATTGTGGAAGCTATGCGAATCTTCGAAACTGAGGAAGAAGCGATAAAAATCCTCATATAAATAAAAATCTACAACAGTAAATCCGAAAAACATTAACGTACAGCAAAGACAGAATTTTTAAAAAGCTCTGTAAAAGTTCTATTGTCTTTGCTTTCTCGTGGAGGAAGCTTTGCTCTCGTGAACAAAAGTATCAAGTTGTTAACGACAGTATGTTTAAAATGTTCCAAAACATCTAAAAATCACAACTAGATAAAATGTCCGTGTGCGCGTGTTTCGACAAATCACTAATGACGTTACGCATATTCAATACTTGTCACACGATTGTGGTATTTACAGGACGATTTTACCGTTGCGTCTTATTAATCAAAAACCAATATATTTCTTTATGATTTTATTAGGCAGGACCACGATTCTACAGAATCCAACTGTACACCTACCCAACTGTCACGACCAAACTGACACGAGCACACGTATATTTCACAATATTGTCACGACAAAACTGTTCCCGAACAAAACTCTCACCGTTAAAACTGTCACCGCACAAACTGTCACCACTCAACTCTCCCCGATCTCTATTGGACACGTGCAGAATCTTCACGAACAAAACTATCACCGTCTAAACTGTCACGGTCTAAACCTTCACCATCTAAACTGTCACCGTCTGAATCGTCACCGTCTAAACAATCACCGTTTAATCTGTCACCGTTCAAACTGTCACCGCTTAAATTGTCGCCGCAGCAACTGTAACCGCGGCAATTGTCACCGGCAAAACTGTCACGGGCAAAACTGTACACGGCACCAACAGTCACCGCTCAACGCGAGGTTTACCCAATTCACACTCGTAGACGCTGTACCCGTAGGTAAGAGCGCTCGGGCTGCTTCACCAAACGCGGCGCAATAGCGCGCGATATTTCGTGCGTGTCTGCTAATACTTACGTCATTCGCCGCTGTCGTCTCAACCACAGCCTTCGCACCGCGCGAACTTACTTGTGCTCAGCGATCGGTAATAGCGGACACGCACGAAATATCGCGCGCTATTGCGCCGCGTTTGGCGAAGCAGCCCAAGCGCTCTTATCTACTAGTTCAGTTTATACCCGTGTGAGTCAGTTACCGCGCCTTGGTGCGGTGACAGTTTTGCCGGTCACAGTTTTGTGCGGTGACGGTTGGAACGGTGACGGTGTGACGGTTGGTGCAGAATACAGTAGACGCCCTGACAGTGTAAACGGGGACTATTCTGCTGCGTTACAGTTGCGCAGAATACAGTTGAGACCGTGACAGTTTAGACGGTGATAGTTTTGTTCGTGAAGATTTCTGCACGTGTCGAATAGAGATTCAGGAGAGTTGAGTGGTGACAGCTTGTGCGGTGACAGTTTTAATGGTGAGAGTTTTGTTTGGGAACAGTTTTGTCGTGACGATATTGCGAAATATTCGTATGCTCGTGTCAGTTTGGTCGTGACAGTTGGGTAGGTGTACAGTTGGAATCTGTAGAACCGCGGTCCTGCCTTCTATTATCAATTGGTCAAACTTCGTTAGTCCGCTATCTAAGGTTAAAAAAAAACCAAACCAGAAACTCACCTCCCATACCGGTACTTCTGTAGGTCGTGTGAACCTGCCTGCTTCTGTGCCTCATAAATCTCGCTCTCTCCTCGAGATCCTGAGCGACTCGTTCCTTGAGCGCGGCATGCAGATTAGCCGGTATCTGGGGCAATTGTCGTTTTTTCGGCGAGCCAGTTGGCGTTGCGGTCGCCGATCTCGAGCCAAATCTGCGAAAATAATACCGAATCCTCGATGAAACAAAAGACGTTTCAGCAAAGGGTTTATCAATCCGTCACTCGGACACACGATCTCTCTTCTCTTCTCTCCCTCTTTTTTTTGTCGTTGTTATTATTGTTATTATTATTTTTTTAATACACAAACAACCAGAGTCTTCTCACACCCTCTTCGTTTCGTCCTCTCGCCAATCTCTTTCCTCGGATCGTTTCTCAAGCCATGACAACAGTATATATATATATTTTTTTTACAGATATGTATATATATATACGAAGACGAATAACGAAGAAGAGCATCTCGTTCTAATTGCCGAGTGGTACGATATAATGTGCGGACGGGCGCGCGATGAGGACCGTGCTTTCTCTTTTTTTTTCATACAATATACCTTGTTGGCACGTAGCCATGAGGATAAGGGATGGATCTGTGCTCCGGAGGTGAGAGAGAACGATGCCCCGTTGGACTCTGCGATCTTCCGCGATAACGTACGTTCGGCGAGTCCATCGGTGCTGCACTGTGCGATCTGTGTCCCATCATGCCTCGCGGCGGTTCATCCTAATTAAAAAATTTAAAAAAAACAAAGAGGGAAACATTGAATATGTTTGCTTTAAAAAAAATCAGGGCTCTCGACGTCACCGAGAAAAATGAATTTAATTGATTGACAAAATAAAATCTTCATCTTGATAGGGTTCATTAATTTTTGGAAAATTGTTTCATTTAATGTTCGATCTGAAAAATTTTAGGTACGCAAAGAATCCATCCGGAGAATTGATCGGTTGAAACACACCGTTGGTTTCAAAGTATATGAATAAATTTTATCAACCCGCATTTTATGCTCGATAGGGATGTCGGTCGCATTAGTGAAATTCATGAATTTTATTTAAGGGACGAGATCTATTGAATCTCTAACTAAAGATAATAATGTTGGCAGAGGGTTGTTAATTTTCATTTAACCGTCAAATAAATATCAAAATAAGTTGCCCTATTGGGACTAGACAAAAAGATACGTCGAGGGGATGCTTAAATTTTGTTATTTACCAAATTTGAGAATATAAAAATCTGACATGATTGGTCTTTTTTTTGGGGATATTGAACTGAGTAGGTGATCCAAATGTCAGCCGCAAGTATGAAAAATTCTATTAATTATTCTGCTTTTGAATAAGGGCTGTTAAGTTGTTTTTGTATTTTATTAGATAGTGGTATTTTTTTCCAAAATTATACTCAATTTTCACGTGTAAAAATTCCTAGAACAACAACGCATACGATCAGTAGTTTTGGTGGGAATTTTTTTTTGAATATACGAGTTATCGAATTTCTAAAATTAATATCTCGCAAACCATTGATTGTAAGGATCATTGCTATGGGATATCTTTTACATAAAATTGGGTAAAGATTTTTTTTAAATCATTCGCACCTCGAAGAATAATGTTACGGATGTCGCTTTATGAACAATTGCTAACCAACCATTTTGTCGTGTTATTATTTTTTGGAAGTTTAGCCACATTTGTAAATTCAACATTAGCTCTGTTCTGCGTTAAAAAATCGCAATAGATCAAAAATACTTACGATCAACAGATTTCGGGTTATGAAATTTGGAAATTCGACAAGTCGTGCATTTGAAAACTCTAAATCTAGTGAACATAGATGCCGATGTTGTACGACACTTTATACATAACATTTTTGGAAAAAATAATACTTGTATTCAATACAACGGAAACAAAAATCAACAATTTTTACTTGAAAGTCGAATAACTACTACAATTTTTTATATTTGCCGTTGGAATTTTCTTCCTTACACAGCCTACTATCCTGAAAAATCAACGTTGGCGGATTTTCGAAATTTGCAATTTTGGTAAATAACAAAAGTGTTGAACTTTTGTTATTTGTCAAAATTGCATACTTCAAAAATCCGCCAAATCCCTTTAATATTGCTGTTTATCCAAGTCTGATGTTAATTTGATTAGAAAATAAAAAATGAAAAACCTCTGCTGACATTATTATCGCTGGGTAGATATTTCGCGGAAGTTTTCGAGGAACATACCCCTGCGGGGGTGAAAACCGAGTAAATTTGAAAAATTATTATAAAGGTTATACGGTGAAATAAAAATTAAATTGTTGATTTCACATTTTTTGTTAACTTTTCAACTGTAAGAAAAAAAATAAAATTTTTTTTTTAATTATGTTAACATTATTTAAACGCGTTTTTCTCGAAACTACTATTTTTCGACAGTGTCAGCACGATAACTCAGTCAATTTTTAATATTTTTTAACTTTTTATTTTTAAATCTTAATAATTATTTTCCCTATAGTCTGCCGAGAGATTTTTTCAATTTTTTGGTTGGACAATTTTTTATAAATCATTAAACACTAATTTTTTTTTTAAATTGCATACTAAAGTTTGAAATACTGTAATTTCTTTACTTTTGGAAAAAAAAACAAAACCCTCCGTCAAACTATTACTACTACATTATTTTACTAGATTCATTTTTATTGTTGCAGATTGGATAATTTTTGGTGAAGTTATGACGACTAAGGTTTTCATCGGTAGTCCATTTATACTCGTAAAAAAATAATGTAAACATTTTGTTTAATTTGAAAAAAATTTTTTGCTTATAATTGAAAAGTTTATAAAAAATATGAAATCAACACTTTAATCTTTTTTTCACCATATATCCTTTATAATAACTTTTCAAATTTACTCGGTTTTCAGCGCGCGCAGGGTTATGTGAGGCCTAAAGTTGAAAAAGATATTGTTAAAGTCATTCGATTAATTTATTTTTGTTTCTCGGTAATACGCCCCAAAGGAATACGATGTTTATAATTTTATCGGGAACTCACCTTTCTGTACGATTGATAACCGGCTATGGAGACTGGTTGATCGCGAGTTATCATCAGCGCCGCTCTTTTACGACCCTGCGGCGACATATCCCTTCGACTTCTGTGCTCGTTGTCCATACAAAGATCTCTCTCGGGTGGCGGACTGGAATAGTGGCTGCTCCAGCGTGCGTTCATTGGATTTCGATTTTTGGGGGGTTTTTTTTTTTTATCAGACGATTAGTGAACGCGGTGCGTTAAACTCCGGACGATGCGAGGAAAAATATCGACACGTTTTATCGGAAGATATTCCGGTAAAACGTGATTTGTTTTTTTTTTTTTTCGGAACGTCTAGAGTCGATAAAATGGAGGCGAGAGTGCTGATAGTGATTCTCGCTTCTAAATCACACTTTTGCGACGAAGAGTTTCATCGTTTCATTTGTTTCTTTCATAATATTAATAGATGAAAAATAATTTTCGCAATTTAATAATATGATACTAATCGATGAAAGATATTTTTTTTTAAAACCATTTTTTTTGTATTTTTATTAGTGGCAATTTTTTTTCTACGAGTAACTCTTCGAAACGTCAGTGAATATTCGAACCTCGGTCCTTCCCTGATCTTTCGATACGTACATTTTTTTTCTCTTCGAATTTTCAGTCGATCAGTTCATTACGACAATTAAGACGAAAGAAGGAACGAGGCATCGTTCTAAAAGCCATCTCTCGTTTCTACATGTACTTATGCGACAATAATAATAACAATAATAATAATAAGCTTTTGATGACACGATGACATCTACGAGACGGTGTCTACGCGCGCCTCCGACCCGCTAATCGTAACCTACTCGGTCCTCGACCTAATTTTCTTTCCCGGCAATCGAGGGTAGGTGTGAAAGATAGACAAGAACGAAAGAGAGAGAAAGAGAGAAAGAGAAAGACACAGAGTGAGCGAGGGAGGAAAAAAAGGGCGGGAGAGAGAAAGATAGGACAGACGACGTAGGTGTGAGCGAGGGAATCGATGTTGAAACTCGAGGCGACAATCGTATAATTACAGCCCTTTTCCAATGCAGTGCAACGGTCAGACAGCTTTTCTTGATTTTCCACTATTTCAACTATTTCAAAGTAATAACATTTGTTATTTTTTTTCTACTTTTACAATGGCGTTGTTCAACCTCGTTTCCCTTGGCAACCCCCAAAAATAATATCGCTATATATTTGTATATACATGGATTATCAATAACGATAGATTTACTCAGAAAAAAAACGGGAGCACAACGAAATTTCGGAAAACTAAATGCGGACAGAAAAATTGGTAAATATGGAGCAAACGAGGACCACTCCCGATTGACTTGCCTTTAATATATGTTGTGTAGGGACCCTTCCTGAACAACTTTTTCCTCTGACACAATTGGGGGTCGTTATTTATTAAAAAGTTATTAACAAATAAAGTTAATAATTCATATAGCTATTTTCCTTATACCAGGCAGTCCTAATCATCTTTTCCTTCACATTTGTTGTTACGAATACACCCCTGAGTAGCATACAAAAAGTTTTATCCGTCGCTCATTGTTTGTTAAAAAGTTATTAACAAAAAAAGTTTCATAAATCAAACATGAACTACTTGTTCTAGTGTATGGTGAACAGCACATGCATGAGAGGTGGGGCTGCGCCCACCTGCAATCCTCCACTCATCAGCCCAAAGACAAACCAAAAACAACCCAAAAACAACCCAAAAACAGCCCAAAAACAATCCAAAAACAACGCAAACGAAAATATAAACAAACAATTATTTGTTTTATTCATTATTCATATTATGAAGCAGATACATGGTACTCATAATGTCGAAGAAACTGTCGATACGCTGGTCGAAATCGTATTTTTTTTTTTAAAGAAAACTCTGCGAGGTAATGCGGAAAATGGTTGGGTTTGTTCGTTTGGGTTTTGGATTTGTTTTGGGTTTGTTTGTTCGTTGGGTTTGTTTGTTTGTTTGTTGGGTTTGCCTGTTTGTTTATTTAGGTTACTGGGGTTGTTTTGGGTTGTTTTTGGTTTGTCTATGGGTTGGTATGCGGTGGGGGCAGGGGGACGCAGCCCCTCCGGTCATACGTGTACTGGCCACCGTGCAAGTATTTCATATTCTATTTATGAATTTTCTTTTGTTAATAACTTTTTAACAAACAATGAGGACGGATAAAACTTTTGGTATGTTACTCAGTGGGGTATTCGTAACAACACATGTGAAGGGCAAGATGATGGGACTGGCTGCTATAAGGAAAATAGCTATATGAATTATTAACTTTATTTGTCAATAAATTTTCAATAAATAACGACCCCCAATTGTGTCAGAGGAAAAAGTTGTTCAGAAAGGGTCCCTAGACAACATATATTAAGGTAGTAGTCTGGTAACTTAAGACGATTTTCATGTCTTTTTTGGAGGGCGTTTTTTTGTAGGAAAATAAAAATGAATCGTTTTGGATATTTAGGATGTTTTTATTTACATATTAAAGATACAAAAAAAAAAATTCTTGAAACAATTTAATAGTTTATTATTATTATTATTATCGATCGAAGTTGGCACCTCGAAGTTGGCAGCCCGGGTCCTAACTTTTTTTCTACCGAACCGATTGCTTTCAAATTTTAACAGGCTACACTACACACTTATAGTTCTCGTCGGAACCACCGAGAAATTTTTTCACCCCTAACTTTTTATTTTACAATCCCTTCTTTGCTAAAGTCCTTTTATTTTAGCAAAGAAGGGGTTATAAAATAAAAAGTTAGGGGTGAAAAAATGTCTCGGTAGTTCCGACGAGAACTATAAGTGTGTAGAGTAGCCTGTTAAAATTTGAAAGCAATCGGTCCGGTAGAAAAAAAGTTAGAACCCGGGCTGCCAACTTCGAGGTGCCAAATTCGATCAATAATAATAATAATAATAATAAACTATTAAATTTTTTCCAACAAATTTTTTTTTGTATCTTTAATATGTAAATAAAAACATCCTAAATATCCAAAACGATTCATTTTTATTTTCCTACAAAAAAACGCCCTTGAAAAAAGATATGAAAATCGGCTTAAGTTACCAGACTACTACCTTAAAGGTAAGTCAATCGGAAGTGGGTCCCCTTTGCTCCATATTTACCGAAAAATTAAATCCTCGAGGTTTTTTTTTTCGAATACAGGTAAAGTGTTTGTGTGAACTAAAACACTAAATGCAAGCATCAATAAAAAAAATGTATAGTAATTATAATATTCATTAGTGTGTGTAAATTATAATTGACGACGTTAAAAAAAAATACACGAAAACTAAATACACACAAAAAATGTAAATTGGTACTCGAGGTTTCTTTTTTCGTGAATACAAAGAGTGTGAACGGAAAAAAAAAACTAAAATTCAGGCATTAATAAATATAATAGAATTGTATTAGGTGTATTCTTGATTTGGATTTCTTTTTTTTTTTGGTCAATGCTTTAACGCTAAAACTAGTAGTGAATATGCCAAAGACGATTGAGAAATAAACGGGGGTTTGTCTTGCGAGTGAGAGGATTTTTGTATGATAAGTAAGTATAACTTGAAATTGCCGTACCGCTTATAATTTGACGGCATATTATGAAACCTAAAAAATAATAAACAAAGCACAGGATTAAAAGAAAATCATCAAGTAGATCGTTGACCATCGGAAAGGTCATTAACGATTTTTTAAATATATACATATATTCATATTTTTTGTCTACTTAAATAATTCATACGCGATCAAACTCAGATCGGTAAAATATATCATGTGACAATTAATTTTCCGACAAATCAGTCGCGGACAATTTGCCTACTGTTATAACACGAATTCGATAATAATTCGACTATCGCGAGACAATATCCGCACCAACTTTTCTTGTTGGCTCACCGGCTTTTTTCTTCCTCTTCATTTGGCTGACACAGATATGGGGCTTGCCAAAAATTTTTATAACGCGCTCGCGCGCGAACGATCTAAACCAAAAACTTGAAACGGTCAACAGCAAGTACTCTTCTTCTTCTCGTTTTTTTTTTAACAAGAGTGAGAGCGAGGGAGAGAGAGAGAGAGAAAGAGAGAGAGAGAGAAGAGAATGGTAATAAGTGGAACAAAAAGAGAAAATAAACCTGGTACACTCGGCATCGACGAGCGTGAAACTCGCGGACGATGGATTTATCAATGCATCGGTGAAACCTTTTTAGGTGATCCTGTTAGACGATATATCGAACTTTATTAAATATGCCAGGCCAACTTACTGGTCAACCGAGAGTTTTTAATATTATGCTTTTCTTTTTCGTTCCTACAATCTACCGAAATTGATATATCACAGTCCGGATTCATACTCGATGGAAAATTGTAAAAATTGACGAAGCAGGTAAAATTACCGTTGAAGAGACAAACACCGAAGTGTGCAACTATCGATTTTTCATATCGTTTTTTTTTTCTCGTTCAGTATCGTTCTCGAGGTGTGTTAGACTCGGAAGTCGTTATAACGCGACGAAATATATCAATTATTCGACAAATTAACGCGTTTACCACAATGACTGCCGATCTTGTCGCGGGGATTAAGGCCACCGCGAAGATTAACGAGTGCCGCGGGTATCACGAAGGCCTTCGACGACGCCATATACTGTCGTTCGCTACTAGTCTCTATTTTAAACCGAGAAATCTCTTTGTCGTAATGTACATCGAAAGAGATCTCTACAGTGAATGATAAAAAGCTTTTTTCCACATGACCGACGATATTTTTAGCAATCGCGAACAAAAATGTGGATCGATCTATCCCCTTTGGAGTTTGATCCAACTAGAATCGTTGTCCGCGCTCTGCGCGATGCTTTGTTAGGTTAGGTTCGTCGTCGACGATCGTGCGATCTGAAGTTTGCGCGCATGACCGAACTCCGAGCACGACATCGACGGCCAATCATAATGACGAGTTAGCGGGCTTTAGAAATAAATCGCTTTTCGACATATTTCGTTGGTTGTCTTTTTTATAAAGGAAGAATTTTTCACTACGTTGTCACAATTGAGTAAAAATATCTTACTCGCCCTTGCGAAAAATATCGTTGGACATTCCTAAAATGGATTTTCACAATGTAAATTGATTGCCACTCGCTGTATAGATTTCTTTCCGTGTTAATTTTCAACTTAAGGGGGGAAATAGGGTTAGACGGTTAGTAAAACTATTCTTATATACTTATATAGAAACATATGTTCCCAAAATTTTAAATGAAAATTCCGACTCGTCTATTGTTATAAGCTATTAAGGGGGGAAATAGGGTTAGGACAACGTTTTCTCAATGATTTTCATGAATTTTTTTATAGTATAAAAAATGAATATAATTTATTAAAACTTTGAGAATATTTTGTACATATAATAAGTATATACTATAAAATTTTTGAAGAATTTCCTTGAAAAACACCGAAGATATTAGCGACCCCATGATACAGGTCACAATCAGACTCAGCATTTTGCTATTTTTTCAATCGCGTTTTTCTGAAAACGACTTTTTTTTAACTTGCGTACACGCTAGTTTGAAAAGTTTTCAACCAATCGTTTTGAAAATTGGCAGTTACTTTCTTCATAGTATTGCGCTCTATATGAACCTAAAATCGGAATATTATCATTAATTAAAATAATTTTTTTTTGCAAATATAATTGTAAAAAATGGCAAAAAATCATGCTTTTTTGTTTTGACCCCTGTAAAAAATCCAATTTTCTATTTTTTTGATAGCATTTAGGTTCATATAGAAAAGAGACATATAATAAAAGTAATTTCCAACCTCGTTTCATTTTAGATGAAAATTGCGGCTTCCAGAATATACGCAAAATGCTTACAATAGTTACAATTGTACGCAAAGTGCTATACTATAATTTTATAGTATATACTTAAATATATGTATAAAATATTCTCAAAGTTTTAATAAATTATATTCATTTTTTATACTATAAAAAAATCCATGAAAAACATTGAGAAAACGCTGTCCTAACCCTATTTCCCCCCTTAATGAAATTGTTTGCAAATTCAAGAGGTAGTGCGATGAGACCTCCGTGATCCTCTTTGACTGGTAAAAAAAAAATCTTATCGAAAATCTCAAACGAGCGATTGTTGGTAATGTTTCCACGATCATGTGAACAATTATTCAGATCTGAATCTAAAAATTTTATAGGAGGAGGTGAATTTTTTTGCGCAAATTAAAACAAACATTTCAAAAATAGAACTCCTCTTGTAATTTTTTATATATCGATCTAAATATTTCTTTTTACATGGTAACGTACCGGATAATATTACTTTAATATATGTAGAACAACTTTAGTTGTAGTTAATTGGCTAAAACCGTCCCGTTGTTCTAACTAAAAGTGCGTAATTCATGCAACCCAAATCTGAATTCACGGACAAACATAATTATTTCTTGCTCCCCCCAACACAATTCAGTTGTACCGTGCATTAATTTTTTTTGACGATAACCCATTTGGTCTGGATAATGCGCGTTCAATTCTATTGTTTTGTCAAAAACTTTATTCAAAATATTGTAGTAAATCTGACGAACGGAATAACTAGGAATGTGGTCTGTTAAAACCATCCTCAACTAGTTCCTGTCACTTGAAAAAAAAAGTTTGCCGGGTAAATACAGCGTATATACAGTTAAACGTATCATGAAGATGTCTTGTAACGTCCATTGTTTGGTTCATGAAACTAGATGAATGATTTTATTAGAACTTTTTACCTAAATGAATCATTATTAAAAACTTGTTATTATAAAGAAAAGACTTCAAAATTTATAAATGTTTCATCTGTCGAAAAATCGGTAAAACGTTAATGTTGTAAAGCTCGTAATTTGCTAAAAAACGAACCTATGCAAGTCCGAAATTTGTGCATTGTTTTGTCCTTTTTAGGAAGGATGTTAAAATACTTTTGTTCGCGAGTGTTGTGTATTTCGCTTTGTGCCTGGTCGTCAACCCTCCGACTAAAAACTATAGCTTTATTAACGTGCTTGCTATGAATGAGGGTCAATACGCCGAAATACCGGAAGAAGAAGAAAAATTCGGCACGCTACAGTTAAAAGTAAAATTCCACCAAGATCAAAATGCGAGACGATAGTTATCGAAGAATAAAAAATCGAAACCTAAAGAAACGCTCGCGTATGTAGTCAGTAGAGATTTAAGGTAGTAGTCTGGTAACTTAAGCCGACATTCATGTCTTTTTTTGAGGGCGTTTTTTTGTAGGAAAATAAAAATGAATCGTTTTGGATATTTAGGATGTTTTTATTTACATATTAAAGATACAAAAAAAAAATTTGTTTGAAAAAATTTAATAGTTTATTATTATTATTATTATTGATCGAAGTTGGCACCTCGAAGTTGGCAGCCCGGGTCCTAACTTTTTTCTACCGAACCGATTGCTTTCAAATTTTAACAGGCTACTCTACACACTTATAGTTCTCGTCGGAACTACCGAGAAATTTGTTCACCCCTAACTTTTTATTTTACAACCCCTTCTTTGCTAAAGTCCTTTTATTTTAGCAACGAAGGGGTTGTAAAATAAAAAGTTAGGGGTGAAAAAATTCCTCGGTAGTTCCGACGAGAACTATAAGTGTGTAGAGTAGCCTGTTAAAATTTGAAAGCAGTCGGTTCGGTAGAAAAAAAGTTAGGACCCGGGCTGCCAACTTCGAGGTGCCAACTTCGATCAATAATAATAATAATAATAAACTATTACATTTTATCAGAAAAATTTTTTTTGTATCTTTAATATGTAAATAAAAACATCCTAAATATCCAAAACCATTCATTTTTAATTTCCTACAAAAAACGCCCTCCAAAAAAGACATGAAAATCGGTTTAAGTTACCAGACTACTACCTCAATGGAATGACACTCTGTCAAGAGTACGAAGAGCGAATATAAATATATATAGAACACCTACCCTCCCACCCCCCTGCCACCCTTCCCCCAGTGAATGCGATTTAACGAGGCGAAGAAATTAAGGACACTGTGTGCTTCAGCACACGTGGAAGAAAATCAACGAGAAACAAGCAGATGGGCGAAGAAAAGTCACGAGAGCGGAAATAACACATGAGGAAGAAAAAAAAACACGGGTTTCAGTGAAGAAAGACCACAAAACTTGCGGTTTATCACTCAACAATTTGATCATAATTACCAAACCGAAGAAATAACAATATCCTTCTAAGAATTCCAATAAAACAATCGCACTTCACTAATTTTCCCTGCTTCATACGTGTCGGAAAGTACACAGAACGAAAAAAAACACAACCGCTCTGCGTCTCTGATAAAAAAATGTCGCTCGATTTGCATGGAAAATTGATTAAGCGAAACGCAAGCGTTTACGTGTATGATAATAAACGTTATTTTTTTTTTTATCGTTTTTCACTCACATATAACGATCTGTCGTCATTCTCGAAATTATTAATTCGCTACCCTAAATATACAGAAAACAGACAAGGACGAAGTGTGAGAGGGAGAGGAAGAGAGAGAGAGAGAGAGAGAGAGAGAGAAAAAAAAGCACAGAGCACGATTTTAGGGGATGGCTCCGCAGCCAACGGCGGTTGCAGGCCAACTGGCATGTCAATTGGCTTGTTGCCCAGTTTTATAACTTGGTTCTCTAGCCTCTGGTCGTCTCTTTCTCTCTCTCTCCTTCTCTCTTAGCCACCCACTGTCTCTGACGCCTCAAAACCCCTTTCGAACGTCGCCATACCCCTTACTCCCGTTATTCACCCTCGCACACACGCACCAACAGCCACTGGTCGTTCCTATAGACTCGGTATTTCAACGCTATTCAACTACTACTATTACTACGAACTACTATACGGTCTCTCGAGGCTTACGTCAGAATGACGGAGGCACATTATGCTGCTTGAGGGGGTGGCCGATCGTGGTGGTAGTGGTGGTGGTTGTTGTACTGCTGGTTCAACTGGAAGGGCGAAGAAGAATGGGTGGGAGGACGCGGAACGGTTTTGCGCTACTACTGCGGAAAAAACTCCGACACCGATTCCACCCTATACAGTATCCGTGTATGTATATATAGCTTATCGAACTGTTGGGCGGTGATTCCACGAAATTTCACATCACATCACAAGTTTTCCCGACTTTTATTTTACATATCCTAACTGTTTATAGACGGTCTCGTACATTGCCAAGAGTTTATCTTTGATTCTCGTATTACACAGCGACTCATCGATGACTCACTGGCCATTTTATTTTTATACCCCATATCTCGGATGGGAAATCCCTTTTCGAGTTCGCCGAACATTGAAAAAGTATGTTTATCACTTCCTGATCTCAAGAGAACTTGATAAACGTTACTGGTGCTATGTAATGATGAAATCATCTTGACCTTTAAGATGCAACAGAGAAGAATATATGATTGCCCTTACCATCATTTCCACCGTACCCGATGGTTTCAACGAACAAGATATATTCTTGAAAAAATCATTCACTAAAATTTGGACCGTTCAGCGAATGATTTTTACAACAAAATGTCGTGTTCCTTCAAGAACCATCGGACATAGAAAATTATTCACTGAAATTTCCACCGTTCAGTGAATAATTTGTTATGTTCTTTGCAATAACACATCCGTCTGGCTGATGCGCGTTCAATTATATTATATTGTTAGAAACTTTATTCAAGATAGTAAATCCGACGAAAGGAGTCAATAATTTGAATACGTAATGCATTAAACCCAAATGTGTTCAGATCGTACCTGTCACGTTAAGGTAGTAGTCTGGTAACTTAAGCCGATTTTCATGTCTTTTTTGGCGGGCGTTTTTTTGTAGGAAAATAAAAATGAATCGTCTTGGATATTTAGGATGTTTTTATTTACATATTAAAGATACAAAAAAAAATTTGTTTGAGAAAATTTAATAGTTTATTATTATTATTATTATTATTGATCGAATTTGGCACCTCGAAGTTGGCAGCCCGGGTCCTAACTTTTTTTTCTACCGAACCGATTGCTTTCAAATTTTAACAGGCTACTCTACACACTTATAGTTTTCGTCGGAACTACCGAGACATTTTTTCACCCCTAACTTTTTATTTTACAACCCCTTCTTTGCTAAAATAAAAGGAATTTTTTTTCCAAAATCTGCCATTTTGTTATTTATCCATGAAATTTAACTTCAGTAGTTCCGACCAGAATGACATGTCTATAGATTAAGAATTACCAAGAATTTTTGATTTCAGATAACATCAAGAGCCAAAATCACCGGGGCCACCCGCGCGCTTTTATTTCGAACTGCCAACTTCGATCAATAATAATAATAATATACTATTAAATTTTTTCAAACAAATTTTTTTTGTATCTTTAATATGTAAATAAAAACATCCTAAATATCCAAAACGATTCATTTTTATTTTCCTACAAAAAAACACCCTCCAAAAAAGACATGAAAATCGGCTTAAGTTACCAGACTACTACCTTAAATAAAATTGATGAGTGAATACTGGGTATACGAGGTCTGTTCAAAAAGTATCGTAAATTTTGAATTTCCGCGGGCTACGTATATTCGATTTTTGATTTTTTTGTGACGTTAGGTTGGTACTCATGTCCCTCACTTATGCTGAAAAAATCGAAATTCTCGCCAACATTGCTCAATTTCGAACAAAAACAGTGTCGCGTTAACATTGATAAGGAGCTGTTGGACTCGGTCCGCGACGACCCAAATTTCCTGCAGAGGATCATAACTAGTGACGAATCATGAGTTTACGGTTATGACGTGGAAACCAAAGCTCAATCATCGCGATGGAAGCTTTTTTGGAATAGGCAAAAATCGAAGACAAGCCAAAACACGTCTAACCAAAACAGCTGTCAACAATTAACTAAACATTAAAAATGCCCGATTTTTTCAGCATAAGTGTGGGACAGGAGTACCAACCTAACGCCACAAAAAAATCGAAAATCGAATATACGTAGCCCGCGGAAATTCAAATATTCAAGTATTTATTCATCAATTTTATCTAACGTGACAGGAACGAGCTGAACATATTTGGGTTTAATGCATCACGTATTCAAATTATCCACTCTTTTCGTCGGATTTACTATCTTGAATAAAGTTTCTAACAATACAATATAATTGAACGCGCCAGACAGATGTGTTATTCCAAAGAAACGTAATGGATGGTACAGCCGAATTATATTGTTAGAAGTAACAAACAATACGTTTACCCGTGAATTCATAATTGGGTTAAATCAACTACGCACTTTTATTCGAAATGATTAGATATTATTAGACGTTTAACTACAGCAGTAGCTCTACTTGCATTAATGCCCGATTCCTATGTCAGTGGAAGCGGACATAAATTGTACTAAAATCGATTTACGCGCTTCGCGTCCGGCTTTGTAGGTTAGGTTAGTGGTCGACGATCGTGAGACCTTAAGTATGCACACGATCGAACCCCGAGCACGACATCGATAGCCAATCGTAATGACGCGTTGGCCAGCTTCGGAAATAAATTGAATTGCGAAACATTTCGTCATATGTCATTTTTTATAGGGGCGATTTTTCCCTGCTTTGCCACAATCGGATACAAATTCGAAGGTAAAAATCCGAATAGTAAATTTCTTTTCGCCCTTGATAAAAATAAATCGGACATACCAAAACCGGCTTTTTACCATGCAAATTAACTAACATTCACGGTATAAATTTCTTTTTGTATGTGGGTCATCCATGTTACTTTTCAACTTACTGAAATTGTTTGCAAATTTAATGAGGGAGGAGACCTCCACGGTCCTTCTTAACTTAGCGAAATAATATTGTATCGAACGTTTCGAACGAGCGATTGTTGGTAACGCTTCTACAATCATGTGAACAAATATTCAGATTCGAACCTAAAAATGACAGGAGATGCATTTTTTGAAAAATAAAACAAACTTTGAAAAAAATATAATTCTTGTTATAATTTTTTATACGTCGATCGAAATATGTTTTTCAACGTGACAACGTGTTTTTACGGACTTGTAATCATGGTGCCACGTTAACAATGTAAAAAAAATTAAGATTCTTCAAAAAGGATCATTAAAACAATATTAGTAATCTTCAATAACGAACTGTGTGTCTCTTCGAATTTTACATAACTGTAATTATCCCGTGCTGTCACATTTTTCCGTCCGAAACAATAGCGAAATTGGGTAAACTTTTTCTGTCCATCATTGTACAATTAACATCTCAAGATCATTCGCCGTGCAGGATAAAAAGTGTCATCAATATTGTTTTATATTCTTAGTTTCTAGAGAGTGCTGCCTTTCTGGGAAACTTTTCTTTCAATTCTTTGACGTCAAGACGCCACCGCGTCTCTTGATATCTACTGCCAGAAAGCAAAAGTGCTTAAACCTATATAATACCGGTTTAACTCATAAAGTTAGAGACGATGGAAGTTTTGATTGTTCGAAGTCTATGTGCGAGGAAGCAACGACTTGATCAAGATCAATGCATCGAACATTGAACCCTTGTTGTCGTACTATTCTCGTGAGACGGCAGCGAAATTGTTATTGGTAAAATAGAGTGAGAGAGAAAGAGAGGAAGAGTGAGAGAGAGAAAAGGGATGATACACGCGTCGAAACTGAGGAATCCTGGTGTATAATCCCCATCGAGATGTAGTCAAACGACTAATGGTTGCTTTGCACCCTGTGTGCAAAACTTACTTGTCCCATCTTATTGCCAATTACCTTTACGAGCGTGCTACTACACACAGAGCCATATTCTCTGCCTATAAGATTATCCTTAACACTAACCGTTACGAGGGACAGTTACGACGCTGGTTATACGAGTCCTGCCAAACGAGGATCTTAAAGCTCCGGAATAGTACGCAACGTTGATACGGAACTGTATCTTTTGAAACATGGAGAAGATCGTACAGACGACAGAGAATCGATATGTAATGATTTCGGCAGGTCCGCGGTTCTACAGATTCCAACTGTACACCTACCCAACTGTCACGACCAAACTGACACGAGCATACGAATATTTCGCAATATTGTCACGACAAAACTGTTCCCGAACAAAACTCTCACCATTAAAACTGTCACCGCACAAACTGTCACCACTCAACTCCCCTGAATCTCTATTCGACACGTCCAGAAATCTTCACGAACAAAACTATCGCCGTCTAAACTGTCACGGTCTCAACTGTATTCTGCGCAACTGTAACGCAGCAGAATAGTCCCCGTCTACACTGTAAGGGCATCTACGGTATTCTGCACCAAACGTCACCGTTCCAACTGTCACCGCACAAAACTGTTACCGGCAAAACTGTCACCGCGCCAAGGCGTCGTAACTAACTTACACGGGTATAAGCTGAACTCGTAGATAAGAACGCTCGGGCTGCTTCGCCAAACGCGGCGCAATAGCGCACGATATTTCGTGCGTGTCCGCTATTATCGATCGCTGAGCACAAGTAAGTTTGCGCGGTGCGAAGACTGTGGTTGAGACGACAGCGGCGAATGACGTATTAGCGGGACACGCACGAAATATCGCGCGCTATTGCGCCGCGTTTGGTGAAGCAGCCCGAGCGCTCTTACCTACGTGTACAGGCGTCTACGAGTGTGAGTTGGGTAAATCTCGCGTTAAGCGGTGACGGTTGGTGCCGTGTACAGTTTTGCCCGTGAAAGTTTTGCCGGTGACAATTGCCGCGGTTACAGTTGCTGCGGTGACAATTTAAGCGGTGAGAGTTGAACGGTGACAGATTAAACGGTGATTGTTTAGACGGTGACAATTCGAACGGTGACAGTTTAGATGGTGACGGTTTAGACCGTGACAGTTTAGACGGTGGTAGTTTTGTTCGTGAAGATTCTGCACGTGTCCAATAGAGACCGGGGAGAGTTGAGTGGTGACAGTTTGTGCGGTGACAGTTTTAATGGTGAGAGTTTTGTTCGGGAACAGTTTTGTCGTGTACAGTTGGAATCTGTAGAACCGCGGTCCTGCCATGATTTCTTATGAAAATATTTTGTAATACGTATTATGCCCTTGATTGAAAAGTTGTAACGATAACCTATACACCGGTGGAATTAGCTGACGAATAGTTAGCTCTTTAAAAGTGATATATTTAGTAAACAAAGAGGATTTGATCGTCGAAACTTGCACAAAACTTCAACGAGATTCGTCATGTTGTTCTCGAGATCTAGCAAATTGAATTTTCTCAAGCCCCTCATATTATATACACGTGGAAGAATATAAGGAAGCAAAAAGATGGCGTCGTTTCCATTCCCTTGAATTTGCAATTACTATTTACGGTGTTCCATTTACACGCTTTACCGTTGGTTCACTATCTCCTATATTGATTGTTAAAATTCTTCCGTTAAAGTCATCATTCACCGTTAAAGAAACCCTTCAATGCCCAATGGCGGGGTTAAACACCTCGCGCCATTGTTATTTCATGATTAAATTAATACAGGTCCTGTCGGCCATATTTATCAACGTATAACATAATTATAAAGTCCGTAGTACGACAAATGACATCGTATTATGAAGAACGAAAGCTTCTCGTCTGCCGCATTGAAATATATAACTGCGGCGAACGTAAATAATAATAATTTAACGGAGGGCTTAGGTGGTTCTTGTGACTCCCTCGTGGATAATCGGTATTATGAAAATGGGGCTTGTAACAAGTCTTGCCGGAGTTTCGTGGATTGATAGGACGCTGCTGCGGTCATGCGAGCCAAAAAAAACGAGGATTCAACCCTCGTGACTTTTTATTTACCCGGCGAATTTTATCCAATCCGATAGGGAACGAGTGGAAATAAAAATGTCTGCTCGATGGACACACACATACATTTTTTTTCGTTCGAAGACCGGCATGGTCTCGTATATAGAGATTATTTCACGTAAATCGTTGATTTTTATCGAGATAACTTGTTTGGATTTGAAAGCATGTATCGAAAGAAAGGGAAACCTAAAAGCTGAGTTTCCAAAGCCCTTTTTCTTAATTTACTTTTTTAAAGTCACCCTTCGCAAATAATACTGGTCTCCAATGTGGAAAAAAAAATTGAACTTTCCAATTAGATGTTAATATTAACGTTTAAATTTGTATCTAATTAGCATTTTGTTATATTACAATTTCATTCTACACGGCACATTGCCCTGTTAGACGCATTTCTATTTCTGAAAAATTTCAAATGTAACTGTACTGTACAACTGTATACATTCGGTGTTGGGTTTTAGAAGTAAATTCAGAAATTTATCTAACAGGTAAATTTAGATATATTTAAGAATTAAAAAATTGACGTACATTTAGAAATTTGGAAAATTACATACATTTCGAAATTTAGAAATTGACGTACATTTAGAAATTCACGTACATTAAAAAATTTAGAAATGTACGTACATTTAGAAATTTAGAAATGTACGTACGAGAAATTTACCAAGATTTAGAAATTCACCTTAATTTACCTAACAACGAATTTTTTTTTTAGAACATTTATAATGAATCGAAATTGAAGAATCAATTTAAAAATATAAACAACTCGATTTTCGTGATTTCTGTGAGAAAAAAACAACCGTTGCGTCAACATCAATTGTTTCACTTTCAGTGAAATGACTCATGTTATACTTTTAACTCGGGTTTATACGACAAAGTATAAACGCGAAATGAAACGGTTGTATGAACCGGGCACGAACTCTCTCTTTGAGGCACGACAGCGTCACGAAAGCTCTTCCCTCCCTCCCGCTGACTCTGCTGACTCGATAATTTGAGACTCGACTGTTTCCTTTGAATTAATCGTCTCGAGAGTCGAGAGTCCGGAAACAGAGAGAAGATAAATAGTTTGGGCCAAAGAGAGAACCGAGGGATAGAAAGAGAGAGAGAGAGAAAGAGAGAAAGAGAGAAATATTGAGAAGAAGAGATATATACCTATAAAAACGCTTTTAGTAGAAAACGAAAAGAAAAAAAAAAGAAAGAGGAAAAAAAAACCAAGAAATTCACCTTGATGAACTACCCCTGCTGCTAAGACTCGCTCCATCGGCCGTTCTTCTTTGTTCCCTGGATACGTCACAGTCGGTTATGTCGCACTCGGACGTGTCGGAGTCGCTGAGTCTCGACGTCGTTGACGGTGGACTAAGATGACAATCCACCGGTGTTATCACCATATCGTCGATCGGATCCGGATAATACCTGAATAAAAAAAAAATTAATTAATTAATCCTATTCCGTCAGAAATCGCGATTAAAATGTCGCCCTCCCCTTTTCCAGGAAGGTGATTCCGGGTATTAGGGGCGAGAGCGAGTGGGTGTAATAATTCTCGTTTATCATGGCAATTGGCCATTAATCAAATTTTATTATAACCCAAAGAAAAAACTCACCCGGCGTGACAATGTTCCTCGTGGGCGAGCAAATAGTGCCATTCGGGTTTCTCATTGAGCGACGAAGCCGCGAGCTCGAGTATCGCCTCACCGAGAAAGTCGTTTGCCCCGTACTTGACGAGATCCCAAACGGTGATTTCCAACGATCTGTGCCTCAGCTCGGAACGTCTCACGTTGTAAACGAACGTTTGATTCCACTTTGGATCGTTTGTACTTGCCAATGTTTTCGTTCGTCTCTTCGATTTTTCACTGAAATAGTTCGCGGTTAAACGTATTATATGGACGGAAAGTTGCGATAACAACGAACAATTTTTTTGCAACATAACTTTACTAGCTGTGCCCCGCGATTTCAATCGCGTTATATTTGAATTATATTTCTATTTCATACGCATTATGAGTACATAACCAAGTGCATCTCATTTAACTATAAATACCATCCGGTAATTATGTGAAAAAATAAAAGGACCAATCACTAAAAAATAAACCGACGCCGCCGCCGCTCCTTGGGGTTATAGCATGAAGTTATATACGAGGTTCAAAAAGTATCGCGAATTTTGAATTTCCGCGGGCTACGTATATTCGATTTTTGATTTTTTTGTGGCGTTAGATTGGTACTCGTGTCCCTCACTTATGCTGAAAAAATCGGCCATTTTGAATGTTTAGTTAATTGTTGACAGCTGTTTTGGTTAGACGGGTTTTGACTTGTCTTCGATTTTTGCCTATTCCAATAAATGGATTAAAGAATTTATATCAAGTTTTGTGTGAAAAGCAAAATTAAGTGCGCGGACGCATTAATGTTGACTGTGGCATATAGTGAAGCTACCTTGGGCCAAAGCAACGTTTATCGGTGGTACAAAATGTTCTCAGAGAGCCGAGAAGATGCGAACAATGAAATGCGTTCCGGACGCCCGAGCACATCAACAACAGACGAAAACATTGATGATGCGAAGAAAATAATATTGGCCAATCGTCTAATCGCCGTTAGAGAAGTTGCTGAGGAACTAAACATATCGATTGGCTCGTGCTATTCGATTTTTACCAATGATTTGGGCATGAGACGGGTCGCCGCGAAATTCGTGCCAAAATTGCTCAATTTCGAACAAAAACAGTGGCGCGTTAACATTGCTAAGGAGCTGTTGGACTCGGTCCGCGACGATCCAAATTTGCTCCAGTGGGTCATAACTGGTGACGAATCGTGGGTTTATGGTTATGACGTGGAAACCAAAGCTCAATCGTCGCAATGGAAGCTGCTTTTTTGGAATAGGCAAAAATCGAAGACAAGCCAAAACACTTCTAACCAAAACAGCTGTCAACAATTAACCAAACATTCAAAATGGCCGATTTTTTCAGCATAAGTGAGGGACATGAGTACCAACCTAACGCCACAAAAATTTCGAAAAACGAATATACGTAGCCCGCGAAAATTAAAAATTCGCGATACTTCTTGAACAGACCTCGTAGCCAAGAACCTTCCTGAATAAACAGGCTATCGAATGCAATAGGATTTTTTTCAAAACGGATTAGTATTTCCTGAGATTAGCGCGTTCAAACAAACATACAAGCTCTCCAGCTTTATTATAGTATTAAGGTTATTTTGGTATTGTTGTGCTTCTGGGGGGGGGGCACAGTCATATCGAGAAATTAAATACTATCAGATTTTTAGTAATTTGAAATTGAATAAATTCTAAAAAAAAATCACCCATTTATCAGAGGTGCTGATAACTTTGGGTTCAAATAATAATGCCAAAAAAGTCGCGCGCGCTTCCTTGCAATAGCTATTTTTTAATTCAGATTTAATAACAATCGCCTTAAGCGATTCTCGCGAAATTCAATACCAAACATTCTGGTCCCCCAATCCGTGTATGTATGAAACTTGAGCTCAATGGCTCAATATTTGTTTGATTTGAGGGCCTAAGGGGTTCGGGGTACCAAAATTTGTCAAAAACTAAAACCACTACGATTTTGTTTGCCACAAAGTTTCGATGAAAGACCAGTAAAATATGTGTTGTTTGCTGTCGGAAAAAAGGACTTTTTCCTTCCTGGCAGAATTCTGGAACTGCTATATTGGTTATGCAAGTGTAATTTGAATTTTCATCTTTTGTTTTCATAAATTCTACGCACTATTGGGACTAAATTGCTGGACACACACGGGAGCACAATTTTTTTCTAAATATGATTTTTCGACTATTTTGGGAAAATTTAACCACCCTAAGATGAATATCCTTAAATTTGTATTCTCTTTATAAAAGCAAAACTTTTCGCATGAGGAATCAAAAGATATCAATTAAGGGGGGAAATAGGGTTAGACGGTTCAAAAAATCGATTTTTTTTTAATTTCATAAATTGCTAATAAAACTATTGAAAAATATGTTCCCAAAATTTTAAATGAAAATTCCGACTCGTTCTATTGTTATAAACCATTAAGGGGGGAAATAGGGTTAGGACAGCGTTTTCTCAATGATTTTCATGATTTTTTTTATAGTATAAAAAATGGATATAATTTATTGAAACTTTGAGAATATTTTATACATATATTTAAGTATACTATACAATTTTTGTACATATATTTCAGTATATACTAGAAAATATTAGCGACCCCATATTGCTTGTTTTTCTTAGTACTATTTTTTCAAACGCGTTTTTCTGAATACGACTTTTTTTGAACTTGCGTACACGCTAGTTTGAAAAGTTTTCAACCAATCGTTTTGTAAATTGGCAGTTACTTTCTTCATAGTATTGCGCTCTATATGAACCGAAAATCGGAATATTATCATTATTTAAAATAGTTTTTTTTTGCAAATAAAGTTGTAAAAAATGGCAAAAAATCATGCTTTTTTGTTTTGACCCCTGTACAAAATTCAATTTTCTATTTTTTTGATAGCATTGAGGTTCATATAGAAGAGAGTTTATATAATAAAAGTAAATTTCAACCTCGTTTGATTTCAGATGAAAATTGCGGCTTCCAGAATGGACGCAAAATGCTGAGTCTGATTGTGACCTGCAAGATGGGGTCGCTAATATTTTATAGTATATACTTAAATATATGTATACAAATTTTATAGTATATACTTAAATATATGTATAAAATATTCTCAAAGTTTCAATAAATTATATTTGTTTTTATACTATAAAAAAATTCATGAAAATCATTGAGAAAACGCTGCCTTAACCCTATTTCTCCCCTTAATCAGTTTAAAAAAAAGTTTTTTTTCGCCAACTATTAAAACTTTTTTTTTGTTCATTTGTTAGGTAATAATCGTAAAACTTGTGTGAATACACAAAATATCTTTGGGTCAAATATATGAATTGATGTTTGTGAAAAATTTAATAAGTTCCACTTATTAAAGCGATCAGTCAATGTTATTGAAACTTTTAAACTATACTACAGAGACTTTCTACAAAAAATATAACCGACATTTTCAGCTTTCAATATTCATTGTTAATCTTGTCTTTTTTTTTTCACGAGACTGTATACACGCTAAACGTTACCTATACACGAGAATATTAGTACAGCAGATCGGTTCTTTATCGTTTTCTCGTTCGTGATATATCAAAAGCTTTTGAAAATTCAACACGGATCGGCCAATTACCCTGCCCTCAGCCAGGAAGAGATTGAACGCGATATACCGGACACAATCTCGACGAACGCGACGGTGAAGTGGGAAAGGGGAGTTAATGGAAGGATTTGCAAAGTTAACGAAAGTGGCCAAAGTTCGGGGCCCCATTAGATACACGAACGTACAGATACATAGAGAGAGAAAGAGCGAGAGAGAGGGGGGAAAGACCAAAAAGAAACGACGAAGACGACGGTGGCGACGACTAGATGGTATTGGGCTCGTAACATTGCGGCCAAGACGTTGGCACCGGTGCCAAAATTGCTACAGCATACGACGAGAAACAGACACGAGATTTTCTCTCTCGGACCAGTCGCGTTCCTGCTGATGCTTCTTCGTGAAATTATTTATCTTACTGCTCGACGTTACTTCCAGCTCTCTCCCCCTATCTCTCAATGTTTTATCGTTTCCACCCCCGCAGCTGTACAGGGTTGCAAGCTTGAACATTTGTAAGACCCATCTCTTCAAGATCTATCTGTTACAAGTACGCATATACATTCAGAATTACGTATATACTTGGGTGTGGAAATGAAGAAATGGAAAGCCAGAGAGAAAGAGAGAATTGGGATGGATATTGTGTAGACTAGACATCACGAACGATATAGGTTTGACCCCGAAACAGCTTCCAATTTTCACGAACGCCAGAAAGACTACAGAAACGCTTGCCAATCTCCGTGGATAATACCCGTGGAACGCAACAAAAAAAAAGAATAAAAAAAAAGAAGATGCAGTTGAACGATTTTCACGTTTCGACTATCCGCTTTACAACAACTGTTTCGCAAACTCTGCTCGTCCGAATAATCGTACGAAGCGTGGGATAAACGATGGCTCATTTCTCTTGGCAAAAGTTCACCAAGCCAAGTTACACCCCAAGCGAATGCATTCGTGCGGACGTCACGTGACTAATAGTTCTGCGAAACAGTGACATTGTTTCAGATGTTGCGATATTTTTTATAAATTAAACAAACAAAATTGAATTATACGATCTGACGAAATTGACCAATTGCATTTGTGTGTTAATGTAGATACAGTTATACTTTTTTGTTTTTTCCAATTTTTCCTTGTACAAATTGATCTTCGCGGTCTTTGAAGATAGGCTGAATACATTCTCAATGAAAAACTTTCAACCCGTTTTTGTTGGAAATACCTGAATTCGGAATGTAACGAAATTTTTTCAGTCGTTTTAGAAGAATTTCGTCAAAATAACTCTGCAATTATTTGAATTTTCTTGGACAATCAATGTTAGCGGTAAGATCAACACTATCGACTGAATACTTTGGATCTATTTTTCTTGGAAATAGCTGCAATGGCAGGTTTCCGGTCGGTGAGTACTCAATTGTATTTTTTCGCATTTTTGGAAAAATGAATAGTCGGGTCGTTTCGGAATCATCATTGTACATAGATTATTGGCAAAGTTTCTCTGAATTTCATGATCCTATTGTATTGGTATGTCAGATATTTCGATGGACATCCCTTGCCCTCCCTTTAAATTGTATATTACAATAAAAAGTCGCAAAATTTCATGAAAACTTGTCAAAGCATCCCATCCCCTCAAACGCGACACAAATGGACCGACATAAACAAAGAACGTTCGGATTAAAACAACGTTCTCACTTTGTTCAGTCGGAAGTGTGGAGATTGCAAAAAAAAAACGAAACGAAACGACAAAAATTAAAAAATAATAATTAGAAGATCCCAATTCTTTGTCTCGCTTGCCTCTTGTCCGGCAGAAGAAATATCTTGGCGTATGGATTTCTCGGTTGCCCGTTGCTTCTGGGTGTGAGCGCGGCCGCGCATACGAGTGTTACGATTAGCTGCAGTCCCGCCGGATCGAAACCGAGTTTCACCTGTAGTGTACCACCCACGTTTGCGTTACCCGGAGGATTTCGTAGATGTCGTCCCCTTCCCTGGGCGTGAAGATCCGGCGAGCCTGGCGACGTCACGAGTACCGACGGTTTGTCCCTTCTAGCGTCGTACAATTCTGCAAATATTATTCGTTTATCATTATTCATCGTCGTCGTTAACGATTAACCTAATTTTTTAACGTATTACGGAGACATTACGTTTATGTATTCAATCGGTTTAATTTTTTTTTTATTGTTATTTTACTGGGTTCTCGGTGAAGAGGGTGAACAATACGTGGACCAATAGAAACAAACTAGCGCTTACATATTGTACGGGGAAAGGGCGATTTTAGAACAGCGGTTAAAAAAAGCAACGTTACCTCGCCGATTGTGCACTTGTTTTTTTTTTTACAAATTTTCAACAAACACCAAAATTCGGATAAATACTTTGTATCAAAGAGGGGGAACAAAGAACAACGCACTCATTCTCAGATTTTTCGGAGCATACATGTAAACAAGAGGGTTGACGAAGAGACGTTCTCGGGACTCTCGCAACGTGAATTTTCTTTTTATATCTTATGTGTGTGTGTGTGTGCCGTTTTCTTACATTGGTTTAACACTTTTTTTTTTATACTTCGTTGCATAAATACACTCGCAAAACAGAGATATACAGAGAGTAAGAGAGAAAGAGAGCGAGAGAGAGAGAGAGAGAGTGAGAGTGATTGATTACACAAGTTGTTGCTCCCATGAAATGACTAATTTTTACGGTGATTTATAGCGGGGGTGCAATGGCACTACTTTTAACTACACTCTACGATAAACACATCGATAGTTAAATTAAACTAAGAAACTCGTGATTCGAGACGACTTTTTCTTCTTTTTTTTTTTAATGTCTCTTGCGTTGACAATTATAATAATTTTTTACGACTCTCTCTCTTAAATCGTTATGGGAAGGGGAGTGAGATTGGATAAAGGGTCGAAGGTAATTAAGGAGGGCTGAAGCACTGGTCATTAGGGGAGTAAAATTTTTAACATTGTTTATACAAAGTCTCGTGCATAAATTGACCGTTGTCAGTTGGAATTTGTATTACAACGTATGTTGTTAGACGACAAAAACATTAATAACAAGGAATTTGCAAAAATATTAATTGTTTCTTGCCAATTTCCAAAAAGATCAATAATAACAGAGGTAGAGGTGGAATAATCCGTAATTTTTTTTCTCGATTCACATGTAGCTCATTCTCTTTCTTTAACGAGGATTTACGATCTCACCCCATTTGGATATTTCATCGTATTTTCCGTTGCAACATTACAGATGTTTGTTTAAACGGGTAATTTCGTCGACGGGTAAACAATAGGCTGTGAAATTTGAACGGAGATAACTACGATATAACTGCACTGGTGGAAAAATTACTAAAATCTTTAAATTGTGTTTTCCAATATTTGCTATAACATTTTTTTCTGACGTGAGGATATAATTTGGTAAAATAAAGTAAAAGTTTAAAAAATAAAATCTAATTTGCTCGAATCAACTAATTGTATCCTCGTATCAAAGAAATATATTATGGCGATTATTGGAAAACACATCTTTTGATTTCAGTAATTTTTTTTTTCTCAACATGGATGCTGAGTCCCTGGGGCTGCGTCCAAGAAAAAGAACGAACAGTACTGCATTGAAATGGAGGAAAAAATACGGATTATGGTAAATATGGAGCAAAGGGGACCCACTTCCGATTAACTTGCCTTTAATATATGTTATGTAGGGACCCTTCCTGAACAACTTTTTCCTCTGACACAATTGGGGGTCGTTATTTATTAAAAAGTTATTAACAAATAAAGTTAATAATTCATATAGCTATTTTCCTTATACCAGCCAGTCCTAATCATCTTGTCCTTCACATTTGTTGTTACGAATACACCCCTGAGTAGCATACAAAAGGTTTTATCCGTCGCTCATTGCTTTTTTCGTAAAAAGTTATTAACAAAAAAAGTTTCATAAATCAAACATGAACTACTTGTTCTAGTGTATGGTGAACAGCACACGCATGAGAGGGGGGAGCGACGCCCCCCTGCAATCCTCCACTCACCAGCCCAAAGACAAACAAAAAACAACACAAAAACAACCCAAAAACAGCCCAGAAACAATCCAAAAACAACGCAAACAAACATATAAACCAAAAATTATTCGTTTTATTCATTATTTATATTATGAAGCGGATACATGGTACTTATAATGTCGAAGAAACTGTCGATACGCTGGTCGACAGTTTTGGATTTGTTTGTTTATTGGGTTTGGGTTTTTGGTTTGGGTTTTTTTGTTTGTTGGGTTTGTCTGTTTGTTTCTTTAGGTTACTGGGGTTGTTTTGGGTTGTTTTTGGTTTGTCTATGGGCTGGTATGCGGTGGGAGCAGGGGGGCCGCAGCCCCTCCGGTCATACGTGTACTGGTCACCATGCAAGTATTTCATATTCTATTTATGAATTTTCTTTTGTTAATAACTTTTTAACAAACAATGAGAACGGATAAAACTTTTGGTACGTTACTCAGGGGGGTATTCTTAACAACACATGTGAAGAACAAGATGATTGGGACTGGCTGCTATAAGGAAAATAGCTATATGAATTATTAACTTTATTTGTTAATAACTTTTAAAAGAATAACGACCCCGAATTGTGTCAGAGGAAAATGTTGTTCAGAAAGGGTCCCTAGACAACATATATTAAAGGCAAGTCAATCGGAAGTGGGTCCCCTTTGCTCCATATTTACCCGGATTATTCTTTGAGAAAAACTTTTATGTTTTTGACAACTAGCTCAAAACAATAAATATTTTTCGCAAATGCATCGTTATCAATGTTTTTCTTTAGCAATAACGATTTACAATAGTCAATTTATACATGGAACTTTGTATAAACGGTATGCAACATTCAACACTCATTTAACTAGTGTAGAACGTTAAAAACTCCTTAATAACTGTCGGGAATGCGGAGAACATTGAACCCACCATCTCTTCTGTGAAAATTTACGAAATTCTTCTCAAGGATTTTTATTTTGTATTTTTTTTTTCCAAACGAGCATTACCGGGAGAAAAAGTTTTCTGAAGTAATACAAAATGAACGAGCGAAAGAACGAAAGAGGATGGAAAAACAGCGATAGAGAGAGAGAGAGAAAGAGAACGTATTTACAAGGGAACATTTAGCTGATTGGGACTTTAAGTAATTTTCATGAGGCCTACCCCACAGTATAGATTTCTTAAGACCTGGAATTCGAAAAATCATATAATCTGTGACAGTATAGCTGTTGTACCAATTTTACATTACGAATACACTTAATATTTTTAAACTACGTGTTTAAAGTTAATAATGATGAATTTCTTTGTTGTTGTTTTTGCCGGTAAATATAGAACAAGATGAATAAATTTAGCGTACAGTGTGTTCGTTCGTGTGTGTGTATGTGTGTTTGTGTATCTTCGATGTAAAATGGAGAAAAAAAATCTCTCACGAGATACGACGAGCTTTTTATTAATAATATTAATAATCTAGCGCATTATTTGGATAGCTTAATTCAGATAACGAAGAGAGCGAGAGAGATAGCAGAGTGGAAGAATTTTCTCAAAATTTACTCATTTGTATTTTTTTCTCGAGTCATATATTCACCTTTGTGATGGGGTTGCTGGGGTATCGGCATTGGTTCGTGTTTCTGTCGCCATTGAGTCTGAGCACCGATTCGCCTTTGTCCACCGATAGCCGGTTGTACGACACTCTGGACACCGGTCATCATTGCCGTTGTCGAGGTACCTGATAAATTTCTCGACACTATGAGCTCGACCTGTGGCTCTTCTCTCGATTTCATTATTATGTCGTTCACCTCCTGAAAACTCTTGCCCTGTAGAGAACGACCGTTCCACTCTATCACCTCGTCACCTGGGAAAGAAGAAAAAAATCATTCTCCAAGTTAAATAAGAAAAAAAAGGAATAGTACGACAATTTTGTTTTAAAACGTAAATTGAAAAATATTCCTTTATCAACTAAATTCGGTTATTTCAGTTATAAAATATATTGACATTTTATTGTATGTTTTTCGTGAAAAACAAAAACGAAAAATTTCGTATTCTTCGTGCCAATGTTTTTAGAAATATTTCAAAACATCAAAAATCATTCTCGAAGTTAAATAAGAAAAAAAATAGTACAACCATTTTGGTTTTAGAACGTAAATTGAAAAATATTCCTTCATGAACTAAATTCGGTTATTTCAGTTACAAAATATATTGACATTTTATTGTATGTTTTCCGTGAAAAAAAACGAAAAATTTCGTATTCTTCGTGCCAATGTTTTTAGAAGTATTAAAAAAAATCAGCAAAACATATTTATATCTTGAAAACGACTTGGTTTTTGTTGCCCAAATTTTTCACAAATTTCAAACATCAAATCCCCTTTGTTTGTTGCAATTTTCGTAATTGAGGTTGTTGACTTTAAAGGATTTTGATATTCAAAAAAAATTTTGTGGGGCTCTGGCTTTCATAAATTTTCAATTATGGGGTCGAGGCTAAGAGACGAGAATATTTTATATTATATTATACGATAATTGCTTAAGCGATTCAATTTTTGGAATTTTATAGCATTTCGCAAAAATGTTCACAGTAGCTCTAGGCAAATTTTTAGCTATCGAGTTAACTTTTTTTTACACAAATAGAGGATGAGATAAATTAATATAGAATTTGGCGAGAATCGCTCAACGATTCAAATTTTATGAAATTTTGAATTATTCCCAAAAATCTATAATCGCTCGAATTTCCGGGAATTTTAAGATGCAAAGCTTAAATTTTTTACATAAATATATAATATCCTGGATGTTGATATTAAATTTTGCGAGAATCAATACTGTCGGATGTTTTGAAATTCACAATTTTTCGAAATATGTTTCCGATAACTGGTAGCTTCCGAAAATGTTTAGCTATCGACATAAAACTTTTTGCACAAAAATAGGGTTCAATGATGCTTGATATTAAATTTGGCGAGAATCGATAAAGAAGATCAGATTTAACTAGATTTTGGAAATTTTTCGAATATTGTTTGAAATTCAAATCTCGAGTTGTCGTAACTTTACTGTCAAGTTGAAGGGAGTGAAAAAAAACAGGAAATTCTAACGTTTCGTTACCATAAACGAAAAAAACATCCTCTATGACGAAACCAAAACTGAAAAATATTTATGAATATGCATAAACGATGATTTTGAAGTTTGCATCGTTGGAAAGCAACGAAGATCGATTTTTTAATCTCATTCGTCCCCATTAAGGTTGGATTTTCGAAGACAATAATCGTTAAAACGTTTCTGGTGGGATCTCCTTTAAGGAATTATACGCAGTCAGGGGACCGAAAAAAGGCGATTTTTCAAGAATTTTTTCTGGAAATACATTTTAATTTATTAACGTAACAATTTATATACATATTGTGGAAACTGTTAACTTTATTTTCATATTTTTGTTGTTGTAAAAAACAATGATTTTTAAAGCTGCTATAGCCGATCTCCGAGAGCTCCTCTAAAAAAAAGGTGTCTGGCGGTGAGCACGATATCTCCGGTTTGGATTATCCAAAATAAAAAAACCAAAAAGGTTCTATTAGTGGACAGATAAATCTAGGTATTGATCGAAGGGATAGTCGAAATTTTGATTGTTGACAATATGGCGGCTCCAAAAAGAGAAAATTCCAATTTTTGACCAAAATTCTTTCGTTGAATTGTTTAAAAAAAATAGAAATAATTATCGGAAATCTTATTCCTCCAATCAATACCTGAAGAATATATCTGAGAAGGTTGTGTTAAAATTGCAGACCAATCAGTTGAGCCGTTTTTGAGAAATCGTGCTCGTCGACTTTGAAAACACCGTTTTGAGAAAAACGCGGTCAAAGTTTAGGCCGCCTACTTTGTAACGCGTCGAGTATCCTTACAAATATGCATGTATCTCCAAGAATATTTGCCGGATCGATTTGAAGTTTTCAGAGAATATACTCAAATATATTTACATTCCGAAAATGCAATAAAAAAATCGATTTTTTGAAATCCCCAACTGCGTATAGCCCCTTAAGAACCCGGGCCTAAATGGGCCAAGAGAAGCGAGAGCAATAGTGAACTGAAAATTTATAAAAACCTATTTTCGTAGCGTTCCAACGAAGCAAACTTCAACATCATCAAAAACGATGAAGCACAATGTACAATTTTGAATTTGCAATTAGAAAAAAAAAGTCTTACCGGGTCTCAATTGTCCCTCGACATCAGCCGTACTGCCCTTCTTCACTTTCTCGATCAGAGCACCCCTCGAACCGTTCTCCAATAATTTTCCACCGACCACCTTCAGACCGAGTATGCTACTACTGCTCCCAGAACCCGATGACTTTCTCAGTATCATGTGACCGATGATTTTCTGTCCGTCGCTGCTTCCTTGCCACGAAAGTGGTTGCTATATATTAAAGAGAACCCCCCCCCATTAAAAGATAACAAAAAAAAACAATATTTCCTAACTTTTTTTCTGTCTCACACAAAATCACAGGTTGATTTTTTTCATATGTGACTTTTAATGTGTGCGTCATCTTTCGTTAAAAAAATGACCAGCCTCGGAAAAATTCATCGAAGCTCCAGCGAATTCGAAATTTTCATATTCTTACCAGGAAATACATTTTTTTTAATTGTTTCTCGGGAAATCGGTGAAACTTTAGTTCGCTGTAGCTTTGACGAATTTACGACGTGATGAAATCATTTTTTCAGTTACTGACGATAGGGATAATCGTGTACAGGTATGGCCACACAATTCGAATTAAACAAAACAATCTAATGTTATTTTCAACTGAAATATTTATAAATTATTCATAAAATATTTTTCTTCATTATAAAATAATGTTTCAGTCAAATTGTTATTATTAATTACATTAATCTTCATAATATAAGTTGATTAGTTGTAATTATTTTGTCGCAAAATCATTTCAAATAATTTTCCATTCGAATTGTGTCCACTCCTCGATGATATTCTATGTATAGAAGCGGGTTGCGTTATACATACATTATGTAACGATTTTGTAAAACATTGAGACAGCGAGACAAGCAATGAAGATTATCACATGAAACATGCTATACAATATCATATTTATTGGGGCATTCCATGTCAAATCGATCTGGTTGTGATTCTCACCTTCTGAAATTTGGTCAAAAAATGTTCAGATTGTTCTTGCGAACCGTAAAGGGCAGAGTTTTTTTTTCTTGATTTGTTTTTGTTAACCGCTGTTTAGTATTTATTGAAAAAAAATTATTTTACATAAAACAAAACATTCAGCCGTAATATAAAAATCGGCAAAAAATTCGACAAAATCCTCTGCCTGATATGAAAATTTTGAAGCTATAACCCAGAGTGGGGCGGAAGTTTGCTCCGATTTTTATCAATTTTGTTTTTATTCGAAAGCTACTTGAATATAGAACCGAACGCCTGGCTACTCTGGGAAGTGGTTTAAAAATGTTGTTATCTAACAATGAATTTTTTAGACTTATTGCCAATCTTCTTAACAAGTCATTTTTACACTTTGAAAAAAAAACAAGAGTTCAATAACGATTAGCGAGTCAATTAAAAAATCTTAAAAATCCTCTCTGGGGAAAAAAAAAATGTTTAACTTCATCCCGAAATGAGTCGGCGTTCGGATTTATTTTTCTTCAAGAATTTTGGAAATAAAAAGAGCCGAAAAACAAGCGCCGGACCATTTTCGAATTCGATTTAAAAATCTTCATATCTGATAAAGTTTTTTTTTTTTATTTCATCAAATGTTTCGATTATGGCTATACTTTTTTGTATCACTTTAACACTAAACGTACCGGCACATAAGTGGTCATTTGACCCGTTATGAAATAAACATTGATTTTTTAGAAAGAAATTCTTAATTATTAAAGGGGGGAAATTGGGTTAGACGATTCAAAAAATCGATTTTTTTTTTATTTCATAAATTGTTAGTAGAACTATTGAAAAATATGTTGTCAAAATTTTAAATGAAAATTCCGACTCGTTCTATTGTTATAAGCCATTAAGTGGGGAAATAGGGTTAGGACAGCGTTTTCTCAATGATTTTTATGAATTTTTTTATAGTATAAAAAATGAATATAATTTATTGAAACTTTGAGAATATTTTATACATATACTTAAGTATATACTATAAATTTTTTGAAGAATTCCCTTGAAAAACACCGAAGATATTAGCGACCCCATATTGCAGGTCACAATCAGACTCAGCATTTTGCTATTTTTTCAAACGCGTTTTTCTGAAAACGACTTTTTTTTAACTTGCGTACACGGTAGATTGAAAAGTTTTCAACGAATCGTTTTGAAAATTGGTAGTTACTTCCTTCATAGTATCGCGCTCTATATGAACCTAAAATCGGAATGTTATCATTATTTAAAATAATTTTTTTTTGCAAATAAAGTTGTAAAAAATGGCAAAAAATCATGCTTTTTTGTTTTGACCCCTGTAAAAAATTTAATTTCCTATTTTTTCGATAGCATTTAGGTTCATATAGAATAAAGACATATAATAAAAGTAAATTTCAACCTCGTTTGATTTCAGATGAAAATTGCGGCTTCCAGAATGTACGCAAAATGCTGAGTCTGATTGTGACCTGCAATATGGGGTCGCTAATATCTTCGGTGTTTTTCAAGGAAATTCTTCAAAAATTTTATAGTATATACTTAAATATATGTATAAAATATTCTCAAAATTTCAATGAATTATATTCATTTTTTATACTATAAAAAAATTCATGAAAATCATTAAGAAAACGCTGTCCTAACCCTATTTCCTCTCTTAACACTAAACGTAGCGGCACATAAGTGGTCATTTGACTCGTTATGAAATAAACATTGATTTTTAGAAAGAAATTCTTAATTATTTAAGGAAATAAGTGGTAATATAACTGCTTATTTCTAATAAAATAATCAAACAAATTTACAGAAAGTCGGATGAGCGACAGAAATAACAATGAATGTACGAATTTAAAGTAAATTTTAAAAGGGGTCATTTGACCCCCGCTTGGTACGCTTAGCGTTAAAAAATCGTTACTAAATAACGGTTAGCGAAAAAAATTTAGAAAAATGTTGCATACCTTTAAGGGTTGTAACGAGAATATGAAAAATTGTGGAATCAAATCTCAGAGGGTGAGTTTCGCAACCAGGTCACGATTTGACGTGAAACGCTCCATATTTATAATCGCGAGCCTGATTACATCGACATTATATTTGTAGAATATCTATAGAAATATAAATAAACGTTCCCCGAGCAGCAGTGTGTGTCGAAGCTTTCGCAGTCTCAAGCGTGCGTGCAACACGGTGATTTCGTTAATTCGTATGTGCGTTTAAAAAAAAAACCACAATTATCATTAATTGCGATATTTCTGAGAAGGTTTGTTTGAGTTTTTATTGCGGATGTAAAAGAAAGAAAAAAGTCCTACCGAGTGAATCTACTTGAGGGGTTGCCTACATTTTTCATTAAATTATCATTCCCATATGTACTCCCTTCTTCACTCCCACCCCCCTCGCCATCCTCGAGCAGTAAAACTTGGCAATAAATGGGATTCAAGAAAAATTCGCCAAAAAAAAATCCACCCGAACGAATCGCGATCGGGCTTACGGGTCAGATGAATTTATCCCTTCGTCGTGCGACGACTTTTCGGGGACTGAATAAAATTTTTATCGCGAAACTATACTGTGGTTTTCACCGTCTCAAAAGGACTATCCGCATTGAAGAAAAAGAAGAAAATAAAAAACAAGAAAACTAAACTAAATGAACTAAAAGAATTGGCATTCGCTTCGAAAAATCTCTCCCCGACTCCTTGATCTCGTAACCGATTGAGTATACGCGTGCCAAATAATTTTCGGAGCGTTACTTTTTGTACGAATTTGCGGACGTTGGTAGTGCGCAAAAAATTCCAATAAATTTTATTCACGCTTCCAGGTATCGTTGTGTATTGATTAATTGAAGTAATACTTGGCTTTCGCGAAAAGGAAGTAACAGAGAGAGAGAGAGAGAGAGAGAGAGAGAAAGAGAGAGAGAGAGAGAGGCTGAGAGCTTTTCCGCATTTGTTTCCAACCTCGGCGAATTGACAAATATATATGTAAGGGGTGGAAAACGATTGCGTATTCAAACTATCGGGAAACTAACATCCGAAACGAAAGTTCCGTCGTCCGCTCAACAATGAAACAATGCTAATCACACTATTGCTATCTCTGAACCGCCTGAGGTCTCTACTCTCTCTCTCTCTCTCTCTTTTTTTCTTTCTCTTTCTCTCTCTCACACACTCTCGAAGTCTCCCTAGCGTGTCCTACAAGCTCGCAAGCACTGAGCCACTAATTTGTATAGTGTAGTTGCATGTATATCTATATATCGACTGTTAAAAGTCAAAAGGGCTTAACGTACATCGTTTTACACGTTTAATAATGACTAACACGCCTCTTCTAATCTCCGGCACTTGATATACTTGTACATATGTATATGCAAGCGCAACGTATACCGCACGGAGGCACGTTTATTAATTCCCAGAACGAAAAAGCTTCGGGCTAATTGAAACAATCGGAACGAGGCCAAGTAGTTGGTTTCGCGAGCTCCCCCTCTCTTTGTTATTTTTTTTTCTTCTTTTCTTTATCATTATTTTTTTTCACCCATTCCGCCCCCTCTTTACCTTCAGTAATTATTTTATCGAGTACATCACGTTTCAGGGTTTTAATATCTTCGAAATCGATGAACCTTTCGCGAAATAATTGTTCGAATGTCGATGAAAAGAAAAGAAACTAGATGGCCGTTTGTGACAACGATAACAACGAAAAAAGCTCTATGAGGACCAGTAAGAACGATAACCTTTTTTTCGGGTTATAAGGGAGAATTGAGCAATTTGAACGAGTCATCGTACAATGTAATTGTGAAATACTCTTGATTATTTCAATGTAAAGAAAAACGATGATATTCTTCCTTCGTTTCAACCATACCACTCATTGTTACAAATAATCAGTAGGGTGGTTTAAAAAAAAACACAATTTTCAGATACGTTGCGATTGTCCAGTATCATTCTTTTGCACACAAAAAAATCGTTTTCACGGTGACCTGTGCGATAATTTTTAGTACTGCATCATTGACGATACAATTTTTTTTAAATGCCAAATTCTAATACTCCAAAATTTAACTACACTACTGTTCATCAAGCAGTACTATCCTCGAAATATAGAAAAACTTTTCGCGAAGCCCGAGCTCTGTGATATATTATTTAATACTGCCTCATCGATCACAACTATCAGTAAGTTCGAAAAAAGTTAATTTCGAGATACGAGGTGTGTAAATTAAGTAATGAGACTGGCAACGTAGCGTTCGAGTCTGGCAACACTTCGGTACGGGTTTGAACTCGCTCGAGTCATTTGGTTGGCCGTAGCGATTTTTTTTGTCAAAGTTTTTTCTATTGTGTTCTAAAAATGAGTGACATCAATTTCAAGCAACAAGGTGCTATCAGGTTTTGCTTCAGACTTGGGCACAGTGGAACGGAAACGCTTGCTAGACTTCAGCAGGCCTACGGAGACAGTGTTTTGTCAAGAGCTCAGGTTTTTCGGTGGTTTAAGGCATTTTCAGAAGGAAGAGAGTCGATTGAAGATGAACCACGAAGCGGAAGGCTTTTATCTTCAAGAACCGATGAAAATGTCGACAGAATCCGGGATCTTGTGCGTTCAGATCGTCGGTTGAGAGTCAGAATGATCGGGGAAGAGTTGAATTTGACTCACACCAACGTTCATCAGATTTTGACCAATGAATTGGGGATGAGAAAAATCTGCGCGAAAATGGTTCCGAAAAACCTTTCGCAAGAGCAAAAGGACATCAGGAGGGAAAGGTGCCTTGACTTTTTGGATTCGATTGAAAATGACCCTCATTTTCCGGAACGTCTCATTACTGGTGACGAGTCTTGGGTGTTTGAGTACGACCCAGAAACCAAGCGCCAGAGCATGGGGTGGCACACTTCAACCTCTCCAAGGCCCAAAAAAGCAAGAATGAGCAATTCGAAGATCAAATGCATGCTGATTTGTTTTTTTCGATACACACGGAATCGTCCGCAAAGAGTTTCTACCTCAAGGCCAAACGGTCAATGAACACTTTTACCGGAAGGTTCTTGAAAAACTTCGAAAAAGGGTCATTCGCGTGAGACCAAACATCAAGAACAACTGGGTGTTGCATCACGATAATGCTCCTTGTCACACAGCAATTTCAATAAACGAGTTTTTGGGAAGTAAAAACATTCCTGTGGCTCCTCAGCCTCCTTTTTCGCCTGACTTACGTCCTTGTGACTTTTTTCTGGTACCGAGATTGAAAAATCACCTCAAGGGAACTCATTTTGGGACATTCGAAAACATTGAAACGGCTGTAACCGACCAGCTGAAGGCTATTCCAGTATCGGAGTTCCAGCACTGCTATGAGGATTGGAAGAACCGTATCCAGCGCTGTGTGGCTTCAGAAGGAAGTTATTTTGAGGGTGACAATATAAAATTGTAATTCTATTTCAATAAAAAAAATTAAAAACATCAGTCTCACTACTTAATTTACACACCTTGTATACTGTTATTGTACATTGACTTTCTAACAAATTTCTCCGAAAAAATAAGCGAAAATCTTTTTCACGGTGACCTGTGCGATAATTTTTAGTACTGCCTCATTAATGATACAATTGTTTTTCAAATGCACAATTCTAATACTCAAAAATTTAACTACACTACTGTTCATCAAATAGTACTATTCTCGAAATATAGAAATACTTCTCGCGAAGCCCGAACTCTGTGATATATTATTTAATACTGCCTCAACGATCACAACTATCAGTAAGTTCGAAAAAAGTCAATTTCGACATATACTGTTATTGTACATTGATATTCTAACAAATTTCTCCGAAAAAATAAGCTTCGCAAAGTCTGGGACTCCTCCGATAACAATTACTACTGTTTCATCGAATTTTTTTTTTTTTACCGATATGATACAAGTCTGAAAGTTCTTCTATGTGTTACCAGTATAGAATTTGTACTTTTTGAATTTTTTGGAACTTGGCTATCGTTGAGATCAATGAGGCGATATAAAATAATATGAGACAGGGCTAGGGTTTCGCGGGAAGTATTTCAACGTGTCAAGGAAAGGAGTGGTTGATGAAGTATAGCTGAATATTTTGAGAATTTGAATTTTAGGTGTTTGTTAAATTCTTTTCGTCGATGAGGCAGTACGAAAAATGATGGCACAAGCTACAATGCAAGCGAAAATAATTTTTTATTTTTTTTAAAAGAAAAATGACACTGGAGAATGGCAACTAGTTATTTCAAAATCGTTTTTTTGACCACCCTAATAGCTGGCTTATACAAATGAGAGTTATGTGCATTGAGGCTACTAAGAACATTTATTTACAACGATAATGATCTCGAAAAAATATCAACGAGACAAAAAAAAATTTAGTTTACCGAGGATTGAGATTTTATTTAAGGCCGTCGTCTGGTCTAGAGCGAGATTTTTGACGTCATTTCTAATGTGCAATAACGTTTAAACCGTTGAAGTTGTCTTGATGAAAATTAACACGTGCATTTATTAATCCTTAGAGAATACTTGTACATTAAAAAAAAAAATTATTTTAAATATTTTCATGTAGTTTTTTCCCTTGTTGCAACATGGTGCGCCGAAATCGGCCCCCACTCTGGACGATGTTGTATGCATCTGAAGAAAAAAAATATACATATTCACAATCCGTATGAGTATTCTGAGCACTGGTAGCAGAATTGGTACTTAAAAAATTTTTTTATTAAGTCGAACCATAATTTTGCCGACATTTTATAACTCGTCGAATAATGAAATATCATTAATGAAAGTTCAGCAGGCCGCCATTTTGTCAAAAAATTTTTTTAGTACCAATTCTGCTACCAGTGCTCAGAATACTCATACAGATTGAGAATATATATATTTTTTTTTTCAGATGCATACAACATCGTCCAGAGTGGGCGCCGATTTCGGCGCACCATGTTGCAACAAGGCAAAAACTACATGAAAATATTTAAAATATTTTTTTTTTTTTTATGTAGAAGTATTCTCTAAGGATCAATAAATGCACGTGTACATTTTCATCAAGACAACTGCAACGGATTAAACGTTATTGCACATTAGAAATGACGTCAAAAATCTCGCTCTAGACCAGACGACGGCCTTTTACTGATTTAGTTTGTTTGTTAGATAAAAATAATTATCTTTTGGAACTTGAACTCGATGAGTATTTTCGTAGATAACAATAAGAGACAAAATTCCGTAAAAAGCCAGCCCTGAAGATTCGAAACAATGACCTGTGTTAATTATTCCCTATCGTACCATTTTTACTACTGGCGATCAGAAAAGAGCGTTTCTACTCGTTACTACTCGCTGGCCTAACACAAATATACAGAGCGTCTACTGTAATCACTACTGGCATCGCACAACAAAACCCCTCCCATATTTTTCAATCGTTCGTTTTTCGTTTTTTCTTATTTTCTTTTCTCAATCATCTACATCCTCTTCGTGTCATATCGTCCTACGAATTCTACGTGATCCATCGTCATCTTGTACACTGGATTTTTCGTAGGCTGCGTCCGTGTGTCCGTTTCATTTTTCGTTTTTTTTTTTTTCTAATTATTTTGCATGGCACGCGGATGATTTCTGTGATTGTCGGATAGAAGAGGATGAGTGAATCGTTGGAGTACCTTTGGCAGGTCGCCACGATTGCTGTCTTCGCTGCTAGTGAATGTGCTCGACGTGTCTATACCGGAGTCTTTCGTAGCGCTGTCTTGGCTACCCTGACGATCAGCTTCCCAAGACCATTCTTCATTTGTACCACCACCACCACCTCCGCTATTTCCACCACCAACATTCGTCCCGCCGTCGAATCTCACCGTTTTTTTCCCCCTTCGTTCCGTGAACCTTGACGATGCGACAGATATACCAGAGATAGTGCTTTTTGTCTCTCGCACATACGATAATAAAAGGAGCACACAAACGCGCGCGATATTCAATGGATAAACGCGATTTCTCTCACACACAATCCTCTCTCTTTTTCTCTTTCTCTCTTAAGCTCTCACACCTCGCATTTCCACAGATTGATTCCTGAGAATCTCACAAATCTCGACGGTTATGTACCACCACTCTTCTCGTCGGTCGTCGTTCGATTTGATGGCCGAGATCACTCGAGCGACCCTCGATTCATTTTTTTCTTCGACTTTTACGGATTTCTCGACCTTACGTTTTTCTTCTTCGTTCGTTTTTACTCCCCTTTCTCTCTCACATTCACGTTTATTATTCCTCGCACTGCAAGCTTTGCACCTCATTCGCGAAAGTTCCATTCGCGCGTGTTCTCACGCTTGGATTTGACGATCGGTTGGTTAGTCGCAAACGTATTGGTTTATAGCGAAGAGAAATTGCTTAAAAAAATCATTTTTACGCCGAGGACGCTTGCTGTTCTCGACCATCATCCATACGACATCCGACCAGAATTCCACGTTTCATCCCCACACTGTCACACTCAATTTTCTCCTCTACAATCTTCTTGGTTTTCTCGCATTCGCCCAACTTTCGCTAATCAATTTAACAACCGAATTAACTTTACGTAAATTGAGAGGGTTGATTTAATAAACAATAGGAACCGTGCTTCGTTTCGTCAATAAAAAGGCAAAAAAAAAACGCACCTCCGACTGTCAGCGCGCCATTCGTCGCCGCTTCTTCGAAAGCTCCTTCGTACAAGGGTGCTCTCCTCTTTTCGCGGCTCTCGCGGTGGATGATGACCGTTATACTCGATCGTCATAGCACCGGTGACGTGATGACCATTGTGGGAACCGTGCCTACGCGAACCACCGGACATCGAAGCTGGACCACCACCGTGATGATAGTACCCCTTTCCTACAGTAGATCCAAACTTTTTTTTTCTCTCTTTCTCTCTCTCTCTCTCTCTTTCTCTCTTTCCATCGTCTCTCGGCTCTTTTCTCAAATATTGCATTTTGTTCTTTTCAAATCACACGAATCCCTCCGCTAGACCTTTTGTTTTTTTGTGCATTCCGTCATTATCCACGAGAACGTACGCGATTATGGTATATAAAAGGGAAACCCTCGCGAATCCTCGTACCCTGTTTACTTTTTTTTTTTCTTCATACTCTTGACGCTTTCGTGGAAAGACGACTGATCGTCAATAATTTATACTAAAGTATCGAGAGTTAAAATTAAAATATTTAAAAAAATTTATAATATACCACACAGTATGGATCTCGTGTCTGTCCGAGTATATCACGATCTCGGCTTTCTACTTCCGGTGTCTATCGAGACTGATGTTGCGTGTGCGCTCGTTTATGCGTGTGTGTGTGTGTAGGGATTTATTTTTATGTTAACCTGTTGGGAAATTTCAATCATTCGCACATATATATAAAATATCGTTTGTTTATAAATTGAGAAAGAATGAAAAACAAATAGATATATATTCGAACAGGAAAAAAGAAAGAAAATACACAATTATAGCCAGCAGCTGTGCGGACGCCCTGTGGAAATATGTCAAAGTATAATATGTGTTTGGTGTGTTTAAAAGCGCACTGACATTTATTAGCATGTACACATTATCGCATGAGTTCTGTCTGTCGGGGAGATTGATGAGTGCGCGTGTGTGGATTAAGGGGGGAAATAGGGTTAGACGGTTCAAACATTTTTTTTTTATTTCATAAATTGTTAGTAAAACTATTGAAAAATATGTTCCCAAAATTTTAAATGAAAATTCCGAATCGTTCTATTGTTATAAGCCATTAAGGTAGTAGTCTGGTAACTTAAGCCGATTTTCATGTCTTTTTTGGAGGGCGTTTTTTTGTAGGAAAATAAAAATGAATCGTTTTGGATGTTTAGGATGTTTTTATTTACATATTAAAGATACACAAAATAATTTCTTTGAACAAATTTAATAGTTTATTATTATTATTATCGATCGAAGTTGGCACCTCGAAAAAAAAGCGCGTAGGTGGCCCCGGTGATTTTGGCTCTTGATGTTATCTGAAATCAAAAATTCATGATAATCCTTAATCTATAGACATGTCATTCTGGTCGGAACTACTGAAGTTAAATTTCATGGATAAATAACAAAATGGCGGACTTTGGGAAAAAGTTTGTTTTTCCAAAGTCCGCCATTGATTTTTTTTTTTTTTTAAATAACGAAATGGCGGACATTGGAAAAAAAAACTTTTTTCCAAAGTCCGCCATTTTGTGATTTATTCATGAAATTTAACTTCAGTAGTTCCGACCAGAATGACATGTCTATAGATTAAGAATTATCAAGAATTTTTTATTTCAGATAACATCAAGAGCCAAAATCACCGGGGCCACCCACGCGGTTTTTTTTCGCGGTGCCAACTTCGAGCAATAATAATAATAATAAACTATTAAATTTGTTCAAAGAAATTATTTTGTGTATCTTTAATATGTAAATAAAAACATCCTAAACATCCAAAACGATTCATTTTTATTTTCCTACAAAAAAACGCCCTCCAAAAAAGACATGAAAATCGGCTTAAGTTACCAGACTACTACCTTAAAGTGAGTAGCTCTCCTTCAGGCCCCGTGCGCGCCACGTGTTTCAAACGCGTTTTTCTGAAAACGACTTTTAACTTGCGTACACGCTAGTTTGACAAGTTTTCAACCAATCGTTTTGAAAATTGGTAGTTACTTTCTTCACAGTATTGCGCTCTATATGAACCTCAAAATCGGAATATTATCATTATTTAAAATGGTTTTTTTTTGCAAATAAAGTTGTAAAAAATGGCGAAAAATCATGCTTTTTTGTTTTGACCCATGTAAAAAATTCAATTTTTTATTTTTTTGATAGCATTTAGGTTCATATAGAAGAGAGACATATAATAAAAGTAAATTCCAACCTCGTTCGATTTCAGATGAAAACTGCGGCTTCCAGAATGTACGCAAAATGCTGAGTCTGATTGTGACCTGAAATACGAAGTCGCTAATATCCCCGGTGTTTTTCTAGAAAATTCTTCAAACATTTTTATAGTATATACTTAAATATATGTATAAAATATGCTCAAAGTTTCAATAAATTATATTCATTTTTTATACTATAAAAAAATTCATGAAAATCATTGAGAAAACGCTGTCCTAACCCTATTTCCCCCCTTCAGTGAGGAAAATTTTCACGAAATTACGATTTCATGTTTGACGGAATGAAAAAGAGAAAGAAAAAAGAAAGTTTCGACGAGACATTTTGTGACAGACATACGACATTGATTTTTTTTTTTTTCTTGGCCGAAGAAAACAAACATACACAAAGGACAAGTAACACAATTCAGACGAGTTATAAACGAGCAACATATATTTCGTAAAATGAAAAAAAAATAAACACATTGATTTTGAAATATTTTCGTAGATGTGCCGTTGTAAAGAGAATAGAGGAAGTATACACTGAAATTACAATCAACATCGAGAAATCGTTTTTTAGTAAAAGGAAGAAAAAAAATGGGAAAACAAATATTAAACGCCCTTGTTGCAGGATTTTTGGACGAGGATTTATCGGTCGAGCGTCGGATACGTTTAGAGACGAACGAGTACACAGATACAGTGAGACGAGTGAGAGAATATTTTTGTGCAAATTCACGGTAGTTTTGTATTTTTTTTCTGTTCTTCTCTTTTCGAATGTGGAAAAGAAACGTTAATTATTACTGTCGATCGGTTAATTTTATTAAATTTCTTTTTCGTCACAATTTTTAACGAATTAAAAAGAAAATATTACCAATTATCAACCGATCTGTTCCGATTATAATCGATCGTTATTAATTTTTGACCGATCAATAGAAATACACGCGCATGCACGCTTCACACGAAGATGTACATACGATATATAAGAGAGAGTTAATAACATTGACGTAATATGAAATATTGAATGTATGATTTTATCGTAATATATAAAATCCATAAAGATTTAATATCGGGCAATGAAAAATTCACCAGCGCATAATCATTATATATATATAATAATTAATTGTGAATAACTGAAAAATGAGTATGATTCATCGAATAATTGACAAATATATATATACTATGTGTATATAAACAAAAGAAAAATGTATTGCATTCCAAAGTACCGCGAGAAATTTCTTCATCTTCTCGTCCAGCATCGCCTGACGATTAATACGCTCGCCTGCTTTGTCCCTCGGACTTCTCGGTGTCGCGACGACGACGATCGGTGCTGGCTTTTCACCTAAAACGCGATCTCGTTCAGCATCTTACAAAATTCAACAATTTTCATTTCATACAACGTATCAAATCAATCATCATCCTATAGCCGCACATAGATTAATGTAATATCGATAATAATATAAAGGACGAATTGAAAAGAAAAAGAGAATGACACGAGTAGCATTTCTTGACGATGTGGCGTAAAACAAAATGGCAGGAGGGCCATTTTGTGTTTTTTTCCCGATGTTTTCTTTGCCTCGTGTTGTATAGAGAAAAAATGTCACTGAAGTTACGAACGTTCTGACAAAAAAATAAATAAAAGTGCTTAAGAGCGGAAATAGGGTTAGACGGTTCAAAAAATCGATTTTTTTTTTATTTCATAAATTGATAGTAAAACTATTGAAAAATATGTTCCCAAAATTTTAAATGAAAATTCCGACTCGTTCTATTGTTATAAGCCATTAAGGGGGGAAATAGGGTTAGGACAGCGTTTTCTCAATCATTTTCATGAATTTTTTTATAGTTAAAAAAATGAATATAATTTATTGAAACTTTGAGAATATTTTATACATATACTTAAGTATATACTATAAAATTTTTGAAGAATTTCCTTGAAAACCGAAGATATTAGCGACCCCATATTCAGGTCACAATCAGACTCAGCATTTTGCTATTTTTTCAAACGCGTTTTTCTGAAAACGACTTTTTTTCATCTTGCGTACACGCTAGTTTGAAAAGTTTTCAACCAATCGTTTTGAAAATTGGCAGTTACTTTCTTCATGGTATTGCGCTCTATATGAACCTAAAATCGGAATATTATCATTATTTAAAATAATTTTTTTTTGCAAATGAAGTCGTAGAAAATGGCAAAAAATCAAGCTTTTTTGTTTTGACCCCTGTAAAAAATTCAATTTTCTATTTTTTCGATAGCATTTAGGTTCATATAGAAGAGAGACATATAATAAAAGTAAATTCCAGCCTCGTTCGATTTCAGATGAAAATTGCGGCTTCCAGAATGTACGCAAAATGCTGAGTCTGATTGTGACCTGCAATATGGGGTCGCTAATATCTTCGGTGTTTTTCAAGGAAATTCTTCAAAAATTTTATAGTATATAGTTACATATATTTATAAAATATTCTCAAAGTTTCAATAAATTATATTCATTTTTTATACTATAAAAAAATTCATGAAAATCATTAAGAAAACGCTGCCCTAACCCTATTTCCCCCCTTAACCAGAAACACTTACTTCTCAGTTGTACGGGATGATATATTCGAACAAAAACCACGTGATTTAGCCCGTTAAGGGCTTACACGCAGTTGGAAATTTCAAAAAATCGATTTTTTTTTATTGCATTTTCGGAATGTTCATATAATTGAGTATATTCTCTGAAAATTTCAACTCGATCCGGCAAATATTCTTGTAGATACATGCATATTTGTAAGGACGCTCGGAGCGTTACAAAGTAGACGGCCTAAAGAGCGGAATAGCAGCATGAAACTTTGAACGCGTTTTTCTCAACGGTGTTTTCAAAGTCAGTGAGCACGATTTCTCAAAAACGGCTGACCCGATCGGTCTGCAATTTTAACACAACCTTTTCAGATATATTCTTCAGGTATTGATCGAAGGAATAAGATTTTCGATCATTATTCCTATTTTTTTTTAACAATTCAACGAAAAAATTTTGGTCGTAAATTGGAATTTTTTTTTTTTTGAGCCGCCACTTTGTCAAAAATTAAAATTTCGCCTATTCATTCGATCAATACCTAAACTTATCTATCCACTAATAGAATCTTTTTGGTTTTTTTATTTTTAATAATCCAAACCGGAGATATTGTGCTCACCGCCAGACACCTTTTTTTGGAGGACCTCCAGATCGTCTGCAGGAGCAGTGTAAAATGAAAAATGCCAAAATAAAGTTAAAAGCTACCACAACATTTATTAATACTTCTTGTATTTGTCAAACAAAATCCCTTTTCACAAAGAATTTGTAAAAAAACGATTTTTTGGCCTTGCAACTGCGTATAACCCGTTAATAGACTTAAGAGGTGATAAAATGGAACACCGCGGTTCGGTTTTCTTGAAAAAAAATTATTTCTCGCCTTCCAAGCTCGTGTCCCGTTATTTCAATATTCGAGAAGACTGACAGGACTCACTGGTATGTAAAAAAAAATTTAAACGTAAATATTTAGGAAAGAAACCTTGATGAACGCCGGTTGGAACGAGCATGTTCCGTTCGGGTCCTTCATCGAGGCTCCTTTTCGAAATATCTTGGTTTATATTTTTTTTACATACTAGAGAGTCCTGTCAGTATCCTCAAAAAATTAAAAAGATCAGAACGCAAGCTTGGAATGCGAGAAATAATTTTTCTTTAACAAAATTCAGCCAGAACTTCATTTTATCGCCTCTTAAGCCTATTAACAGACTAAATCATGAGATTTTCGGTACGAATTATATGCTCCCGTTCATTTAAGCACTAAGTTTTCTCTAATTAACCGCAATCAATTTTTTTTTTTGCCAGAACATTTTGTAACTTCAACCACATAGATAAAAGCGTCGTGGAAATATGATAATTATAAAGAAAAATTATTCCGGATGAATCAACGACACACGTCGGTTTGGTTTTATTGGCTTCGAGAAACAGGCGCATTAGTACCGCCATTAAATTACAGTCAGTGGCGGATGGGAGAGAGGGAGACGGTTTAAAAGTATAAAAATAAAAGTACTACGAGACGTAGGATGAGGAGAGCCAGCGAGAGCTGCTATATCCGAGAGTAGCAGAGCGATAAGGACCCATAAAAATGACAAATTGTACGTACGATCGGGCCAGCGTGCTCTCCACTACCTTTTCAACCCCTGCAACGCTCTTTTTCTCACAATCCTTTTATGCCACATATATATATATATATTTGTGGGTACGGTAACACTCATCGGAAACTCATGTACGTGTTCGATTTACGTAATACTACCCTGCTATAGAATCCCTGTGCCGCAGTATGCATTCGCGGTACGAATATTTAGTCGGAACATCCTCTGTTTTTTTTTGGTCTCACTTCCGGAATTCCTCGGTACCAGGAGCATTTCCGTTGCCTCGGGCACGCGGATGATCCTCACGAAAAATCGACTGAAACGAGAGGCTCCTGTGCGAATATCTCCGAAAGAGAAAACGAGAGAACAGAGGCGGGTGAGTGGGGTTGAAGTAAAAACGAGTAGCCCCAACGGTAAAGGATAACGACCGTAAAGGGAATTAACAAATTTTTCCGACTTCCATTAAACGCAAATCTCAATTAACAATTTATGGCAACAGCTATTTGGATATCGCACCTCGACTATTTTGTTCTGAAACTGATGTACGAGTGTCGCAACGATACGTGTTGTATAATAGGTGTTCACAAATTTATGGGGTTAGCTGCAATTGGCGAATGTTTGTAAATTGTTGTCGCGAAAAATTACTCAAAAAAAGATGATAATTGAAACTTGCGCGTTACTTCCTCGTACTTTTTTTTATTCACATTCACAAAATACTTCGTCGACGGGCAAGGGACTGTTTCAACTTTGGCTTTCGCATAACGGAAGTTTGTTTATGGACAAAAATTCTAAAGAAGCAATGTTTGAGCCACAACTCGCAATTTCTTTCTCATCTTAAATTTGATAATGTGAGGTTTGCTCTACTTTCAATGTTGGACCATTTATTTTCGAAAAACTTGAAAAATTCATAACTTTAGAACGCCTTCATAGTCTATTTTTTTAGAAAGCTTAAACCCAATTGCTCAAAAATTGCTCGAGCTCCTAATGAACATTTTTGTGAATGTTCAAAATGTTATAAAATCAAAAAAAAAGTGTCGATTGTTACATAAATCGCATACATATGAGGTCTGTTCAAAAAGTATCGCGAATTTTGAATTTCCGGGCTACGTATATATAATTTTCGATTTTTTTATGGCGTTAGGTTGGTACTCATGTCCCTCACTTATGCTGAAAAAATCGGCCAATTTGAATGTTTAGTTAATTGTTGACAGCTGTTTTGGTTAGAGGTGTTTTGGCTTGTCTTCGATTTTTGCCTATTCCAAAAAAAGCAGTTTCCATCGCGACGATTGAGCTTTGGTTTCCACGTCATAACCATAAACGCATGATTCGTCACCAGTTATGACCCTCTGGAGCAAATTTGGGTCGTCGCGGACCGACCCGAGTAGAAAAATTGTAACGGCCGAGCGTTGGGCCAATACTGGTTGCCGTTGTGCCGGTACTGGCTGCCAGTATTGGGCCAGTACAGATTCGGTACAGGAGTGTAATAGCCGGCCGTTATACTGGCACCAACGGTCGGGCCAGTACCGGTTATTTAATTGGCCCGAACTTTGGCCCGGACTTTGGCTCCGACTTTGGACCAGACTTTGGCCCAGATCTGGCAAACTTCTGGGTTACTACTGGCAATAACGGTCGTACCAATACTGGTTATTTCATTGGGCCCGATCTTGGCAGACGATTTTGCCGACGGTGCAAATTACATCTCAGCGAGAAATGGCAAATTAAATAGATATCGAATCGACGTCTTTTAGACACTTTTGGCGTCTAGTGGACGCCGATCCAATGTCTATTTAAATTCTATTTCTCTCTGGGAGTAATTTATATTTCTTTTTACCGCGTGACCAGATGTTTCCCAAGCAGCACACGTACGTCCAAAGGATGTACTTTGGACGAAAGGACGTTCTTCGGATGTTTTTAGAACGTCCTTTGGATGTCTGTGTTGTCTGGGTTGTTTATGCATAAATGTTTGATAATTAAATGCATTTGATATATACTAAATACTCGGAGTAGTTTTTATTAATAAGAGACTAAGTACATATACAGGTCTGAAATACGTACTTAAATGTTTATAGAACAGTGTTTATAAAATATAGACTATATGAAGCAAATATTCGACTAAAAAATATTGTATTAATCGTGCAATTTCAAGTTCGGGGCAAATTATAATTTAACAATTTGGTTGTTTGCAAAATAATGGACTTTTGATCAGAATAACCTAATCTACAATTACATTACAGAACGCAACTGTTAAAGTGAAATACTCTCAGTATTGGCATTTTCTATAGCCCAGTACTAAGCCTGTATCGAAGCCAGAACTTGGCCGTATTTTATAGCCTGTTTTGGCCCAGATCTGGTTATTATACCGGCCCGTAGTGCGGTCAGATTGACAACCAGTACTGGCACAAGACGATATTTTATACTGACCCAAAGCTTGGCCAAGTTGTCAGCCAGTACTGAAACAATACTGGCTGCCAAAGTTTGGCCGCCAATACTGGCCCAAAGCTTGTCCAGTAGAATTCAACCAGTACTGGCATAAGACTGACTATTATCATACAGATTCTTTGATCGATTTTTTGGAATAGGCAAGAATCGAAGACAAGCCAAAACACGTCTAACCAAAACGGCTGTCAACAATCAACTAAACATTCAAAATGACCGATTTTTTCAGCATAAGTGAGGGACACGAGTACCAACCTAACGACACAAAAAAATCGAAAATCGAATATACGTAGCCCGCGGAAATTAAAAATTCGCGATACTTTTTGAACAGACCTCGTAAGAGGGCTGTTACTGATTTACTTGTGTGCCAAATTCCAGCCTGAAAGTCCAAACCAATTCGAAGTTACTGCGGTTCTAATTTTGCACCCCTACGACACACATACACTTGCACCCACACATCCATCTGCAAATTTTTCCTAAATGTAATTTTTCGATGTTTCGGAACACTTTGAACGCAATGCGATAAAAAAACACGTTTTTTTTTAGTCTTAACGACGGTTTCACTGTGGGGAAACAAAAACGTGTAACTGTAAAAATAATCCTGATAAAAAAAACGTTTTGGCGTTGCATCAAAGTGAAAAGAATAATTTAAAAAAAAAAAACAAGTTTGAAACTCTTCAAACCGGAAATCGGTAAAAAAAAAATCAATAACAAACGTTATCCCCTTTTCTGTAGATAGTGTGATTAGTATACTTTGAATGTAATTTATCGCGTACAACGTTTCGCAATGCAATCCGCGACCCGCACAGACGGCGTAGATACGACGACAGCAGGGATGCAGATGACAGGCCTCCGGGGTCTTAATTTAAAAGTTAGATGACACCGAGGCGCGGCTTACCGCGTATATAAATCACGGAGAGGGTGAGCTAGTAGCGAAAGCTTTTGCACCCGGCGCATATACAGACCGCAGTGAACGACGGACCCAATACATACAAATTCATACCTACAGATATACTCTTCTGTGTGTCTCGCAAAGTTTCGATGCACAAATATTCGGGTATCTAGACTTTCGTAAACTCGCGCTTCGTTGTTATCAGAAATGATAAAAATACGTGCGATACGTTTAAATGTTCTATAATGCGATTAGAAAAAATATATATTTTTGCGAGTTTCGTTCATTTACAAATTAAAAAACGTATGGTATAAAAAAAAATCCGAAACTTCGCACACGTTGGTATCTCTGGGTTATTCTCTGTGTGGATTTTTCATCTATTATTTCGTCATAGAGGAAGCTTTGCCAACGAAATAATATGACGAGAAAGCAATTTGCATGTTTCCGATTTACACAGTTGTTTTTTTATTCCGAAAATCGTTAACAGCGATTTACCGATTTTCCCAAATGTTTATAATTTCGAAGATCGCAATTTTAAAAGAAAATTCGACGTTAAGTACGAACTTAAGCTCCAAATTAATCACCAGGTAAAGTATGAAACAAACGTCCAATTTACAAAATCCTGATTTCTAACTTAGAATATATACGAGGGGGGGGGGGCCCAAAAAAACGGGAATTTCGTCACAATTTCTTTATTTTTTAATATTTTTACACCAAATTTTGATCACCTTCAAAGTATTCTCCTTTAACCACAACGCACCTCTGCAAACGATCCTGCCAATGTTCAAAACATTTTTTAAATTCACTTATCGGGATGTTCTTTAGGCCTTCCAGCGATTTTTGTTTTACCTCCTCCACAGTGGCAAAACGCTTGATTGCTGCTTTGTTTCGGGGTCGTATCCATAGCACCACGATTCATCACCAGTAATCACCTTGGAAAAAAGTTCAGGGTCCTCTTCGAGCTGATTTTGAAGTTGAAAACATGCCTGAAGTCGACGCTCCCTTTGCTCGTCTGTGAGAAGCCGAGGGACAAATTTGGCTGCAACTCTGCTCATGTGCAAATCTTTGGATAAAATCCTCTGAATTGAACTCCATGATATCCCAGACATCTCACAGAGTTGATCAATGGTTCGGCGACGGTCTTCACGAATGAGAGCATTGATTTTGTCGACGTTTTCGTCACTTCTTGACGTTGAGGGGCGTCCCGAACGGGGTTGGTCTTCAATTGACATTTCTCCATTTTTAAAACGTGAAAACCACTCGTAGACGCTGATTTTACTTAGGGCAGCATCTCCGTAAGCAGTCTTAAGGCGGTAGTCTGGTCTAGAATACTCATACAGATTGAGAATATATATATTTTTTTTTTTTCAGATGCATAGAACATCGTCTAGAGTAGGCGCCGATTGAGGCGGCTTTCGGCGCACCATGTTGCAACAAGACAAAAAACTACATGGAAATATTTGAAATAATTTTTTTTTTTAATGTACAAGTATTCTCTAAGGATCAATAAATGCACGTGTAAATTTTCATCGAGACAACTTCAACGGTTTAAAAATTATTGCACATTAGAAATGACGTCAAAAATCTCGCTCTAGACCAGACTACCGCGTCAAGCATTACAGTAGTTTCCGCGGCCGATTTCCCCAACAGAAAACAAAATTTCACAGCCGCGCCGTTGCTCTCGACAATTGGCCATCACGTTTTCGCCGAAATGGAAAAAGTTGTTTCACTACAAAAATTCCCACGGGCGAACCGATGCACTCACGGCGACAGAACTTCGCACACTAACTCAGAAGACGTGTCCCCAATGGACACCTGGTCGAGCAATGGGTTCCCCCACTCTCCCTCCCCGCCTCAGCGCAATTCCCGTTTTTTTTGGGTCCCCCCTCGTATATCTCTACCCAGTTGAACACCATGCGCTTTTTACACCGCAAACATACTTTTTTCTACTTTTCTCCGCTCTTGGTTCAACGTCGGTGAAAAGACAGGATTTAAATGAAAAAAAAGAGAGAAAAAAAAATTGAAACTGATAGTGGAATATATGCGTCGTAGAACTTCCGCGAGCTCTCGTGCGGAATTGAAGAAGCGTAAGATGGAACGTGCCGAAAACTCGTCCTCTCGGACTTATTAAAAAGGTAAAGGGCGGGGAAGAGGTCCACTCGTCGACGATAGCGGTGTATGAGAAAGAGAGCACAAGAGAGAGAGAGAGTGGGCGAGGGAGAGGAAGAGAAGGAGCGAGACGTTTACATACTGCTCTCGGTGAAAATCCGACGAGAGGACGTCGACGACGACGAGATGTACTTGGCCGTATCAGATATAGATATAATAAATCAGGCTACTCTAATATCACCCAACGCTTGAATTCTGCGAGCTAGTTTTTAAAGAAGAGAATTGAGAGAGGGTGGGTGGGGGGAGATTGAGAACGACGGGATGGGTGCCGTTGATTCATCGTGAATTAAAGAAAAATTAAAATAAAAATCGACCATCTTTTTTTTTCTCCTTGTACGTAAATGGGTCACTGCAGTGGAAGCAGTAGGAGTCCCCACCCAGAAGCCCGCATAAATACATCTCATGTTCTGAAAAAAAAAATCATTGATTAGTCGCTTTTCAATGGGTCATGGCTATTTCTTTCAACTCGACCCAATGAGCCATCGAATTGAACGGGAAAAATGTCGTTGTACGTTTCGTATCATAAGGATTCCGCGAGCGAATCACTTTCGAATCTTTAATTAGAGTATATGTCACATATACGTATAAAAAGAAATATGAATTATCGATGATTATTTCTTGAATCTCGTTCGTCCCTCTCGGCGTCCTATAAACAAAATTAAAACGAACTAAAAAAAAAAGTACAGCTCCTTGTATTAGCGTGTATAATATAGACATATATTACGTTATTGCTGTAATATTTTTTTAAGTACAAAACTATGTAGATATATGTTATATTATATTAAATAAACAAGTAGAGAAAACATCGCAGAGATAAAGAGAGAGAGAGAAAGAGAATAGTATTTTCAGTGTATGACTGTGTGTGAATGTCTGTGTGTGAGAGAGAGTGTTTCCGAGACCTCAAATGTACGTATATATATAATATATGTACGAACAGCATGAACAAACTTACCTCGAAACTTTCTACACACTAATTAACTCTATTCTAATGATTATTGTGCAGCTACGAATGGGAGCAACAACGTCGTCCGACTAACGTAATAGTTTTTTTTGTCTCCTTCAATTTCACATTTTATTGTTCTTCAATTTTCTCGTGTCACGCCAAGAAATCGGATATTTTTTACCTCAAACACGACACAACATCAGCCCCAACCATTTTCCCCTCTTCTCAACGTGTCTGTGTGTGTATATAATCACGATTTGTATAATCGATGACAGTTGACACTGTGGATTGAAAGTACAACCGAATCTGTCGTTATCTTTTTTTAGGTCGCACAATTTCATCAATTAAAATTCAATAATTATCATTATTATTATTAATGATACATTTTATTTTAGCCACCATTATGTCGTATCTCTGCAGGGGATGAATATTGCAATTTAGTGAAATAATTCATGGCCGTAAGAGAGTGAAATGGCTTAAGAGCATGTGGGAGACGATGAGAAATTCCAACAGCGTCGGTATAGTAGGAACCTTTGAAATCTGGGTAACACTCAAGGAACATGTACCAAATACCCATGTTAACCGTGCCAAAAACGATTTATTATGCATTTTGATATTGTAACCTTGTAGCGTTCGAGTCTGAAAGGTGCGCCAGTGGAGTATAAACGGATTAAATCGAAACCCTTTTCCACAATTACTTATATTTTTTGGCTAAATGTTAATTTTGCAAATACAGCAACAAATAAATGTTCGTCAATTAGGGTTCTCATCCGTTATTATGGTAAGAGTCAAATCTTTCGGAATTACCCTATACAATAATAATTATCGATTTTTGTTTTAGAGCTCTCCATTTTTAGCTGAAAATATACATTTATATTTTGAATTTCAACATGCTCCGGTTCTTACGATATAGATAGAGGCGTCCAGAATTACTTGACCAAATTTCAAATCATTCGGATTGAAAGTTTAGGAGTGGCTTTTGGCAGAAAATTTCAATGCATTCTGTCGGTAATACGCAAGCCGACAATACCAACCGGCAATACCAAATACGCAAGTTAACCGTGCCGAAAACGAGTTACTATGTATTTTGGTATTGTAACCTCGATATTGCCAGGTAGGATTCCAAAAACTCACGAAAATTATCTGTGAACTGAGAATAGAGTAAGGAAAATCTCGCGTTGGAGTCTGAAAGTCGCGCCAGTGGAGTATAAACGGATTAAGCCAAAACCCTTTTCCACGATTACTGTGTATTTTTTGGCTAAATGTTAATTTTGCAATTGCCACAATAAATAAATGCTCTTTAGTTGGGGTTTTTATCCGTCTACATAAGGGTCAAATTTTTCGGAATTACCCTATACAATAATAATTATCGATTTTTGTTTTAGAGCTCTCCGTTTTTAGCTGAAAATAAACATTTCTATTTTGAATATCAACATTTTCTGATTCTTACAATATAGATAGAGGTGTCCAGAATTACTTGACCAAATTTCAAATCATTCGGATTGAAAGTTTAGGAATGGCATTTGGCAAAAAATTTCAATGCATTCTGTCGGTAATGCAGGGTCGGTAAAACCGACCTTTCACATGCTCCTAAGTGCATGTGTTAGAAAAAAAAAGCATTAACGCCCGGAACGAGCGACTAACCATGAAGAAGTACGGGTAGCGTAGCTGAGAGCGCAGTAGAAAGCGCAGCGGAAGTAGCGTGTTTCCAGCGATACGGTCAGCCAACCGGGAGTAGTAACGCCGTAACATGTCAGACACACTCTGGTTTCTATGCACCAAGAAACGGGACGACTACGGCGTTATATAAGTGTTCGTACTTCTCGTCGCAGTGCGAATCTTTAAATTCTTCAATGTATATGTGGCGACCTCTTTTTCTTGGTGCAAAGGAAAACGAGATATCGATTGAAGTTTGGGTTGAAAAAAAACATTATTTTTATCCAATTAATTTTACACGAAGCGCTCTCCCGTCAGATCAATCATTTTTTTTACGATCTTCATCGACATCTTGGGTAATTTGCCAGATTTCAAGTATAATACTTCAGAGTATATTTTGTGACGAAAAGAATTAATAATTTCTACAAATTTCTGAGTTGATTTTTTTCCTTCATATTTATACAATTTAGAAAGGAATAAATGACACAAAAAATAATTGTTCTACAACGAAGTTGTCTTTTTATTACGAACTTTGGAATGCAATAGGGTTTATATTATTTTCATATCGGAATTGACAATTTGGCGGAAAATAAAACGGAATGGTTTAATCGATCGGGCTGAAATTTTTCACGCAAGTGGAGATGATCAATCCCCTTTCTCTGATACGAGGTCTGTTAAAAAATTATCGCGAATTTTGAATTTCCGCGGGCTACGTATATTCGATTTTCGATTTTTTTTGTGGCGTTACGTTGGTACTCATGTCCCTCACTTATGCTGAAAAAATCGGCCATTTTGAATGTTTAGTTAATTGTTGACAGCTGTTTTGGTTAGACGTGTTTTGGCTTGTCTTTGATTTTTGCCTATGTTTGTTAAGTTTCAACCACTCTTTCAGTTTTTACACGATTTTTCACTTCTTCAAAAATATCTGCTACAGTCGATTTTGAAAAAAATACAAATACCCTCGTTAAATGCGGTTCGGGATGTTGATTTTTTTGTCGGTTTCAGACGCGTCCCTGAATATTATGTACAACAACAATTTAGAGCAAAATGAAAAGTGCCTTATCTTAATCAATGCAAATAATTAATTTAATTTAATTTTCGGCAAATCATCTTCATTTTTACTGTCGAACAAAAGTTCGGCAAAAAGGAAGACTTTCACATTTGTTGTAGAACAATTCTTTGGTGGCGTTTACCTCTTTTTAGACATAAAGATATGGACAAAAAAACAACTCCAAAACGGGTGGGTTGATTATTGAAAAAAAAAAAAATGACAGAATATACTCTGAAATGTAGCTAATTTCTAGAAATACCGATGAGAGTTGAAATAAAAAATAGTTGGGTTAACGGAGAACGGCTTCATATTTTTACACAGTCACGTAAATCTGAGTACTTTCATTCAAAACAAAAATAGTTCAACAAATTGCCTTTTCGCCTTGAATCAACGTAAATAACAAAAATTAATGTGACATTTGAGCAAAATGGATTTGATAAATTAGAAATAATGTTTCATTGATTTCACCAATTTCTTTTTTATTGGTAGACTAATGTGGAGGAAAAAAAACAATAACGTCGAGAGAACAATCGCTCTTACGTTGTAAGCACTGCAATAATAGACGCTAATTGCTCACTCTGTGCATTAAACAAAAAATGCGATAAGTGAACGACACTTATTTCTCAACATACCATAAATTTTTCATTACCGTCAATGGAAGAATTGTGAACGGTCAGAACAGTGAGGTCAACAGGTGATCCGGGTGATGATCATTCTCGACGAATGGAAAGTAATTTTCGTCGGTGAACGAGAGAAAAAATAAATATCAAAATGACGACGATTCATTATCCCGTACGTGGCACGCGGACTAAATATATGGATCACACGCGCAAAGTGCGTTAACGCCCGAGACCCGTTTCAGACTGATTCTGACTGCGTGGATGTCTCTTGGACCCTCCTCTCTCCGAGATATAACCAGTTGTCTGCCGCATATACTCTCTGACATGTTCCCTCTATAGGTCTCGAAACGATAGGAAAATGTTCTCTCCCTTCTCTCCCACGATGATTCTATATACACTACCACGAAAAAAAACAGCCATTCATCGATAGTTCCCATCAAGGAGATAATTGAAAGTTCTCCCAGCATGCGTAAAGTATCTCTCGATACGAAATGAAAGTGCGTCACGAAAAAACCCACTGAGTCCATACGTTTTTCTTCGATGCCCAAAATGTTTATGCAGGGAAGACTGTGGCGCCACGTTCGCCACGTTTTTTTTCTTCTCACAAATCGGAAGGAAATTGCGTTTTATCGCTAAACTAGCTGTGCCCGGCGGTTTCACCCGCGTTAAATTTGGATTATACATGCTATGACCCTCGCTCCATAGGGTCATAGCGTGAAGTTATATGGCCTAGAGCCTTCCTGAATAAACGGGCTATCTAATGGAAAAAGAATTTTTCAAATCGGATTAGTATTTCCTGAGATTAGCGCGTTCTAACACACAAACTCTCCAGCTTTATTATAGTAGTAGAGATCAGACTATCTTTGGATCTGTTCGATCCCAAATCTGTTCACGTTCGTTATTCGAATACAAGTAACATTCAATTTAAAAGATTATAATATATGAAAATATTGATTTTCAATAAATCTACGTTTGTCACACAGTACTCCACGCGTTGTGTCCATTGAGCAAAGCGTAGAATTAACCGTGACGAGCACTGTTAACTACAGAGTACATTGTGACACGCGACAAAAATTATAAGTACCAAAGTAGCAAATAAATAGGCTCTTATTTTTTTATCACTGTTTATTCCAGACTTTGGTAAGCTTTTTATTTGTTAATATCGAAAAATGTGATGAATATAGCACACTAGTAGAAAATCAAATTAATAATAATAATATTGAAGATGAATTGGTATAGCAGTAATTATTTTGAAGAGAGAAAATAGGGTTAGACGGTTCAGAAAAACGATTTTTTTTAAATTTCATACATTGTTAGTTAAAATATTGAAAATATGTTCCCAAAATTGTAAATGAAAATTCCGACTCGTTCTATTGTTATAAGCCATTAAAGTGAGTAGCTCTCCTTCAGGGCCCGAGCGCACCACGTGTATAACCGAGCGGTCACTATTTTTTCAAACGCGTTTTTCTGAAAACGACTTTTTTTCAACTCGCGTACACGCTAGTTTGGCAAGTTTTCAACCAATCCTTTTGAAAATTGGCAATTACTTTCTTCATAGTACTGCGCTCTGTATGAACCTAAAATCGGAATATTATCATTATTTAAAATCATTTTTTTTTTGCAAATGAAGTTGTAAAGAATGGCAAAAAATCATGCTTTTTTGTTTTGACCGCTGTAAAAAATTCAATTTTCTATTTTTTTGATAGCATTTAGGTTCATATAGAATAGAGACATATAATAAAAGTATATTACAACCACGTTTGATTTCAGATGAAAATTGCGGCTTCCAGAATGTAAGCAAAATCCTGAGTCTGATTGTGACCTGCAATATGGGGTCGCTAATATCCCCGGTGTTTTCCAAGAAAATTCTTCAAAAAATTTATAGTATATACTTAAATATATGTATAAAATATTCTCAAGGTTTCAATAAATTATATTTATTTTTTATACTATAAAAAAATTTATGAAAATCATTGAGAAAACGCTGTCCTAACCTTATTTCGCCCCGTAATATGAACACTCTGTTGGCTGCGTGATTTCTTGAGATTGCGAAAAAAGACGTGAAAGCCAAGTCTGCATGCTGTCAGAGATCTCTATCAGGCCACAACGCAGCCCCTCACCCTTTTTAAACACAAAGGACCCCACTGTACGTTTTTGTACTTTATAGCAAATACTTCAGTTCGCGAACAATTGGATGTTATGCTACGTACATTAATGTTTATCTCTGATTACACCCAACGTTGTATTATAACACTTTTTACAGAAAGACCTGCGGAAAAAGAATCAGAACAAAATTTGCTTCTGCCGGCCTCGATCGCCTATCTATTAATAATACAATGATTTAATCTTGTTTATATATGATTTCTGCTGGATAGAGGTATTTTGATATCGAAAATAAACGTTTTTATCATAAGAATCACTTATTGAAGTAAACGACAACATTATAAACTCTCCCTGTTACATAGAGCCCCATGGCATGCACAAGAAGTTCCGCTCTTCCCTACACATAGGCCCTTCGATGAAATCATATGCCTCAAATCCCAATATGACAAAGACAGAAGCCATCGTTCAATCCTTTTCAACAACGAGAGATAATTAAGGGGGGAAATAGGGTTAGGCGGTTCAAAAAATCGATTTTTTTTTTATTTCATAAATGTTAGTAAAACTTTTGAAAAATATGTTCCCAAAATTTTTAATGAAAATTCCGACTCGTTCCATTGTTATAAGCCATTAAGGGGGGAAATAGGGTTAGGACAGCGTTTTCTGAATGATTTTCATGAATTTTTTTATAGTATAAAAAATGAATATAATTTATTGAAACTTTGAGAATATTTTATACATATATTTAAGCATATACTATAAAATTTTTGAAAAATTTCCTTGAAAAACACCGAAGATATTAGCGACCCCATATTGCTTGTTTTTCTTGGTACTATTTTTTCAAACGCATTTTTCTGACAACGACTTTTTTTAACTTGCGTATACGCTAGTTCAAAAAGTTTTGAACCGATCGTTTTTAAAATTGGCAGTTACTTTCTTCACAGTATTGCGCTCTATATGAACCCATAATCGGAATATTATCATTATTGAAAATAATTTATTTTTTCGCAAATAAAGTTGTAAAAAATGGAAAAAAATCATGCTTTTTTGTTTTGACCCCTGTAAAAAATTCAATTTTCTATTTTTTTTTAAAGCATTTAGGTTCATATAGAAGAGAGACATATAATAAAAGTAAATTCCAACCTCGTTTGATTTCAGATGAAAATTGCGGCTTCCAGAATGTACGCAAAAGGCTGAGTCTGATTGTGACCTGCAATATGGGGTCGCTAATATCCCCGGTGTTTTTCAAGAAAATTCTTCAACATTTTTATAGTATATACTTAAATATATGTATAAAATATTCTCAAAGTTTCAATAAATTATATTCATTTTTTATACTATAAAAAAATTCATGAAAATCATTGAGAAAACGCTGTCCTAACCCTATTTCCCCCCTCAAAAGATTCCGTAACGAAACTATATTTATGGCTACAGTAAATCAGCGCACAAATAAAACAAACGAGAAGAATGTTCGCGACATATTCAAGATAATATTCGTGACATGGAAGTTCTTATAAACTCGAAGGAAACGATACATAGACGGGGTTTATTCCACAGATTCAACATCCCTACTCTATCAAGAGATCCTCGATTCCGTTCCGAAGAACGAAGTCTCTGATCTACGTCATCATTGGTTCTCAGACCTTGATATCCATCGATCCTCATAGAGCAACGCTGTATAGATAATACAAGACATCATCGATCAGATTCATATAAGGGAACATCATGTACGGTGGAGAAAGAGAAATCGTGAGATAGCGAAAAAAAACGAAATTGCGAAGACACAGAAAATAAGGAGTGTGTCATCGATGGCGAGGGACGAAAATGTAACGTGTGTACAGCCGAAAGAAGAAGAAAGGAGGTGGAGGAGAAGCAGAACTCTTACTCTTTCTCGTTTCAGCATAGCACCTCTTGTGTTCAGTTCGCGGCTAGCTGGGAAGTTGGGGGTGGCTGACAGCTAGTGCTGAATGGACCAACGCGAAGAATACAGCACGAGGCGAGAGATATGTATCGGTGTCGGTGCGTCTATACTTTCTGGATTGAGTTTCTATGTGTAGCGAGGGGTGGTTTTTGGTAGGAGTTGGTTTTGGCCCGATTAGCTCTTTCTCCCTTGCGTCTGGGTGATTCAAACAACAAGGAAGAAAGTACAGAGAATGCGAGGAAGAGAGAAAGATACGAAAGAGGGAACTGGTGGGCAGGAGAATAGGAGAAGGATGACGCGGTCGCGTAGTGGGAGAGGCGTCGGCGCGTCGGAGTCAACACGGAAAGATTCAGAATGAAAGAGAGAGAGAGAGAGAGAGAGAGAGAAAGAGAGAAATGTCGGGGTTGAAGGGGATATCCCGCGCGTTTAAATTCGCCCACGTGTTGTGCGGATGACGTCACGGCGAAACGCGTAGGCGTTAGAGCGCCGTAGAGTGGGTTGTGCGACGAGGAAGCAGGATGACGAAGTTCTCTCTCTCCCGCAACGAGAAACTCCATGGAGAAACGATGAGGCGAACGGGAGGAACGACGAGTAGGAGGGGAAGAAGAGAGGAGCTTTCGCGAGCTGGGATATGGGAGGGAAGGATCCAGAGAGAGAGGGGGAGAGAGACAGGAAGAGAAAGGAGGGATGAAGGGTGCGGAGTGTTGCGGAGGACCGGCGAGGATCAATGCAACGACGGGTCCGGGAGGGCAGAACCCGAGAATTCCCGCAGGAAGCTACATTTCCCGATACACACACGATGTTATAACAGTCCGGTATCCAACACTGTGACAATGACAGAGCGAAGAGGGGGAGGAGTGAAGAAAGGTATATGTACTGTTCTAGGTATCCTAATGGTATGTAACTACCTATAGGATTATTGTACGACTGAATCGCATGAACCGAATGTCCGTTGTTTCTCTTGTCCCGAGTGATAGTAACACATACACGACAATACAACATCCAAATAGGATAAACGGTTGACAATTGTTGGCCCCCTAAGCAAATTAACAACGTACAGTTCCTGGCATATGATTGTACTCTCAAAAAGTTTCTCTTTCATCAAATAGGATTCACTTCATCAGAAAGTAAAACCTCTTCTCAACTCAGGCGTCTAAAATTCATTCCTTTCAAGACATAAAGAAATATCCTCGTCGTACGTTCCGCTTTTGTGAAAATGTTTAGCGTTTTTTTTATGTGTCACGTTTTATTGTTAACTGGCATTATTCTGCGTGCAAGCTCCTTCTCATTAAATCATCCTCTCACTGACATGGCGAAATACTATTTTATTCTCTTTTTTTATTACTTCGGTAGTCTTGCAATTCGTCAGCGATGTTTCAAGAGAAGCTCAGCTTTTTTACAACATTATCCATCTCAGATGTGTCACTTATGACAGCCGGAACAATGAGCGTGAATAACGGAATATATTCAAATGGGAAAAAAATTATCCTCACTCTCCAAACGGAATCGTCCTTTCTCGCGTTGTTTTTAATGAACTAATGCTCACTTTTTCGATGCAAATAGAAATTGTTTCGGAAGTAACAGACTTTCCCACATCTGTAATGGAACGTTTTATATTTCATTAACTCTGTTGATTCTTAAGGTAGTAGTCTGGTAACTTAAGCCGATTTTCATGTCTTTTTTGGAGGGCGTTTTTTTGTAGGAAAATGAAAATGAATCGTTTTGGATATTTAGGATGTTTTTATTTACATATTAAAAATACAAAAAAAAATTTGTTTGAAAAAATTTAATAGTTTATTGTTATTATTATTATTGATCGAAGTTGGCAGCCCGGGTCCTAACTTTTTTTCTACCGAACCGATTGCTTTCAAATTTTAACAGGTTACTCTGCACACTTATAGTTCTCGTCGGAACTACCGAGAAGATTTTTCACCCCTAACTTTTCACTTTACAACCCCTTCTTTGCTAAAATAAAAGGACTTTTTTTTCCAAAGTCCGCCATTTTGTTATTTATCCATGAAATTTAACTTCAGTAGTTCCGACCAGAATGACATGTCTATAGTTTAAGAATTATCAAGAATTTTCGATTTCAGATAACATCAAGAGCCAAAATCACCGGGGCGCTTTTTTTTCGAGGTGCCAACTTCGATCAATAATAATAATAATAATAAACTATAAAATGTTTTCAAAAAAAATTTTTTTTGTTTCTTCAAATACAAAAAAAAATAAAAACATAAAATGTAAATAAAAACATCCTAAATATCCAAAACGATTCATTTTTATTTTCCTACGAAAAAACGCCCTCCAAAAAAGACATGAAAATCGGCTTAAGTTACCAGACTACTACCTTAAGGGAGGAAATAGGGTTGGACGGTTCAAAAAATCGATTTTTTTTTTATTTCATAAATTGTTGGTAAAACTATTGAAAAATATGTTCCCAAAATTTTAAATGAAAATTCCGACTCGCTTTATTGTTATAAGCCATTAAGGGTGGACATAGGGTTAGGACAGCGTTTTCTCAATGATTTTCATGAATTTTTTTATAGTATAAAAAATGAACATAATTTATTGAAACTTTGAGAATATTTTATACATATATTTAAGCATATACTATAAAAATTTTGAAGAATTTCCTTGAAAATCACCGAAGATATTAGCAACCCCATATTGCTTGTTTTTCTTGGTACTATTTTTTCAAACGCGTTTTTCTGAAAACGACTTTTTTTTAACTTGCGTACACGCTAGTTTGAAAAGTTTTCAACCAATCGTTTTGAAAATTGGCAATTACTTTCTTCATAGTATTGCGCTCTATATGAACCTAAAATCGGAATATCATCATTATTTAAAATAATTTTTTTTTTTGCAAATAAAGTGGTAAAAAATGGCAAAAAATCATGCATTTTTGTTTTGACCCCTGTAAAAAATTCAATTTTCTATTTTTTTGATAGCATTTAGGTTCATATAGAAGAGAGACATATAATAAAAGTAAATTCCAACCTCGTTTGATTTCCGATGAAAATTGCGGCTTCCAGAATGTACGCAAAATGCTGAGTCTGATTGTGACCTGCAATATGGGGTCGCTAATATCTTCGGTGTTTTTCGAAGAAATTCTTCGAAAATTTTATAGTATATACTTAAATATATGTATAAAATATTCTCAAAGTTTCAATAAATTATATTCATTTTTTATACTATAAAAAAATTCATGGAAATCATTGAAAAAACGCTGTCCTAACCCTATTTCCCCCCTTAAGGAAAAAAAGCTGTTCATGCTTTCGACAAAATGAGCCAATTAATAACAAATAACTATTCCTTTTTTTTGGCAAATGAATTTGTTATAAAACGTATATTCACTGCAAACTGCTAACAACTTTCAGGGACAGCCAACAATTGTATCGGATACTCTACAGCCAATAGTTGGGGTGTATCACATCGTAACAAAACCATGAGAAACCAACACCCTCTCCCACGAGCTTCATCCCCCCATCTCTTTCTCCCTCTCTCTTGCTAGTCGATGGTGGATTTATACACGTCTGTGCGGTGTAAGAGACGAGGTATAGCGATTTATCGATACGAAATCCCAAGATCGACGAGCCGGATGCTGCCGATCCGTGTGTGAAACTCGGAAATTCTTTACTCGGTTATATCCTTTTTCATGCAATACGCGTAATCTTTTCAACGTTCTTTCAAAATCCATAGAGTGCTTTTAACAACACAGTGATTGTCTGACAAAAAACATTGCGATTAATTGCAATGAATGAAAAAAAAACGTGAGGCAGGGGTGGAAGACCTTTTATTCATAATGATCCAGCAACATTGGCTTTTCCGACTCTTTGCTTCCTCATAAAGGAGGCTTTGTCACCGCATGGAATGCAAAATTCAAACCCCTGCATCTTTCGGATGGTTGAACCGTTTAGGTGTCCCCCTTCTTTGATATGAATTCCGTCAATATTGGACCACTCATTTCAGTTTCAAGGGGGATTTTAAGTTTGTATAAAATGTTTGTTATCGCTCTAGCACTTGCGACTTTCCAATTATCGCATTGAAACTTTTTACACAAATAAAACATTACTGAACAATGTGTGGTATTGAGATGACTCAAGACTTTCTTCAGGTAGAACCATTTGAATGTAAGGCGTTAACACACACACACGCACACCGGACATTTTATGTAAATGTGTTTTTTGGATGTGTTCATCACATTCTGAACACATTTTCTTTGTAAAAAAAAGTTATGACACTCGAAGATCGAACTTCGATATATTAATATCGAAATAGTGAAGCCACTATAACGACGAATCAGAGGAATAGGGTAGCATGTTCCCCCAATTCATCGTCCCCAAAAAAGTAACTAGACCGAAAAATCCCTCGACTATTGACCCGCAATGCTACTAGATGGCGCGGTAAACGTATTCTCATATAGGGTAGCATGTTCCCCAAATTCATCGTCCCCAAAAAAGGAACTAGACCGAAAAATCCCTCGACTATTGACCCGCAATGCTACTAGATGGCGCGGTAAACGTATTCTCATATAGGGTAGCATGTTCCCCAAATTCATCGTCCCCAAAAAAGGAACTAGACCGAAAAATCCCTCGACTATTGATCCGCAATGCTACTAGATGGCGCGGTAAACGTATTCTCATATAGGGTAGTATGTTCCCCAAATTCATAGTCCCCAAAAAAGTAACTAGACCGAAAAATCCCTTGACTATTGAGCCGCAATGCTGCTAGATGGCGCGGTAAACGTATTCTCATATCTACTCGCCCGAATGCCGGAGTTCGAGGACTGAGCAGTAGATACGTTGCTCTTATGATCGGACAACCGCCTTTTTTATTATGCCATAATGACAACAATTATTAATTATCAATTATTAATTATTAATTATCAATTATTAATTATTAATTATTAATTATTAATTATTAATTATTAATTATTAATTATTAATTATTAATTATTAATTATTAATTATTAATTGATAATTATTAATTATTAATTATTAATTATTAATTATTAATTATTAATTATTAATTATTAATTATTAATTATTAATTATTAATTATTAATTATTAATTATTAATTATTAATTATTAATTATTAATTATTAATTATTAATTATTAATTATTAATTATTAATTATTAATTATTAATTATTAATTATTAATTATTAATTATTAATTATTAATTATTAATTGTTAATCTAGTTACTTTTTTGGGGACGATGAATCTGGGGAACATGCAACCCTACCATCAGAGGATGACTTTCAGTCACGTGGTCATCCGACATCAACAGACTTCACTGATCCGGGCACTCCTAACCTAAAACTTCGTAAACCAAGACGCCCGTAAACCCGGCCCATTGATGCTGATGACATTGAATAGACGATTTTATTGCCTCTTGAAAACAAAAGATCTGCTACGAGGAAGCAAAGATGAAAGAAGAAGCAGAACCAAATAAATATGACACCTTGACGAGCATTGAGTACAATGCCCAGAAGCGTCATTTATAGACTCTCGTGTTCTCGCTTCCAGTTATTTTCAACACTCTCGACATTCAATCCTCACAAACTTTGTAGACAAATTGATTACAAGGTCGATTGGAAATCATTACTATTTTCTTTTTTTTTGCTCGCATAAGGTTATTGCGAAAACCGCCCGACCTCCTGTCGCGCCCCCTGGTCGTATCGAGAACATTTAAGGGATTCTCCCCGGTGGACGAGATGAGAAGGAGGGAAAAACAAGGTGTCGGCGCATACAGGACAGCCTTGGATGTATTCTCGTACCCACGACGTCCACCGAGTTATACAGAGTGTAGATATCTGTGTTAGTGATGTGCACTTCATTTTCTTTTTTTTTTCAACCCGATGTTATTCACGTGACTGAATCCCCGCCACGCTTCGCCGCTCGTGTGTCTAATCAACTATGAGGTTTTCTAGCCGCTCGTCAAACACCTTATTTCGATCTCACTCTTTCGTTCATGGTCTCTTCGCTAACGAGAGAATCTCCGCGAATTGCCACTTTTCTTCCCTCTATACTCTGTACTCTCTAGTGAGGCCAGAAAGCTCACTCGTTTCTCTCTTAGGTTTATGTACGGAGACCGAATCATCGGGGAATAAACAGAGAAAGTAGGAAAAGAAGAAGAAGAAGACGAAAAAGAGAGAGAGAGAGAGTATTCGGAGAATCCATGATGAGTGAGAGGATACGAGAAACACACTGAGCTTAGGGGTTGATCGTAATGTTTCATCCTTCGTATAGTGATAAATCCATTTACACTCGACTGTATGGTCCGGAAACGAGGACACTATACACGAGCACCATCCACGAGAATCCTCTTACGAATCCCTCGACAAGAGGAAGAGAGAGAGAGTGTTAGGACATCCAAATTGTCGTACCATATCTTCCGGCAACTCGAGCCCCTCGTTACCTTTGATATATAACAACACCACTACACTCCAACTCGCATATACCAACTTATATACACATATAATGTCATACACGCGCTCTGAATATTATATCTGCACTCTGTGGCCGCAAACGAGATGAAATACTATAAATCAGAGTAAAATGCCTCATAATCATTATTCATCAATGTTACGCAAGTAGTGGTAATGTATGGCTGCCACTCTTGACTCATTGAGCTTAAACCACTTTTCTCCCAAACTGGGCACATAGTTTTTCTGTTTATTCGCGGAATTTTAGTTCCCGTTGATTTGGCAATCTCTTTGATTTCTATAATATTAAGGGTTCCGGGTTATCGTGAGAAAAAAAACGCCTAACAAAAGTCCATTGGTGACGGGCGATGGGATTTGAACTCTGGACACATCTGCCTAAGATAGTTCAGAGCCTGACCAGAGTTAAACAGAGTTGAGGACAACAAAAGAGCTTTAGTATGTACGATTGTGCGAGCAGATTCGACAGTTTTCGGTTGCACTTTCCTCGTCTTGTATAACTTTAAGTCGTAAATTGATTGTTCCTCAAGAGAAACGCATCTCGACGATATACACACTCCGGGATACCTGGAGATAGAAATTTCATTCGCCAGTCCACGCTGTATGTGTAAAACTCTTTTTGCACGATCGCGACGAATATTTAATGATCGTTGTGCTTGTCACATGTCCCACGTGGGGTTTGGGGGGGAGGCTTTAGAGAGAGGATCGAGAATAAATTCGTAGAAGTTTCGGATTTATAGTCATAATTAGTTACAATAAAGCCACTTACCCTTCTCGGACTCGTCGGGCTCGTCGCTCGCGCACTCAGGTGTACTTCGCTCCTCTTCGCTACTGCTAAAACTTCGTTGCTGATGAAGAGCACCCTGTACGGTGCCACCCGGTTGATGACCGACTGTCTGCGAGAGATGTCCCACTTGTCCCGCATGCATCGAGTGCTGTTGCGACGAATGTAAACCTCGTGGAACACTCTCCACTCCGGAATGACTGTAGGTCATCGAAATATCCGAGTCCTGGAAATTGTGATGATAATAAAATAACCGTGAATTGAAACGAATGCTTGTTAATGGAAATGGAATAAAAGCACCGATTAACGTTCTCTTGAGTTTTCGCGACATTTTGGTTAATTATGACTTTTAAGGTAATGGATAAAATGTAGGATTTTATTGAAGAAAATAGATTGAAAGATTGTGAAGTGACATTTTTGGAAAGTGCCTTTAGCCGGGATGGAAAGTATCAATATTTTCATACGCCAACCGATTGTTCGACATTCTCCGGATTTTTCAATCCTGTTTCGCACGTATACAATTCAACTTCAAAGTTTTTCCCAAACCATTCAATCTTTATGCTTGTACAATTAGACAGTGAAACTATTTTTCTATGATATTATTTTTTCGAAATCCACAATTCTTCTTTTCCTATTCAACCTTAGCTCATTTTATATAAAAAGAAAAAGTGCGTAATAGCAAAATACCACTTACAACGAACATATTTCGCCATGTGAATTTTGAAAATTTGTTAGCCCATGCTGTTTAAAAATTTCCAACTCCAAATCTCGTCACCGTAGGGACTATTGTTACATGGCACTTTTCACCGAAAATTTATTAAGGTAGTAGTCTGGTAACTTAAGCCGATTTTCATGTCGTTTTTGGAGGGCGTTTTTTTGTAGGAAAATAAAAATGAATCGTTTTGGATATTTAGGATGTTTTTATTTACATATTAAAGATACAAAAAAAAAATGTTTTGAAACATTTAATAGTTTATTATTATTATTATTATTGATCGAAGTTGGCAATTTAACTTCAGTAGTTCCGACCAGAATGACATGTCTATAGATTGAGAATTATCAAGAATTTTTTATTTCAGATAACATCAAGAGCCAAAATCACCGGGGCTACCCACACGCTTTTTTTTCGAGGTGCCAACTTCGATCAATAATAATAATAATAATAATAAACTATTAAATTTTTTCAAACTAATTTTTTTTTGTATCTTTAATATGTAAATTAAAACATCCTAACTATCCAAAACGATTCATTTTTATTTTCCTACAAAAAATGCCCTCCAAAAAAGACATGAAAATCGGCTTAAGTTACTAGACTACTACGTTAAAGTCTTGAAGAGAAAAAAATATTAGTATAAACACAAACAAATCTACAATCAATGTCCTAAAGTAAAATAACCACTGCAAGGTTTCAATATTTTTAGCAGAAATTTCCATCGGATATTCCATTGTAATATCGGGAAAATATATTGATGGTGGCGGATTTTCTATAATCTCATTTTTAGCAAATACTAAAAAATCATCCCCCTAACATCTCTTTTTGGCCAGGTTCATCGTATTTGTTAATTTGATGCTCAAACGGAAATTAACAATCCATTAATTTATTATCGATAGCTTGATTGTTCGATAAATCCCCCTCATCCGGAAATTTAAGGGGTTGAATATCGGTGCTTTTATAGTAGATAAAAAAAATGAATCAGTTTCTACGTCTTACGTACTTGATACATAGGTCTCTGATAGGTCTGACCGTGCTGTCGCATAAGATTATCGAGTTCGCCCCTGTAGAGGCTCGGATCGTCTTCAGGATAGGCAGCCGGATGTCTCGGTGTCTGAGGATAAGAACCAACGACGACGTGTGGAGTTGGCAAGCTCCTCGAATGAGGCGACACTGACATCTCCACCCCGCTGTCGCTGGTCGACATACGGCGCCCGGGCACCTTTGACGACGGGAACACACACGGGCACGCACGAACAAACAAACAAAAAAACACACAGAAAAATTATACTGTCGTAGAACGAAGAGAATGAAAAAAAAAAGACAAAAATGTTAATAAAACAAACAAAAAAGTGAGGGAAGAAAATACAATATTGAAGCTGATGGGAAAAATCGACTTTGCGCGACTTTTAGCGCCTGCTCGAAAAGAAAAAGAACGCAATACCGGACTCGAAAACATCAATATAAAGCGAGGTGGACAATGATTTTCTCGCAATAATGGTACAGGTTTTCTCGGCAGTGAACGAAACGACACGGAGTATTGGCGGGCGCACCGGTTCGCGATAAATCGTCGCGAAAATGTGCGGAATTGCCAAGGCGATTCGGAGAATAATGGCTCACCGATCTGTGACAACGACGTATGTTTTCGCACGTGTTATCATTGATATATATGTATACACGAGGTGCAGAGAGGCCGACACTTTTATACCATATAACATCGTAAACTTCGTCATTTTTCTTATTTAATATGACTTGCCTTTGGAGCTTGTATTATATATCAATATTTTTTTTTTTACGAATTTATTTTCATGTTGAAACACACCTGAATTATGAATTCATTGACCTTTTTCTTTAATTGTTGACTCGTAGATTTTTTCGTTTTAATCTACAATACTTCATTCTGTGTTAATATGGTAGAGAAACGAATTTGAAGAACCTATTGGCCTTGGAAGAAGGCCTTAAGGTAGTAGTCTGGTAACTTAAGCCGATTTTCATGTTTTTTTTTTGGAGGGCGTTTTTTTTGTAGGAAAATTAAAATGAATCGTTTTGGATATTTAGGATGTTTTTATTTACATATTAAAGATACAAAAAAAAAAAATTTTCGAAAAATTTAACAGTTTAATATTATTATTATTATTGATCGAAGTTGGCACCTCGAAAAAAAAGCGCGTGGGTGGCCCCGGTGATTTTGGCTCTTGATGTTATCTGAAATAAAAAATTCTTGATAATTCTTAATCTATAGACATGTCATTCTGGTCGGAACTACTGAAGTTAAATTTCATGGATAAATAACAAAATGGCGGACTTGGGAAAAAAAAACTTTTTTTCAAAATCCGCCATTTTGTTATTTATCCATGAAATTTAGCTTCAGTAGTTCCGACCAGAATGACATGTCTATAGATTAAGAATTATCAAGAATTTTTTATTTCACATAACATCAAGAGCCAAAATCACCGGGGCCAACCACGCGCTTTTTTTTCGAGGTGCCAACTTCGATCAATAATAATAATAATAATAAACTATTAAATTTTTTCAAAATTTTTTTTTTTTATACCTTTAATATGTAAATAAAAACATCCTAAATATCCAAAACGATTCATTTTTATTTTGCCACAAAAAAACGCCCTCCAAAAAAGACATGAAAATCGGCTTAAGTTACCAGACTACTACCTTAAAGGCTTACATACCCCTACGCGCGGTGAAAACCGAGTAAGTTTTGAGAATTTTTATGAAGATTATATGGTGAAAAATAAATAAAATTGTTGATTTCACATTTTTTATTAACTTTTTAACTATAAGAAGAAAAAATTTTTAATTCTTTTTAAATCTTACGTTTATTTAAACGCGTCTTTTTCGAAACTATGTTTCTAGACAATGTCAGCACGATAACTGAGTCAATTTTTGATGTTTTTTAAACTTTTTTTTAAATCTTGATAATTATTTTCATTGTCGTCTGACGAGAGGTTGTTTTAATTTTTTAGTTGGACAATCTTTTATAAATTATTAAATAGTAATTATTTTTTTAAATTGCATACTAAAGTTTGAAATACTGTAATTTATTTATTTTTGAAAAAAAAAAAAATTCCCTCCGTCTGACTATTACTACTACATTATGTTACTAGACTCTTTTTATTTTTGTTAATTGGATAATTTTTGGTGAAGCTATGATATCGACAATGAGGCGCCATCGTTTTTATGAGTAGTCCATTTATACCCGTAAAAAATAATGCTAATATTGAAAAAAAACTTTTTTTAATTTTTTTCTTATCGTTGAAAAGTTAATAAAAAATGGGAAATCAACAATTTAATTTTTTTTTTTCACCATATAACCTCTATAATGATTTTTCCAATTTACTCGGTTTTCAGCGCGCACAAGGGTATGTCAGTGCTTAAATTAAACCAAAATAATTTCTACCTTTTTTGCAAAAACAATTTCACAATTGCAATTCCAAATGGAAATTGACTTTGTTCGTTCCGATAGATGCGTAATTAACATGGAAAATATTAATCTCCATCAATTCACAATAGGGATGGTTTAAATCATGTCAATTGATCCGATAGTAAATTTTTATTTTGGTCATTGACCGAATTCATAATAATGGTGAGATTGAAAAATTTTCACAACTCGTTACATTCGTCAGAATATTATTACAAACAAAATCAAATGTTTTCTTTGTATTTTTAGCTCCCGAATGACATAGGGGTGTTATTGCGTTTCACTTTAGTGTGAAGTTATCGTTTGGCTGTTTATGACCTCATAACTCGCAAACCGTTGCTCAGATATGGATGTCACCGTGCTCGAAAGTTGTGCTGAATTTTACGCCGAGTATAACAATCGCATGGTTTTATGGTCGTTAATAAAAAATAAACATTCATTCATATTTTTAATGATCCGTGCTATTGGCTTTGGAGCGGAAAATTGAACATTGAATCATAATAAAAATATCGATGATCCGAAGTACATCGCAGTACGTCAGATTTTCGATATTTTTTTTTTATTCCTTTTTCTGATATTCTCGACCGTAAGTGATCGAATGATGAAATCATTGATTTTTAAAACGAAAGAATAAATATGAAATCACATTTTTTTAAATCCTTCGACTCAATTATGGTCTATTTAAAAATACAAACAACAATTTTCTTAAATCATTTTCTCAAGCGAATATCTGCTGGAATTGGGGTAACGCGTAAAAATGGAATTCTAGATTCGTGATACTAAAGAACTTGGTTCGGATCTAGCGGACAATGGAAAAATTATTTTAGAGCGTCATTTTAGAAAATCTATTTAAAAAAGTTATTTTAGAAAATTTATTTTAGAAAATCTATTTTAGAAAAGTTATTTTAGAAAATTATTTTATAAAGTTGTTTTAGAAAATTATTTTAGAAAGTGATTTTAGAAAATTATTTTAGAGCATTATTTTAGAAAATTTATTTTAGAAAATTATTTCAGAAAATTATTTTAGAAAATTATTTTAGAAAATTATTTTAAAAAATTATTTTAGAAAGTTTTTTTTTAAATTATTTTCGAAAGTTATTTTAGAAAATTATTTTTGAAATTTCATTTGACAATTATGTTTCATATTTTTAAAAAAGTAATTTTTCAGTCGGGATTTAAGAATGTTATTTTATTTAAATTTTATTCGTACAAGTGAGAAAATGGGTATGTACCTGGTCCTGTTGCGAGTACTGTCTCCTTAGAATACATCCGCTTCTCTGTACCAACGGTAAATTTTCTTTCTCGGCAGCGCTGTGAGCTCTCTCCAATTTCGGCCTCTTATCCTGCGTCAGTTCTGAGTGTCCGGGTGGTCCGGCTCCCTGCATATCCTCCTGCATTCGTCTTAGCATTGCCGTGTCCGCGGCATTCAGACCCGATTTGTTCATCCATTGTCCGGTTTTCAGGAAGATCTCTTGTTTCTTTCGGCACACGATGCACACCCATATCACCTGAAACCATTTTTTTATACTTATACATTTTACTTTCATTCGTTTGTCCTTTCCTCGAAAAAAACTCTGAATTTTGACAATTAATTTTCGTTATTTCGACGAATCGCGTTAAATTTTCCTAATGAATTTTCATAGAACATCGCGTCCACTTGTTCATATTGAAAAAATAAATAAATCTTTCTTTTTTCTCCGTCACGTGTCGCACCCTAACTGTAATTCGTTTATCGTCGTTTATATAAACATTGCCTAAACTCTCCGGTCGTTTGTTATATCACTTGGACGACAAAAACTATATATTAATCAGCCTAGCCGTGCCGATTCCTCGTGCAGACTGCCGAGACGATCTCTCGGGCATACCAAGAGAGAGAAGAGAAAAAAAGAATGGGAAGTGGAGAGAACGAAGCAGAGCACGATGAACGTTCCCGGTCGCGCAAGGGGGGTTTAAGAGCACTTCGGCAAGTTGCCTAGGTAGCAATATGTCAAGAGTTCCAGTCCCTTTTCACCTCGTTTCTCGCGGCATCGCCCACCGAAACCTCGCGGCCAACACCCGTGATCTAAAATCGTATATATACACACACTTACACACGTATATAACCGAATAGTCTCGTGTGCACTATAGGGGTGCATCTATATCTTCAACGTATAGAAGAATTTTTCTCTACCAGCCGTATCCCACCCTCGAAAAATCATGCAAAGGCTCTTTCTAATACTTTCACACGAATTTATATATACGTACATATATCAAAGTCTCGTCAACGAGCCAGCAAATTTTCGACAGTCTCTGCCCTCCTCCCTTACCGCCCTACAATCTTTCCCTGGTATAGCAAAGAAGCAAAGCTCTGTTATTTCCTGGATATACCTGTATCCAACTTCAAACTATCACATCGCTTCATTCGAAATGTTTTTTATCAAAAATTCCACTTGACCGGTTCACCGAGACTTTTATCAACGAATAAAACCGACTTTACCGAACATCAGAATCGATCAAACTTATGAAAAAAAAAAGGTATCGTCGGATGGTATGCTTTGGAAGACACTTCCTTAAAGTAGTAGTCTGGTAACTTAAGCCGATTTTCATGTCTTTTTTGGAGGGCATTTTTTTGTAGGAAAATAAAAATGAATCGTTTTGGATATTTAGGATGTTTTTATTTACATATTAAAGATACAAAAAAAGATTTTTTTGAACAAATTTAATAGTTTATCATTATTATTATTATTGATCGAAGTTGGCACCTCGAAGTTGGCAGCCCGGGTCCTAACTTTTTTTCTACCGAACCGATTGCTTTCAAATTTTAACAGGCTACTTTACACACTCATAGTTCTCGTCGGAACCGGCGAGAAATTTTTGCACCCCTTACTTTTTATTTTACAACCCCTTCTTTGCTAAAGTCCTTTTATTTTAGTAAAGAAGGGGTTGTAAAATAAAAAGTTAGGGGTGAAAAAATTTCTCGGTGGTTCCGACGAGAACTATAAGTGTGTAGAGTAGCCTGTTAAAATTTGAAAGCAATCGGTTCGGTAGAAAAAAAGTTAGGACCCGGGCTGCCAACTTCGAGGTGCCAACTTCGATCAATAATAATAACAATAATAAACTATTTAATTTTTTCAAACTAATTTTTTTTTGTATCTTTAATATGTAAATAAAAACATCCTAAATATCCAAAACGATTCATTTTTGTTTTCCTACAAAAAAACGCCCTCCAAAAAAGACATGAAAATCGGCTTAAGTTACCAGATTTTTTTTTTATTTCATAAATTGTTAGTAAAACTATTGAAAAATATGTTCCGAAAATTTTAAATGAAAATTCCGACTCGTTCTATTGTTATAAGCCATTAAAGTGAGTAGCTCTCCTTCAGGCCCCGAGCGGGCCACGTGTATAACCGAGCGGTCACTATTTTTTTCAAACGCGTTTTTCTGAAAACGACTTTTTTTGAACTTGCGTACACGGTAGTTTGAAAAGTTTTCAACCAATCGTTTTGAAAATTGGCAGTTACTTTCTTCATAGTATTGCGCTCTATATAAACCTTAAATCGGAATATTATCGTTATTTGAAATAATTTTTTTTTGGCAAATAAAGTTGTAAAAAATGGCAAAAAATCATGCTTTTTTGTTTTCACCCCTGTAAAAAATTCAATTTTCTATTTTTTTTATAGCATTTAGGTTCATATAGAAGAGAGACATATAATAAAAGTAAATTCCAACCTCGTTTGATTTCAGATGAAAATTGCGGCTTCTAGAATGTACGCAAAATGCTGAGTCTAATTGTGACCTGGAATATGGGGTCGCTAATATCCCCGGTGTTTTTCAAGAAAATTCTTCAAAAGTTTTATAGTATATACTTAAATATATGTATAAAATATTCTCAAAGTATCAATAAATTATATTCATTTTTTATACTATAAGAAAATTCATGAAAATCATTGAGAAAACAGGACAGCTAACCCTATTTCCCCCCTCAATCCTTAATCTGCACCGGTGGGGTCAGATTGACCCCGAACAAATTCTACGTAAATTTACACTAACTCACAACACGAAAATTTTGGAAATTCATCGAACGTTTGAAAAACTTTTGCTTCTTTTTCCCTACGATTCCTCGATTCGATTATCAAAATTGATAACTCTTTTGGAACGCGCCCTATTGCTGTAATTATTTTTCTTAAAGCCGCCACGTCTCAGCGGTAACAGTTTAAATTTTTAGCTTACAATATCAAAAATTATCCAAATCCCGATTTTTTTTCGAGTAAACAAAGTCATATTTCACTCGTAATTTTTTCCTTTTCCCTTCGCAAATTTTTTTCATATGAAAAATCGCATTTTATGTTAAAAGAAGAACAATTTCGTCTAATAGAAGATTTTTTCAAAGTGATTCTGTAATTTTTTGTCAACGCGAAAATTCACATAGCTTCGTCGCAGCAAGCATTTTAATAGTAAGAACTGAGAGGAATCCCAGTGTGACCGTTTTGTAATTTTCCTGAAGTGTGCACTCTGAGGGTTAAATTCAGAGCTATTAATTTATATTTAATGATTCAATCGTTTTTTTATTTTTTAAATGTTAACATGAAGGGTACTCGTGTAAACAAAAGTGATGCATTAATGAACTCGAGCTTTAAAAGTGCATTGGCTGTATCACGTCAATTACGAATATATTACAAATGAACCTAGTCTCGAGCGAGATATTTGCATGAATGAATGAGCGAAAGCGAATTCACATTGCCTAAATCTAGAGGCCAAGTATATTCGCACTTGGAGTATTAGGAAACTATTCGCAAATTATTTATAGATTTTTCGTAGTCACCTCGACGTGTTGCTAGTCTCGTTCTACTCTGTCATGTAAGCATGTGTGTAGGTGTGTGTGTGCGTGTGTGTGTGTGTCACGGTCGAACGCAACAGACGGACTTCTCCATATCGATTTCTCACTGTGGGTTTACGAAAGGATATATGACATAGAATCGATTAGTTTTCCGAGCTGTGTGCTGATTGAGGTGCTACGAGAGAACGACGAACCATCAGTGGTGAGATTTGTACGAAATTCTTGAGGCCTCTGGGGAAAGAGAGCTTCGAGGAGAGTAACGACGATAGAAGATTTTACCTCGAGAAATAATAGAGTGAGCAAGGCAGATGTGAGATGGAGCAAATAGAGAGAAAGAGAAATTCAATTGGTTCGTAGTGGATTATGATGGTGGAAAGGTGAAGGGTGAGTAATATAGGCGAAAAGGCGAAAGCACACGCCCGCACACATTGTCCCAAACTCACTGTGAAGAATCAAGGACGTTAGGAAGCTGTGCTCGGGGTTACAGATCACGGGTACGAAGAAGAGAGGAAAGAGAGAGGGAGAGAGGTAGGTTGAGTTTCGAACAACGGAGTCAGTGACGAGTAGAGCGTTACTGCTCGGACGAGTCCGCGACCCAATTTGGATTTATCTCCAACAGATTCGAAACGAACGCGCGGCGCGCCACACAGCATTCGCATTTCCTCTCGTTCATCCTTCTCTCTATTTCTATTTACCTCTTTTATCGAAAAGCTCTCTAAACATACAGGCCTTTCGAGATTTGAAAAAAATTGGCAAAAGGTTCCTTCGACGAAACTGCTCGAAAGACAAACGAATTGTTTTCATTGAATTTTCATCGCACGAACCAGAGGCTTGGTATATACAGCCACGGGAGATAGAGATAGAAAGAATGTGTGTGTGTGTGTGTGTGAGAGAGAGAGAGAGAGAGAGAGAGAGATGAACCGGGAAGTGGGTTGATCGATAAAACAACATATATATATTCTTTCACGCCCTCGTAACGTGTTCTCGCCATTCTCCTCGGTTCTCAATCTTCCATAAAATTATTACGAGGCTCGAAAAACTTGGTACTAAGGAATTTAACGACAAGTGTGAAAATGTATGTATGAATATAAGTTGTGAGACTGTGAAAACATAGACGAGCTCTTGGGAACGAGACAAGAGTTGTTGAAGAAGCGTTGGAAAAAGGAGGAAGTACGCGGTGGGGTAGCTTTTTCCGAGATACTTTGGGCTCCGGACATTTTCGTAGACGAGACGTGTCTCTTGGCCATATCGCGCTGTCGAATATCTTCGTAAACTTGTTTCTTAAGATCGTCCTGATAACACACAGTGAGAGAGAAAGAGGGATGGAGGGACGAGGAGGAGGAGGAGGGAGGGAGAGAAAGAGGAGTATAAGAATTACCCCTGAGGGGTGAAACTCATCAGGAAGGCAGAAGAAAGACGAAAGGTAAATCCTTTCGAGGAAAGGTCCGATGGACGTGGAGGTTTCCAACCGAGGGTTGCAAAGAGAGACTTCTCTCTCTTTCTCTCTCCCTGACTCTATATTCTGTATATAGACGATATACGAGAAATAGCAGAGATGCTTTCTCGGACAGAGTTCGATACCATTAAAATTACCGTCACTTGCAGGCTACCCCCGTCTCTCAACCCTCTATTCCAAACCACCCCTTCTTCCTCTCTCTCCATCTGCGCGTCGCTTAGCTACCGAGAGCACCGATCACCCGAGAGGAATGTCGGTCATCCTATGTTGTAAACCTGTGTGCGAGCTTCTCTCATATAAAATAGCCTTCGAGCCTGTTTTCTCTTGTAAAAACATTTCTAAAACATATAAAAGAGATAAGATAACACTCTTTGCGTCGTTCACCGTTGTCAATTTATCAAATTCATTAATAAAAATGTTCTGAGCGCCAAGACCACTAAAAATCATTAACAAATAGATTATTGTTGGAACTCCTGGGCCAATACATTTTACAACATGACATTTTTCGCCTCGATAAACAAAACATCGATCTTCATTATAAAACATCAGCTCTTCGTAATTAATGTAGTAGTCTGGTAACTTAAGCCGATTTTCATTTCTTTTTTGGAGGGCGTTTTTTTGTAGGAAAATAAAAATAAATCATTTTGGATATTTAGGATGTTTTTATTTACATATTAAAGATACAAAAAAAAATTTGTTTGAAAAAATGTAATAGTTCATTATTATTATTATTATTGATCGAAGTTGGCACCTCGAAATAAAAGCGCGTGGGTGGCCCCGGTGATTTTGGCTCTTGATGTTATCTGAAATCAAAAATGTTTGATAATTCTTAATCTATAGACATGTCATTCTGGTCGGAACTACTAAAGTTAAATTTCATGGATAAATAACAAAATGGCGAACTTTGGAAAAAAAAACTTTTTTTCAACGTCCGCCATTTTGTTATTTATCCATGAAATTTAACTTCAGTAGTTCCGACCAGAATGACATGTCTATAGATTAAGAATTATCAAGAATTTTTTATTTCAGATAACATCAAGAGCCAAAATCACCTGGGCCACCCACGCACTTTTTTTTCGAAGTGCCAACTTCGATCAATAATAATAAACTATTAAATTTTTCCAACATTTTTTTTTTTTATCGTTAATATGTAAATAAAAACATCCTAAATATCCAAAACGATTCATTTTTATTTTCCTACAAAAAAAAGTCCTCCAAAAAAGACATGAAAATCGGCTTAAGTTACCAGACTACTACCTTAATTGTGAATAGTTTTCGTGTTCAACCCTTATTGGATTACATTGCTTCGATGTCTTTTCTGTAATAATGGTTAACGTTATAACCCCGTTACACACTTTGCCTATATATCTGGCATCAGCCTCGGAATTGTAATTTCCGTAAAGAGTGGAAAATCGTTAATTGAAAGTCACATATAGCTCGAGGAGAAAAGGGACACGAGAGAGAGTAAGGACGACGAGGGAGCTTTATTTGCTAACGCGACGAATGGAATTTTCCACGAGAAATCGTCGTGAGATTTGGTCAAACACGAGAAACGACGAGATATACACGGATGGAAAACGCTCTGGTCATCGCGCGTACCGATATTCCGAGCGGCGAAAAACGTCGCTCGTGTCGGAAAGCTTCGGAAAGTATAGCTTCGCGTGTGTATATAGAGAGAAAATAGTAGATGTAGATAGAAATAGAAGAGTCCATACAGCTCGCCAGACTGACGATCGATAGTTTTCACTTCGCAGGACTGTATGTGCACGCAGGGGAAAAAAAAAATTGGGTCTGTTCGTAAATCGCACGGAGATAAAACTGGCTATCGATAGGGAGGGAGCCCGTCGGTGAATGAGAAAGAGAGAGAAAGAGAGAAAGAGGAGGGGGGTAGTATCTAGTGACACGTGGGTAATAGCTGTCCCCATCGTTTCTAAAGCTCGCTCCCAGCAAAGACTGCAGATTTTTATCATGCGAGGGCAAAAGTGATACGTTGAATTGATAGAAAAGTAACGAAATGCTTGGTACAATAATAATAGTTTAAAAGGAAGTGGACATGAGCTATATGTACTAGTTAAGAAGGTTGGATCGCTCCAAACTCGCTAAATGACTGCTAAACTTTTAACAACGGTTATTCAAAGTCTGGTGCATTAATTGACTATTGCTCATTATAGTTTTGTTTACAGCATATGTTCTTAACCGAGAAAAACATCAACAGCGTGTGAACGATCTGTTTTACCGATTCTGTTTTACCGACAGAGTGCCTTGAAGATTTCGGCCAAACGCCATACCTAAACCATCGAACCGAATGATTTGAAATTTGTTCAAGTCATTCTGGACACCTCTATCTACATCGTAAGAATCAGAAAATGTTGAAATTCTTAATGGTAATGTACATTTTCCGCTAAAAATGGAGAGGTCTAATACAAAAATAGATATAGTTGTCATTGTATAGCGTGATTCCGAAAAATTTGGCCCTTGGTATATAGACGGATAAAAACCCCAACTAACGAGCATTTATTTGTTGTCGTATCTGAAAAATTGACAATTTGACATTTGGCGAAAAAGTACACGGTAATGGTTGAACAGGGTTTTGGTTCAGTTCGTTTATATCCCACTGGCGTTACTTGCAGACGTTAACGCCAGATTTTCCTTGTGTAATTTTCAATTCACAGGCAATTTTTGAGGTTTCGGTATTCCACCTGACAAACTTGAAGGTACAATACCAAAAATATATAGTTAATCGCTTCTGGCACGGTTAACTTGTGTATTTGGTACATCTTCCATGAATGTTACCCAGATTTTAACGGTCCCTACTATACCGACGGTCTTGGATTTTCTGATCGCTTTACACATGCTCTTAATAACAATTTATTTACAAAACTATCAAGTCGTTTATTTACAAAACTATCAAAAAAAATGCAAAATAAATAATTTTAAAACCCTCCCCCCCCCCATGCCCCCTAAAAGAAGCTTTACGAACTCACGATTCAGATATTTCATATAGTACAATCAATAGGGAGCCCGTTACTCTTGTCCACAATGCACTAAAAATAAACGACAATTTTTTTTTTATATTAGGTTCAGTATCACGTACTCAATGTAAATAAACAAAATGGTTACAAATTAAGGGAGCGGAAGTGCCACCTCTTTGAGGAAAATCGTATTGGCCAATATCTCCGTTACCGTGCACTTTAGGCCAAAAATGGTAATAACCTTTCATGTAAATAATTGAATTAACCATCTTTTTTTCTACATAATTTTTTTTGTATCGCTTACCGTTTACGACTTATACGAATTTCCCGTTTTCCTATTCTTTTGATCATTATGCTAACAGTATATAATTGATAATTCGATAATAATCGTGAGGCAATTCGAGTTATGAAGTATTATTGAATTGTTAAGAATATTATACAAATAATTTAAAAATGTCAACGGGAAGTCGCTGTTTTTTGCAGGTAAGAAGGTATTTATTGTCAATTATGTCAATATCATTAATATTTTTTTACATATGTATTGAATTTTTCATCATTGTACTATGCATACCTCGTTTTTATTAACCTTGCAACCAGTAGCGCAACATTGAACGCGTTATAACTTTGAGAATATAAACTCTAGACAAAAAAGTTTGAAATAAAAGTTGTGGGAAATGTGTGGATTTAAAAGATAAGTTATTAGCATTTTATTGTTTAAACAATTATTAGGAGAGACAGGAGACAATTGTTGGATTGTTGGATTGTTTAAACAATTATTAGGAGATACAGGTCAAAAAGTGTATAAATAAATTTTAACAGTTGTATAAGTTGTAAACGGTAAGTGATACAAAAAAAATTATTTATAAAAAAAGATAGGAAATTCAATTATCTACAAGAAAATATATTACCATTTTTGGCCTAAAGTGCACGATAACAAAGATATTGGCCAATACGGTTTTCCTCGAAATGGCGGCACTTCCGCTTCCTTAATTTGTAACCATTTTGTTCATTTACATTCAATACGTGATACTGAACATAATTTAAAAAAAAATTGTCGTTTATTTTTAATGCGCCACAATATTCCCCATTGATTGTACTAATGGTATTCTCTGTCCAAGTACAACAATTTCTTCTTCGCCAACTGTACATCGTACAGAAATTTATAAAAATTCTCATTCAGAACATCTGAAAAACATTTCCGAACTATAATTTATTTTCTGATGTACTGTAGTAGTAAAAAAAAAGATTGATCCTTGCGACATGAAAACTTAGGGTTTTGGACTATTTAGCGAGCTTGGAATCAATTTCATAATGCCTAAAATCTTTAAGGTTGCTAACAAATTTTTAACTAATTCTTTTGCCACATTCTATGCAGACAATAAAACACATCATCAAAAGGTAGATACAATGGAGATAAGCTCTAGGCTATTTGAGGGGGGAAATAGAGTTAGACGGTTCAAAAAATCGATTTTTTTTTAATTTCATAAATTGTTAGTAAAACTATTGAAAAATATGTTCCCAAAATTTTAAATGAAAATTCCGACTCGTTCTATTGTTATAAGCCATTAAGGGGGGAAATAGGTCTAGGACAGCGTTTTCTCAATGATTTTCATGAATTTTTTAATAGTATAAAAAATGAATATAATTTATTGAAACTTTGAGAATATTTTATACATATATTTAAGTATATACTATAAAATTTTTGAAGAATTTCCTTGAAAAACACCGAAGAAAATTTATGACTGCCTTGACTTTGTTTATCTTGGTACTATTTTTTCAAACGCGTTTTTCTGAAAACGACTTTTTTTAACTTGCGTACACGCTAGTTTGAAAAGTTCTCAACCAATCGTTTTGAAAATTGGCAGTTACTCTCTTCATAGTATTGCGCTCTTTATGAACCTAAAATCGGAATATTATCATTATTTAAAATAATTTTTTTTTTGCCAATAAAGTTGTAAAAAATGGCAAAAAAATCATGCTTTTTTGTTTTGACCCCTGTAAAAAAATCAATTTTCAATTTTTTTGATAGCATTTAGATTCATATAGAAGAGAGACATATAATAAAAGTAAATTCCAACCTCGTTTGATTTCAGATAAAAATTGCGGCTTCCAGAATGTACGCAAAATGCTGAGACTGATTGTGACCTGCAATATGGGGTCGCTAATATCTTCGGTGTTTTTCAAGGAAATTCTTAAAAAATTTTATAGTATATACTTAAATATACGTATAAAATATTCTCAAAGTTTCAATAAATTATATTCATTTTTTATACTATAAAAAAATTCATCAAAATCATAGAGAAAACGCTGTCTTAACCCTATTTCCCCCCTTGAACAAAAAATCATACAGATATCTCATTAAAGCTACCAAAACTATACAACATCGAGATTGTAAGATTTCATGAGACTCTTCACCGCCAATCGTGCGCTCGTGTCTTTGTAAGATAAATTATGTACAGAACTTGGACGTTTACTATATAAATATAAAAGGTTATCCCGTACTCTTTTTCTCTTTCAAAAATTCATCGTCGAATGATGAATAATAAATAGGTTTTATTCTCGCCTCATCCCCCTAACCACCGATTAACGAAAGCCCTCGATTGCTCAAAAACCCAGTGAAAAAGAGAAAGAGAACGAGAGAGATAGGAGTCAGCTTAACGAGGGGATCTTCGATGAGCGAGGAAAACTCAAAGGAATGAGGAAGGATCACGAATATTGAGAATCCGCGAAAGCAAAGGAGCCAAGTGGGAAAAGGGAGTAGGAGCAAAATAAAAGATTCGGAACAATGAAGCAAGATCGAGCGATCGAGCGAACTATAGGTGAAACGACGTGAGTATATTAACCGAGAAGCTGAATATATTTCCATACCGACGGTTATATCCCACTTGACGATCCGTATCCTATATCTACACCCTCTGTACTCTTTTCCCCATCCATCCCTCTTTTTTTCTTCCCTTTTTCGCCTTTTCCCTCGAGTCGCCTCTTCTTCGTCGATTCTGTCATTTCGTCCGGAGGAGAGATACAAAATCATATAATAAAAAATTGACGGAAACGAGAGGAAAAAAAAAATGATGATAAAAAGGCAGAGAAAAACAAGAAAAACGATCGAGTCCGAGGGAGAGAGAAAGAGAGAGAGAGAGAGAGAGTGGAGCTCAAGCACGCGCGCAATAGTAAACTATAGTTGTATATATATAGGTCTGGCGAACAGCCTGTATTTCATCCCTCCACCGTTTTACCCCGTGTGCGGACTGGCTCTTTCAACCCCTCACCACCGAACCTTCTCCTCTTTTCTCATCCCCTTCTACCAAACTTAGATCAATATGTTGCGTCACGTCGCCCTCTCGGAGCTCCGGAGAGAGAGAGAGAGAGAGAGAGAGAAGACTAACCACCCCTCATTGCTCTGGCCAAACCATACCTCGTACGTTCTCCCCCACTCGTTTGAACGTCGCGACGTCCCTCTCGTCCTGTCCCAACGTCGACGTCGTCCAAAAGCCCGTGGGGATGACGTCACGCAGGGACGCGCCCCATTCATAGGCCCCCACGCAGCGAACGGGGCTAAGCTTTGGATATATAAAACTGCGTAAACCAAGCCAGCGGCTTCTCGAGCAAAATTCCACCCCCCCCCCCCCCGCCGCCTCTTTTCTTCTCATCATCACCTACCAACCTCTCTCATCCCCTTCTCTATCTCTCTCTCTCTCTTTCGCTCTTTCTCTATTTGCATCATTCGCCAACTCTTTACCCCCTTCGTCCTAAACCCTTCAACCATCGACCTCGTTCCCCCGGTGAAAATCTCGCGTATATTATCTACGCGTACTCAACCGTAGTTAAATAGTGAAATTGAGTGGAGTACACTGGGTATTTTCGACAAGAGTCCACACACACACATACACGCACAGTGGGCAAAAGAGTCTATTTTATGTTAGTGTTTTCTTTTCTATTTTTTTTTTGAATTTGACGAAATTAATGATCGAACTATTTTTAGGGTAGGGTAGGTATAACGCCGCGAGAGATTTGATCAATTCACAATAATGTCATAGAGAAATACAAATAAATTGTAACCTACGAATAGACGCAATGGTTAAATGGTCGTGGACGTAAACCATTCGTTCGACGAGTACTGAATATCCAGATGTACGACGGGGAGACCCAAAAAAAACGGGAATTTCGTCATAATTTCTTTATTTTTTAATATTTTTACACGAAATTTTTATCACCTTTAAAGTATTCTCCTTTGACCACAACGCACCTTTGCAAACGATCGTTCCAATGTTCAAAACATTTTTTTAAATTCCCTTATCGGGATGTTCTTTAGCCCTTCCAGCGATTTTTGTTTTACCTCCTCCACAGTGGCAAAACGCTTGATTGCTGCTTTGTTTCGGGGTCGTATCCATAGCACCACGATTCATCACCGGTAATCACCTTGGAAAAAAGTTCAGGGTCCTCTTCGAGCTGATTTTGAAGTTGAAAACATGCCTGAACTCGACGCTCCCTTTGCTCGTCTGTGAGAAGGCGAGGGACATATTTCGCTGCAACTCTGCTCATGTGCAAATCTTTGGATAAAATCCTCTGAATTGAACTCCATGATATCCCAGACATCTCACAGAGTTGATCAATGGTTCGGCGACGGTCTTCACGAATGAGAGCATTGATTTTGTCGACGTTTTCGTCACTTCTTGACGTTGAGGGGCGTCCTGAACGGGGTTGGTCTTCAATTGACATTTCTCCATTTTTAAAACGTGATAACCGCTCGTAGACTCTGGTTTTACTAAGGGCAGCATCTCCATAAGCAGTCTTAAGCATTACAGTAGTTTCCGCGGCCGATTTCCCCAACAGGAAACAAAATTTCACGGCCGCGCGTTGCTCTCGACAATCGGCCATCACGTTTTCGCCGAAATGGAAAAAGTTGTTTCACTACAAAAATTCCCACGGGCGAACCGATGCACTCACGGCGACGGAACTTCACACACTAACTCGGGAGACGTGTCCCCAACGGACACCTGGTCGAGCAATGGGTTCCCCCACTCTCCCTCCCCGCCGCAGCGCAATTCCCGTTTTTTTTGGGTCCCCCCTCGTACTTCATAATTTGTTGAAAAATCAAATAAAATGATAGGCATTTTTACGGAAATTCTTTAATATTGTTGCCTAGCTACGTTAATGTTTTTTTTTTCAAAATTATCGTTGAGGGGACTTTTATTTAGTCATGTGTGAACTAAAAGATGACATAAAAGTGAATTTTATTTTCTGGTTCGTTCATTATTTATTCAATCAAATTCAGAAAGTGATCACAACGAGACAACTGTCGGTTTGAAAAAGTCTTCAAATCCCTTTAGTCTCCCTCCCGCCCCGCACCAAATTTTAGTTAACGAAGATTTAATTGAACGCAAGATTTAACAGAGTCATATAATATTCGATAATAATTAACACATTTTTCTTTGCCTCAACAAAAATTTAGTAATCATAACAAAACAGTTTATTTGGCTATATCCAATTGAACATTTGTCAAAAAATGAGATTTATGCAATGAAAATCGGGTCAATCTTGTATAAAGATTTGGGAGATCCTTTCCGCAAATTTTCGAACAAAATATTTATGACGACGGAACTAAATTATAAAACGTTTGTTTGATGTAGAAAAAATTAATAATGATCAATGCCCACAATGATAGCGTTATTTGAACTATTAATACAGCAATTCTATTTTTAAGTACATTTTTATGAAGTAAATTGTTGAAATTTACTTTATAGTTTTTCCAAAACATACATGTTGATTTAACGAAAATATAGTTTTGTATAAATCTTGAAATTTCCATTTAAGATATCGGTCCGCAGAGTCACTTCCGGTTCCTCAAAATCGAACTACTGCTATCTACATTATTGGGGTCATGCTGTGGTGATGACAAAACGCGAATGGGACTCGGGGAAGATGCCGAAGATTCCCAACAGTCAAGGGATGAGGCACGATAGCATGCTTGCGAGGCTCGACGCGATAGAATCCCATACATTCTCACAATTCATATTTATATATTAGGGCGATTTTTTTTCGACTATTTTTTTTCTCAGTCCCCGCTTGAAATTTTGTTGGATATGTCAAAAAACAAATTCCCTGAAAGTTACAGCCCTTAATATTAATTCTGAGTACTTTCCCTTATGACAGCATTTTATGCTGTCATATTGTTCTTGGTTTCGATTTACTCAGAATAAAACAATCTAGAAAAGTGCCTATTGCGGCGAAAGTGTAAATTGTGCTGGTGAGTTGGTACGGGTCACTGAAGTTGATTTTTAACCAAAATTCTCGTTTTTTTGCTGTTATCTCCGAATCAATTAACTTTACGAAAAAAATGTAAATGAAAAATTTGTTGTAAATTTTATTTCCTACAAAAAAGGTCCAATCGACCCAATTGCTCAGATTGATATTTCTTGAGATATTGAACTTCTTTATTTTTATTTTTTTTATTATTTAATATTTCATATTTTATAAATTTTATCCTACTCATAAGTTGAAGTTCAATATCTCAAGAAATATTAATCTAAGCAATTGGGTCGATAGAACCTTTTTTGTAGGAAATTAAATTTCCAACAAATTTTTCGTTCACATTGTTTTCGTAAAGTTAATTGTTTCGGAGATAACAACAAAAAAACGAGAATTTTGGGTAAAAATCAACTTCAGTGACCCGTACCAACTCACCAGTACAATTTACACTTTCGCCGCGAAAGCACTTTTTTAGATTGTTTTATTCTGAGTAAATCGAAACCAAGAACAATATGATAGCATAAAATGCGGCTGAGTTATAGAAATTTGAAAAAAAAAAATTCGATTTACGTGTATTTTAGATGGGCAATCTTCTCCCGCTAAGTACGAAAGTACTTAGAACTAATATTAAGGGCTGTAACTTTCAGGGAATTTCTTTTTCGACATATCCAACAAAATTTCGGGTGGGGACTGAAAATAAAAAATAGTCGAAAAAAAAAATCGCCCTAATCTATATACAGATTCATAATATGAATGAAAAATTGGCACCTCTCGTTATTTAAAAAAACACACTTTTTTTTGTTCAATTATTTTATAATTTATTTATTATATATTCTTTTGTGATTTTGACGGGCAATATTTGTAACTGCATGTGCGCTCTTTACTCCGTAATATAGATCATTATTTTTGCTATCCTAGATCACAATAAAAAAACAAGCGTAACGAAAAAAAGTATTTTTTTTTTATTTTGTATGACCTCCTGAATGCAAATAGGATTGATTTCTTTTTCATATCTCCAATGACGATTTATCGAAAAACAAATTCTTTTTTATTCGTCCAAAAAGGCTCTTTTTATCTTGCTGTAAATTTTACACAATATTTTAGAATGTTTCCGGAAACGAGAAAAAAACCATATACATTATAGGCATCGCCATAATCAGTAAAACATTATATTTGTGAAATCTTATATTTCTCGTGCGAAGGTATTTTTTTACTCGTAAACTACGGCGATGTTCGCGGAAGTGATTTTTTTTTTTTTGGTAACTATCGTAACAGTCTCTGAGTATTGTGTAAAATTTGCAGCAAAGTAAATAAAGTTGCAGGTTGAGACTTGCACATCGCTTCCTTTGGCTTCCTCATACTCGTACTTCCTCATAAGAAGCCAAAGGAAACGATACAGGGTGTCCCAAAACTGGCACATCAGAGTGACACGGGAGTTAGATTGGCTCCGGACCTATCAGAATAAACAAACATGAACTCAGTAAAAGTCTACTGGTTTTCGCGAATAATTCTCTTTTTTAATTTTTCGGAAAGTCGCTACCTAGTGCTTGTTATTCCGCTACCATTGCTATGAATTACTTTGGGTTAATTCATATTTTGTTCTTAAAATATGTGTCGTTTGTTTATTAGGGTTGGAGGTAGACAATTTGAACACATGTTGTAAAAATTAAATAAATCATTAAACATAAATTTTTTTTTGTTTTCTTATACTCCCACAAAGGTATTATTATTATTTTCTGAGAACCAGTTTGCTTACCGCTTTAGGTATCTACTCCGTCCACTTTAGTGCCATTTATTCAAACTCACAGTAATTCATAGCAACGGTAGAGGAATGACAAGTAGCGATTTTTCGAAAAATCAAATAAGACGATTTTTCTCGAAACCATGAGATTTTTGATGGAGTCATATTTGTTTATTCTGCTAGGTCCGTAGCCAATCTAACCCCCGTGCCAATCTTCGAAAACGAGGAGTAAGCGATCTGCAAATGTTTATTTTTCAACGTTCTACCGCCGTCTTTAGTGTCTTTGATAATGTGTTTTGGCTTCAGTTTAAATGTCTGAATGTTTTATTCGAAAAAATCCAAATTTCATACAATCTTAATCGTTGTCTTGATTCACACGAAAGTTGGCATTAAATCTTCTGCAATGTCAATTTATTTATGGTATAGAATGACACATTGATGGTTCGAATTTTCGGGGCCGGGTCGAAGTTTCGAACCGTAAAAGCTTCGACGGTGAAAAACTCCGAATTTTAATAGTACGAATTACATGGTTGATTCCGACGAAAGTTTGAATAATCGACTGTAAATAACATCGAACTTGACCGTTCGGCTACTCGAGTTTATAACACGACAATTTTTCGGAACTTTACGTTTTCTAATTATTAAAATACGATTTTTTAAGTAGTAGGATTTTTGATTTTCGATACTTTTGCAGATCGGTCACATAATTATTCTTGTCATTTAATCCTCGATGTATAACTATTCATCGCAATGACATTTCTGTTTTAAAAAGGACGGATTTTAAAAATTTCGAAAATTTTTAAGATCGTCAGACTTTTCCTCGAATTGAATCGTTAACGGGCATTTTTTTGAATAATTAAAAATCTTATCAATTGTCACCGAAACGTGTGAATAAAAAAATTTCAACAAAAAAAACCTGAGAATGTCCTGTGAAGTATTGGTGAAATTGTCAGAATTATCGATGAAGGTCGAAATAAAAAGGGAATGAATTGTTAGAACGTTATATATGCAAAAGTCAATGTTATATATTGCATTCTATTTGACTCATTCTTCTCTGTATAATGCTCTCGTTCTCGAACTACGATATTACAAAGCTCATCCATACGTACGTAGGCTTTTGGTTATGCTTTTGCATACATGTATAGATACTACAATGACGCTCTGTATGTATACTTGGAAGGGGGTGGAGGGATGTTATTATATATACGTGGGCGATAAGGGTTAATTGATGCACGCTGAGCGCACGGGAAGCAAGAGAGAACGCGTGGGAGGGATGGGGCAAAATTGCGCGGTAGAGAGTGTACGAGCGAGTATGAGAGAGAGAGAGAGAGAGGGAGGAAGACGAGGTAGAGCGAGTTATGGGTCAATTATATCCATGTATTTCAGAGGCGCTCAACCGACGTGTACCACACCGGACGACGACGACAACGACGACGGGGACGCTTATCATAGCACCATATTCCCTCTCACGTTGTTATTGTCCTTGTTCTTCGAGTATAGATATATATATATATATTGTCCAAGCCCACTCTAGCCAAGAAGCTCCTAATTGTTTCCAGATTCCTCTAACGTCAAGCTCGTTTCAACGACCTCGTAGCATTTAGCCGATGGGAATGAACGAGCAATCTCTTTTGCAACAATCTCTTACAAAACTCCATGAACATAATGTTTACGTTGAATCTATACCACTTGCAATTCTGTAAACTCACTTGCATTTCAAATGTATCATGATTCATTTATGTATTTATCGTTCAATCATACGTATATAAACTTCGAAAATTCTTTTTGCTACCCCATAGAGGAAACATCGTTTTCATGAACATTTTTGCTTCCTCCTACGAAGGCTCTTTTTTCGTGACAATTTTGTTTTCCAGTATTTAAAGCTAATGGATTGATAATGTATCAACCCATTAGCAATCAAGACGTCGGAAAATACACACACACAAATACTTACAAAAAATATCCGCATGGAACTATGTGTCTGTGTGTGTGTGTATGTGACGGGGTTGAAAAATTAAAGTTCTGCAACTCTGGAAGGACTTAACCAATCAGCACGACATCTTGTACGTAAGTGGAATTGCCCCCTTTGTCTGACATAAATTTCATTAAGTTTGAACTACTTGTTCAGATTTTCCACAATTTTGAATTTTTTTATATTTTTTGTTAAGAGCTCATCTCGTGCAATTTTCGAATTATCAGGCTCCAACTTTCTACACAAATACACTATTATTAAATACTGGTCATCGTTGAATTGCGTGAAAATAGGGCGAGGCGTTCTAACTTTATGGAATTTTGAATTTATCGAAAAATTCTTATAAGTGTTTGTAAAGACTTCAGCGCGTGCAATTCTCGGCCTATTCGGTCCAAACTTCCTACATTATATTGGGTACCATTAAAGGACATTTCGTATCAAATTTGGAGAAAATCGATCGACGCGTTCTAATTTTATGGAATTTTCAATTTTTCGAAAAATCCTAATAAGTGTTTTTAAGCCTTTACCTCGTGAAATTCTTGAGCTATTTGGTCCAAACTTGCTACGTATATCGGGTACCATTAAAGGACATTTGGTATTAAATTTGGAGAGAATCGATCGAGACGTTCTAACTTTATGGAATTTTGGATTTTTTGAAAAATCCTTATAAGTGTTTGTTAAGCCCTTAGCTCGTGCAATTCTTGGCTTATTCGGTCCAAACTTCCTACATATATTGGGTACCATTAAAGGACATTTCGTATCAAATTTGGAGAAAATCGATAGAGGCGTTCTGACTTTATGGAATTTTCAATTTTTCGAAAAATGATTATAAGTGTTTTTAAGCCTTTACCTCATGCAATTCTTGAGCTATTGGGTCCGAACTTCCTACATATATTCGGTACCATTAAAGGACATTTGGTATTAAATGTGGAGAAAATCGATCGAGGCGTTCTAACTTTATGGAATTTTCAATTTTCCGAAAAATCGCTCTAGGTATTAATTAAGACTTTAGCTCGGGAAATTTTTGGGCGATTGGGTCCAAACTATAATTTCCAAAAATACATTGAAAATCAAGTAAACTTTGCACTACCAAATTGGTGGAGAGAGGGGAAGAAAAATTATGCAAATTGAAAATTTCATATTGCTTCCTCATCACTTATGCAAACGAACGAAGCCTCGTCTGTGAGGAAGCAAAAATTGAGAAAGCTACTTGCCCATAACGGAAGATTGATATATGCGCAAAAGTGATGACGAAGCAATGTCGAACTTTCAATTAGTAACGCTTTCTTTTTCTTCTTTAATTCGGTATCCGTGAACAATGCTAAAAATGGAACTTTTTGCAGCTATACATTTTTTGTTTATTAAATTCAATCTGAAATGTTGCCAAGTCTCAACATGAGTATATTTCAATAATGAAGCTATTGAAAACGTGCAATAGCAAGTCAAAATTCACGGTGCACTTTCCTTAATCTAATTTAACGTTGTCCTGACGAAGAGGTTGCCGTTCTATAGGTTCTACGTTTCTGCCTATATGTACAAGTAATGCTATAGCTATTCGCTGTTACCGGTACCAGTGGCCGTACGATCAGCGACGATATCGATATCGACCCGACGCACTCTACCGCGACATTATCGTCACTAGTACATATAAAACCCCGTATACCCACTTTTTTCCTCTACGAGAGACAGAGAGAGAGAGAGAGAGAGAGAGAGAGAGAGAGAGAGAGAAAGAA